>JAWZSL010000047.1:3395000-4033047 GCA_034769285.1 Lutjanus argentimaculatus | reverse complement strand
ATATAATAATAATAATAATAATAATAATAATAATAATGGCTCGTCTTGAAATAAAGATTTAGTATCTCAAAATAATTCTTTAGTGTTTCAAAATAATAATTCAGTGTCTCAAAATAATGAATTAGTATTTCTAAATAATTAAAACTTTCAAGATAATGATTTAGTTTCTTAAAATAGTGATCTAGTAACTCAAAATAACTCAGTACTTCAAAATAATTAGTGAGTGTTTCAAAAAATAATTTAGTGTCATAAAGTAATGATCTAATATTTCTAAGTAATTATTTCGTTTTTAAAATAGTGATTTAGTGTCTGAAAAGAATGTTTTTATATCTCAAAATAATTATTGATTGTTTCAACATCATTTAGTGTTTTAAGACAATGATTTAGTATTTCTAAATAATTAATTACATGTTAAAATAATCATTATGTGTCTTAAAAAATGAAGTTTCTAATAATAAGTATTTAGTCTTTCAGAATAACAATTTAGTGTCTTAAAAATTCTACATTGTTGAATTTTACTTCAGGCAGATTTTATCCTGTAAATCAAAAGTTTGGAGACAAACTCAGGATTCTACTCTGGTGTCGGTTAAGGTGCATGAACTTAATTAATAAAATACAAAATGCAAGAAAAAAGATCGCATTTAAATCTACATATTCATTTTATTTAAAGCACTGCAGTGATTTGAGATTGTAATTTATTATGGATACAATCACAAATGGAAAACATGAGACTCGGATTTTCAGAACACACAGAAATCATTTAAACTAATACTCATCAAATGCTTTAGGAATAATCTTGTAAACTACACTACAGAGTCCTTAACTGTCAGTGCGTCATGAGAGGATTCAGTGTTTACGTGCGCTAAAAGTACAGTAGATACCAGTCATCATTGATAACATGTTGAATAAAACGCAACAACATAACATAATAACACAACATACATGCCAAGCCCTATTATTAATTGCATTGTTATTATTTTCAGTCAGCAGTAGCTGTAGAGGTAGCAGTGTGTTGTCAAGTTGTTTTTTCTGTTGGATATCATTCCCACGCAAGTTTCAGTAAATAAATCACATTTATGTACTACAGTTGTTTATTATAAACATCACTGCCAATTGGGGACAAGTTTCTGACTTGTATAGATTATTATGTGTCCCTACATGTTTTCGTTGTTAATTCATTCAAAGGCGCGCGCACCGAAAGTGGCGCGTTGTTGTATCCAGAGCACCCCCCTCCAAAAATAAGGTTCCGTGCGCAAATAGCCCACTTTTTTTACCGTGAATCCCGACAGTAAAAACAGGAATATGCTCTTTAAATATGATGGGGTGGCTCTTAAAAGAGCCTTTTGTTTGAAAAGTTTTTTTTCAAAATGATAACAGCTCACTTCTTCTTGGGTGCTGCCTTCTTGACTTTGGGTTTGGCAGCCTTCTTTGCGGGGGCTTTCTTGGCTGCAGGGGCCTTCTTGGCCACTTTCTTGGGGCTCTTGGCTGCCTTCTTGGGGCTCTTGGCTGCCTTCTTGACCGCTGCGGGTTTCTTAGCCTTCTTCGGAGACTTCTTAGCAGCTGCTGGCTTCTTTGCGGTCTTGGGCTTTTTCGCCGCTGCGGGTTTCTTGGCTGCGGCCTTCTTGGGTTTAGCAGCGGCTTTCTTTACCGGCTTCTTGGCTTTTTTGGGCTCAGCCGCCTTCTTGCTCATCTTAAAGGAGCCAGAGGCCCCGGTCCCCTTGGTCTGGACCAGAGTCCCCTTAACCACCAGTTTCTTGATGGCAGTCTTGACGCGGGCCTTGTTCTTGTCCACATCGTAGCCTCCGGCAGCCAGAGCCTTCTTAAGGGCGGCTGCGGACACACCGCTCCGCTCCTTGGATGCGGCCACAGTTTTGATGATGAGTTCACTGACGCTGGGGCCAGTCTTCTTCGGTTTGGAAGACTTCTTCTTGGCTGCTTTAGCCGGAGCGGCGGCGGCTGGAGCTGGAGCTACTTCTGCCATTTTCACGGAGTATTCTAAATCTTATCTCGACAACACGAGAGTCTGACTGCACTGATGGAGAGTCCAATCCTGGAGGCTGCCCTTAAACACACCATGAGAACCGTGGAGACTCAGCCCAGGTGCCCGTGGCTCCTCTGTGCTGTGAGAATGTCGTGTCACTTTGTGTTTTCTCTTCATCGATAAAAGAGTCCAAACTAAATGTGGGACAAGTGCTGGAGGCTGACAGTGAAGGAGCCGATAGCAGACTTGTGTCTCTTCATATTGAAGTCATGTAGAGCTCTGATGCTCTCTGCTTTTTGTTTCAGGAGCCTCCAAAACTCACACATTCACCGCTGCGGCCAGCACTGCTCAGCCACTTTTCCCACTCATTTCTCTCCTAAAATGTTTGAAAATGCATCCGAGCTCCATCAAAAGCTGTTTTCAGCTGCTCCACCTGTTTGTTCAGAGACTCAGAGTAAAATCGACCATCTGTTGATGATCAGTTTGTAATAAACTCAAGTTATTGTGGTAGCAGCAAACACACTGATGATGGCCGAGGCTGCTGGTGCCAGACTTGTATCAGAGCTGCTCACTGTGACTGTTTTCTTCTGCTCAGGACGATTTTTCGTTTCAATCAACTTTTAATAGTTCTACTATTAATCAACAAACATGTTTTAAATATAACACCATCACTGATTGTTGCTGATTTTAAAAAAGAATTATGTCATACGAAATTGTTTTCTGCTGATATTGAAAGTGAAGATTTTCTTCAAAAATCCCAGAATAAACTCAGCAGATCATCTTTCATAAAATATCATTTGGATTAAAGTTATATTAATCATTAAGTACATTTTTATTTTATTTTTTTTACTGTTATTAGTGATTTACACAAACCAAGACATGCTTCAACAACAATAAACTAGAATCTAAAGGAGTTTTCTTTGATACAACAGAATACATAACATGACATTATTCCTACTAAGTTATTTCTTATTCAAATTTTTAATTCTACTCAATGTTTTTGTTTGATTTTATTTTCTTAATCTAGGCACATTTGAAAAGAGCTCTAAAATAGAGTATTAAAAATTATATTATTATAATTCTTCACCTTTAGCGTTTAGTCACAAACAAATAAAAACACATTTTTGCAGGTGATCTGTTGAGTTACTTCATCAGCAGGATGTTATTGCATCGCTGTGCGGCCTACTGGCTGTCTTTGAATTTGTATTTAGTATTTGATTATTTATATTAAATTATGAATATTCAATGAGGATTTTATTTTCACCAAGTTGTTCATAATAGACATTATTTATTTAATCCTGAAGCTTGCGTGGAAATATTCTTGCAGGATAAACAGCAGGATCAATATGATGGAGGAGATTGAAATCTACAACAAATTCAGCTGCTGCTGACTCGATCAAAACAACAAAACTGAAAAAAACATACAGGCTCAACATGTTTGTTAACATATTTAATGTCTCGTATGTTATCAGTGCTGACTGTATTATCTACTGTACTTTAACCCCGGGTGAACACAGAGCGCTCCGCGTCATGACGCACTGACAGTTCGGGACTCTGGTCTGTAGTTTCCCTCTGAGAGAACAAGTTGTTGTCTGTTCATGCAGTTTCGAATATGAAAAAAAGCAGCTCAAATATTTTATTTTTTATTGACTTTACTTGGCGTGTGCACGTCCAAACACAGGACAACAATAATAATAATAATAATACAATAATAAAAATTGAAGAGCAGCGATGATTTGCTTTCATTTGAAGATTTGCTAAATAAATGAATGTATTTAAGCCTCTGTAAGTTGTGACAATAACCAGCAAAGGCACAGCGCAAGCAAACATCGCTTAAACGCCCCCACCTATGTCATCAGTTGTTTTTATTGTCAGATGTTTTGGGATTTCAAAACTTCAACAGTGTTCCCTCGGGAAAAAGCAGCTAGATAGGTCACTAGTTACTTTTGAGAAATAAAGTCACCAGAGAGGTTTGACAAGTCACAAAATCCAGGGCAGGGAGGGGTAGTAACTGCAGTGATGCGGTCAACCCACAGCAGTCAGAATATGTTATTAATGACTTCCAGAACCATATTGTGCAACAGCTCATCGTCTACCTCCCTCTGCAACACACACATGCTGCTGCAGCTGTACACAGCCACGCGTCCAGTGAGCTCTCAGCTCAGCTGATCGGTGCTCAGAGCGCGACAAAAAGGTTAAACCCTGACACTGGAATCCGTTCTGCGCTCCTGTCTTCATATATTTATTCTCATTAACCTTCAGCTATAAAAATTTGTATAACTGAGTGATTTTCCAACCAGAAACAACATTCCCGAGTCAGTTACTGTTCAGAGTTTACGTCTGGAATTCAAATTCACATGGTCAGTAAACACCTCGGCCCCTATGATGTTATAGATATGGTTAATTCGGTTTGAAGATTCGGGTTAAATGCGTGATGTAAATAAGTTTTTGTCGATCTGACACGTCGGGACTTTAAAAGACCAGATGAGCAGTAAGGATGCATTTTTCTGTTTATTCTGTTCTGCTCATTTGCATATATTGTCTGGAGATTCTGCAATGCGGTTTTCCTGTTAAACTCCAGCAGTGTTTTTCCGGCTAAAAACTAATCTTCAATCGGCATCAGAGTATCTACTCACCACTATATGACGAATCTTAATTAGAATAATGGCCTTGAAAAACCAACCGCAGAATACATCATTATGACCGACCGACAGTTGCAGACCATTTGCTATGTTCAGGATATCCTTTGACATCATATTTGTATACTGAACAAATTAAGCTATCATTACCGCAATACCTACTTCGATTCAATACAACACAGCAATAATATTTATAGAATTTCAGCGCTTCAGAGTGAATGTGGGGCCCTTAGAAGGGCCTTGTGTTTTTATGTTTTTTTATGAGCGGTTTAACCTCCGAAGCCGTACAGAGTGCGTCCCTGTCTCTTGAGAGCATACACCACATCCATGGCAGTCACCGTCTTTCTCTTGGCGTGCTCGGTGTAGGTGACGGCATCACGGATGACGTTCTCCAGGAAGACCTTCAACACACCGCGGGTCTCCTCGTAGATGAGACCGGAGATACGCTTGACGCCACCACGGCGAGCCAGACGGCGGATAGCGGGCTTAGTGATTCCCTGGATGTTATCACGGAGAACTTTACGGTGCCGCTTGGCGCCTCCTTTCCCCAGTCCTTTTCCTCCCTTTCCGCGGCCAGACATCTTGATATCTCAGACAGTAGATCGTTAGTGTTCTAAAATTGTCGCAACACTATTCATATAAATCTTCTCTGAGGACGTGATAGAAAATGGAGGCGGGCCTAGCCTTCTTTGGCCTTTCATGGCGGTTGATGATGAACTCTTTTGCAGCACCACCTACTGGACTAAAGTCCAGTTTCAACAATCACGGGGTGACCGTGCAGGTAATTCAGTAATGTTGGTTTCTGACTGTTGTTCTTGTTTCTTGTTGAGAAAAACATTCAAAGGGTGTTTTTTTTTTTCTTTATTTCCCGAGTGCTCGTCGCTGTCCGAGGTTCTGAACTGACCCCATCAGAGCAGATAGCTGTTGTCTCTGTTCAGGTGCTGAACCTGTGCTGCTGCTGCTGAGCTCTGTGGAGCAGCCGCAAAGATCCTGACTGAGAGTTCTAGCTTACTAAAACAACTTTTAAAAAGTAAATCCACTGAAGATCAAATAAAAAACTGATCAAGCATATGTATCCATCCATTTAGCAAGTAAATACATGAAAATAAAAACATTTAAACAAATTGCCAAATGACATTAAGGCCATACACGATTATTAAGTGCTGACATCTCCAAGTTTTAAACACACAGTGTATGAGGCTACGCAATATACTGCTGTGGACGGGGCCAGCTCAACATGTTTTTAAAGTGACATGATATGTCATCAGATATTAAGGAAACTGAAATACTCGTTTCTCTTACATTCTCATACATTTAATGTGATTTTAGCAGCTGAGAAAGATGATGATTAAATGGTCAATATTGGAAAACACGTTTGATTTATTACAAAATTTTCACAAACCAAACAGGACATTTTAGAAGCATTGTAGAAAGTGTATAATTTGGTCTGAATATTTTCACGGATGTTGTTCACATCTGTCATTATAATGGGTGATTTACTGTCAGACAAGAATGTCTTGACTTTTTTCAGGACTTCTGATCACACATCAGTTCCACGAATGAACAACAAGTTAGAGGCAGTATGAGGCAACAAAGTCCTGAAATGTGTCCTGCGCACACATGCTCACAAAAATCAAATAAAAATATCACTTTGCTCTTGGCAGCTGCTCTGAGCTGCTGTATCCACATTTGAAGCTCTGCATAGAACAGACAACAACACGTTTTCTCGGAGGGAAACTACAGCACACATGTTACCTAAATTCGATAAAATTTTAATTTGTGGGGATTTTAACATCCATGTCTGTTGCTCATCTAATCAGCTGGGAATAGATTTTGTGAATCTTCTGAACTCCTTTGACCTCACCCAATTGGTAGATGGCCCTACTCATTGTCTTGGTCACACACTGGATTTAATTATCACCCGTGGGCTCTCTGTGTCTGTCAAGGAAATTTCTGTCTCTCCTTTCTCTGACCATCTCCCCATTCTCTTAGATCTCACGGCCTCTCCGCCAACCACTAAGCCCCTCCTGCCACCCTCCCGCCGCCGCATCATCACCGCCTCTACAGCAAGCAAATTTGAAGCAGGTTTTCTTCACTGTGATCTGTTTACTAGGGCTGCTCTGTGTCCTCCCCTCTCCCCGGACAGTTTCATCTCCTCCTTCCATTCCACCTGCTCCACAATCCTTGATACTGTCGCCCCCTTCAGGTCTAAACCCTCTAGACCCATAGTCGATCCCTGGCTGAATGACCATACACGTGCTCTTAGGCAACACTGCAGGCAATCCAAACGCAGGTGGAAGAAGCACAAATCACCTGTGTCTTTACGTACCTGGAGGTATAACCTGGCAGATTACCAGAAGGCTGTGAGAGAGGCGAAAGCACAGTACCTATCTAGAATTATTTCAACTAGCTCCAATCGTCCAAGAGTGTTATTCAGTACTATTAACTCAGTTATAAATCCTTCCTCCACCGCCCCAACAGATGTCTCTACCATAACCTCGGAAAAGTTTCTACACCACTTCATTGACAAGGTGGAGTCTGTGAGGCATAACATTGCAGTATCTAGTGGCGTTTCAAATGCTGGTGTTGATTTGAGCTCCCCCTCGGAGCACGTTGCCGTGCTTGACAGCTTCGAACCCGTTTCCTTCTCTCTCCTTTCTAGGGTGGTACAGCAGTTGAAGCCAACAAACTGTCCTCTAGATGTAGTCCCTGCTAAGGTTTTAAAAGAGGTTTTTTGCAGTGTTGGGCCCTGCCTCCTCACTTTCATTAACTCCTGTCTTAGCTCCGGTTCAGTCCCAGCTGCTTTCAAGCATGCTGTGGTTAGACCACTTCTCAAAAAACCTAACCTTGACCCCTCGGTTTTATCTAATTTCAGGCCTGTCTCCCACCTGCCTTTTTTATCTAAAGTTCTGGAAAAAGTTGTTTTTATTCAGCTACAGCACTTTCTAGAAAACAATGCCATCATTGAGAAGTTTCAGCCCGGTTTTTCGGTCTCGCCATAGTACTGAGTCAGCCCTACTGAAAGTGCACAACGACATCCTTCTCTCAGTTGACAACAGAAACCCAGTCATACTAGTACTCCTGGACCTTACAGCGGCATTTGATACAGTCGACCATTCAATCCTCATCTCTCCCGCCTGTCCAATTATGTAGGCATCCGCGGCTCAGTTCTCGATTGGTTTATCTCTTACCTCAGTAACAGATCTTTCTCTGTAATGGTTGGCGAATATTCATCATCCCATGCCCCCCTCTCCTGCGGTGTCCCGCAGGGCTCCATTCTCGGACCTCTCCTCTTCTCTCTCTATCTTCTCCCGTTAGGTAATATCATTGCTAGCCACAACCTTCATTTTCATTGCTATGCTGATGATATTCAAATTTACCTTCCCATTACACCAGACTCCCCAGATGCTCTTAGTCCCCTCTCGAAGTGCCTGGAAGACATTAATCAGTGGCTGGCTCAGAACTTCCTGCTCCTAAACCAGTCAAAAACGGAGTATATTCTGGTTGGCCACTCTGCCAGTCCTGGCAGTGCTCTTTCCTTCTGTGATCCTCTCGCACCTTTTTTTAAACCGACCATAAGGAATTTGGGGGTAATGTTTGACTCTTTTTTAAACTTCGACAAGCAAATTGACTCGGTGGTGAAAGCAAGCTTTTTCCAGCTAAGACTTTTAAACAAAGTTAAGCCTTTCCTAAGCAGGCAGGACCTAGAGACGGCAATCCACGCTTTTATCAGCTCAAGACTTGACTACTGTAATGCTCTGTATATTGGTGTCAAACAATCCTCCCTCTCCCGCCTTCAACTGGTTCAAAACACTGCTGCACGCCTTTTAACTGGTTCTTCACGGTTTAACCACATCACTCCTGTCCTCCGCTCCCTCCACTGGCTTCCTGTTAAGTTCAGGATTGTTTTTAAACTTTTAACGTTCACTTTTAAAGCTATCCATGGTCTTGCTCCTTCCTATCTGTCCGAGTGCCTGAAAGTCCATCAGCACCCCAGAGCTCTTCGCTCATCGGACCAACTGCTTCTAGAAGTCCCTAGGACTTGTCGCCTACGGTGGGGGGATCGGGCTTTCGCTGTGGCCGCCCCGAAACACTGGAACCTTTTGCCACCTGAACTGCGAGCCATCAATGACCTGCCACATTTTAAGTCTGGTCTTAAAACATTTTTATTCAGAATGGCTTTTAATAGTGTGTAATGCTCTATCTCTTTCGTCGCTTGTTTTCTTATCATTTTAATGTCTCTTTGTCTGTATTGTTCTTGTTTTTATGTAAAGCACTTTGTCCATCATTTTAGATGTTGTAAAGTGCTATATAAATAAACTTTGATTGATTGATTGATGTTTTCTTCATCAGTTTTGTAGTTTCCATGCAGTCAGGAGCAGCTGACTTTGTTGCAGGGTTAAATCTCCTCCATCATATTGATCATGTTTATCTTCAACTAAGAGCTGCAGTCCTGCTGATATGACTTAACTCGATAATATATTGTGTCTTTCAAATGCAACGAATATGAAAGTTTTATTTTCATAAATTGATCTCTGCAATCACTAATGTAAAACAAATGACTCAGTAATCATACAAACATACAGTTAAAGTATGTAAGCAGGTAAAATACATTGACAATATACATAAATTACTGTGTGAGTAAATGAATTCTGTATAGTTAGTGATGGTTTTGTAATTTTGGTATATTGAGAATGAGTATTTTAAGTACATTAAAACAATCATTAAAATACTCAGTAAAAACTTTCTTACCCCACATTTTGATTCTTCAATGTGACAATATACAATTTAAAAATACTGACACTGACGTTCAGACTTCCAGAGCTCGGCTGTCATGGCTCTGCAGGAGGCCAGCGAGGCTTACCTGGTCGGTCTCTTTGAGGACACCAACCTGTGCGCCATCCACGCCAAGAGAGTCACCATCATGCCCAAAGACATACAGCTGGCCCGTCGCATCCGCGGAGAGAGAGCTTAAACTGTCTGATGCTGCTACACAAACACAACGGCTCTTTTAAGAGCCACCTCACTCTCTCTGAAGACACTCTTCCTCTGCTGCTCTGAGGTTGAACGAGCTTTAATTAGTTGAAAAGAAAAACAACTCCTAAAATGGGTTTTCTGTACCGACGGACATTTTAGGTCCCGTTAGTAACATTTTAATTTTGTTACAACTTATCATATGGATGAAGCATTAATACATTCACATGAATTACTAAATAGTGTATTAATAACATCTCAGAAGCCTATCGATAGTAGAATTTGGTAGCTAAAACATAAAACAATCGACAGTTTCAAGGCAAAACAATAACTTGAATAGTTTTGAACATGGAGCGTGGTTGACATGTTCTCTCGTGTCAGACTGACTGACGGGAACAATAATTTTGGAAACTGGTTTCAGTATTGAGTGAGACTGTAATGTAAACAGCAGCTTTACTCTATCAATGTTTACTATTAACATGGTGTCCTTATTAATACAAGGTGTCATTTTCGATTTTTATTTCCAAACTTGTGACAAACAGGTTAGAATTGAATATCTGTCACAAAAAGCTAATTTTCTTTTGTGTGTATGAACACAACTGACATCTAAGGTCACTGTCGAAATTTTACATTCATAAAATTCAGTCTTTACAATCTTGCAGAAAGCTTGATGAAAATACATTTAATAAATGTCAAAGTTTCATAGAAATTGTGAAAACCATGAAAACAATAGAAATGTTCTAGATTAAAATCTTAATGACTGTATGCAAGTTTGGGTTCCTATTTTTTATTACAGCCGCTTATGGTTTAAAATTAAATTCATAGAGAAGGTATTATTTTATTACTACAGTTACACAGGCTGAACATACATGAATTGAAATATGATATCAAAACAAAGCAAAAAACAAGAAAAGAAATAATTGAAACATAAACAAATTGAAAATAAAGACTTTGCCATCAAAAATGCATTTTAAAAACAAAGGATAAATTCATAAAAACATGGCTGCCCCTCTCAGCACCCTGAGAGCAATGTTTTTCACTGGACAGTGATGACATGCAGATGTGACCATACATTTAAATACACATATCTAGAGGCACCCACTTAAAATTAAAAATAAACTTAAAATAAGAAAAAAGGAGGAAAAAATGGAAAAATAAAAAAGTAATGTTAATGATTAATTAAGTAATCAATTGTTGACATTTTCAAATATCAATTCAGGAAAATGCACAAAATTCATATTCATGCAATATGATTTGTAGGACCTCAGAGTAGACAAAGTCTTGGGGACCCTCTGTGATTTCTGGTGCCCCTTTAAAGGGGGCCTGGACCCCAGGTTGGGAACCACTGGTTTAGATTTTTATTTAAGAATTAAAGTTAAAGAAACCCTCAGAGGATAATGGCAAAATGAAGAACTTGACACAAGCTATATCCACAGAGCCTTCAAACTCTTCAACAGACTCGTCCTGCATTAGAAAAGTACACAGTTAAAACACACAAAGAGCTCATAGAACAAGGGCCAAAGTGAAAACACTGAATTTGTTATAAAAGATGACTGTTAAATATGTTTGATTGTTAAAAACTAAAATTAAATTCACAATGCAGACGGAGAATTGTATAAATAATGATATTAAAGTAAAATTTTAAAAATTAGAAAAAAAGAGTAAAATGAAGTCTGTGATGCTCAGGACATAATCTGCTCAAAATTCATTCAGACTGCTCATTTTACACGAATTCTCTGCAATTATTGTGTTCACTGTTCAGTGACCCAATTAGAGGTTTATATATTTTTATTTATTTTTGTAGTTATGTGAGGTTTTGAAGAAAAAAAAAAGACTCTAACAGTTTCATAGTGTGTACATTTGTGAAATGGAGTGTATTCATTTTGCGTCAAAGCAACGAAAGGTGACCCACAGTTTAGTCCAAATTGACTTCTGTTGTCCTGACTCTATGAAGAAACGTAAAAATGTGAACTCAGTATTGAGAAATTGTGTGTTACCAGTTGAAAAATGTCAACAACTAACAAGGTATAAAAGCTGTGGATACTATTATAAAAGCTATTATAGCATACTACCGTGTTATAATGATTTATTCTTGTAATAATGGATATATATTAACCGCTGTGTGTGTGTGTGTGTCAGCCACTGTGACGTCACATAACCATGCCTTTGATGACGTGCCTCTGTAAATATTATATATATATATTAACTGCGGTGTGTGTGTGTGTCAGCCACTGTGACATCATAGACACACGCCTTTGATGACGTGCCTCTGATGACGTGTCAACATTCTAGAATCTGGCTAGGACCATATACAACAGGGTGCCTTTCGAACACTCACGACACACACACAGCTTCAGAGGAAAAGGAAAACAAGGCAGCAGATAGAGCGGTAGAAAGCGTGTGAATTTGGACTTGATAAATAATAATAATATGGTGCGTGGTTTTTTTTCTCGAAGATCGATTTGTGTACTTACTCACGCCCCGTTCAGTCATTATATTGACTGACCTGAAAAAAGGGTGAGGATTCTCCCCTAAAATGTCCAACTCCATGAGTTGTAGAAGCACAACAGTATGAATCGCTTCGCGGTGCTGTCCAAGGTGCTGATCCTATTTGCTGTGCTGTCGCTGTGCCTTTGCTGGTAGTTGTCAAAACTTACAGAGGCTTAAATACATTTATTTATTTAGCAGATCTTTCCGACATCGCTGGTCTTCAATTTTTATTTTTATTTTTATTTTTTTTTATTATTGTTGTTGTTATTTTTCATTATTATTATTGTTGTTGTTGTTGTTTTATTTGTTTTTTATTTTTTATTTATTTATTACAGAAATCCATATCCTGCTAGCACGACGTCATCAGGCAATGTGACCTCTACTGAGCTTGACCGAGAGAGATTTTCCACTGATCTCTCCAGCTCGGTCAGCCTGGGACCCGTTCCTGAATAATCCATCCAAAGCCTCAAACAGAGTGAGCAAGAACTTGTTGTTAGATTTTTACTTGTCAACTTTGAGTGATATGTGTTTTGTGTTTTGACACACATACACCAGACGAGCGTTTTAGCAGCGTTTTAGTCCTAATACGCCTGAAGCATATCACATAAAAAAATTACTTACATGCACATTCCGTTATAAACAAGGAGACTAATGATGAAGCAGAGAAACGTGATCGCTGCTCACCGATAATGTTTTGTTATTGAAACAACAGCATACATGTTTGTCTCTCTTTTTCCATCAATGTACTTCCAATGCCCATCTTTGTCAATGTACAGACTCAGATACTCTGCAGTGTCAAAACACAAAACACATATCACCATACACACTCATACTGGGCTGTCGTTAAATTAAAATATCGGCACATATAATGTGATGAGGTGAGGGGTAGGGATTCATGTTCTCCCGAAACGACACATTTCGAGGAAATGACCACTTTAGTCTATTATCTGGTGATATTACTAATTATCACTGAGGCGGAAGAACACGATTTCAACATTAATCAACATTATAATGAACATATATAAACTGCAATGCTGTGTGTAGCTTGACCTTCACTGCAGCTGCATGGAGGATGAAATGCCAAATTCACTCTGCGGTCTCTTATTGTCTGACTGAATAGGCTCATTCATCATATTTTAAACTAACGAAATTCGTTAAATCAAGTCATGTGTGGTGTTTTTAAAATCATGATATTGAGCTGAAACAGATTCCACATTCCGTTCGCGTTCACATGCGGCTGCTGAGCGCAGCAGATGTCTCGCACTGTGCGCCTCACTGTTCAACATAGTCGGCTTAATAAAGTTTATGATCGCTCAAAGTTAAAAAGTAAAAATCTAACAAGTTCTCACTCACTCTGTGTGAGGCTTTGGATGGATTATTCAGGTGATTTTGGCATCTTTCTTCAGTGAGGGACTGTTTTTGCCACAGCCTGAAGGTAAATCCACTGGATGCTGCAGTATTTCACCCAGATGTGTTTTGGATAAAGTATGAATCCAGTGTTCTTGAAACTTTGGGCTTTCACATGGAAATGTCGCAGCAAACATCAGTCCAGCGGATTTTATCCCTCCAGCTCAGCGCACAATTTGCATCTTCATTGTTTAAATTTTTGAAGTAATTCCACACAAAGCTGCTGTCAGACATCATGTTGTGTGTCTCATTCAGATGGTAGAGACACAATTTACTGTATTAAACGCATTAATGATCACAGGCCTTTGACTTCGTGGCTCTTTGTCCTTTAATTAAAGCGCCTGATGTGTTTGGAGGAAAAAGCAACAAAACACACACCAGCCCGCATGAAAATTAAACCCTAAGAATAATATAGCAACATAGCCTACTCAGAAAAAAAAAACATATCCTCAGTTATTTAGCTCAAATAAATAAATAAATAAATAAATACATAATCACAATATGCAATATTAATTATTGTTTTTCATGAAGTTAATTTTAACCTAATGATGTAATTTACGCAAGTAGCCTTGATGTGCGCTACACTAAAACTGTCCATTTGAAAAGCATAATTTTGGCCTAATGAAGCTACAACTGTGACAGGATGAATGGAGCGCATCACTAAGAGACAGCTTACGAGTGGTTCAGACCACTCGTACTAAGATATATCTTCTGTAAGAAGACTCTGGGAAACAGTCCGTAAGCTTAAGAGATATCTTAAGATACATCGTAGGAAGCACGTAGCGCTACGAAGGCTCTGGGAAACGAGGCCCTGGGCCCCGTTTCCCAGTTTTAATAGTTCTGAGGTATTCTGTCATTTCTTATGAATTTTACTTAAAAACATGTACTGTGATGGAGATGACATTATGTGTTGGAAAAGACTACCTGTGTTGGAAATGACATGTGATAAACAACATTGATGAACAATGTTCACTTTTATTATTTCTGACATGAAATAATATCAATTTTGAAAATGAATTTTGTTATCTAAACTTAAACCATTAATGCACTTTAAAGCAGGTGGCGGAAAATTGTTTAAAAATGGACCTTATGTACTGAAACACACAAGCTAATCGTATAGATTGGAACAAAGACAGTTTGCCATTTTTAGATGTACACACCTGGAAATTATAGCTGCAACAATTAATCGAGTAATCAATTATGAAATGAATCACCATCTATTTTGATTTTTCAATTAATCAGTCTGAGTAATTTTTTAAAGAAAATAAATAAAAATTCCCAGCTTCTTAAATGTGAATATTTTCTGGTTTCTTTCCTCCTTATGACATTAAACTGAACATCTTAGGGCTGTTGGCAAAACAAGATATTTGAGGACGTCATTCTGCGCTCTGGGAAACACTGATCAATATTTTTCATGATTTACTAAAATTTCATAGACCAAAAAACTATTAATCGATTAATCTAAAAAAAGATCAATTAATTGATTATGAAAATAATCCTTAGCTGCACTGCACTTTAAAGCGTAACTTGCAGGTTGGAGCCCCAGTGTTTGGTAAAATGATGTAGAAACTTGATTTTCGAAAAAAATATATACAAATATCACTCTAAAGTGACTTTTGGAGCCGTTTTTGTGAGCGACACTTCCGCGGCTAAAACCGACAAACCGGAAGTGACGTAGATCGAGGCTGAAGTGCCGAATTCGATCATAATTAACATTAATAAATATGGATACAGATGCTGTTTTTTTAGGTTGAAAATGACCACAAGTTTATAATTATGAGCCTCAAAGAGACCAGGAGAAGAACAGAGTTAGGAGAAATAATGGTCACAGGAGAGAAATTGAGTTGTGGTGTGAGAAGAATCAGTGGAGAACCGGGCAGGTGTCTTGGCGAGTGAACGGCGTTAGCTAACAGCTCATCACAACACTGTGAAGTTTGCTATCACATATCACACCATAGTATATTATATTAGTTAATATTAGTCTACTACTAATGTCAGAAGTATTGATACTTACCAGACTACAAACTAATACACGAGTACAAGCTTTTATCAATCTTGTCTCACATCGTCCTGCCTCCTATAAATACACACACAACGCCGCATCGGCGAGAATGAACGGGTGACGGAGAGAGGGACGAGACGGGGGGAGACACAAAGAGAGAGGGAGAGACAGACAGACAGACAGCGAGAGAGAGGAGGGGTAGAGCCATAGATATATAAAGAGTAGACGCCGCATTGGTTGCTGGGGCGCAAGAAATGCGGCCGCCATCTTGGACCGGTCATCGTACTCCTAGTTGAGTGTTGTGTTGTGTTTCTCTCACCCTGTCTGTGTCTGATCTATTGACTTTCTTCATCAGTAGGATGTTTTATAAAGTCACCCCGAAACCCAACTCGCGTTTCTTTTTCTTTTTTTTCATGTAATTCACCCGCGATTCAGTTTTCACAGCAGCAGAGAAGCTGCATGTGGAGGAGAGTTTATTAAAACAATCGAAACTAACGTGATGCTGAATGACACCAACCAGCTGCACTTATAAGATTAAACAACTGTATAAGGAGGATTTTACATTAAACAGCAGAGTCTGTGTTTCTCTGTCAGAATCTGTCAGACCTTCTCACAGCAGCGCGAACAGGTGAGGGAGGAGGAGGAGGGCAGATTGATCACTAATCAATCGCGGATGCCTTCGTTCTATCGGACTGATTAAAAAAAATAAAAATGCCAAAATTGGTCATAAACTATACCTGAGTGTCCGCATAAGTGTATGTGTGAAACACTGCAGAGTGTCACATGCTGTTCACAGACAGTCTGCTGTCATTAGTTTGACAGAGAGACAGAGAGGATCGTGTCTAGAAGGGAACCCTAGACCCGCGAAAGATCGCGCGAGTTTGATTATTTTATCAGAAACAACAGAAACAAATCCCGCGAGAGTTTTGCAAATAAAGGGTTCCCTTCTAGACACGATCGAGAAAGGTGCACTGCTTCAAGAATAGACAATCATGTCGTGTACAGACGTTTTTAACGTGGTAAGCCGCCATAAATAAAACAGTGTATTCACTGAGCCACAGAGAGTCACTGAAACACTGATCACTGACCTGCTGTGATGGAAAAAAATACTCAGATCCTTTATTTCAGTAAAAGCATGAATGCCACAATGTAAAAATACCTTTATTTTTTCTCAAATTAAGCACTTTAAGATGCACAGTTTTTCAAAAACTATTTCATTTATTTTCTCTATTTTATTTTTTAAATGCATATCTGTATAATTCAATGTTAAATGACAATAAATATTGTTAAATGTTTTTGTACTTTCTTTATTTGATTTGACAGTCAGATGTTGATTACTTGCAGACGTTGATACAACTACTAGGCTACTAACGCAAGTTAGTAGACATTATGATGTTCCGGACCTTTGCTTTCGGAAATTTTCTCTAACTGGACCTCTTTGGATTTTAGTTGAATACCCCTGCTCTATATGATTTATATATACATTATCATTTTCTGATATATAACTTTTTTATATATATGTATGAATTATATTGATTTAGGCTATATATATTATAATTTTCTCTGATATTATATTGATACTCATATATGATTTATATATATATTCATTTTCTCTGATATATAACTATATAACTATATCTAATATATAACTTATCTATTATATATGTGAATGATATTGATATTCATATATGATTTATATATATTTTCATTTTCTCTAATACATAACTTTTGTCTCTCTCTCTCTCTCTCTCTCTCTCTCTATATATATATATATATATATATATATATATATGAATTATATTGATACTATATTGATACTATATTTTCATTTTCTCTGATATATAACTTCTATCTATTATGTTTTATATAGAAATATAATTGTAATACAATATAATATAATTGTTTATATATGTAAATATTTATATAGTATAGCCTAATCATATATTGTCTCTTCAAATTATTAAAATAGTTGACTTTACTGGCACTATCTGCTTCTCTATCATATATTAGTGTGTGTATATGTATAATGTGTGTGTTTATAGTGTTTGCAAAATACCTGTCTACAGGGTGGGGGGCACGACACTTCACCTAGGCTTTGAAGCATGCTGTCTGAATCCCGTTGTGCTTCAGAATCAGAAATCAGAAACTGTTTTATTGCCAAGTAGGTTTTCACCTACCAGGAATTTGTTGTGGCACGTTGGTGCATACAAACATAATAAGTGTTGGTGGGGGTCGTGGGCAGTGTTGACGAGGGCAGTCGCAGAGGGAAAGAACTGTTCTTGTGGCGTGAGGTTTTGGTCCTGATGGATCTCAGCCTCCTGCGGAGGGGAGTGTCACAAACAGTTTGTGTCCAGGATGAGAAGGGTCAGCTACAATCTTACCTGCACGCCTCAGGGTCCTGGAGGTGTACAGGTCCTGCAGGGATGGCAGGTTGCAGCCGATCACTCTCTCGGCAGAGCGAATGACACGCTGCAGTCTGCCCTTGTCTCTGGCAGTAGCAGCGGCGTACCAGGTGATGATGGAGAAGGTGAGGATGGACTTGATGATGGCAGTGTAGAAGTGCACCATCATTGTCTTTGGCAGGTTGAATTTCTTCAACTGCCGCAGGAAGAACATCCTCTGCTGGGCTTTTTTGATGAGGGAGCTGATGTTTAGCTCCCACTTCAGGTCCTGGGTGATGATGGTGCCCAGGAAGCAGAATGACTCCACAATGTCAACTGAGGAGTCGCGCAGGGTGATGGGGGTGGGTGGGGCTGGGCTCTTCCTTAAGTCCACAACCATCTCCACTGTCTTTAGAGCATTAAGCTCCAAGTTGTTCTCGCTGCACCAGGTCACCAGTCGGTCGATCTCCCACCTGTAGGCCGACTCATCCCCACCAGAGATGAGTCCAATGAGGGTGGTGTCATCCGCGAACTTCAGGCGCTTGACGGACTGATGACTGCAGGTGCAGCTGTTGGTGTACAGGGAGAAGAGCAGAGGAAAAAGAACGCAGCCTTGGGGGGATCCGGTGCTGATGGTCAGGGAGTCAGAGACATGCTTCCCCAGCTTCACCTGCCGCCTCCTGTCAGACAAGAAGTCTGTGATCCACCTGCAGGTGGAGTCGGGCACGTTCAGCTGGGAGAGCTTGTCCTGGAGATAGCCTACATGAACTTCAGGCAGGAGCATGGCCCTCTCCAGACCAGCAAAATATAAAGTAATAAATAATAATAAAAAATACATAATTACCTTACCAGTTTGAGATTGCAAATAGTACAGCTAGGAAGCATTTCTATGTGGAGTTAAAACTCAATCACGGTAATTTTCTATTTATTATATAATGCCAATATTGTATTTCATCACTTCTTACATCACACTTTGATTATGTTAATAAAACTTAAGTTTAACTTCAAACACTGTTTCACTGTCCCTTGGCAATGCCACTACACAGCATACAAGCAGGTTGTCCACATTTGGGTGACAACCAATAAAAAAAATCATTACAATTAACAATTTATGTGGTGATACATTTCATTCATCTCAAACCACTTTCACTCACTTTGTTTCTGTTATTATTATCTTTATATGACCAGAGGTGAGCAGCTGGCCAAAAAGTAAAAGTAGGCCTACAGTTACTTTTCAGAGGAAGAAGTCGGGTAGAAGTGAAAGGATCATCAAAATAAATACTTACAGTTGCAATATAAATGTTTTTACTGAAAAAATGACTTGATCAACACGTAACCTATGTATTGAAGTAAACATAACACATTTCTGCCTACATGACTAGTGCATATGTACAGAATCAAGATCAATATGTAGAAAATCTCAGTATATACATATTATAACAAAAATACACTCTAGTAGATGGCAAATCTACACTGTAGATGACAGTATGTAGATGACAACATAAGTGAAAAGTATGGATCCAGAAGAACGTTGCACTGTTGTCCTGCATAAAATCGTGAATTATGTGTCCAGTACAGATTATTTATGATGCCTGGTCTCCACAGCTTCAGGTCCTCACACTCCCACTCCTTTGCAGCAGCATCCAAAGCCTTTCCCAGACCTGTTTCAGAACAGAAACAAAATGTTTATGTACAGACATACACACACACACACACACACACACACACCACAACAAAAACTATATACACATACATACATGTATAAAAAACAATAACCATTTTGTTTGATTTGTAAAAATCCTGGAAAAAAGAGAAATGCTTTCACACTAAGCCAGAGCCCAAAGTGACACTTTCGGTCCAAACCTCAACATTATTACACATATGCTACAATTATAATATTCATTCAAAGGAAAAACAGCATATCTTCCCCTTTGGGAAACTGGAACTGTGCAGTGCTTTTAGATTAAAAAAAGCATCAAACCATTATCCAAATATTTGCAAATAATAATCTGTAATCTGTTCATTTTGTTAATTTACAGCATAACATGTTTTCTAAATAGTTCATATGTTATGTGTGTAAAAATCTTACTTTCTAAAGTCATTATAAACTAGAGATGTGATGTATTGATAGAAGTAGAAAGCAGAATATCAAAGTGCAAGTAGCTAAATACTGTAGATGAGTAAATGCACTATCTCACCATTGATTATGTTTGTTATTGGGATCATAGTGTTGGAGCTGTACCTGCCTCCTTTATACTGAGAGTTGATCCTAATATTTCCCCTCCTATCGTATGTAAATAGAGAGGACTTAGCTGTTTGCTAGAACATGCACAACTAATATAGCCAGATATAAGAGCACAGTTATATTACCTGCTGAACGATGGAGAGGTCTGAGGTTTACACTGTGAGCCACAGTGACGCACAGACGGTGTCTGAGGAACCAGAGACGGCCTCTTCCTCTGCATCTACAGGCATCGCAGCACCGGCTACAGATCCATCTCCATTATTTGCAGCACCTTCCAAAACCTTGTAACACAACAATATTACACCACATGAAAATAAAATACATGACAAATGTGTTAGCTGAGCAAACAAAGTCATCTAGCGACGTGACTAACGTAACACCCCAGGGTATCAGAAAACTGAAGCTGCCAATTATGCGTTACATGGTAATATTTACAAATTAGCATTGCTAACGGTGTCTTAGCCATCAGCCTTTTTAGCTGGTAGGCTTCAAGAGATCGCTGTGCTGCCTTGCAATTAATAACGGCGGCCACATGTTGCTTCTCACTGATGAAATTATAATGCTGACAAATTTGGAAGCTACAGGATATTACAAACAAGACTTACGGTGCACAGTCCTGCCGTCGCCGCCAGAACCTGATGATGCTGCTGCTGCTGATGGAGGTGATGGAGCAGTGTACGGAGGGGACCGGCTTTGCTCCGAAATTCCATCCTGGACTCCAGTAAATCACCAGGGACATTATCCTCGTCTCTAACATGAGCACTGCACACCACCGCCGTGTTTGTTACGGAGGCAGCAGTGAAGGCCCGCCTCTTCACCTGCACGAAACGCACCCAGGATCGAAAGCTAGCACCCGCTCTCCTCCTGTCAGGAAAACCGTGGACTCGATGTCCTGACAGGCAGGAGCTGAGCAACCGAAGCACACGCACAATGATTCGGCATGGCCACCCGAACTAAACTGCACTGTAAAACCAGCTAAAAAATACCAACTCACCGCTCAGACTCGATACCACCTACTACTGCACACTGTTCAGAGGCAGACTCAACATTATGATCTATGATGATCTTTTTAAAGTTTTTTAAGTTCAGAATGAAACTCCTGTCTTCTTAGGTTTTAAATTAAAGTTTATTAAAATGGATTTAAAAATGAATTTGATTTCATTTCGTTTCACATACTGTTTAAAAATTAAATTTAAAAAGTTTAAATAGAATTACCCAATTTTACAAAACAGAATTGTACAAATAGGGGTTTACATTCACTTTAAACATGTAGGTATCTACATCAGACTATCAGACAAATGTATCTGTCAAACTTAATGTGGACCGAGGTTTTCTTGCTGTCCTTCCTTCCTTCATGGTCATGAACAGAGCTAATAATGTGTTATTTAACATTTTACTTTAACATAAAACATTTTTAGTCATATAAGCCAAATGAAATACATTTATAACACTGGCATTGTCATTTCCATCACATGATATCTTTTCCACACATCAGAAAATGTGACAGAAATGACTGTTATGGAAATGACATTTTGTCACATTTTTAAAAATATCTGCTGATATTAGCATACTAATGTCTGTTTTCAAGTGAGCATTAAATAGACACAAAATAAAAAATATATAAAATAAAAAATAAAAATGCCAAAATTGGTCACAAACTATACCTGGGTGTCCGCACAAGTAACTTGTGTGTGTGTGTGTGTTGTGTGTGTGTGTGTGTGTGTGTGTGTGTGTGTGAACCACTGCAGAGTGCAACATCATGCTGTTCACAGTCTGCTGTCATTAGTTTGACAGAGACAGAAAGAATCGTATCTAGAAAGGAACCCTAGACACGCGCAAAATCGCGCGAGTTTGATTATTTTATCAGAAATACCTAATTACAATTAAAAATCTTGCATGGGATTGTTCCCTTTTTTGAAAAATCAACATTTTATTGCTTTTGTTGTACTTTAATGGTACTCTTATTGATATTTATTGATTACTAAATACAGACCTGCAAACTCATTAGAGGAGAAAAAGGTGACATGTAGGTAAACCCCTGTAGGAGGTCTGGGAGCATCCTGCTCCAGAAGAAAAATATGTAATTTCATTATGTTAATTAAGCATTCTGGTGACTGTTTCGATTAAAAGAGTGACCGACATTCGTTCATGGTTTCTGCAGACATGAATGCCTTTACTTTGCACTTCAGTAAAAAGTACTCGATTACTAAAGAATCGATGGCTGCAGCCCTAGTTGAGACAAGATGTGAAACAGATAATGAACAGTTAAGAAAAATGATTTTTTTTTCTAAAATGAAGCACTTAATTTTAAGATGCACAATTTTTCATAAACTATTTCATTTATTTTCTCTATTTTGTTCTATGTTCCGGACTTTTGCTTTCGGAAATCTTCTATGACTGGACCTCTTCGAATTATAGTTGAATACCCCTGATCTAGTCAGTACAGAATGTAAACGAGACAAAAATAACTATTTATCGAAAATGAATGGAAATCATTTCTTAAAGTAATGGTTAGCAGACAAAATATCGAACGTCCTAAATCACGATCTACATTTTAAACATCCTTCGGTTAAAACGCACTAACTAATAGTAAAAGCATATTGTTAGGAAAGCACTGATATAGTTATTGGTATCTAATAATTCATGAAAAGGAGCAGAGGAAGAGTGTCTTCAGAGAGAGTGAGGTGGCTCTTAAAAGAGCCGTTGTGTTTGTGTAGCGGCAGCAGACAGTTTAAGCTCTCTCTCCGCGGATGCGACGGGCCAGCTGTATGTCTTTGGGCATGATGGTGACTCTCTTGGCGTGGATGGCGCACAGGTTGGTGTCCTCAAAGAGGCCGACCAGGTAAGCCTCGCTGGCCTCCTGCAGAGCCATGACAGCCGAGCTCTGGAAGCGCAGGTCGGTCTTGAAATCCTGAGCGATCTCTCTGACCAGGCGCTGGAAGGGCAGCTTGCGGATGAGCAGCTCGGTGGATTTCTGGTAGCGACGGATCTCTCTGAGAGCCACGGTACCGGGCCTGTAACGGTGAGGCTTCTTAACGCCGCCGGTGGCCGGGGCGCTCTTACGAGCAGCCTTGGTGGCCAGCTGCTTTCTGGGGGCTTTGCCTCCGGTAGATTTACGCGCAGTCTGCTTGGTTCTTGCCATCGTTCCTTCTTTCTCTCAACAAGAGCAAAAGTAAAGTAAAGAGAGGAGACACGCTGCTCTTAAATTGTCTGACCGGCTATGGTCAGTGACGCTGCGTCAGACCTCCGCCTCCTGATTGGTGAGAGGCTCCTCTTGGAGCTCAGCACTGCCTGGAGGAGCGACCCACCTCCGCTGCTGATTGGCGAGGGATCTGTTCAAAAAGTCCGCCAGAAATCAGAGCGGGTGACCGCTGCTGGAGTCTCTTCTCTGGTTGGTCTAACGAACCAGAGACCCCGTCCACGCGCGCTCCGCGGACATATAATGAAGGGTTGTGTCTGTCTGGGCTTCATTTCTTAGAATCGTATCCTTAGAAGCATCACGAAATGTCTGGACGAGGCAAGACCGGTGGTAAAGCCAGGGCTAAGGCAAAGACCCGCTCCTCCCGTGCTGGGCTCCAGTTCCCAGTCGGTCGTGTTCACAGGTTGCTGAGGAAGGGCAACTATGCGGAGCGTGTGGGTGCCGGCGCCCCCGTCTACCTGGCGGCTGTGCTGGAGTACCTGACCGCTGAGATCCTGGAGTTGGCTGGAAACGCTGCCCGCGACAACAAGAAGACCCGTATCATCCCCCGTCACCTGCAGCTGGCTGTCCGCAACGACGAGGAGCTCAACAAACTCCTGGGTGGAGTCACCATCGCTCAGGGCGGCGTGCTGCCCAACATCCAGGCTGTTCTTCTGCCCAAGAAGACCGAGAAGCCCGCCAAGAAGTAAAGCTGCAGGAAACCCAAGCAGACCCCATAAAGGCTCTTTTAAGAGCCACACACTTGTCTCAAAGAGCTGTGTTTAGTTTGTCTGATGCAACCAGCCAACAAAAGTATATTAATAAAACGGGTAATTTCGTGATGAACCGCACAGTCCGCATTTTTTCTAGGACGTCTGAGGGGTGTACTACGAAGCGAGATTAATGGGTTAACGAGCTATGAGAGTCTAAAGCCAGGATTTTCAGTGCCACAAAGGTGTCTCTCTAGATCACCATGGTAACTTATGCTAAACTCATAACCTGGTCGGGAGCAGGTTGTGTACTGTGTTTCAGATTAAATCGTTTGCTGCTCTTTATCTAATTCTTGTCCTAACGAGGTTATTAATGATAGATACAGATTGGAAGCCGTTCAAAATGAAAAGTTGCTGAGCTGTATGGTTGTAACATCACCGAACGAATCCGTATAATGTAGAAATCTAACATCGTGTCAGAGCAGCACGAACTGTGATGCAGTCATTTCTCCCGTTTGCTCCAGATCATATTAACACTTTAAATTTACATTGTATATAATCCACACACTAAATAACGAAGAAACAACTACAGACACTTTGAATACTTTTTGTCCGTTTTGCAGCTCAGAACACTGATTAGAAAATTCATCATTATTTATTACGGAAAATCTTAAATCAGTTACACTCATTTTACGTTGGTTTGGCCAAAAACTTCAGTGATCTCCACATCCCTGTCATCACAGGACAGTGTCAGACTGAAAGCGTCATGTTTAAATCTGTTGTATGAAGTTTTGTTTAATGTGCAGTTTTCATGTTAGAAATAAACGGCAGAATTAAGATCGCATTTAGTCTATCAGTAATTTTCTGACAGCATTCTTCTCCTGCTTTATTTGCAGCATCGATGTTGCTTTTTGTCGTAATGTATTTTCTATTTTTTCCACAGCTCCAAATTATAACAACTTGATCAGTCTGACTGAAGTAGGCGGCGCACAGTCGCTTCACTTTGTGCGGAAGAAGAGTCAAATGATGCAACAAACACCCGTTTTTGTGTGAGTGCGCACAGAGTCTGAAGACCAAAAGCCTGAATTGAAGCAAGTTGATAACCACCGTCGTGATACCCGCTATCTCTGACAGCGGTTTTAGGCTTTGTCGATCCAGATCATGCAAAGAAAGCCTGTCTGTGTTGAGCTTGCTTCGTACTCCTCAGGTCACCCAACAACACAAACACTGAAAATCAGTTATGCAGTATGAGGCCCAGAGTCCCAAAATGTGTCCTTTGTTTGGACGTACACACGCCCAGAAAAGTCGATTAAAAATATCACTTTGCTCTCGGTAGAATATCTGAACTGCTGTTTTCATATTCTAAATTCTGCATAGAACAGACAACAACTTGTTTTGTTGTTTTACAGCACAGACTCCCAACCTGTCAGTGCGTCATGACGCAGAGCGCTTTGTGTTTGCGCGGGGTGAAAGTACAGTAGATAATACAGTCAGCACTGATAACATACCAGACAATAAACATTTGGAATGTTTCAATCCCGGCTCTACCATGTAGACAGCTATGTAACTTTGTTTTGAAAAGCGCCGTGTCAACAAAGCTTGTAATAGCTATTATTATTAATGAGCTCACGTGTGGAGCCTGTATGCTTGTTTCTTTCAGTTTTTTAGTTTTGATCGAGTCAGCAGTAGCTGAGTTCCTTGCAGGTTTAACTGTCCTCCATCATACTGATCATGTTGTTTATCCTGCAGAAATATTTTCAAGATTTTCAGCTGCAGAATTGACGAAATCCTACAGTTTGTTGGAAATGAAGGTTATTCAATATAAATAAATTAATACACTATGAAATACTAAATACAAATTCAAAGTAGGCGGCATAGCAATGCAATAACATCCTGTTCATGAAGTAACTCAAGAGATCACAGCAGAGGTGAAGGTGTGTGTTTGCAGTAGTTTTGTGACTAAACACCACAGGTGAAGAAGTAGAATAATATAATTTTAAACATTTATTTAAAGTGTTCTTTTCAAAATCCACATTAGAAGTGGGAAAAAAACATTAAAAAGATATAAAAACAAACAAAAAATACAATGTAAAATGGCAAGAATGCAAGTAGGGTACTCATTCAAATATTTTATTCAATCTGTTGCATCAAAGAAAAATCTTTTGGATTCTAGTTTTTAGTTGTTAAACCATTTCTTGTACGGTGGCCGACAAGTACAAACGCGCTGCATATACAGAAACGTGCTGCAAATACAGAAACGCGCTGCATATAGGAAAACAACTGCAAAAAGAAAAAGCCGCATATCCAGTCATACAACGGAAGTGCTCCAGGCCTCTAGGGGCAGTGCTGAGCGTCCACCCGAGAGAAAATTGGAGCAGGGAGAGGCTATGAAAAAGTACGTATTCTTTTTTCTTTTTCTTCCTTTCTTTCTTTTTTCCACGTGTGGCCCTCATCTTTTACTGTATTATGAAAGTTTAGCCGACTCCCTCCCACCGATAACTTTCTTCTTCTCATTCACACATCTGCTCCACACGTTTTTTTAAACAAACTTTATTATCACATTAGAGACATTATACAAATAAACATGACATTAAACATTATGACATCATACAGACATGAAACAACAGTGAAGTACAGGGAGTGCATAATAGATATCACCAGTGCTTTAAGTGGGCCGGTACGCACCAGTACGGAGTACCAGCACTTCTCAATTTTAGCCTCTAGCGTACCGGGACTTCACATGAGCCCATAGTTCCCTCTCTTGTTCTATTTCTCTCTTGCGCTTTGTGATACTCATACTCCTATGGCTATACTACATTACCCAGTATGCACTGGTACGCGCCACACGCCTGCCCGTCGCGAGAGGTCTCGCGAGTCGAGTGTGCCAGAAAAAGGACGTGAAGAAGAGATCTCGCGGACGTTGAATGCAAACATTAGAGCGTGAGTGTGTGTGTGCATGTGTGTGTCCACAGGGTATGTTCAGTACCAGTTGCCTTGCTTGATGGACAACCTCCTGTCCAGGATTTGGTTGCATTTGTGTAAGTATATGGAGATCTTATTCATCAATAATATCATGTTGTTGGTCCTCCTAAATTTGTGAATTTGCTCAGTTAAGTTACACGACAATCAAATATTTAGGTCTAAAATATTAAACAGTCATTGTCTACTGTTTTGTTATGATAGAAACAAACACAGGAGTATGTCATTTAGCCTAATTGATTTACTTGTCAACTGCATAGCTCACTTCTCCAATTTTCTCCATGTACTGTCTGTCTCCATCTTCTATTTATTTCTCTCATGTGTGTGTCCACAGGAAATTGTAGGTGCCACTTCACTTGTGCATCAGCCTGTATGCTATTTGAGGGCCGCCCCCCTGAAGACCTCCCTTGGGCCAATATCCAAGTGAACAAACAGAATTTATCTGGAAAGTTGAAAGCTCAATAAAAACAAATTTCTTTTTATCATGTCCTAGTATTTAAATATATAACTTAATGATCTGCTGTTACCCACCGCCTAATTTACCTGGCAACAGTCGAATAGGGGGAGTACTGGGACTTATTTTTTTTCCACTTAAAGCACTGGATATCACACAAAAACCAGAGTTGACATAAATAAATAAATAAAATAAAATAAAATTACAATGTGTCAGGATACATAAAAATAAATTTAATCAATAAAGAAACAGAAAATAAATAAATAATATGCAAAAATTGAGAGATTTTATCTAGTAATATGAACCATAATATTTTCCATAAGACCGGATGTCTTGAAAGTTTTCTTGTTTTTACATATTTTACAGACAGATTCATAAAAAGATTTCAAAAAAGATTCCACATAAAACAAAGTTTCATTTGACATAGCCTGGAGAAATCTAGCTTTATGGATGGACACTTCAGGTCTAAATCTGTTAATGAATTCATTACAGGGATAATCTGCTTCACACGTTGATACCGTTTTATACAGTCTATGGTTGGTACGTCGGTTGTCTGTCTCTCGGGTGGACGCTCAGCACTGCCCCTAGAGGCCTGGAACACTTCCGTTGTATGACTGGATATGCGGCGTTTTCTTTTTGCATTTGTTTTCTTATTTGCCGCGTGTTTCTGTATTCGCAGCGTTTTCCTTTTGCATCTGTTTTCCTATATGCAGCGCGTTTCTGTATTTGCAGCACGTTTCTGTTTATGCAGTGCGTTTCTGTATTTGCAGCGTTTTCCTTTTGCATCTGTTTTCTTATATGGACCCCGTTTCTGTATTTGCAGCGCCTGTCTGTATTGCAGCGCGTTTGTACTTGTCGACCACCGTATAATTGGCTTGTGTAAATCACTCATAAAAAAAAAAAAAAAAAACACAAGTAGAGATTCTGAATGATCAGAAAACAATTTGGTATGACATATATTTTTTTTCTCTTAGAAACATCAGCATCACTCAGTGAAGGTATGACATTTAAAAACATGTATGTTCATCATCAATAGTAGAACTAATAACAAAAATGAAAAGTCGTTCTGAGCAGAAAGAAAACAGCCACAGTGAGCAGCTCTGATACAAGTCTGGCACCAGCAGCCTCGACCATCATCAGTGTGTTTGCTGCTACCACAATAACTTGAGTTTATTACAAACTGATCATCAACAGATGGTTGATTTTACTTTGAGTCTCTGAACAAACACGTGGAGCAGCTGAAAACAGCTTTTGATGGAGCTCGGATGCATTTTCAAACATTTTAGGAGAGAAATGAGTGGGAAAAGTGGCTGAGCAGTGCTGGTCGCGGCGGTGAATGTGTGAGTTTTGGAGGCTCCTCAAAAAAAAGGCCAAGAGCATCAGGGCTCTACATGACTTCAATATGAAGAGACACAAGTCTGCTATCGGCTCCTTCACTGTCAGCCTCCAGCACTTGTCCCACATTTAGCTTGGACTCTTTTATCGCTGAAGAGAAAACACAAGTGACACGACATTCACACTGCACATAGGAGCCACGGGCTGGGCTGAGTCTCCACGGTTCTCATGGTGTGTTTAAGTGCAGCCCTCAGCATTGGACTCTCCATCAATCCAGTCAGACTCTCGTGTTGTCCTGAGTAGGATTAGAATACTCTGAGAAAATGGCAGAAGTAGCTCCTAGCCGCCGCCGCCGCTCCGGCTAAAGCAGCCAAGAAGAAGTCTTCCAAACCGAAGAAGACTGGCCCCAGCGTCAGTGAACTCATCATCAAAACTGTGGCCGCATCCAAGGAGCGAAGCGGCGTGTCCGCAGCCGCCCTCAAGAAGGCTCTGGCCGCCGGAGGCTACGATGTGGATAAGAACAAGGCCCGCGTCAAGACCGCCATCAAGAAACTGGTGGTTAAGGGGACTCTGGTTCAAACCAAGGGGACCGGGGCCTCCGGCTCCTTCAAGATGAGCAAGAAGGCAGCTGAGCCCAAAAAAGCCAAGAAGCCGGTAAAGAAAGCTGCTGCTAAATCCAAGAAGGCTGCAGCCAAGAAACCCGCAGCGGCGAAAAAGCCCAAGACCGCAAAGAAGCCAGCAGCTGCTAAGAAGTCTCCGAAGAAGGCTAAGAAACCCGCAGCGTCAAAGAAAGCAGCAAGAGCCCCAAGAAGGCCACTAAGACCCCCAAGAAAGTGGCCAAGAAGGCCCCTGCAGCCAAGAAATCCCCCGCTAAGAAGGCTGCCAAACCCAAAGTCAAGAAGGCAGCACCCAAGAAGAAGTGAGCTGTTATCATTTTGAAAAAACTTAAGGTTCTAAAGTTAAGGTTATAAAAGGTTCTTTTAAGAGCCACCCACCATCATTAAAGAGCATCTTCCTGTTTTTATTGTCGGAGTTCATAGCAAACATTAGGATGTTTGCGCCTTTCATGCATGCGAGAACGTACTTGACAGAGGAGGGCTTTCCCTGGATACAACAGCGCGCCAGTTTCGGTGCGGTATGAATGAATGAATAAACAACCAAAAGCTGTAGGGACTCGTATAATAATCTATAAAAGTCTGAAAGTTGTCCCCAGTGGTCATTGATGTTTGTAATAAACAGCTGTAGTGCATTATTTAGTGATTTATCTATTGAAGCTGGAAATTATTTCACAGTAGAGTAAACATGATGGAGGAAATTTAAACCGACTGACTGAAAATAATAACAATAACAATAAGACTTGACACGTGTGGGCTTATTATGATTTATTTTGGGGCGTTTTATTCATTTATCATGTCCAGATTACTGTACTTTCATCGCACGGAAACACGGAACGTTTTCCGTCATGACGCACTAACAAACTGACAAACTCTGTAGTGTAGTTTCCATTATTATACCAAAAACATATGAGTATTAGTTCAAATGACTTTTCTGTGTGAAGATTGGAGAGTTACTATGTTTTCCATTTGTGATTGTATCCATAAGAAATTACAATCTCAAATCACTGCAGTGCTTTAAACAAGATGAATATGAAGATTTAAATGTGGTCTATTTTCTTGCGTGTTTTATCTCATTAATTAAGTTCATGCACCTTAACCGACACCAGAGTAGAATCCTGAGAGTTTGTCTCCAAACTTTTGATTTACAGGATAAAATCTGCCTGGAGTAAAATTCAACTTTGTAGAATTTTTAACACACTAAATTGTTATTCTGAAAGACTAAATACTTATTATTAGATACTTAATTTTTTAAGACACATAACGATTATTTTAACATGTAATTAATTATTTAGAAATACTAAATCATTGTCTTAAAACACTAAATGATGTTGAAACAATCAATAATTATTTTGAGATATAAAAACATTCTTTTCAGACACTAAATCACTATTTTGAAAACGAAATAATTACTTAGAAATATTAGATCATTACTTTATGACACTAAATTATTTTTTGAAACACTCACTAATTATTTTGAAGTACTGAGTTATTTTGAGTTACTAGATCACTATTTTAAGAAACTAAATCATTATCTTGAAAGTTTTAATTATTTAGAAATACTAATTCATTATTTTGAGATACTAAACCATTATTTCAAGGCGAGTCAGTATTTATTATTATATAAAATTTAATAATAATAATAATAATAATAATGATAATAATGATAATAATAATAATAATAATTAATAATAATAATTATTATTATTATTATTAATTATTATTATTAACCCAAAAAATGGTATAGTAGTTCCAAAAGGTGCGTGGGTGGTTTGCATTTTGAATGTATTTATGTTTGCATTGTATTGTTATGTTCAAACTCATGAAACATCTTTGGAACAAAAAAAGCAAAAGGGTCTCTTTGTTAAGGCACGTGCGCAGTCTTGTGTACAACTCAGCCAATCCTGTGGGAGCAACAGCACACTATCCTTTGCCTCCCGAGCATACATATAGAACCACCCGGTTAGTCTCGTCTCATTCGTTACAGGTGCGCGCATTCGAAGCGAGCATGCCTGAACAAGCGAAAGCCCCGAAGAAGGGCTCAAAGAAAGCCGTTTCTATTCGCGCCACTGTACACTGTGCAGTTGCTACTCTCAGGGTCCGCATCCTGAGTATATTACACCTGCGTGACCTGAGTTCGTCTCCCTCTTTTTCTTCAGCGCAAACAAGCAGTCTAAAGAGTGAAGCGTGCCGTTGCGCTCACCCCTGCTCTGCTCATGTTGGGACTTTTTACAGTGCGTAATTATCGTCTCCGCTCTCTCGCAGCAGCAGGAGGAATCTTTGGGCTTATATTCTCGTCCTGTCTGTTCAACAGGTCTCGAGAATGATGGCTCATCCTGTGCCTTAATCTTGCTGTGCACTGTGTGCTTATTTCAGGTGAACTGGTGTGTGTTACTGCTTATGACTCTGGGGGTCCCAGTGGGGCATTGACTACATCCAGCTTCGCCCTTATCCCAATAGCGACAGCTCTTAGAGGGCGAAGCCTATACGAAATAGAACGTTGGTTACGTATTGTAACCCCAGATTCTATGAGTATAGGCGTAGCCCTCTAAGCTGCGGGCCCCACTGGCCCCACACTTCGTCAGCTGAAGAAAAAGCTGGCTTTATTTGGAGACGAACTCAGGTCACGCAGTTGTAATATACTCAGGATGCGGACCTGAGAGTAGCAACTGCACAGTGTACAGTGGCGCGAAAGAAATCTTCACGACTGCGCATGCGCGCGGGGATAAACCCAATAGCGACAGCTCTTAGAGGGCTATGCCTATACTCGTAGAATCTGGGGTTACAATACGTAACCAACGCTCTAAAGCCACCAAGAGCGGCAAGAAGAGGAAGAGGACTAGGATTAGGAAGGAGAGTTACGCTATCTACGTATTCAAGGTGTTGAAGTAGAGTAGAGTAGAGTAGAGAAGGTCCACCCTGACACCGGCATCTCCTCCAAGGCCATGGGCATCATGAACTCGTTTGTCAGCGACATCTTTGAGTGCATCGCCGGTGAGGCCTCCCGTCTGGCTCACTACAACAAGCGCTCCACCATCATCTCCAGGAAGATCCAGACCGCCGTCCGCCTGCTTCTTCCCGGCGAGCTGGCCAAGCATGCTGTGTCTGAGGGAACAGAGGCTGTGACCAAGTATACCAGCTCCAAGTAAAGCTGCTCCAAGTGAATCCAACAACACAAAGGTCCTTTTCAAGACCACATACCACCTCAACTGAGAGCTGCAGTCTTGCTTCTTTAATGTTTTTGTCACATTTCATAATTAACTTGCTTTTAGCGATTTTTAGTTCAAACGTTGACTACTCACGTGTTTTTTTTTTTTTGTTTTTTTTTTTGTTCTTTTGTTTTTTGTAGTACTGATCGTGATATGGCGTGGTGGTACAAATAAAATAGATTTTTACAATTTTAGTTTTCGAAATATTACTGGAATTGCTGACACTTAAAACAGCACTATGTGCAATACAATAATCGTTTAATAGTTGTTGCATATAACGTTACACTTCAAACCCATATTTTGATCGGTTGTTAAGAAAAAAAGTGAATAAATTATTCCTGCTACTTTAATTTCTGTGACACTGTCTACTATGAATAAATAGAATCATTTTGTACAGTCTAGAACAGGGGTCGGCTATGGAGCTAAATTAGGGTCAAAAGTTTTGAACTTGAAAAAATAAAATTTGAAACTGAAAATTCAAGTTTTGATCTTGAATTTTGAAAAATACATCAGTGTATTCAAAATAAAAAATAAGTGCAAAAAAAAATTTCAGGTTAAATATAATTATGATTCACTCTAATTCTTTTGAATAAATTATTCATTTTCATTTTTCACTTTCATATATTTTGATGTTTGAGATTGTATTTTTTTTCAGTTGCACCTTTTTTATTTTCAGATTCAGATCTTTTTTTTTTCAGGTTTCAAATCTTTTTTTCAGGTTCAAATCTTTTTTTCCAGTTTCAGATCTTTCTTTTTCAGTTTCAGATCTTTTCTTTTCAGTTTCAGACTTTTGACCCTGATTTCGCGTGGTTGGCGTGGCATCAACTAAGACGGGTGGGGAATCATGACGGACAGCTTAATAAAAAAGGCTAGGGACCTTCCCCTATCACGTTGTCTTCAGAGAACGTAGGAACTAAAACAATTCAACTCAACATTTTATGTAGGCTGTGATTGGCAGTGAAAAAACTGATTCAATGACAAACTTCCATATGCACGACATGCACGAATATCCTGCACGGCTAAATCTGTTTTAATTTCCACTGTTAGGCTAAGGCTGTTAATATGTCACTTCATTAAGTTTTAATATTATTCAATACGTGGTAAGTTTATCCAAATATCGCCTTTTTTGAAATTTATTCCAACGTTTACGGAGATGTGAGGAGGATGTGATGTGTGGAGATGTGAGAGTGAAACTGTTTTAGACAGTACTGAGGAACAATTACAGAAGCAGGGCGATAAAGGCCCACCTGCTGGAGCCAGCACACAGGTGATTAATGTTCAAAATGAGAGGTCGTTTTGTGACAACATACAATGTTTCTAACGTCTTTAAGTGGTGAGCTGGCAAAGCTGGAAGTTAAGCATAGGGCTAACACACCCACACCATGCATCTATTTGTCATATAAACTCACTAGGAGTCAGGAAAGTGGTCAACAACTAGCCAGAGCCATACCAGCTTTAACATTCTAATTTAATTTTAATCGATCAATTATTTAAATATCTGACAACCCCATTTGAGGTCCTGACCCAAGGTTGGGAACCACTGCTGTAAGAATTCACAGACACTGGCTGACAACACCAGGCCACATTCATCAACCTTTTCCACCGCAGGCTGCTGCAGGTTATTTCAGCACCCCATGCATTCCCACAGCCACAACAGCACTACCCTTATTCAATGTATTTATTATCTGTGTTTTTCACGCAGTACCTACTACTGTCTGAATGCTAAATGACGTTAAGCTACTCGATGCGAACGTTAGCCCTATGCTTAACTTCCAGCTTTGCCAATTCACCACTTAAAGATGTCAGAAAAATTGTATGTTGTCATAAAACGACCTCTCATTGTGAACATTTCTCACCTGTGTACTGGCTCCCTCAGGTGAGCCTGCTGAACTGGACGCCATCACTGCCAGCGGACACTGCGCTGCGTTCACAGTGCTATGTGGAAATCGGACATTTCAGCACTTAAAGTGTGGCTGTTGAAGTGCACAATCTGGCATAATTTATCGCTCTGCTTCTGCAACTGGTCCCAAATACTGTCTAAAACAGCGTTCACATGTCATATCTCCGTAAACGTTGGAATAAATTTCAAAAAAGGCGATATTTGGATAAATTTACCACGTATTGAATAATATTAAAACTTAATGAAGTGACATATTAACAGCCTTAGCCTAACAGTGGAAATTAAAACAGATTTAGCCGTGCAGGATATTCGTGCATGTCGTGCAAATGGAAGTTTGTCATTGACATCAGTTTTTTCACTGCCAATCACATGTTGTAGCCTATATAAAGTGTTCAGTTGAATTGTTTTAGTTCCTACGTTCTCTGAAGGCAACGTGATAGGGGAAGGTCCCTAGCCTTTTTTGTTAAGCTGTCTGTCATGATTCCCCACCCCTCTCAGTTGATGCCACGCCCGCCACGCGAAATCAGGGTCAAAAGTCTGACTAAAAAGACTGAAAAAAAAAAGATTTGAACCTGAAAAAAGAAAAAGATCTGAATCTGAAAATTAAAAAAGGTGCAACTGAAAAAAATACAATCTCAAATATCAAAATATATGAAAGTGAAAAATGAAAATAAATAATTTATTCAAAAGAATTACCAGAGTGAATCATAATTATATTTAAACTGTTTTTTTTTTTTTTTTTTGTACACTTATTTTTATTTTGAATATACTGTATTTTTCAAAATTCAAGATCAAAACTTGAATTTTCAGTTTCAAATTTTATTTTTTCAAGTTCAAAACTTTTGACCCTAATTTAGCTCCATAGTCAGCAATTAAGTTTGGCCTCGGGCCAGATTTTTTCCAAGCCATTACATGGCGGGCCACAACCAAAACAATGGCTAATTTATTGAATTAATAGGGGAGGATGAAATGATAGGCGCTCGTGAAATGACAGAACAGACGTACTGAGACATTCAAGCTGGCTGATGTAGGTTAAATTTGCTGACTGGCCATTGGGGGCGCTATTAATTATCTGCACGTTTGTTAAAAAACAACAACAACAACCACCCCACACACACATTTCCACGTGTTACTGTTAGCTGCGAAAAAATGGCACTATCAAAAAATCTAAAGAGAAAAGTTAGCAGTGAAAACAGGATCTTTCATGATGAATGGACAGAGAACTATGCATTCATCCTGTCCAGTTTTATTAATGCAAAGCCCACCTGCCTGATCTGTAACGAAGTTGTCTTTTTGCTCTGATTTGCTCCGATTTGCTTCCGACAGTGCAATGCATTGTTATCGGTTTATATTTGTTGTGCCATCACAGTCATATAAAGGCCTAAATAACACGCACACTATGTTTGAAACTCGTGCTACTCACATTTCTGTTCCTACGTATATACCTATGTTTGATGTCTGGCGTGTTTGATAGAAGTGTTTTAATTTTCACAATAATATGACGCCTATGTCCGTTGTTTGAGTGACAACGACTATTGGAATTTCAGCACCAGGTGCTGTCCGCTGACGTCATTTGTTTTTGCATGTTGAGTGTCCATGCTGCACCTCGCTGATGCGCTTATTCACCCTCGTATCCAGATATAACAAATAAGAATTTAGATCGATTGAAATGTTTCTGTTCTGAAAAATGAAGTTTCCAAATAAAGAGGTTTTTTGAGACTGTCAGTCCGATTTTTAAAAAGTATAATTTATTTTTTATTTTCATTCTCTAGTTCAAACAATCTCACGGGCCTAGATGTTTTTGCTTGCGGGCCACATGTGGCCGGGGGGCTGCTAATTGCCGACCTAGGGTCTAGAAGATGCTTCAACATGTGACGTCCCCAGTTCTGGCGTTCAAAACCACATGGTACAAGCATAGAGGCAAAGGAGCAACACATGAAGCCCCCTGGAACTTACTGGCCCGCCCCACAATTTGATAATGTAACCAATAATAAAAATCAAATGAGTCTTTAATCACCTGAACATTTATCAATTCAATTGTTATGAATACTAGACATGGGCGTATCGATACTCTGGAATTGATACTTTTATACCCGCTGTTCTGTTTTCACTTCTGACAGTTTTAGGCATTTAATTTGTGTGAAAACCAGCCCAGACTGATTTTTAGATGGTCTTCCATGTCACATGATTATGGCAGCCTATCCGATATCAGAGCAGAAGGCTGATTATTGACAGTGATGATGTTGATGTTGCTGGTAATGTTGGTGATGATGATGTTGTGCTATGTTTTACTGGTTTAATGCAGGTTGTAATGGTTGTAATGAGGCCTAGTGATTCAATGTGGTTGCTAAGACGTGAGGTGAGTATTCTTTCAAAAAGTTTTCCGATGTGACTGAGGAGGCTTATGGGACGGTAGCTGGTGACGTTGTGGGGGTCTTTTCTGGGTTTGTGGATCATGGTGACGAGTGCATTTTCCAGAGTGAGGGGAAGTGACCATTGGTGAGGCAGGTGGTGTAGAGCTGTCCAAGGTGTTGAAGATAGGTGGCTGGTGCTTCTTTTATTAGTATGGTGTGGATGGTGTCTTCTCCAGGTGCTTTATTTTTCATCTTGTTCAGGTGCTGTTGTATTTCTTTGATGGTGACAGGCTTTGTGAGGGGGTGGTGCTCTGTGATGGGGTCGATTCTATTTGTCTGTGATGTTTTATGTTTTGTGATTTCCTTGTCCACCAGGGGTCCGTTTCACAAAGCACGTTCAACAAACTCTGAGTGTAACACTGAACTCTGAGTTGATCTACTCTGAGATAGGAAACTCTGAGTTTCCGGTTCCAGAACAGCTGATTTGAGCTGGTTTAATCAACTCGGAGTAGTTTCACCTGGAGTTAAGCTCGTGTACCACAACTATAAAAAGCCAGCATCAATGGAGCCCCGATTCGACAAGTCACCATGGCAACGGGGAAGCGGAGGGCTGCGTTTTTCACCCCACTTGAATTGGAAATGTTAATGCGCTCATATGGTGAGTTTGAACACGTTTTTAGAAAGAAGTGCAACACCGCTGCAGCTGCAAAAGAGAGGGAGACGGCGTGGGAGAACATTGCTGCCCGGGTCACTGCCTAAGTTTAAATGTAGTCCTTTGTAATCACAATAATATTACAGGGGAAAACTGTTTGAATGGTAGCCTATTAAGTTATTTCATTTAGGTGCAATCCCGCGGGGGAGAAGCGCACGTGCAGCAGCTTAAGATGAAATATAAAAACATCGTTCAAACAGGTAAGACCTCGGCATAATCTCATGGAGGTACCTCATTTTGATCATGTTATACATTGTAAAGTAGCCTACATATTAAGTGGCTGTTTGTGCAGTTGTTTTATCCTACACATAGCCTAAATGTCTTCATCCATATCATGTTCTGTTAAATAATTAATAATTAATAATTAGGTTGTGTATGTAGATTATGGACTGTGACGTGAAACGGTAACGCTCAAAAAGATAATTGTCCGGAAATGCAAGAACATCTATACGCGGTCTGATAACAATCTCCCGACGAATATTTAATTCTCTGCGCAGTAATGCTGCTCCTTCATCCACTGGATCGTTAACGAAAGGACATGCCATTTTGACAGACGGCAGAACTAGGCTACGCCAAAACTCGCCTGCTGACTGAATGAATGAATGAGGAAATCAAATAGCGTGTGGCTGAAAGAGGGCGGAGACAGAGAGAAACTCGAGGTTCATTGAGAAAAACCTGTTCCCGACCAGGTTAGGTTCATAGAGTCTGTTACTACGGTAACTGACCGAGAGCTTAAGTTACCTCTCTCTCTGAAACAGGCTAGAGTTACCCCTCTTTCTCTGGTTTGAGTTACCTCCCTTTTTGAAACGGAAAACTCAGAGTTTCCCTCATTTCAGGGTTAACAGACTCAGAGTTTTCACTAAACCTGCTTTGTGAAACGGACCCCAGGTCTTTCCATTTGCTGTCAAACAGAGGGTCGTTGGGGCATGAGTGGATGTTTTCGAGGTGGTTGCGGAAGAGTGTGGCCTTTTCGTGGTTGTCGGTGATGACTGTGCCAGAGGATTTGAGTGGGGGGATGGTGTTGGTTTGTGGATCTCCATTTATGCTCTTGATTTTCTGCCAGAAGGTTCGGGGGTTTGTGTCATGGTCCAGGTTCCTGTAGAAGGTTTTCCAGGTTTTTTGTTTATGGAGGCTGAGTTGTGTTTTGATGATGGTTTGAAGTCTGTTTATTTCTCTTTTAGTATGAGGTGATCTGGACCGGATATAGTTGCGTCGTCGTTTTCTTTTTTATTTGATGAGTTGGAGGGTGTGGTGGGGTAGTAACTGTGTCTGGGCTCTGCTGGTGTTTTGGGGTATTGTTTCTTCTCTGGCTTGGGTAAGTAGTTGGCTTAGCAGATTTGCTTGGTGGTCCAGATCATCAGGGGTGGGGTTGGGTGTGATGGGGGTGTCTTTTAGTTTTGCTTCAATGTGTGTTCTGTAGATTTCCCAGTCTGCTTTTCTGTAGTTGAATTTCTTGTTGGGGTTGGCTTGAAGGTGGAAGGAGAAGGTGGTGAGGACAGGTAGGTGGTCACTGCTGAGATGGTTGATGGTGGAGAACTGGAGGAGTTTTGAGGCCAGGTCAGGGGTGCAGAGAATCAGGTCCAGAATGTCTGTGTTGCCTGTTGCCGGGGAGATATAGGTGGGTTTGTTGGTGTTGATGATTGAGAGGTTATTGTTGTTGAGGATCTGTTGAAGTGCTATGCCGCTTGCGTTTGTTTTATTGCAGTAGAAGTTGACATGTTTAGCATTAAAGTCTCCCATGATGAAGGAGTGACTGGAGGTGGAGATGGCAGTGAACAAGTCAGCTGAAGGCTTTGTTCCAGGGGGGCAGTAGACACTGGTGATTGAGATTGAGTGATGTGAGTGAGTTGTCATTTTGATTGTGATGTATTTTTTTCCTTTGAGTTGCTCTGAGAGGTTGTGGTCCATTTGACTGCATTCAATGTTATTGCGTATTAAGATTGCCACTCCTCCATGTCCTGTCTGTCGTTCTTTTCTGATGATGTCGTACCCGGGGATGTGGATTCGTGAAGTTTTTGATAAAAGTGTTTCGTTTATGGAAGCTATGGAGATGTCTTGTTCTTTGAGTAGTTGTATGAGTTCTTGTTTATTTCCTTGTATTCCTCTGATGTTGATGTGGAGAAATGTTGTGGGGGCCATTATGAGTATTAGTAAAAGGGAAGACGGGTGTATTGCTCTTGAGTGAGTGTGTTTCATATGTTGAAGTGGGTATTTTTCCTGATGCTCTTGATGATGTCTTCTATTTTCAGTTCGTCCTTGGTGAGTTTTCTGAGGTCGTTGCGCAGGTGGGTGAGGTCAGTGTCATCATGGTACTGTCTAGGGGGGTCTGGTGGTCAAGGACAGACAGACTGTATTTCTAGACCTCCTGCGGACCTGATAGAAAACAGATGGCGGGAGTTTCACTGGGCGGTGACTTAGTGGCCACTCCTACATTTTTAACAGCTCAAAGTGAAAATTGTTCCATTTTCTTTATATGAAAATTGTTCCATTTTAAAATAAAATATTGTACAGATGAACAGACAGTGACACTGATTGTGGTTTTACTTCATTTTTACTGATAATCCACTGTTATCTACAATAAGCGGGTTAAATATTATTTGTGGTAAAAAACAGACTTAGTGGTGTTCTTTAAAATACTACATTCAGAATCTAGTGTTTAATGACTTTATAATCATGCTTAAGGTTGTGTTCCAACCATTATGAATTCTGTTGAACAAATAAATCGCTTTCCCATGTCAGTGATATTCGTGATATTTTCATTTGAACTCAACTGTGTACATAGAACAAGTTTTTATCATGAGTTAACTTTCCACATGTATAATTACTAATTCAGTAATAAAAGTAATTATTGGTTGTCCAGTTCCTTATAATGTAACTCCACTTTAAACCTTTGAAAACCCATATTTAAGTTGTTTAATGTGAATATATGATATAAAAAAACAAAACCTTGACTAGAAAGTATTCTTCATATATGGTCAAAATTTTAAGAAGTTGCTCACAAATAATTTCATGAAGTATCCAGTTGGACAATGTTTCATCTTACTAATGTGACAGCTTGTTTTTTTTTTTTTTTTCTGTATAAGAAATGTACAAAATAAAGCTAATGCAGGTACAAAGATGAATAAATGTAGGGTGTTTATAGGTTGGTGTTTCTTTCTTTAAATCCTCTCAGTTCTTAATAATTTAAGGATTTAAATTATAACTTAACAAAATGTGTTTTGTAGCAAAGTTTTCAGTGGACTTTAAATATCTTTTGCTTAAAATGATAATGACACTTCAAATTGGATATTTACATGTACAGGAGATGTGATGCCCTTTTATGAACTCTAATTCTGGGTTGATGTATTTCCTGTTTTCCTTTTCTGTTTTGTTTTTTTTATATAAGTTTTAACTTGTACAATTGTGCAAATTGTGTCATTAAATGTTCTGATGACAGATGCACTTCCAAAATGTCTTGTTGCCTGCTGAAGCTCTGCTTGGAGAAATAAGTTTCTTTAATGAGCAAATTCAGCATTTGGGGATTTTCTGATAAAGTGAAATGGTAAAATGTGTTCTACTTAGTACTGCTGTGTGCATAAAAAAGACGCATATTTCTGGCAACTTAAGGAAACCTTCAAAAAAAACATCATAAACATACATAACAAATTTCTACAACTGTGACAAAGACATGATAGAAGCAGGACAGCAGCTCTCAGTTGAAGTGGTGTGTGGTCCTAAAAAGGACCTTTGTGTTGTTGAATGGAGTGTGATAGGTTTACTTGGAACTAGTATACTTGGTCACAGCCTTTGTTCCCTCAGACACGGCATGCTTGGCCAGCTCACCAGGCAGCAGTAGGCGAACGGCGGTCTGAATCTCCCTGGAGGTGATGGTGGAGCGCTTGTTATAATGAGCCAGACGAGAAGCCTCACCGGCGATGCGCTCAAAGATGTCGCTGACAAACGAGTTCATGATGCCCATGGCCTTAGAGGAGATGCCGGTATCGGGGTGAACTTGCTTCAACACCTTGTACACGTAGATGGCGTAGCTCTCCTTCCTAGTCCTCTTCCTTTTCTTGCCGCTCTTGGTGGCTTTAGAGACGGCTTTCTTTGAGCCCTTCTTCGGTGCTTTCGCTGGTTCAGGCATGTTCGCTGCGCAGGAAATTTGTCAAACGAGTGACTAGACACTGATCAAGACGCTCTATATGTATGTGCATGAGGTAAAATATAGTGTGCTGTTGCTAACACAGGATTGGCTGTTGTGCTCGAGAGTGCGCATGTGCAACAATAGAAAGACCCTCTGAACCCCCTACAGAAGTAATGAAGCGTCAGCACACAGACACCAGTGCATTCCTATTTAATAGGGGAGACCGGGGATGGTAGTGACACTTTTTGTTTGACCATCAGTAACTCAGTGGTTGTTCATGCTAGATGTCTCAAGCTTTGATGCACAACACTCAAAGTTTCTACAACAAATGAAATATTTACCCTATCTGTAAAAGGTAATTTCTCATTAACGAAATTAATTGTAGTTAATGTTTTTGCCTGTTTTTATTTCCTTATTCTCGCTATTTTAGACTGTATTGTTTTGTTTGTTTATTTGGTTGTTTGTTTTTACATCATTTTTTATGTTTCTGTTCAAAACCTGGTGACTTTCCAATCTGTCTGTTTTATTTTGCTGCCTTTGTGAATCACTTTGGAATGTGGACTTTGAAAAGAGCTCTATAAATAAAGATGATTAAAATGACATTAATGTCACTCTTCACCTTCACCTCCGCAGTTTAGTGCGTCTGTGATCTGTTGACTTTCTTCATCGGCAGGATGTTTTAATCGTTAAAAAACGCACTCACAGGGTGGGGGTCATTATTCAGTCGACTGTGGAGGAAAAATACAAAACAAAAATGCTGAAATGAGTCACCACATCATGTACTCGACAGCCGTTAATATGTAACAATGTACAGCCCTGCAAAGGCTTATTTTTCCTGTAGGATAACCGTGCGTTCAGACCAAACGCGATGGAAGCGATGAACGCGACAAGTTTCTATTCAAAATCAATGTAAATGGCGCGATGACACGCGATGTTGCTTTGGGCGACGCGATTCGGGCGATAAGCGCGACGCGATGAAGCGATGAAGCGTCCATCGCGTCATCGCGTGTGTCGCTTGAAGTTAAAAAATTTGAACTTTTCAAGCGACATCGCGTGACGCTGTGCCGCGACATCCAATCAGCGTTGACCTCCAACCACGTCACCGACGTAGTTACGCCAGGCGCTCATTTCAAATCATGGAGGAGAAACTTATTGTGGCTGTCTGCGGTCTCCCGGAGCTGTATGACACTACGTCCTACTTTTACCGGGACCGCAACAAAAAAGATGCTGCCTGGCAGAAGGTCAGCGAGGAGATAGGGCTTCACGGTAAGTTGTGAATATTTAGCTTGTTTACAGCTATCAGATGTGACTCTGGAGCATGTTAGCAACGGTTAGCACTAGCATGAATTCACATTACAGCAGACCGCCAGTCTACGTTACTGCATACTGGCGCATACACCTTCCCAGCACTAAAAGGTCATTACAGTTAACTATAGCTTGTTGATTTGTTTATGCATTGTCAGTTGAGGTATGTCGGAGGAAGTGGAAGAGCCTCCGGGATACATACCTGAGGGAGAAGAAGAAGGAGGGAGAGAGAAGGAGTGGGTCAGCAGCAGGGCAAGGGAAGAGATGGAAGTACTCTGCGGTCCTGTCTTTCCTCGACCCCTTCATAACACCTCGGGAAACGAGCAGCAATATGGCTCGGGGGGTCGAGGAAGACGGGACCGCAGAGGAAAGCATGATTGACGAGGGACACGACAGAGATGAGGCAGCAGCAGCAGGGCCATCATCAGTTGAGATTGAACACCAAGGTTGGCTTACTAGTATGACACATGTTCAACACTGTATTTTCTGGAGGATTAGAAGACACTGTTTAATTTTAGAGTATAAAATGTTATAAATTCATTATGACACTTGAAAATCATATTGTGATTTTAACAGAGAAATGTATAGGAAAACCTTGAACAATATGCCATAAACTGCAATGACCTAAATCATCCACATATCTTTTAAATAAAAAATACAGTAAGTTATGTATGTCACAACTACAGATCAGTCCTCAGATGATGGCGATGCTCCTCCTGCCACTCCTGACTCTCCTGCTGATGGCCCTTCTGCTGCTGCCGGAGGCCCTGCTGCTGGCCCCTCACAAGGCAGATCAAACAGTATGTACATAACATAAGCAAAACAATAATTCATTCAACATTTTGAATATTTTGTTATTTTTTTAGAGCATCTTACACACCACATAAAATCAAATCCATCCCTCTCTTCTCTCAAACCGTCTCTACAACTTGCAGCCTGTCAGTCGGTCACCAGGGCAACACTATTGTTTTTGTCGCTGAGGAAACATGTGATGTCCTTCCTGTTATGTTGTTGTCATTAGTACCGCTGTGTTTCATACTGTAATATTTCCCTGTTGATAGTCTGGTAACCGTTTAATCCCTATATAAGCAGAATAATGTTTATACTTTTTGATTGCCTGACACTTTTGATTCCTATGTTTGTGTTTTCACTAGTGATGTTTTTCAATTTATAGTTGCCTGGAGGTCCCGGAAGAGAGCCAGGGAGAGGGACGAGGACAGGAGGATGAGGATTGAGGAGCTCCTCATCCATTCCCTGGAGAGGGAGAAGGCCCCACCTCCAGCTCCACCACCAGCCTGCGAGGATGCCCAATTCCTCAACAGCCTGCTTCCTTCCCTGAAGAGGTTGCCAACACCTCAAAAGGAATTTGTAAAATTCCAAATTCATAAACTAATTTATGAAGCGGGCACTTACACCCTCAATTTGGAGTCTGTAGCTGATTAGCTAAGTGGCTGACAACCTCTTCAGGGAACGAACCAGGCTGTTTTTTTTGTTTGTTTTTACTGTTAAAAAAATATATATTTTTTAAATAAATTATTTCAATTACATTCTTTTTGTTCTGTCCTCCTTTTTGTAGTTGATGATGTACAGATGTCAAAAAACATTCAATTAATTTCAAATTTTATTATAAACTTCTTATATATAAAATATATATAAAAAAATTATTGTCTCATAAATTGAAGATATGGCATGCATTGGTAAAGTAAAGGGTTTTTTAGTTATTAGAACATAGTTTATTACAACAACTGCAGGACTTCTACTCTGTTAGAATGTTGGGTGGCTCTTAAAAGAGCCGTTTTGGGATGCTTGTGCACTAGATGCTTTCTTGCCAGGGGACCTTTCCTTCACTGGTGAAGTAGGAGGTGAAGGTCTCCCGCACCCTGATGGCCTCTCTTGCTGCGTTGTTGGATGCAAGTCTTCCCAGCCCTGGCAGAGGTTCCACTTCACCACCTGGGACGCTCCCCGCCACTGCAGCTGCTGGAGTTGTCTGTCGCAGGAAGTTGTGGAGAAGACAGGTTGCCTTCACACATCTCTCTGCAACTTCTGGCTGGACCTCCACAGCACGCCGGTACATCCTCCACTGTGACGCCAGGATTCCAAAGGCATTCTCAACAACCATGCGTGCTCTGGACAGACGGTAATTGAAAATACGACGCTCTCTGGGAAGAAGGCGCCCAGGGAATGGCCTCATCATGTTTCTGCGCAAAGGAAAGGCCTCATCTGCAACAAAAACATGTGGCTGTGGTCCGCGTTGCTCCGCTCCTGGTAGGGGCAGGCAAATGGAGGGTGCCAGATTTCAGGGCTTGGCCAAAGGCAGAGTTGGCCAGAATGCCACCATCACTACTCCTCCCATAGCCTCCGACATCAATGACCCGGAACCGGTACTCAGCATCCACAACCGCCAAGAGAACGATCGAATAATTTCCCTTGTAGTTGTAGAACTGTGATCCCGAGTTTGCTGGGGCCTTCAGCACAACATGCTTCCCATCCACGGCACCGTAGCAGAGAGGGAAGTTCCACCGCTCCTCAAACCTCCCAGCAATGGATCTCCACTCTTCTGTTGTGGGCACAGGCATGAAGTCATCCACAAGGCTGTCCCATATAGCACTGACCACATCTTGCACTATTGTGGAGACAGTGGAGACTCCAACACGGAAGCTGTCTGCGATGGTCCTAAATGAGTCACCTGTGGCTAGATATATTATTTTGCAACACAAAAATAATGATATAATATTAACTGTTTTCCTATAGGAATCTATGAAATTAAAAATTACAAACATTAGCAATATATTTGCATATATACATATATATATATACATATAGGGACTTACATAATTTAGATATAATACATCAATAACTATTAAAATTATTATGATAAGAAATTAAAGGGGCTAGGACTCAGGTTTATACTTTTTGAACAGACATGAGTCATTCATTTCTTTTGTTTTCATACTTATTAATTATTTTGGGGGTTTTTTCTATATATTTTGTCATTGTAGTTTGTTCATGTTCCAGAAAAGTGCTTTGAGAACAGAGAATACTAAAATCAAAGCATAAAGACCGGGGGAAAAAACATTTTCAAGTTTGTTTTAATTAGAAACACTTAGCACATGTTGCATTGGATTTATTTTATGTATTTCGTTCATTTTCATAAAGAAATTATGACCAACTAACCGGAGACAGATGGACAGGCGCTCCGCAGCTGGGATGGAGCGCCTGTAGTTGGTATCCAGGCGGGAGATCCTCCCGCCGATACGGGCCAAAAGGTCCTCAAACTGGGCCAGCGTCAGCCTGAAGTACCGCTGGAAACGGCCGTCATCCAGACGCAGCTCCTGGATGAGGTGATGATATTCACCCAGCTGTGTGCGTCTTCGGAGGATATCATGCACCCAGACACGGCGGCGTTTGGGTCTCCTATCCAAATCAGACGTCCACAACAAGTAAAGAGCAGCAACAGTTGTTATCTCAGCCATGGTTGACGAGAGAATAGCGGGAGGTGAAGAAAATAGCGGGAGGTGGGTTGCGTCATTGCGCGATGAAGCGATGAAGCGATTATCCAAAATGTGAACATTTGTGATCAAGCGACGCGATACTCGCGTTGCGGGCGATTTCATCGCCTCCATCGCGTTTGGTCTGAACGCACGGTAAGACTGAAGTACATTTAATAGGATTTGTGTGGAAATATTACAGCAGGATGAACAACATGATCATTATGATGGAGGAGATTTAAACCTGCAACAAACTCAGCTGCTGCTGACTGCATAAAAACTACAAAACTGATACAGAAAACACATGTTCAACATATATGAGCTCATGAATAATAATCAGCTTTATTTATGCAGCGCTTTTCAAAACTAAGTTACAAAGCGATTTACACAGCAGACCCGAGACTGAAACATTTCAAATATTGAATTTCTTCATTTTGTGATGTTCATATTATGAGTGATGACTGTATTATCTACTGTACTTTAACCCCGCGTAAACACGGATTGCACTCTGCGTCATGACGCACTGACAGTTCAGGACTATGTACTGTAGTTTCCCTCCGAGAAAACGTCTTGTTGTCTGTTTTGTGCAGCTTCAAATGTGAATACAGCAGCTCAGATATTCTGCCGAGTGTAAATTGATATTTTTATTCGACTTTTGTGGGCGTGTGCACGTACAGGACAACAGAGGACAAATTTCAGGACTTTGCAGCCTCATACTGCCTCTAACTTGTTCATTTATTGAGCTGTTGTGTGATCAGACGTGCAGAAAAAGACAGTCCGGTTCGCCCGTTAGAATAACAAATGTGAACAACATCTGTGAAAAAATTCAGATCAAATTATAAACAGTTTATAATGAGCTTTAAACTCCTACAGTTTAATGAAGATGATATCTGCTGAAAAGTCACTGTGGCTACATGTCATTTTCCACAACATTAAGACATGGTGAGAGTTCCAGTCTGCGGTTAATCGAAACCACTTTGGCTCTTGATGCGGTTATGTTTAATTTGTCTGCCTATCAGTGCACCAGAGACATAAGAAACAGCTCTTTGTGAGGAGTGCGTGGCTCTTAAAAGAGCCTTTTTGTGAGTCTGCTTTTGTTTCCAGCAGCTTTACTTCTTGGCGGGCTTCTCGGTCTTCTTGGGCAGAAGAACAGCCTGGATGTTGGGCAGCACGCCGCCCTGAGCGATGGTGACTCCACCCAGGAGTTTGTTGAGCTCCTCGTCGTTGCGCACAGCCAGCTGCAGGTGACGGGGGATGATACGGGTCTTCTTGTTGTCGCGGGCAGCGTTTCCAGCCAACTCCAGGATCTCAGCGGTCAGGTACTCCAGCACAGCCGCCAGGTAGACGGGGGCGCCGGCACCAACACGCTCTGCGTAGTTGCCCTTCCTCAGCAGCCTGTGAACACGACCGACTGGGAACTGGAGCCCAGCACGGGAGGAGCGGGTCTTTGCCTTAGCTCTGGCTTTACCACCGGTCTTTCCTCGGCCACTCATTTTTAGATGCTTTCTGAAGTGGAGACTAACAGAAACTGAAGTCCAAACTCAAACAAATCCGATTATATGCGACGGAGCGCGCGCGGACAGGGTCCGGGATTCGTCAGACCAACCAGAGAAGAGACTCCAGCAGCGGTCCACCGCTCTGAATTCTGGCGGACTTTTTGAACAGATCCCTCGCCAATCAGCAGCGGAGATTCGGGTGGTGGGTCGCTCCTCCAGGCGGTGCTGCGCCCCAAGAGGAGCCCCTCACCAATCAGGAGGCGGAGGTCTGAGGCAGCGTCACTGATCATAGCCGGTCAGACAGTTTAAGAGCAGCGTGTCTCCTCTCTTTACCACACTTTTACTCCTGTTGAGAGAAAGAAGCAAGGATGGCAAGAACTAAGCAGACTGCTCGTAAATCTACCGGCGGCAAAGCCCCCAGAAAGCAGCTGGCCACCAAGGCTGCTCGTAAGAGCGCCCCGGCCACCGGCGGCGTCAAGAAGCCTCACCGTTACAGGCCCGGTACCGTGGCTCTCAGAGAGATCCGTCGCTACCAGAAATCCACCGAGCTGCTCATCCGCAAGCTGCCCTTCCAGCGCCTGGTCAGAGAGATCGCTCAGGATTTCAAGACTGATCTGCGCTTCCAGAGCTCGGCTGTCATGGCTCTGCAGGAGGCCAGCGAGGCTTACCTGGTCGGACTCTTTGAGGACACCAACCTGTGCGCCATCCACGCCAAGAGAGTCACCATCATGCCCAAAGACATACAGCTGGCCCGTCGCATCCGCGGAGAGAGAGCTTAAACTGTCTGCTGCTGCTACACAAACACAATGGCTCTTTTAAGAGCCACCTCACTCCCTCTGAAGACACTCTTCCTCTACTGCTCTAAGGTTTAACGAGCTTTAATTAGTTGAAAAAAGATAAATAAATAACTCCTAAAATGGGCTTTTCTGTACCGACGGACATTTTAGGTCCCGTTAGTAACATTTTAATTTTGTTACAACTTATATGGATGAAGTATAAATGCATTCACATGAAATACTAAATACTGTATTAACATCTTAGAAGCCTATTGTTAGTAGAACTTGGTAGCTACAAAATAAAACAACCGACAGTTTCCGGTGTTGCGGTAGAAACAGTTTCAAGGCAAAACAATAATTTGAATAGTTTTGAACATGGAGCCTGTTTCAGTATTGAGTGAGACTGTAATGTAAACAGCAGTTTTACTCTATTAACGTTTACTATTAACATGGTGTCCTTATTAATACAAGGTGTCATTCCTGCTTAATTATAGTTTTCGATTTTTATTTCCAAACTTGTGACAAACAGGTTAGAATTGAATATCTCACAAAAAGTTAATTTTCTTTTGTGTGTATGAACACAACTGACATCTAAGGTCACTGTCGAAATTTTACATTCATAAAATTCAGTCTTTACAATCTTGCAGAAAGCTTGATGAAAATACATTTAATAAATGTCAAAGTTTCATAGAAATGGTGAAAACATGAAAACAATAAAAATGTTCCAGATTAAAATCTTAATGACTGTATGCAAGTTTGGGTTCCTATTTTTTATTACAGCCTCTTATGGTTAAAATTAAATTCATAGAGAGGGTATTATTTTATTATTACAGTTACACAGGCTGAACATACATGAATTGACATTTGATATCAAAACAAAGAAAAAAGCAAGAAAAGAAATAATTGAAAAATAGGATAAATTCATAAAAACATGGCTGCCCCTCTCAGCCCCCGAGAGGGGCAGAACAGTGTTTTTCACCGGAGAGTGATGACATGCAGATGTGACCGTACGTAAATTCAGAATTGTATAATGATATTACAGTAAATTTTTAAAAAATGAGAAAAAAAGAGTAAGATGAAGTCTGTGATGCTCAGGATATAATCTGCTCAAAATTCATTCAGACTGCTCATTTTACACGAATTCTCTGTAATTATTGTGTTGACTGTTCAGTGACCCAATTAGGGGTTTATACATTTTTATTTATTTTTGTTAGTTATGTGAGGTTTTGAAGAAAAAAATGACAAAGTTTCATAGTGTGTACATTTGTGAAATGGAGTGTATTCATTTTGCATCAAAGCAACGAAAGGTGACCCACAGTTTAGTCCAAATTGACTTCTGTTGTCCTGACTCCATGAAGAAATGTAAAAATGTCAACTCAGTATTGAGGAATTGTGTGTTACCAGTTGAAAAATGTCAACAACTAATAAGGTATAAAAGCTGTGGATACTATTATAAAAGCTATTATAGCATACTACCGTGTTATAATGATTTATTCTTGTAATAATGGATATATTATATATTAACCGCTGTGTGTGTGTGTGTGTGTGTGTCAGCCACTGTGACGTTACAGAACCATGTCTTTGATGACGTGCCTTTGATGACGTGTCAACATTCTAGAACCTGGCTAGGACCATATACAACAGGGTGCCTTTGGAACACTCAGGACACACACACAGCTTCAGAGGGTCAAAAGGTGCAGTTTGACTGGACAGAACTTGGTTTTCATCAAGAGGTAAGGTAAGAAACATGCTTCGAATTACGGGGGAGCTAAGGAGGAGCTCAGCTCACCTGAAAAGGCCCCTGAAAGCCTCATTTGGGACATTTGAGGAGAGCTCTAAAACACGATGGTCCTGAAATGAATAATAGTGGGAAATATGCCAATGTTGTGTGTGGCAGCCCGACAACTGCACTGTCCATGGTCCTGACACGGAGCAGAGGTGACAGACAGAACACGTTACTTACGTCGGTTCCGGTTTGCTTTTCGTTGTTGCAAACTGAACTTTCGGCCCTAATTCCACTTTCTCCCGATTATAACAATCCACAGACAGAAGGGAAAGGACAGGGAAGTGAAGGGACGGTCAGTGAGGAGAGAGTGTGAGAGAGAGATGCGCGCAGCAGAACAGCTGTTTCTAATGTGAGATAAATGTCAGTTCATTTTGTCGCTGCCTGTCAGTGGTGGACAGTAACGAAGTACATTTACTTGAGTCCTGTACTTAAGTACATTTTTTGAGTATCTGTACTTTACATGAGGGTTGTTGTTGTTGTTGTTGTTGTCTTGAAATTCTGACTTTCACTCCACTACATTTCCTCTTTGATTCAAATAAAACTCGCTAATGGCGGCAGGAGGTCAGAAAATGACCATAACTGTCCTTTTTGTTTTTGATGACATTTCTTTGCTGAAGTTTTTATACAGATGGAGCCACTTAAAATTTCTGTTTGGTCCGTGGTAGAGCCCTGACCGATCCGTGACAGGTCCCTGTCGTCACCTGGCTGGGCTCGTAGCATAAGTTCATTTTGTAAAAACTAGTTGCAATGGTCTGTTTATCCACCAGGAGGAGCAGTGAGTGTGGAAGTTGAAGCGCTAGTTATTACTGTAATCGTAGGCATATTTGATGAGGGAGAGAACTTCCCACACAGAGCATATTTAATGATTATCAGGCGACTATATCATAGGTCAGAAATATACTTCAGCTTTTGTTACTCAAAAGACCTGCATAAGTAATACGCCTGCGGACTGAGCGATTTACAGTGAGAACAAAACTGCGGTTGCATCACTAGGATTTGACTTTATCCGCAGTGGTACCGAGATGAATAACATACAACGTATAACATTATTGTGACTATATAAATGTAATTTATGGTGCTCTGTGATAGCTGTTGGACCACCCCGCTACGTGTGTGCCACTGTTTCCAGTATGTGCTAAAGCCGAGATCAAACTCTATTCTAACCTCAGTGAAAATGTTGTTTTTCAAAGACTAAAAGCCAACCAGTGCGAACTTAAGCTGAATGTGTTGTTAGACAAAAACATCTTCTGAATTTTGGAAATGATTACATTGATTTTTATTATTGTTATTATTATTATTTTGACTTTTGGTCTGTACAACGCTCTGTATATGAAATGCGCCTCCTGCACACAGCCTCATTGATCTGTCGCTGTCTGTCTGACATGGAAATGATATTTTTACAATTAGTTGTATTATAAACTAATGAAATTGGTTAAAGCAAGTCATTTGGTCTTTACAAAGTCATGATATTTAACTGAGATAGATTCACTCTGTTCGCGTTCACAGGCTGCTGCCGCGACTCCAGCAGAAGGCTGGCACGGTGTGCGCTTCGGTGTGTCTCCATACTCAGGCTAATAAAGTCAGTGATCACTCAGTTAAAAAGTGAAGCTATGAAAACCTGTCACATACTTGGCGTGAGAAGTTAGAAATATTTTTAAGGAGATTTTGGCCGTCTTTATTCAGTGCCGCGGGGTCATTTTAAGCCTGAACGAGCAACAGTGTTTGCAATCGCATAAGGTGTGACCTGAAAAAACAACCTTTTATAATTCACTTTAGGACATTTATCATTTACAAGGGTGCTTTATTAACGTTAAGTTTCAAAAAAAAAAAAAAAAAAAATCCCCTTCTCGCCCCGCCTGGGGCGGTATTGTGCCTCCTTCAAGCTCGGGTCCTCTACCAGAGGCCTGGGAGCTTGAGGGTTCTGCACAGGATCTTAGCTGTTCCCAGGGGTGCGCTCTTCTGGACAGAGATCTCAGATGTTCTTCCTGGTATCTGCTGGAGCCATTCTCCCAGCTTTGGGGTTACTGCTCCGAGTGCCCCGATCACTACTGGGACCACTTTTGCCTTTACACCCCACATCTTCTCCAACTCCGCCTTGAGACCCTGGTATTTCTCCAGCTTCTCGTGCTCTTTCTTCCTGATGTTGCTGTCACTTGGGATCGCTACATCCACCACTGTGACTGTCTTCTGTTCTTTGTCTACCACCACTATGTCCGGTTGGTTTGCCATCACCAGCTTGTCTGTCTGGAACTGGAAGTCCCACAGGATCTTGGCTCGGTCATTCTGGATCACCTTTGGAGGTGTCTTCCACCTTGATCCCTGGACCTCCAGCCCATACTCAGTACAGATGTTCCTGTGCACGATGCTAGCCACCTGGTTTTGACGCTCCATGTATGCCTTCCCTGCCAGCATCTTACACCCCGCTGTTATGTGCTGGATTGTCTCAGGGGCATCTTTGCACAGCCTGCACCTGGGGTCTTGTCTGATGTGGTAGATCCCGGCCTCTATTGACCTTGTGTTCAAGGCTTGCTCTTGTGCAGCCATGATCAGTGCCTCTGTGCTGTCTTTCAGTCCAGCCTTTTCCAGCCACTGGTATGTTTTCGCTATGTCAGCCACTTCCTCAAGCTGTCGATGGTACATGCCATGCAGGGGCATATATATACATATATATACATAGCATATGATTTAACAAATTTAGTTTCTTTGAAATATTAAGAATTGTAAAATATCACTTCCATGAAGATTTCAGTCAGACAGCAACAGATCAAAGGCTGAACTTGGCATTTCATCCTGGCATGCAGCTGCAGCGAAGGTCGAGCTGTACGCAGCCTGCACAGTTTATATTATGTTCATAATAATGTTGATTAATGTTGAAATTATGTTCTTCTACCTCAATAATAATTATAAATACCATCAGATAATAGACTAAAGTGATCATGCGGTCAGAATGTGTCATTTTCGAGAAAATATTAATCCTTACCCCTCACGTCATCACTCCTTAACATTATAAGCCCCCCATACCTGACACGCCTCTTTCAGGTGGTGATTTTATATGTATGTATGTATGTATATATATATATATATATATATGTACATATATACACATATATATATGTATGTATATATAATAATATATATAATATATTATATATATATATATATATATATATATATATATATATAATATATATATATATAATACATATACATATATACACACACACGATGCTCTCTTGTCTTTATTTGCATGTTTGGTATTGAAGTAATCCAAAAGTAACTAAAAATAATCAGGTACATTACTTTAATATTGTGATACTTAGAGTAAGTTGCTGATTACATTAACATTACAGTAACTGTACTGGATTGCATTTTTAAAGTAACCCTCCCAACCCTGATTATAAGTACAAATGGACTAAAACTACAGTCAGTATCAGTGTCACTGTCAGTTCATCTGAACAATATTTGGATCTTTGCTGTAAAATGTAACCACTTTCAAATAAAGAAAATCCAAAGGGGAATGGCCACTGAGGCACCGCCCACTGAAACTCATGCCATCAGTTCTCTTCGAGGTGTTTCTTATTGTTATTTTTGTAATTGTTGTGGTCGTCGTATGGCTGTTTGTTGTCCTTCAATTGTACGTCTATATTGATATGAAAATTTAAATTAAAAAAAGAAAGAAATGTGAATACTTTTTTTCTGGGTTTATATCATTGCATTATTCTGCATTTGACCAGATATTCAGGTTGTAATCAGAGAATAATATTTTTAGAGACAGTTAAGCTTCAAATCATCTTTATTGTCCCCTCAGGGTGCAGCAAGGGTTGATATTCTCCTGGAATGTCAATATCTTCTTGTCAAGAGTGTTTCTGTACACCGGGGATGTCTCAGTCTCTCTCTCTGGCTCCATGACTCTCACTGACTCTAAACACACTGTCTCCTAGAATAAATATACTTAAAGATAAAATAAAGATTGTTGTCTTTACTTTTTAACATGTCTACATAAGATGGGACTGTTTATTTCATAACACTGATAAACCAAAGCTCATCAAATTTTACCTGAGACTCTCTGTCTCTGTCTGACTGTCTCTGCCTTTCTGTGTCCAGCTCTGTTCTCTGTGTTCTCTTTGTCTGACGACACCATTATGAAACATTTACATAAACAATTCATTCTTCTCTCATGAAGATTTTATCAAACTGCCTTCAATATTACTGTGGTCTTTCTACTTGGCATTTTGGTCTACTGACAAATAATCTCATGTCAGTTTTCAGTGGAGTCAACAACTTTAACTGTGAATGTTTTTTGACCAACCCCAAATCTTTTTTGACAGAGAAAAAGCTATACCTATAGATCCCATTCATTCATAATTTTTAGTCTTCAATTATGCTGCAAAAATACATTTTAATGGATCAAACTCTTGATTATTAAACTTTGTAACAGGCCAACCAGCTAGTGAAGTATAAGTAGATTCCTATTCTGTCAGATGGAAAATCTGACATTTTATGCCAACCACCTAGTGAAGTATAAGTAGATTCCTATTCTGTCAGATGGAAAATCTGACATTTTATGTAGTTGACAAAATGTTATATTTTTTCATTTCATGGCAAAGTTGTAGTGAGCACATTTTATTTTTTAAAGTTGCTCAGAGTTCTCTTAATGCTGATCAAAACATATTTTGAAAACCATAAATTTTATTTAGCTACAGAGTTGAAATGTTATGGTTGAGACACATCTGTTATGTATATCAGTGTTTTCCACTAACTTTTTACACCTCAAAAAATGATCTAACTGTCCAAGTACCACCTTACCTTTTTTGTGCCAATCGGTGCCAGCAGGTTTAGTGAACACCAGCACTGTGCTCAGTTCACTGTAATCTACTTCATTTTCAAGATGGCTGCTCAAAATATTCTCCTCCTGAGCTCTTTGTAATAGTTCCCGTTTGAAGCCACAATTGCACTGCTTTTAAAGCAGTTTGATTCTCTTCATTTTACCTTCACTTACTATCTTGCCCTCACAGTTTAGCTTGTAACGACCGGATGGATGCCATATGCGCACACTATGTTAATACATGCAGGCTGATAGTATTCTGATAGTATTATATGATATGAGATTAATTAATTTCATAAAAAAAAACAAAAAACAAAAAAAAAAAAAAAACAGAAAAAACAAAACAAAACAAAAAAACAAAACAAAAACAAACATATATTATCCTCCGCATATCACTGGAGGAGCTGGCCTACCACCAGTGGTGCACGCACCACAGTTTGAGAATCTAGCAGCTATAGAAGTAGCTTATTTTGATTTTATTTTAATCCCCCTTTTATGCGCAGATAGACAGATACATATGCTTGATCAGTTTATTTATTTGATCTTAAGTGGATTTATTTTTGTAAAGTTGTTTTAGTAAGCTAGAACTCTCAGTCAGGATCTTGGTGGCTGCTCCACAGAGCTCAGCAGCAGCAGCAGCACAGGTTCAGCCACCTGGACAGAGACAGCAGCTATCTTCTCTGATGGGGTCAGTTCAGAACCTCGGACAGCGACGAGCACTCAGGAAATTTAAAAAAAAAACACTGTGAATGTTTTTCTCAACAAGACAACAAGAAACAAGAACAACAGTCAGAAACCAACATTGCTGAGTTACCTGCACAGTCACATCGTGACTGTTGAAACCGGACTTTAGTCCAGCAGGTGGCGCTACCAAAGAGTTAATCATCAACCGCCATGAACGGCCAAAGAAGGATAGGCCCGCCTCCATTTTCTATCACGTCCTCAGAGAAGGTTTAAACGGCCGGTGCTGCAACAATTTTCTAACAGTAACGAATTCTTGTTTGAAATAATAAGATGTCTGGACGTGGAAAAGGAGGAAAAGGACTGGGGAAAGGAGGCGCCAAGCGTCACCGTAAAGTTCTCCGTGACAACATCCAGGGAATCACCAAGCCCGCTATTCGCCGTCTGGCTCGCCGTGGTGGAGTCAAGCGTATCTCCGGTCTCATCTACGAGGAGACCCGCGGTGTGTTGAAGGTCTTCCTGGAGAACGTCATCCGTGATGCCGTCACCTACACTGAGCACGCAAAGAGAAAGACGGTGACCGCCATGGATGTGGTGTATGCTCTCAAAAGACAGGGACGCACTCTGTACGGCTTCGGAGGTTAAACCGCTCATTCCATCTTTTACTAGAAAAATCAAAGGTCCTTTTAAGGGCCACACACTCATTTTGAAGAGCCGGATTTCCACCGTATCATAACAAAAGCTGAGTTTTAAACGTCTCTCACTGTAACGTCATACATAGATGCCCCAATACAGTTAAACGTAGAACTGTGAAAATAGGTAACTAAAATAAAGTGGAATTGATGGAGTGGAGGTGTGTGGACTGGAGGCTTTACATTGTCAAATAGGGTTAATGTCCAAACAGAGGAAGGTGGGTTTAAAGTGTATAATGTAAAATGATATTTAGGTGTGACAATGCGACTGATGAAACAATTGTCGGTCACCAGGGCTCCAACTGACACTGTAATACCTCTGGTAAGGACGCTCTTCCTGTACCAGCTCTGGAAAACTGTGGGTAGGACTGACTCCTCAGGCCATTTCTTCACTGATCAGATGAGATTAGAACTTTACATCTGCTACCGTACAGCAGAAGAAATAGAATAGATAATATTCACATATTAACTTAGTCAGAGTAACTTTGATTCAGACAATTGGATAGTGATCGGATGACAGATCATTTTCGGTGACTATCTTCCAGGTCCTCAAACCACACTGCTAATGTTTTACCAGTACTCGGTTCCTTGCTTGTTCCATGCAGCTTTCCTTACTGCAGATGAATTCTCAAGTTGACCGTCATAACTTTACACTGAAAATGTAACCAAATCAGGGGTGCTGTGGCAAATACAGAGGTGGCAAACTGTCATTTACCAACATTGATTGAGGCAAAAGCATAAATAAATTGAATTTACTCAAGTTTACCCCGTCTACGTCCTTGGACTAGAATATATCGACAAGATGGACTTAACTATTTCCAACAACAAAATACACTAAGATGTTGGGTCTTACTCTGATATCAGTGCAATATTTGGCCCAAACGGGCCTACAACCATCAAATGAACTTTGTCTGATTTTCCAAAGCGAAAATTTAAAGTATACTGTCTGCCCTAGTCCAGCTTTATTCATGTACTCAGACCGCGGGCTGAAGCGGTCTCGTGGCTCGGCCATGAGTTTACTGAAGCGTGCACTGCTACGTCATCCAACTCTAAAGGGTAGACCATGTCGTGTCAGTCTTGGCCCACATGTGCGAGCAACAGCACACTTTGATTTAAATCAGGCGCATAGAGTGTTCCTGCCAGTTCTCCCTTCATTCTTTTTAGGGAGATCCCGTCAGTAGTGAACATGCCTGAACCCTAAAGCTCCGAAGAAGGGCTCAAAGAAAGCCATTTCTAAAGCCACCAAGAGCGGCAAGAAGAGGAAGAGGACCAGGAAGGAGAGTTATGCAATCTACGTATACAAGGTACTGAAGCAGGTCCACCCCGATACTGGCCATCTCCTCCAAGGCCATGGGCATCATGAACTCGTTTGTCAGCGACATCTTTGAGCGCATCGCTGGTGAGGCCCCCCGTCTGGCTCACTACAACAAGCGCTCCACCATCACCTCTAGGGAGATTCAGACTGCCGTCCGCCTGCTGCTACCCGGTCCAAGCACGCCGTGTCTGAGGGGCCAAAGGCTATGACCAAGTACACCAGCTCCAAGTAAACCTGCCGCACTCCATTCAACAACACAAAAGTCCTTTTCAGGACCCTATCACTTTAACTGAGAGCTGCAGTCCTACTCTTGTACCCGTTACCCGATAATATAGTAACGTTCTTCTTCAAATAACCACCACCTTTTCCAATTTTAAGAAAAGCTTTATTATAATTACGCAATCTGGTCCTATTGTGTGTTTCTGTTTGCAATAGTTCCTGGTGTACAATACAAAGTCCCCAACTGTCAGTGCGTCATGAACTGTTTACGTGGAATCAAGTACAGTAGATAATACAGTCAGACATCAGCAGATGAGTTTGCAGGTTTAAATATTCTTTATGATCTGGACCATGTTGCATACCTGACTGAAACATTTTAAAACAAGTTGTAAGTACAGCTTTTAGTTAACTAGACACATTACGCGCAGGCACATGTCCAGACAGCTCCTCCTCCCTTTTGAAAATTCGTTCCCGCGCGCACCCTGTCCTTTGATTGTAGTAGAAGTCCTCACCCAGTGTGTATTTTTGTTCTGCAGTCTGGATAATCAGACCGGTAGTTAACACACAGCCATTTTCACATTTCTACTTTTTCAGTGTCACACAGAAATAGGCTACTGTTGCCTATAGGGTGACTCCTGTGGTGACTCATCTATATCACTATTTTTTTAAACTTACTGGTTATGAATGAATGAATACACACCCCAATTAGTAGTGATGGCGAGATGAAGCTTCATGAAGCATTAAAGCTTTCCATCCAATTGGTTCAGGCATGGGCCGAAGCTTCATGGTGCTTCATTTGCTCTACTGTGCCATCAAGTGGACAATAAATGTAAAACAGGCAGAGTGATTATAGTGTGATTATAGACACCATGGCTTTGGTGTGTGTGAAGCTTTGAGTTAAATAAATGAATGTTTGTGATGCCAATACAATAAATTATATACTTAATAATATGATAAAGTCCCAAGTCCACAAAATGTGAGGAGGGGAATCCATTGCGTTTCGCTGCCCTTATATTTCGAAACTCACGCCAAACCCGCGAACCGTTTTCTGAATCAGTCACGTGGTACGGCCGGCTCGCGGGGCTTCGAACGTCACCACATACGTAATCAACACAAGCCTCGATATGCGCTGAAAAAAAAAGGTGAGGATTTTCCCTTTAAAATCTCCAACTCCATGAGTTGTGGAACCACCACAGTCTGAATCGCCGCGCGGTGCTGTCCAAGGTGCTGATCCTGCGCTCGGAGCAGAGAAGCTGCGTTTCTGTCTTCCCCGCGCGGAGTCTGGTCTTTAAAATAAACAGACTTTTTTCTGTAAATGTGCTCCTTAATATTGAATGGCAGCAAAACAATAAGGCTTCATCAAAGACACGGGCTTTCTGTCTCCGTCGTTCTCTCCCTCTTTTTACCCTCATGTCCTCACAGTGAATTTTATTTTTGGTCCACATGTGGAGGACTATACTGTCTCTTGTTAGCCTGGGGGTTTGACTGCACTGTAGGAAAAAGAACGGATTCCACAGTGTCAGGGTTTAACCCTTTTTGTCGCGCTCTGAGCACCGATCAGCTGAGCTGAGAGCTCACTGGACGCGTGGCTGTGTACAGCTGCAGCAGCATGTGTGTGTGTTGCAGAGGGAGGTAGACGATGAGCTGTTGCACAATGTGGTTCTGGAAGTCATTAATAACATATTCTGACCGCTGTGGGTTGACCGCATCACTGCAGTTACTACTCCTCCCTCCCCTGTCCTGGATTTTGTGACTTGTCAAACCTCTCTGGTGACTTTATTTCTCAAAAGTAACTAGTCACCTATCTAACAACTTTTTCCCGAGGGAACACTGTTGAAGTTTTGAAATCCCAAAACATTTGACAATAAAAACAACTGATGCCAGAGGTGGGGCCGTTTAAGCGATGTTTGCTTGCGTTGTGCCTTTGCTGGTTGTTGTCAAAACGTACAGAAGCTTTAAATAGATTCATTTATTTAGTAAATCTTTCGACATCGCTGCTCTTATTATTCTTTTTTTCTTTTCTTTTTTTTTTTTTTTTTTGCAGAAATCCATATCCTGGTATAGCACGACATCATCAGGCTATGTGACCTCTGCTGAGCTTGACCGAGAGAGATTTGCCGCTGATCTCTCCAGCTTGGTCAACCTGGGCCCCGTTTCTCAGAACCTTCGTAGCGCTACGTGCTTACTAAAGTTGTATCTTAAGGTTTCCCTTAAGCTTACGGGCTGTTTCCCAGAGTCTTCTTAGTTAAGATATATCTTCTGAAAGGTAGGCTATATCTTAAGAAGGGTGGTCTGAACCACTTGTAAGCTGTCCCTTGGTGATGCGCTCCGTTCATCCTGTCACAGTTTTAGCTTTATTTGGCCAAAATTATGCTTTTCAAATCGACAGTTTTAGTACAGTGACATCAAGGCTACTTGCGCAGTTTTTTTTTTTTGTTTGTTTTTTTTTTTTGTTTTTTTTTTTCCTGAGTAGGCTATGTTGCTATATTATTCTTAATGTTTCATTTTCATGCGGGCTGGTGTGTGTTTTGTTGCTTTTATGTGTTTTCCGCCAAGTATCGAGGATTTAATTAAAGCACAAAGTGCCACGAAGTCAAACGCCTGTGATCATTAATGCGCTTAATACAGTAAATTGTGTCTCTACCATCTAAAATGAAACACACAAACACGATGTCTGCCACCCACTTTGTGTGGAAATATTTTAATTTTAAACAATGAAGATGCAAATTGTGCGCTGTGCTGGAGGGATAAAATCCACTGGACTTATATTTGCTGCAACATTTCCAGATGAAAGCCTCAAGTTTCAAAAATACTGAATTCATGCTTTATCCAAAACACATCTGGGTGAAATATTGCAACATCTGATGGATTTACCTTTAGAAGTTGGCTGTGACAAAAAGAGCCGCTCACTGAAGATAGACGCAAAATTATTCTGAATAATCCATCCAAAGCCTCACACATAGTGAGTGAGAACTAGTTGTTAGACTTTTACTTTTTTACTTTGAGTGATCATAAACTTTATTATGTCGAATATATTGAACAGTGAAGCGCTCACGGTGGGAGCCTCTGCTGCGCTCAGCAGTCGCATCTGAACGCAAACGGAATGTAGAATCTGTTTCGGCTCAATAATCATGATTTTAAAAACACCAAATGGCTTGATTTAACGAATTTCGTTATTTTAAAATATGATAAATTGTAAAATATCACTTCCATGAGGCTGTTCAGTCAGACAATAAGAGACCACAGACAGTGAATTTGGCATTTCATCATCCGTGCAGCTGCAGTGAAGGTCAAGCTACACGCAGCACTCACAGTTTAAATTACGTTCATTATAATGTTGATTAATGTTGAAATTGCGTTCTTACGCCTCAGAAATAATTAGTAATACCACCAGATGATAGACTAAAGTGGTCATGTCGTTGAAATGTGTAATTTTCGGGAAAATATGAATCCCTACCCCTCACCTCATCACATTATATGTGCCGATATTTTAACTCAAAGATAGCCCAGCTGGTAGAGTATGAGCGTGGTATGGTGATATGTGTTTCGTGTTTTGACACTGCAGAGTATCTGAGTCTGTACATTGACAAAGATGGGCATTGAAAGTACATTGATGGAAAAAGAGAGACAAACACATATGCTGTTGTTTCAATAACAAAAAATTATGGATGAGCAGCAATCACGTTTCTCTGCTTCATCATTAGTCTCCTTGTTTCTAAAGGGAGGCGCATGTAAGTCATTTTTTTATTGTGATATGCTTCAGGCGTATTAGGACGGGGATTTTTCCTGAAACGGTGCCAAAACGCTCATCTGGACGGAAATTTGGTGTTAAAGCGCTGCTTTAAAAAAAAAAAAAAACTGTATGTTTGGACCAGGCTTCAAATAGTTTAGCAGATGATCTTTAGAAGGCATAGCCTCATGTATGATATAATATTTGATGGAGGTAAAATTATTATGGCGACGCTTGTTATATTACAACGTCATTTATTTACATTTATAAGTGATCAATCGATGCGTGCAGCATCGATTAATAGACTTTCAGCACCGTGGCGAAGGACAGCTACCTTAGCAGCTCTTCGTAAGAGCTCCAGCTAAGGGACAGGGCCCCGTTTCCCAGATTCGATGTATCTTAGCGGTCTACGAAGGTCTCTAAGATATATCTTAGAAAACGAACTTCTTTTCCTGCGAGTGTTTCCCAAACTGTCTCTTAGCGGGAGCTCGTAAGGAGAGCTGCTAAGGTACATCGTAAGTGTATTAATTGATGCTGTAGGCATCGATTGATCTCTTATAAAGGTAAATTCAGATTCAGATTCAGAGTACTTTATTGATCCCCGAGAGGAAATTGCCTTTCAGTTACATCCCGTCCAAGAAACATAAAACAGACAGTGATACATAACAGGGGGAGGACAGGAGCGGGAGGAACTGTGGGTCAGCCACCGAGCAGCGCCCCGTTTACTTAGAGAAAAAGGAGAACTAGAGGGAGGAAGAGGGAAAAAAAGCAACTCCCAAACTAAGCTCCTGTCAGGGGGGCCCAGTGTGGGATTAGGAAAAAACACCTCGGCACATAAGCAACATAATATGACATTACAACAAAACTCGAAGACTTGCACATTTGGGGGGGGGGGGGGGGGGGGGGGGGGGGGGGGTGTTGGGGAGGGGAGGTGTCCCAGCATAGACACTGGGAGGGGGGGGTGCGTGCGCACTTGGCTGCTCCGCGACAGCCCTCCATGTTATACTGCGACAGGGGAGAGAGGGGGGTGGGGGGCCAAGAAGACAACCATTGTCTCTGCCGTCTGGCTGATGACGAAAAACACGGCCGTTGCCGTGGAGACGACTTCGGAGAGTTCTGATCCAGGAACAAAGTTCACAGGAGTAGGGGGGTGATGGGGTGGGGAGACAGGGCCGGAGCATCTTGCCTGCATAACATCCAGGAGAGTGGAGAGAAAGCCGGCCTTGGGAAGGCTGGTTATCTCAGGGAGCCAATGTAGATAACAATTGTTTTGGGACAGGCCGACGCTGGAATTTTCTGTCTGCCTTTGAGTCTCTCTGAGTCTCACGGTGGCTTGTTTCAATATATCCAAATTCGGTGGCCAATTTCAGCCGAGCCGAGCAGACAACTTCTCCAAGTTGGCATCCATCTTGCGAAAGAGCTCAGAAAACTCATCCAGCTTGCGACTGAGCTCACATATCGCTTGAGTCTGAGTGTTGACAGCCCTGCACATTCCCTCAGTCATGACGGGCAGTTTCTCCATTGCCAAAAGTGCTGCCAACGTCTTCCGAACTTTGCGATAGATCAGGAAGCTGCTAACTCCAAACAGCAGCATGCCTGGTATCATAATTCCAATTATATAGACATCTTCAACATCCTCAACGGAAAGGATCGACAGGCACACGATCCTCCACCTCTCCCAGGAGTCCATCGTGTATCCGGCTGCAAACGTTCCGTCAGGGCAGGAGGGTTCACCTTTACCCATTCTCTTTGTCGAGAAAATTTGGTCAATTGCATTGAGAGACCAGCTGATCAAATCCATGATTTTAGATTTCGGAGAGAAATGCAGAGAGAGGCTCCAGTAGATCAGACAGAGACAGCACAAGACAAAGAGCAGTAAGCAGGGCAGATAAGGGCAAGGAGGGAGCAGAAAAAGCGTCCGCCTTCGTTGAGAGCCAGAAGAGAACAGGCTCTCAAATGATGTTTGTAACATAAGAAATGCTGCAATAATAATTTTACCACCATCAAATATTATATTATAAATGAGGCCATGCCTTCTAAAGATCATCGCTGAACTATTTGAAGCCTGGTCCACACATACACCAGATGAGCGTTTTAGTCCTAATACGCCTGAAGCATATCACATAAAAAAATGACTTACATGCGCATTCCGTTATAAACAAGGAGACTAATGATGAAGCACAGAAACGTGATTGCTGCTCACCGATAATGTTTTTGTTATTGAAACAACAACAGCATACCTGTTTGTCTCTTTTTCCATCAATGTACTTCCAATGTCCATCTTTGTCAATGTACAGACTCAGATACTCTGCAGTGTCAAAACAGAAAACACATATCACCATACACACTCATACTGGGCTGTCTTTAAATTAAAATATCGGCACATATAATGTGATGAGGTGAGGGGTAGGGATACATATTTTCCCGAAATGACACATTTCGAGGGAATGACCACTTTAGTCTATTATCTGGTGGTATTACTAATTATTACTGAGGCAGAAGAACGTGTTTTCAACATTAATCAACATTATAATGAACATATATAAACTGCAGATGCTGTGTGTAGCTTGACTTTCACTGCAGCTGCATGGAGGATGAAATGCCAAATTCACTCTGCGGTCTCTTATTGTCTGACTGAATAGGCTCATTCATCATATTTTAAACTAACGAAATTCGTTAAATCAAGTCATTTGGTGTTTTTAAAATCATGATATTGAGCCGAAACAGATTCTACATTCCGTTCGCGTTCACATGCGGCTGCTGAGCGCAGCAGATGTCTCGCTCCGTGCACGCTTCTGTTCAACATAGTCGGCTTAATAAAGTTTATGATCGCTCAAAGTTAAAAAGTAAAAATCTAACAACTAGTTCTCACTCACTCTGTATGAGGCTTTGGATGGATTCTTCAGGTAATTTTGGTATCTTTCTTCAGTGAGGGACTGTTTTATGCCACAGCCTGAAGGTAAATCCATCAGATCCTGCAGTATTTCACCCAGATGTGTTTTGGATAAAGTATGAATTCAGTGTTCTTGAAACTTTGGGCTTTCACCTGGAAATGTCGCAGCAAACATCAGTCCAGCGGATTTTATCTCTCCAGCTCAGCGCACAATTTGCATCTTCATTGTTTAAAAATTTGAAGTATTTCCACACAAAGCTGCTGTCAGACATCGTGTCGTGTGTCTCATTCAGATTGTAGAGACACAATTTACTGTATTAAACGCATTAATGATCACAGGCCTTTGACTTCGTGGCTCTTTGTCCTTTAATTAAAGCGCCTGATGTGCTTGGCGGAAAACACAAGAGCAACAAAACACACACCAGCCCGCATGAAAATTAAACCGCAAGAATAATATAGCAACATAGCCTACTCAGAAAAAAAACATATCCTCAGTTATTTAGCTCAAATAAATAAATAAATAAATAAATAAATAAATAAATAAATAAATAAATAATCACAATATGCAATATTAATTATTGTTTTTCATGAAGTTAATTTTAACCTAATGATGTAATTTACGCAAGTAGCCTTGATGTGCGCTACACTAAAACTGTCCATTTGAAAAGCATAATTTTGACCTAATAAAGCTAAAACTGTGTTAGGATGAACGGAGCGCATCACTAAGAGACAGCTTACGAGTGGTTCAGACCACTCGTCTTAAGACATATCTTACAGAAGATATATTTTAAGGTAAGGAGACTCTGGGAAACAGCCCGTAACCTTAAGAGAGACCTTAAGATACAACTTAAGAAGCACGTAGCGCTACGAAGGTTCTGGGAAACAGGGCCCAGTCTGGGAAACACTCGCAGGAAAAGAAGTTCCTTTGCTAATTATCTCAGAGACCTTCATAGAGCGCTAAGATACATCAAAAGTGGGAAACGCGGCCCTGTTCTTAATTTCCTCTAACTATTAAATAAATACCTTTCAATACCTGAGAGGGAAAAAAGAATTAGCAGCTGACCACAGTGACAGTACAGAAGTATAGAAGGAGGGAGGAGAAGTAAAGGATGGAGGAGAATTTAAGTATAGACGGAGGGAAGAAAGAGTTAGAATTGGGGAGAAGAAGACAATAGTAAATCGACGGAGGGAGGAGGTGAACTATAAACGGAGAGAGGAGAAGTATAGAATGAGGGAGTCTGTCTCAGACTCAGGGGTTGAACACACAGAGCTGAATACTGACTCTGTTATGCGTCTCCAGCGCTGCGTCCAGAAAAGAAACTTGCAAGTTGGCCCTCCTGTGGGCTGTGATGAACGAGGTCTCGTTTCACACTGTTGGGAAGCGTCTTTGAGTGTCTTGAAAAGCGCTATACAAGTATAATGCATTATTATTATTATTATTATTATTATTATTATTATTTATTATTATTATTATTATTATATAACCACCTGTGCTGTGATTGGCTGCTGTGAAATAACTCCATACTGTGATTGGCTAAATAAATAAAAACCCCCTCTGTTGTGACTGGCTGTTGTAAAACTCCCCTCTGTTGTCATTGGCTGGAATAAAATCCCCTGTGCTGTGATGTGTGTAAAAACAGTATTTTACAACAGCCAATCATAAAACAGGGGAATTTTACAAAAGCCAATCACAAAAGAGGCTGTTTCAAAACACTGATTCATCATACAGGTAGGTTTTACAACACCCAATCACCGCACACGTGTTTCTTACAACAGCCAATCACAACAGAGGGGGGGTTTACAACAGCCAATCAAAATTCTTTTTTTTTTTTTTTTTAATAATAGCCAATAACAAAACAGGGGTGTCTTACAACAGCCAATCACAGCTTAGGGGATTTTCAACAGCCAATCACAACACAGGGAAGGTTGAAAACAGCCAATCAAATTGGAGGAAAATATGTTCAACAGAAAAATGAGCTTATATGATATGGGATTTGACAATGTTAATTTTTGTTTTTTTTTTACTTGTAATTAGTGTTTTTATTGATCCAATAAATATTGATCCAAAGTCCCTCTGTCTTCTTTCTTCTGTCAGGTGAATCGTCAACAAATATTGTAATTTTTGTAATGTATGATGTTTGAACTGTTTGTGATGTAACAGATTTGTGCTTGTGCTTTGGCCACACACTCACTCTGTAAAGAGATGAAGTCCTTTACTGGATCTCACTAATGCTATATCATAGTTTATCAAAGTGGTCATTACACTGTTATACACTGAATTAATAATTAGCATAATAATTAATAATTACCAACTCAGAGAGCTTTTCTCAAGATGGCTGCTGACATTTTTTTTTTCTTTTTAACACAGGCAATATTTAAACACGCTCATTAATCAGGGGCACCCAGGCTGCCATACTCCCTGCTTATTTTATGAATTTCACATTTTAATTCAATTATTAATTCATTATTTTTTAATCATTGTGTGTTGAGTTTCCAAAAACATCTGTTGATCTAAGTTTCAGAAGACACAACCGTTTTAACCAATAAATGATCAGAAAACTGTTAAATAGCTCTACAACAATTGACTTCATGTTTTAGTTTTACAATCAAAGCAAGTGAATCTGATTATGGATCGACACATCAGTCAGTTTAGAATCATTACAAATTTCTCTCAATGGTTCACCCTCAGGACTCTCTGTTAAAATCACTGCTGTTAGTTTTCCAAGTCTTCTAAATAACTGCTATTACCTTCTAGCGTCAGGGGCGGTATATACATTCATATATTTTTAACCAAGGTAAAAACAATCCAACATAAGAAGCCTCCCAGGAATTGTTTCTTTTCTTCTGATTATACTGGCATCTTTTGATGTGAATAATATAACCTGACACTGTAGTGGTAAAAATGAAAAATAAGGTTTTTAGGCTCTATTCTTTAGTTCGATTCTAGGATCGGCTCGAGTTTGTTGATTTTTCCTGCACCAGAGAGATCAATAAAACTCTTTATAACAGAAGTTGTTTTTTCTCCAGGGATCTTTCCTAATTGTTGGACCAAGTTTTTTTTTTTTTTTTTTTTTTTTTTTTTCTAGATAAGTTTAACAAGGTGTTGCATTTTGTGCCAGATCACTCTGGTATAACTTCAGAGGTCGTTTGATACAACAACACCATCTGCACTAATTTCACCTATAGATATACATTTACCTTTTTTCCACCACACATGTTCTCAACTTCATCATTTGTTGTCAGTCTTAATTCCTGAGCACACAAAAAAATCAAAGTCAGTATTTAAAAGATTTAAAAGATAAGCAATTTTCTGTTGCCTGAAAACACTTGATTTGATACCCAGAACATTCAAAGTAACTTTGGGGAAGCCAAGTACAGATGACAGTCTCAGGGTGAGGGCTTGTCATCACATCACATCATACGTTCTTACACAGACAGACAGACAGACAGACAGACACACACACACACACACCAGATTCAGAGATTCTCACAGGATTTTTCGGGCGTTATCTGCTACTTTGATATAGAAACTATTCAAACAGAACTTCAACTTTTTACAGTAAAATACTTCTGATTTGCATTACTGAGCAACATTTTTGTGTACTTCTTGTTGTTAATTTTGTGTTTTGGGGTGTCAGGTACTGGGCCGACACTGAGCCAAACAGTGTTCCAGACAGAGATGAAGACAAACCCACAAAACAGTGATATAAAAGACAGGGAGATACTCCATGTTGCCAGTTTGAGCTAAATTTGTCGAGACAACTCAAACATAATGCCAAGAAAACTAGTGTAGGGGGAGTGTCTCATTATCATACACAGACATACACACACTGTATGAACTTCATGGTATACAGTAGATGAGGTATAATAAGTTGCAGTTGAAGCAGCAGCAGAAAATTGCTGTAGAAATGTTTGCTTCTTTTCTTTTATTGCTGTTTGCAGAGTGGTAACTGTTACTGTTTAAAATACTTCCATATATCAATTCATTTTAAAAAGCATTTAATAGCTACTTTTTATTCTGTTTCCCAAATTCATTTTACATTTATATATGTATATATTTGTGTGATTGACTCAGTAACTTCTTTCAGTTACTTTTTATTATGCCAATAGATAATCAATTTTGTTTTTTCTGTTTTTATTTTTTATTTTGTATTGGAAATATATGAGCGTCTGTAATTTCTGTTGCTGATTAAAGGAAACTGAAACTGCTTCTTCTCTGGTTCATCTCTACATCTAAATCTCAAAATGATTCATATTTTAAGTTATTAATTAAATATGTTTAGCGATTCGAAAGTATTGTGTGTGATGAAATCCACACTTGTTCCATATCAAATAATTCCAGAATCAGTTTCCATCACGCTAGAATTTGTCCCAGCAAGATCAGACTTATTGTTCACATGCAAAAGAGTTTTCTTTTAGGAAACCTCTGTCAGTGCGTTACGACAGAGAGCTGTGTTTGATAGAGAATGAAAGTCGTGCAATTTGGCACTATGTGTCACAGCCTTTAACGCACCCAAGTATAATTTATAATGGTGTATTCTTTCGGATCACACCATGCAACCAAACGCAGAACGAGTGCGCAACAGGAGCAAATGGAAATGACACGACCAAAAGTGTGTTTGCCATGCTCTAGACCAGGGGTGTCAAACTCATTTTGGTTCAGGGGCCACATACAGCCCAATTTGATCTCAAGTGGGCTGGACCAGTAAAATTAAAGCATAATAACCTATAAATAGTGACAACTCCCAATTTTCCCCTTTGTTTTAGTGCAAAGAAATACAAATACATTCTGAAAATGTTAACATTTAATTAATTTCTTTTCACTAAACATATTATAAACAACCTGAAATTTCTTAAAAAAAAAAAGTGCAATTTCAACAATCTTATGTCTCAGTTTATCATTTTCACATGTGCATTACAACTTACAGAGCACAGTGAATGTGAATCTACAAAGGTACAGAACATTTAGTAACATGTATCTGGAACTGAACAACATAGTATTTTACTTTATGATTAAAACAACTAACCCTATCGATTCTTTGAAAAATTGCATAATTGCGTTTTCTGCAATTTGTTCTATTACATCACTTTTGCTTTATTTAAGAACAATGGTAATATACAAAACAGAAAATAAGACAGGTCTCTTAAATGAACAACTATAAATGGCTGAAGTAAAAATACTCAGTAAAGTAACTTTACTTTTACTGTTTTTACTTTACTTTTTACTGAAGTACAAAGGTAATAATGTCTGCAGAAACCACAAACAGAAGATGTAACTAACTCTTTTAACTGAAACAGTCACCAGAATGTTTTGTTAACATGTTAAAATCACAACATGTTTCTTCTGGAGCAGGATGCTCCCAGACCTCCTACAGGGGACTGGTTTACCAACATGTCACCTTTTTCTCTCTCTAATGAGTTTGCAGGTCTGTATTTAGTAATCAATACATATCAATAAGAGTACCATTAAAGTACAACAAAAGCAATAAAATGTTGATTGTTCAAAAAAGTAAATAATCACATGCAAGATATTTACTTGTAATTAGGTATTTTTACATTGTGGCATTAATGTTTTTTACTGAAGTAAAGGATCTGAGTATTTTTTCCATCACAACAGGTCAGTGATCAGTGTTTCAGTGACTCTCTGTGGCTGAATACAGAATACAGTGTTTTATTTATAGCGGTCACATGAAAAACTTCAGCACCAGGACATGATTTTCTATTCTTGGAGCTGCGCACCTTTCTCGGTTGTGTCTAGAAGTGAACTCTCTGTCTCCCTGTCAAACTACTGACAGCAGACTGTCTGCGAACAGCATGATGTTACACTCTGCTGTGGTTCACACACAGAGACTTTACTTGTACGACACCCAGGTATAGTTTGTGACCAATTTTGGCATTTTTTTTTTTTAATCAGTCCGAGAGGATGAGGGCGATTGATTAGCGATCAACCTGCCCTCCTCCTCCTCCCTCACCTGTTCGCTCTGCTGAGAGAAGGTCTGAAAGTTTCTGACAGAGAAACACAGACTCTCCTGTTTAATGTAAAGGTCTCCTTATACGGTTATTTAATCTTATAAATGCAGTTGGTTGGTGTTGATGTCATTCACCATCACGTTAGTTTCGACCAGGGGCATAGATTTGGGTAGGGACACTAGGGACACGTCCCTACCAATATCCAGCCACTAATGTGTGGTCACTATCAATACAACCGCTGTCCGTAGTGTTTAGTCAATGATTATGGCACACAAAGGGTTAACAGTCGGTCTCTGCTAGAAGTCCCGCCTCTAACCTAAATATCGCTCTCCGATTGGCTCTGCCGGTTCCTCGCTAACGTACATGTGATTGGCCGTCCCCGCTGTCACTCCATCTGCTTGTAAAAGCTACTTGCAACCTGTTAGTTGGACAGGACAGGAGACAGTGCATAGGCATGTGTTTGGTTCTTTCAAATAGGAACAACCAGTGGACCCTAATCTGCTTTTATCTGAGTATTAGTGACAAACCATTATTATATTTTTTTTTTTTACATTTCATTTATGTTTTGTTGTATTGTATTTATGTATTTCCATTGTTGTTGATGGACAGTATGTTAATTGACAGTATGATGCACAGTTGCACTACAGAGTAAAGATGAGAACTCTTCGAAGTTGCCTCCTTGTCTTTCATTGGTTGCTTTAACCTGTAACATTGCAGAATGCATTAAATTCTTGTATTCTCTTTAGATATTCAGATATGCATTATAAACATGTCAATTACTGAATTTTTTTTTTCTGACTATGATTGCTTGTTTGATCAGCTCTACATGACGTGAAATTATGATTGCAAATACAAAAAAAAAAACATCAACTTTCAGGAGTGCTGCCTTGGAGCACTTTTGTGTCCCCACCAATGTCAAAATCAAACCTACTCCCTTGGTTTCGACTGTTTTAATAAACTCTGTCATTGACAACAAGTCTCCTCCACATGCAGCTTCTCTGCTGCTGTGAAAACTGAATCGCGGGTGAATTTATATGTGGGAAAAAAACAAAAAACAAAATGCGAGTTAGGTTTTGGCCTTTTGGCTTTATAAAACATCCAGCTGATGAAGAAAGTCAACAGATCAGACACAGACAGGGTAAGAGAAACACACTGCTAAATGTATTTTATATTTTATATTTGTTCTCCTTTTTAACCTAATTTTATACTTGTACCGTATTATTTTTCTGCTCTGTAGCACTTTGAGATTGCTGAAATGTAAAGTGCAATACAAATAAAATTTATTATTTTTATTCTTACTGACCTGTGTGCGTATGTGTGCGTATGGAGGAACTGCATTGACACAGAGGAGAGGTGCTGCAGCCGTGTGATAATTTACATCAAAACAAAACGTCGGCGCTTATCAATACTCTGGTTTTTAAAAATTCAGTACCCACGAAACTCAGTGCGCTGTACAGTTGTATGGATTTAAACGGATTTTAGTAATTGAATTACTCAAGTTACACGAGGAATCGTTTCAGCCCTAAAATTAATGTCTTCTCTCTAATTTTCACACTTTGCAAAGTCACACCCCTGCTCAAGACAGACGGGGCATGACGCATATTGGCTGCGATGCACAGAGAATATTCACAGGTGTTGATAGTCAAGGCAGACTGGATGAGAATCTGCAGTACCTGAACATGATGGAATTTTAATAAAATGTTATAGAAAAAAAGTTATACTTTTGGTTGTTTATTCTGACATTAACACGCGCGCCCACTGAACCTTAGCTTTACGCGTGCGTTTCCAGGGAAATAGGCCTTAATGAAAACGTGACCCCGCGTGCATGACGGGAAATAAATCAAGAAACTGGATTTTAAATTACGGAATTTGAGTTGTGATAAAATGTTGGGAATTTTAACTCATTTTCTTCCATGTTACAATCAGCCTCTCATTTTTTTTTTTTTTTTTTTGCAAAGAATAATCGTGTCTGATGACAAACTGGCTATCAAACTTTATTTAACAATAAACATAAACAGCAGAGGAAGAGTGTCTTCAGAGAGAGTGAGGTGGCTCTTAAAAGAGCCGTTGTGTTTGTGTAGCAGCAGCAGACAGTTTAAGCTCTCTCTCCGCGGATGCGACGGGCCAGCTGTATGTCTTTGGGCATGATGGTGACTCTCTTGGCGTGGATGGCGCACAGATTGGTGTCCTCAAAGAGGCCGACCAGGTAAGCCTCGCTGGCCTCCTGCAGAGCCATGACAGCCGAGCTCTGGAAGCGCAGATCAGTCTTGAAATCCTGAGCGATCTCTCTAACCAGACGCTGGAAGGGCAGCTTGCGGATGAGCAGCTCGGTGGATTTCTGGTAGCGACGGATCTCTCTGAGAGCCACGGTACCGGGCCTGTAACGGTGAGGCTTCTTGACGCCGCCGGTGGCCGGGGCGCTCTTACGAGCAGCCTTGGTGGCCAGTTGCTTTCTGGGGGCTTTGCCTCCGGTAGATTTACGAGCAGTCTGCTTGGTTCTTGCCATCGTCCCTTCTTTCTCTCAACAAGAGCAAAAGTGGAGTAAAGAAAAGAGACACGCTGCTCTTAAACTGTCTGACCGGCTGTGATCAGTGACGCTGCGTCAGACCTCCGCCTCCTGATTGGTGAGGGGCTCCTCTTGGAGCGCAGCACCGCCTGGAGAGGCGACCCACCACCCGAATCTCCGCTGCTGATTGGCGAGGGATCTGTTCAAAAAGTCCGCCAGAAATCAGAGCGGTGGACCGCTGCTGGAGTCTCTTCTCTGGTTGGTCTAACGAACCAGAGACCCCGTCTGCGCGCGCTCCGCGGACATATAATGAAGGGTTGCGCCTGTCTGAGCTTCAGTTTCTTTGAGTCGTGTCTCTAGAATCATCTAAAAAATGAGTGGCCGAGGAAAGACCGGTGGTAAAGCCAGAGCTAAGGCAAAGACCCGCTCCTCCCGTGCTGGGCTCCAGTTCCCAGTCGGTCGTGTTCACAGGTTGCTGAGGAAGGGCAACTACGCAGAGCGTGTTGGTGCCGGCGCCCCCGTCTACCTGGCGGCTGTGCTGGAGTACCTGACCGCTGAGATCCTGGAGTTGGCTGGAAACGCTGCCCGCGACAACAAGAAGACCCGTATCATCCCCCGTCACCTGCAGCTGGCTGTCCGCAACGACGAGGAGCTCAACAAACTCCTGGGTGGAGTCACCATCGCTCAGGGCGGCGTACTGCCCAACATCCAGGCTGTTCTTCTGCCCAAGAAGACCGAGAAGCCCGCCAAGAAGTAAAGCTGCTGGAAACGCAAGCAGACCCCAAAAAGGCTCTTTTAAGAGCCACACACTCCTTACAAAGAGCTGTTTCTTTTGTCTTCGATGCACCAGTTAACCAAAATATTCTAAACAAACCACATAAAGAACAGATTATAACTGTTACATTACTAATAAAGCCTAGTCAGTGTAAACGCATCTTAAATGTTACACGTAACAATCCATTTAAAATAATTTCAGATTTATAACTCATACTTAAGAATGTTTTCACGGCTGTTGTAAATCGGGTAATTTGGACTGTCCTGAGTTTTCAGAATGTCTGGTCCCCCAACTTGATAAATTTACACATTACACAAATTGTACAAATCAAGCAGGACATTTTAGAAGCATTATAGGAACTGTATAATTGGATCTATATTTCACGTATGTTGTCCACATGTTATAACGGGCGATTTATTGACCAACTCTCTTGATCTTTTTCAGCACGTCTGGTCACACAACCGCTTAATGAATGAACAACAAGTTAGAGGCAGTGTGAGGCTACAAAGTCCTGAAATGTGTCCTGTCTGGATGTGCACACGGCCAGATAATTCAGTTAAAATGTCACTTTGCTCGTTAGAATATCTGCATAGAACAGACAACAACTTGTTTTCTTTGAGGGAAACTACAGTACACAGTCCCGAACTGTCAGTGGCCATGACGCAGAGCGCGATCCGTGTTTACGCGGGGTTAAAGTACAGTAGATAATAGTCATCACTCATAACATACCATATTTTAAACATTTGGAATGTTTCGATCCCGGCTCTACCATGTAGAGCGCTTGTAAGTAAAGTTTATTATTGTTAATATTATTAATGAGCTCACACTTGTTGAGCCTCTATGCTTTTCACTTTTGTAGTTTTGATCGAGTCAGCAGCAGCAAGTTTTAGAATGATCTAAATACTACAGCTCGGTGGAAAAAAAAACTTTTAACATTTAATATGAATAAAGTAATTCAAAGTATCAAAGACAGCCAGTAGAGCGCATAGCGATGCAATAACATCCTGTTGATGAAGTAACTCAACAGATCACAGACACGTTAACCTGCGGAGGTGAAGGTGTGTTTGCAGTAGTTTGTGACTAAACACTAAAGGTGAAAAAGTATAATAATATAATTTTAATCATCTTTATTTAAAGAGCTCTTTTCAAAATCCACATTAGAAGTGCAAAAAATAAAAACATTAAAAAAGATGTCAAAACAAACAAAAATTGTAGTGTAAAATGGCAAGAATAGGAAAATAAAAACCAAAGACATTAAGTAGAATTAAAATTGTGAATAAAAAATAACCTAGTAGACAGTGTAATGTACTCCTTCAAATATTTATTTAATATGTTGCATCAAAGAAAAATCTAGTTTTTAATCATTTCTTGGCTTGTGTAAATCACTTAAAAACCACTTAACAGATTTATTCTGAATGATTAATATGAATTTAATCTAAATAGTATTGTATGAACGATGATCTGCTGGGTTATTGTGAAAGTTTTGAAGAAAATCAATTCAATATCAGCAGAAAACAATTTGGTGTGATATAATTCCTTTTTTCCTCGTAAAAACATCAGCATTCATCACTGAAGGTGTGACATTTAAAACACGTTTGTTCATTAAAAGTAGAACCACTAACAGCTGAATTAAATTAAAAATCGTCCTGAGCAGAAGAAAACCGCCACATTGAGCAGCTCTGATAAAAGTCTGGCACCAGCAGCCTCGACCATCATCAGTGTGTTTGCTGCTACCACAATAACTTGAGTTTATTACAAACTGATCATCAACAGATGGTTGTTTTTACTTTGAGTCTCTGAACAAACAGGTGGAGCAGCTGAAAACAGCTTTTGATGGAGCTCGGATGCATTTTCAAACATTATAGGAGAGAAATGAGTGGGAAAAGTGGCTGAGCAGTGCTGGCCGCGGCGGTGAATGTGTGTGTTTTGGAGGCTCCTCAAAAAAAAAGCAGACAGCATCAGAGCTCTACATGACTTCAATATGAAGAGACACAAGTCTGCTATCGGCTCCTTCACTGTCAGCCTCCAGCATTTGTCCCACATTTAGTTTGGACTCTTTTATCGATGAAGAGAAAACACAAGTGACACGACATTCACACAGCACAGAGGAGCCACGGGCTGGGCTGAGTCTCCACGGTTCTCATGGTGTGTTTAAGTGCAGCCCCCAGCATTGGACTCTCCATCAGTCCAGTCAGACTCTCGTATTGTCGTGAGTAGGATTAGAATACTCTGAGAAAATGGCAGAAGTAGCTCCAGCTCCAGCCGCCGCCGCTCCGGCTAAAGCAGCCAAGAAGAAGTCTTCCAAACCGAAGAAAACTGGCCCCAGCGTCAGTGAACTCATCATCAAAACTGTGGCCGCATCCAAGGAGCGGAGCGGTGTGTCCGCAGCCGCCCTCAAGAAGGCTCTGGCCGCCGGAGGCTACGATGTGGACAAGAACAAGGCCCGCGTCAAGACCGCCATCAAGAAACTGGTGGTTAAGGGGACTCTGGTCCAGACTAAGGGGACCGGGGCCTCTGGCTCCTTTAAGATGAGCAAGAAGGCGGCTGAGCCCAAAAAAGCCAAGAAGCCGGTAAAGAAAGCCGCTGTTAAACCCAAGAAGGCCGCAGCCAAGAAACCCGCAGCGGCGAAAAAGCCCAAGACCGCAAAGAAGCCAGCAGCCGCTAAGAAGTCTCCGAAGAAGGTCAAGAAACCCGCAGCGGCCAAGAAGGCAGCCAAGAGCCCCAAGAAGGCAGCCAAGAGCCCCAAGAAAGTGACCAAGAAGGCCCCTGCAGCCAAGAAAGCCCCGCTAAGAAGGCTGCCAAACCCAAAGTCAAGAAGGCAGCACCCAAGAAGAAGTGAGCTGTTATCATTTTGAAAAAAAACTTTTCAGATAAAAGGCTCTTTTAAGAGCCACACAATCATATTTAAAGAGCATCTTCCTGTTTTAACTGTCGCGATTCACAGTAAAAAGTGGGATATTTGCGCGCGGAACGTTTTTGTTTTTGGGGGGGGGGGTTCTGGATACAACAGCGCGCCGGTGGTGCGCGTGCCTCCGAATGAATTAACAACGAAAACATGTAGGGACACATAATCTATACAAGTCTGAAACTTGTCCCCAAGTGATGTTTATAGTAAACAACTGTCGTACATTAATTAGTGATTCATTTACTGAAGCTTGCGTGGGAATGATATCCAACAGAAAAAACAACTTGATGGAGGAAATTTAAAACGACAAACTGCTACCTCTACAGCTACTGCTGACTCTGTCAAGACTGAAAATAATAACAATGCCACTAATAATAGGGCTTGGCATGTATGGGCTTATTATGTTATGTTGTGGCGTTTTATTCAAAATGTTATCAATGATGACTGTGTTATCTGCTGTACTTTTATTGCACGTAAACACGGAACGCTCTCCGTCATGACGCACTGACAGTTTAGGACTCTGTAGTGTAGTTTACAAGATTATTCCTAAAGCATTTGATGAGTTAGTTTAAATGACTTTTCTGTGTGTGTTGAAAATCCGAGTCACATATTTTCCATTTGTGATTGTGTCCATAATAAATTACAATCTCAAATCACTGCAGTGTTTCAAATAAAATGAATTTGAAGATTTAAATGTGGTCTATTTTCTTGCGTGTTTTATTTCATTAATTAAGTTCATGCACCTTAACCAGAGTAGAATCCTGAGAGAAAACTTTTGATTTACAGGATAAAATCTACCTGGAGTAAAATTCAACAATGCACACACTAAACTGTTATTTTGAAAGACTAGATAATTATTCTGAAAGACTAAATACTTATTATGAGATACTTAATAATTTTTCAAGACACACAATTATTATTTTAACAAGTAATTAATTATTTAGAAATACTAAATCATAATCAATAATTAATCTGATGTACTGAATTTTTTTGAGTTACTAAATCACAATTTTAAGACACTAAATCATTATCTTGAAAACTTAATAATTAGAAATACTAATGTATTATTTTAAGACACTGAATTATTATTTTAAACACTAAAGAATTACTTTGAGATACTAAATCGTTATTTGAAGACAAGTCAGTATTTATCAAATTCATTAATTAATACAAAAATATAAATATTGCACACTTTTAAGAGTTCGTAAGGTGGTCTTGCGTTGGTGTTTTGCATCTTGAATGTATTTATGTTTGCATTGTATTGTGCTGTGCGTATTTAACTGTTTAAACTCATGAAACATCTTTGGAACAAAAAAGCAAAAGGGTCTCTTTGTTAGGGTACATGCGCAGTCTCGAGCACAACTCAGCCAATCCTGTGGGAGCAACAGCACACTATATTTTGCCTCACGAGCATACATACAGAACGACCCGGTTACTTTTACCTTATTCGTTACAGGTGCGCGCATCTGAAGCGAATATGCCTGAACCCGCGAAAGCACCGAAGAAGGGCTCAAAGAAAGCCGTCTCTAAAGCCACCAAGAGCGGCAAGAAGAGGAAAAGGACCAGGAAGGAGAGCTACGCTATTTACGTATACAAAGTGCTGAAGCAGGTCCACCCTGACACTGGCATCTCCTCCAAGGCCATGGGCATCATGAACTCGTTTGTTAGCGACATCTTTGAGCGCATTGCCGGTGAGGCCTCTCGTCTGGCTCATTATAACAAGCGCTCCACCATCACCTCCAGGGAGATTCAGACCGCCGTTCGCCTACTGCTGCCCGGTGAGCTGGCCAAGCACGCCGTGTCTGAGGGAACAAAGGCTGTGACCAAGTACACTAGCTCCAAGTAAATCTGCTACATTCAATCCAATAACACAAAGGTCATTTTCAGTACCACACACCGCTTCAACTAAGAGCTACATCCTTCCCCCATCGCCTTTATGTGATATCATTTAATGCAACCATAGATTGTTTTGTGTGTAGTCTAATGCAATAAATGTTAAAGTTTGAACTCATAATAGTCACTTTGTAGGCTGAACTTTTGGATGTTCACATCAGCTGAAACATAATATGACGAAACGTGTTTATCTGTACAAGGATGTGGTGATTTTAATACTGTGACTTCAGAAAATGACCGGTGCAGTACCACATCCTTGAAATTAAGATGAGAAGGTAAACTATTAAAGGAAATTTGCCAAGAATCCAGATTAACATCAGCATGTTGATCCATAAATCCACAGGGCTTCGACTTCATAAGATTTGACTCTAAAAGTAAAACACAAATTGATAGAATTTACGTGTCATCACATTTTAAAGTTAATCACGATGGAACTGTTCTGATCAATTTCTTTGATCATTTGTTGGTCCAATTTTCTTCAGAAACCTCTACTATTAGAGGTTTCTGGAAACTCAACACTCAATGTTTGAAAAACCAAGAATTAATAGAATTAAAACAAGAAATTCATAAAAATACACAATTACATATAACTAAATCATATATTAAAATATAGGAAATTTTAAAACAGAATAAATTTTTGTTTCAAATTTAAATGTAAAGAATTAAATAAACTTAAAAACATAAAATATGAATCATTAGTTACACAATATGTAAATTTGAAACAAATGAAACAAAGATCTTCTATTGAAGAAGACGTTATCTCCAATTTAAAAACGGAAATAGATAATTTAAATAATGAATTATTATTCAATATTTGTAAAGGTATAGAGATAACAAATAGAGGAAATTTACCACATGCACTTAAATCAGGACAAAATCGAATTCAAAGCAAATTTATTAGTTCTATTAAAAACCAAGCTGGTGACTTAATTTATGATGAAAAGCAGAAAAGAGAGGTGATTAAAGATCTATGTGTAGATTCTTATAAGATAGAAATAGATTCTGGATGTGTTAAATTAATACTTGAGAAAGTTCCCAGTTACACCTCAACTCATTTTGACATTCTGCTTGGTGATGTCAAAAAAGAGGAGGTGATTCAAGCCATCCAGCAACTAAACATTGGTAAATGCCCAGGTCCAGATGGTTTACCCTCTGAATTTTATCAGTTAAATATTGATGACGTGTTGAACCTCCTCACCTCTATGTTTAATGAAGGCCTGCACTCTGGTGTTCTGGGTGATTCCTTCTACGAAGGTTGTTTATGCTTATTATATAAGAAAGGTGATGAATGTGATATAAATAATTACAGACATTTAACTATTATGAATACAGACTATAAAATACTAGTTAATAATAATGAACAGATTAAATGATATATTAGATGAAATTATAGAGAAAGAACAAACCTGTGCAATCAAAGGACGACTAATGTGGGACAATTTGTGCACTTTGAGATGTTACACTCTTCTGAAAAGAAAGATTTTTATATTATTGGCCTTGACCAAAAAAAAGCTTTTGACTATATTTCAAGAGATTATTTGTGGTCTGTGATGGAAGCTTATGGCTTCCCTAAAGCCTTTGTTCATATGGTTAAATGTCTGTATATAAAATCCAATGTTCGTATTAATGTGAATGGTATTTTAACAGATCCTTTCTGTGTTGAGAGAGGAGTCAAACAGGGCTGCCCACTGAGTGCTGCTTTATATGTTTTAGCAATAAGTCCCCTAATTAAAATGATCAACTGTGATCCTCTTATTTCTGGTATTCATGTTGGAAATTCCAGTAATGTTAAAGCCATGGCCTATGCTGATGATGTCACAGTCATAATAAAGAATCAATTAGAGACGGATGTTTTAATTAACCACCTGAATTTATATGAGCTGGCATCTGGTGCAAAATTAAATCATGCAAAGACTGAGGGAGTTTGGATCGGCGTGGAGAATAAAAAACCTGCTGTAAATATTCAAGTAAAACAAGAAATTAAAGTTCTTGGTTTAATTTCCTGTAATGAAAACTGCAGTGAAAAAAAATGGGAAGAAAAACTGAGTATTGTTAAAGATGAAGTCAAAAAATGGCAAAATAAACATACCAATTATAAATCAAGAATTAACATAATAAAAACCCATGTCCTGTCCAAACTCCTCTTTCTTTCAAATATTTTTCCTCCATCTGATAGTATGTTCAAAAAATTAAACAAGCAATGTGTTAACCTGGTCTGGGGCACAACCAGAGAGGTTGCCAAACGTAACCTTTTATTTAAAAGCAGGGAGTATGGTGGCCTGGGAGCCATTGATTTATGTATATGTTTGAATATTGCTTTTGTCAAAAATGTGTCAGCAGCCATCTCTAGAAAACCTCTCTGGGTTGGTCACCCCTCAAATTGGGGTAAAAAACTGGGCAGAGCCAGACAAGGCCCCTTCTATAAATTAATATTTGGTGATTTCATTGAACGATATAAACATTTGCAAATAAATTGGGTAAGTGATACCAGTAAGTCATTATTTAATACAGTTAATAACTTTGAGTATGGAGGGCCAGTTAATTACAAAGATATTCCTAACAGTGACCACACCAAAATAATTAAATTACTAAATAACAAGCACTACTCAGAGAGCATCAGAGACGTCCGCTGGCTCATCTCCATCAACAGACTCCCTGTTAGAGCTTTTGTCTCATGGAGCTGTTACGTTAAAACCAAAAAATGTCCAATGATTCAATGTGATGAAGATGAAACACTGCATCATCTTTTACTAGATTGTTACAGATCCAAACAAGTGTGGAGTGTTTTACAAGGTCTGGGTCTCTCCTGTAACATTAATGACACTTCTGTGATTTATGGACTAATACTTGAAGACCTACCTGCAAAACATAAAGAACTATTTCAACTTGTTATTGCTATCACCAGTGTCAAGCTGTGGAAAACCAGATGTGCCATAACATTTCATCAAACTGTCATTGATAGTGACATGGTCATAAAACAAATCCTGACTGACCTCCGTAGGAGGAGAACTTTGGACCGTGGTCGCTCCTTTTCCTGGAGCATCTTGAACTTTTGAGCAAAATAACGCAACCTTGTTATCACTTATTATACCTTTTGTTATTGAGAGTTTGTAATCTTTTGTTTTGTTTGTATACTGACTAACTGTGATTTGACAATGTATTTATTTGTGAAAAAATTCAATAAAGTTTCTTTTAAAAAAAAAAAAAGAAAGGGTGGAAAAGGACTGGGGAAAGGAGGCGCCAAGCGTCACCGTAAAGTTCTCCGTGATAACATCCAGGGATTCACCAAGCCCGCTATCCGCCGTCTGGCTCGCCGTGGTGGAGTCAAGCGTATCTCCGGTCTCATCTACGAGGAGACCCGCGGTGTGTTGAAGGTCTTCCTGGAGAACGTCATCCGTGATGCCGTCACCTACACCGAGCACGCTAAGCGAAAGACGGTGACCGCCATGGATGTGGTGTATGCGTTGAAAAGACAGGGACGCACTCTGTACGGCTTCGGAGGTTAAACCGCTCATTCTCTTTTACTAGAAAAATCAAAGGTCCATTTAAGGGCCACACACTCACTCTGTGAAGAGCTAAAGTTCTCCATTAATTAACACTAGTATTTGATACTTTTTGTCCCTTAAAGAAAAATCACATGACTGTAGTGTTCATTAATAACTTTATTGCAGAGCAATATGAAATCTGAATAAAATTCATTAACATAAATATTTGGTTATAAAATAATAAAACTGTTCAATGAGTAAATGAAATGAAAATAAGATGAAAATAAATTAATTTTGTATTAAATTAATTTAAGGATTTAATTGCTTAAAGTGAAAGATCAACATAGTGCTCAAAAACCTGCATTAAACCAGTAAAACATAACACAACATCATCACCAACATTAGCAGCAACATCAACATCATCACTGTCAATAATCAGCCTTCTGCTCTGATATCTGATAGGCTGCCATAATCATGTGACACGGAGGACCATCTAAAAATCAGTCTGGGCTGGTTTTCACACAAATTAAACGCCTAAAACTGTCAGAAGTGAAAACAGAACAGCGGGTATCAAAGTATCGATTCCAGAGTATCGATACGCCCATGCCTAGTATTCATAACAATTGAATTGATAAAGTTCAGGTGATTAAAGACTCATTTGGTTTTATTAGTGGTTACATTATCGAATTGTGGGGCGGGCCAGTAAGTTCCAGGGGGCTTCATGTGTTGCTCCTTTGCCTCTATGCTCGTACCATGTGGTTTTGAACGCCAGAACTGGGGACGTCACATGTTGAAAATCAGCATGTTCTAGACTGTACAAAATGATTTTATTTATTCATAGTAGATAGTGTCACAGGGATTGCAGAAATAATGATTTATTAGTCACGTTTTTTAATCATCATCAAAATATAGGTCTGAAGTGTAATATTGTATGCACCAATTATTAGACTATTTTAGTACTGACTTAAGTGGCGATTTTAATTTTATTTGCATAGTGCTGTTGGGAGTATCAGAAATTCCAGAATGTGGCATTTAAAGCCATTGTCAACAAGTTAATTATAGAATATAACAAAGACACCAAAGAAGCAGGAGAGCAGCTCTCAGTGAAGTGGTGTGTGGTCCTGAAAAGGACCTTTGTGTTGTTGAATAGAGTGTGGTAGGTTTATTTGGAGCTGGTGTACTTGGTCACAGCCTTTGTCCCCTCAGACACGGCGTGCTTGGCCAGCTCACCGGGCAGCAGCAGGCGGACGGCGGTCTGAATCTCCCTGGAGGTGATGGTGGAGCGCTTGTTGTAGTGAGCCAAACGAGAGGCCTCACCGGCGATGCGCTCAAAGATGTCGCTAACAAACGAGTTCATGATGCCCATGGCCTTAGAAGAAATACCTGTGTCGGGATGGACCTGCTTCAGCACCTTGTACACGTAGATGGCGTAGCTCTCCTTCCTTGTCCTCTTCCTCTTCTTACCGCTCTTGGTGGCTTTAGACACGGCTTTCTTTGAGCCCTTCTTCGGGGCTTTCGCTGGTTCAGGCATATTTGATTCGTTTAGGTTTAGCTTCACTAAAACGAGTGAGTTGAGAGTAGTCGGGTCGCTCTATATGTATGCGCGTGAGGCAAAGGATAGTGTGCTGTTGCTCCCACAGGATTGGCTGAGTTGTGCTCGAAACTGCGCATGTGCTCTAACAAAGACCCTCTTGCTTTATTAGTACAAAGGAGTGTCATGAGTTTGAACAATTAAAAACAGCAACAACAACAATACAATGCAAACATAAATATATTCATGATATAAAGCACCAACACAAGACCATCTTTTGGAACTACTATAGCTTTTTTGTTGTGGAAAATATTATGTAAATGTATATTTACTTGATTAAGAATTAATAAATACAGTTATTTTAAAATGTCGGTAATATCTTGGCATTTGGCTCCTAAATCACTGACTGTAGTATAGTTGTGTAAAGCCGTTCCAGTGTGTCACACATTTATATACAAGCGAGGCCAAGTGTCAAGGCAATATTCATATTTTTGTATTAATTAATAAATGTGAAAATACTGACTTGTCTTAAAATCGTGATTTAGTACCTCAAAATAATTATTTAGTTTTTCAAAATGTTTATTCGGTGTTTCAAAACCTTTTGTGTCTTGAAATAACTTTAGTAGATAATAATAATAATAATAATGATTTAGTATTTATAAAAAAATAATGATTTTTTTTTTTATCTCAAAATAATTATTTTGTGTTTCAGAATAAAAATTTTGTTATGTAAAAACTCAACACTGTTGAATTTCACTCCAGGTGGATTTTTCCTGTAAATCTGAAGTTTGGAGACAAACTCAGGGTTTTACTCTGGTGTTAAGGTGCACTAAGTTAATTTCCTCTTCATTTTGGTGACTCTGAACTTAATTAATGAAATAAAACACGCAAGAAAACAGATCACATAAATCCTCATTTTCATTTTATTTAAAGCATTTAAAGTGACTTAACTGCAGATTGTTTTATTATGGACACAATCACAGATGGAAAACATATTGACTCGAATTTTTCAAATATCCATAAAAGTCATGTAAACCAATACTCATGTGCTTTTGGAATCATATCCTTAATTGTCAGTGCGTCATGACGGAGAGCGATCCGTGTTTGCGTGCAATGAAAGTACAGTAGATAAACATGTTGATTAAAACGCCCCAAAATAAATCAGAATAAGCCCATAGGCATCAAGCCTCGAATGTAGTACCACTGCTATTATTGTCGGTCTTGACGGAGTCAGCAGTAGCTGTGGTTGCCGCAGAGTTTATTGTCGGTTTAAATTTCCTCCGTCACACGGGCGCTTCAGTAAATTAATCACTGAATAATGTACTACATCTATTTATTACAAACATCAGTGCCAGTTGGGGACAAGTTTCAGAGTTTCATGGATTATTATGTGACCCTAGATCTTTTATTTAACATGTATTCGTTCATAGTTGCACGCAACGAAACTGGCGCGCTGTTGTATCCAGGGCAACCCCTCTCATTAGGCGCAGATATCCTAATGTTTGCTGTGAATTGCGACATAAAAACAGGAAGATGCTCTTTAAATATGATTGGGTGGCTCTTACAAGAGCCTTTTGTCTGAAAAGTTTCTTCAAAATGATAACAGCTCACTTCTTCTTGGGTGCTGCCTTCTTGACTTTAGGTTTGGCAGCCTTCTTTGCGGGGGCTTTCTTAGCTGCAGGGGCCTTCTTTGCCACTTTCTTGGGGCTCTTGGCTGCCTTCTTGGGGCTCTTGGCTGCCTTCTTGACCGCTGCGGGTTTCTTGACCTTCTTCGGAGATTTCTTAGCAGCTGCTGGCTTCTTTGCGGTCTTGGGCTTTTTCGCCGCTGCGGGTTTCTTGGCTGCGGCCTTTTTGGGTTTCGCAGCGGCTTTCTTTGCCGGCTTTCTTTGTTTTTTTTGGGCTCAGCCGCCTTCTTGCTCATCTTAAAGGAGCCGGAGGCCCCGGTCCCCTTGGTCTGGACCAGAGTCCCCTTAACCACCAGTTTCTTGATGGCGTCTTGACGCGGGCCTTGTTCTTGTCCACATCGTAGCCTCCGGCAGCCAGAGCCTTCTTGAGGGCGGCTGCGGACACGCCGCTCCGCTCCTTGGATGCGGCCACAGTTTTGACGATGAGTTCACTGACGCTGGGGCCAGTCTTCTTCGGTTTGGAAGCTTCTTCTTGGCTGCTTTAGCCGGAGCGGCGGCGGCTGGAGCTGGAGCTACTTCTGCCATTTTCTCGGAGTATTCTAATCCTTATCTCGACAACACGAGAGTCTGAATGGACTGATGGAGAGTCCAATGCTGGAGGTTGCCCTTAAACACACCGTGAGAACCGTGGGAGACTCAGCCCAGCCCGTGGTTTCTCTGTGCTGTGTGAATGTCGTGTCACTTGTGTTTTCTCTTCATCGATAAAAGAGTCCAAACTAAATGTGGGACAAGTGCTGGAGGCTGACAGTGAAGGAGCCGATAGCAGATTTGTGTCTCTTCATATTGAAGTCATGTAGAGCTCTGATGCTCTCTGCTTTTTGTTTCAGGAGCCTCCAAAACTCACACATTCACCGCTGCGGCCAGCACTGCTCAGCCACTTTTCCCACTCATTTCTCTCCTATAATGTTTGAAAATGCATCCGAGCTCCATCAAAAGCTGTTTTCAGCTGCTCCACCTGTTTGTTCAGAGACTCAGAGTAAAAACAACCATCTGTTGATGATCAGTTTGTAATAAACTCAAGTTATTGTGGTAGCAGCAAACACACTGATGATGGTCGAGGCTGCTGGTGCCAGACTTGTATCAGAGCTGCTCACTGTGACTGTTTTCTTCTGCTCAGGACGACTTTTCATTTAAATCAGCTTTTAATAGTTCTACTATTAATCAACAAACGTGTTTTAAATATAACACCATCACTGATTGTTGCTGATTTTAAAAAAGAATTGTGTCATACAATATTGTATCGGATTAAAGTTATATTAATCATTAAGTACATTTTTAATTGTTTTTTTTTTACTTTTATTAGTACAAACAAACCAAGACATGCTTTAACAACAATAAACTAGAATCTAAAAGAGTTTTCTTTGATACAACAGATTAAATAAAATATTTTAAAGAATACATAACACGACATTATTTCTACTAAGTTATTTCTTATTCATTTTTTAAATTCTGCTCAGTGTTTTTGTTTGATTTTATTTTCTTAATCTTGGCACCTTGGAAAAGAGCTCTAAAATAGAGTATTAAAATTATATTATTTAATTCTTCACCTTTAGCGTTTAGTCACAAACAAATAAAAACACATTTTTGCAGGTGATCTGTTGAGTTACTTCATCAGCAGGATGTTATTGCATCGCTGTGCGGCCTACTGGCTGTCTTTGAATTTGTATTTAGTATTTGATTATTTGTATTAAATTATGAATATTCAATAAGGATTTTATTTTCACCAAGTTGTTCGTAATAGACAATATTTATTTAATCCTGAAGCTTGCGTGGAAATATATTCTTGCAGGATAAACAGCAGGATCAATATGATGGAGGAGATTGAAATCTACAACAAACTCAGCTGCTGCTGACTCGATCAAAACAACTAAACTGAAAAAAAAAACATACAGGCTCAACATGTTTGAGCTCGTTAATAAGAACAATAAAAAAATATATTCATACAGCGTTTTTCAAAACAAAGTTACACAACTCTCTACATGGTAGAGTCGGGATTGAAACATTTCAAATATCTAATGTCTCGTATGTCATCAGTGCTGACTGTATTATCTACTGTACTTTAACCCCGCGTCATGACGCACTGACAGTTCGGGACTCTGGTCTGTAGTTTCCCTCTGAGAGAACAAGTTGTTGTCTGTTCATGCAGAGTTTCGAATATGAAAACAGCAGCTCAGATATTCTACCAAGATAAATATTTTTTATTGACTTCACTTGGCGTGCACACGTCCAAACACAGAATAATAATACACATAATAATAATAATACACATAATAATAATATAATAATAATAATAATATAATAAAACAATAATAAAAATTGAAGAGCAGCGATGATTTGCTTTCATTTGATTTGAAGATTTGAGAAATAAATGAATGTATTTAAGCCTCTGTAAGTTGTGACAATAACCAGCAAAGGCACAGCGCAAGCAAACATCGCTTAAACGTCCCACCTCTGTCATCAGTTGTTTTTATTGTCAGATGTTTTGGGATTTCAAAACTTCAACAGTGTTCCCTCGGGAAAAAGCTGCTAGATAGGTCACTAGTTACTTTTGAGAAATAAAGTCACCAGAGAGGTTTGACAAGTCACAAAATCCAGGGCAGGGAGGGGTAGTAACTGCAGTGATGCGGTCAACCCACAGCAGTCAGGATGTTATTAATGAACCACATTGTGCAACAGGCTCATCGTCTACCTCCCTCTGCAACACACACATGCTGCTGCAGCTGTACACAGCCACGCGTCCAGTGAGCTCTCAGCTCAGCTGATCGGTGCTCAGAGCGCGACAAAAAGGTTAAACCCTGACAGTGTGGAATCCGTTCTGCACTCCTGTCTTCATATATTTATTCTCATTAATCCTTCAGCTATAAAATTTTGTATAACTGTTATTTTCCAACCAGAAATAACATTCCCGAGTCAGTTACTGTTCAGAGTTCACGTCTGGAATTCAAATTCACATGGTCAGTAAACACCTCGGCCCCTATGATGTTATAGATATGGTGAATTCGGTTTGAAGATTCAGGCTAAATACGTGGTGTAAGTTTTTGTCGATCTGACACGTCGGGACTTTAAGAGACCAGATGAGCAGTAAGGATGCATTTTCTGTTTATTCTGTTCTGCTCATTTGCATATATTGTCTGGAGATTCTGCAATGCGGTTTTCCTGTGAAACTCCAGCAGTGTTTTTTCCGGCTAAAAACTAACCTTCAATCGGCATCAGAGTATCTACTCACCACTATATGACGAATCTGAATTAGAATAATAGCCTTGAAAAACCAACCGCAGAATACATCATTATGACCGACCGACAGTTGCAGACCATTTGCTATGTTCAGGATATCCTTTGACATCATATTTGTATACTGAACAAATTAAGCTATCATTACCGCAATACCTACTTCGATTCAATACAACACAGCAATAATATTTATAGAATTTCAGCGCTTCAGAGTGAATGTGGGGCCCTTAGAAGGGCCTTTGTGTTTTTATGTTTTTTTATGAGCGGTTTAACCTCCAAAGCCGTACAGAGTGCGTCCCTGTCTCTTGAGAGCATACACCACATCCATGGCGGTCACCGTCTTTCTCTTGGCGTGCTCGGTGTAGGTGACGGCATCACGGATAACGTTCTCCAGAAAGACCTTCAACACACCGCGGGTCTCTTCGTAGATGAGACCAGAGATACGCTTGACACCACCACGGCGAGCCAGACGGCGGATAGCGGGCTTGGTGATTCCCTGGATGTTATCACGGAGAACTTTACGGTGACGCTTGGCGCCTCCTTTTCCCCAGTCCTTTTCCTCCCTTTCCGCGGCCAGACATCTTGATATCTGATGGTAGTGTCCAAAAATGTTGCAACAAGATTCATATAAATCTTCTCTGAGGACGTGATAGAAAATGGAGGCGGGCCTATCCTTCTTTGGCCTTTCATGGCGGTTGATGATGAACTCTTTTGCAGCACCACCTGCTGGACTGAAGTCCAGTTTCAACAATCACGGGGTGACTGTGCAGGTAATTCAGTAATGTTGGTTTCTGACTGTTGTTCTTGTTGTCTTGTTGAGAAAAACATTCACAGGGTGTTTTTTTTTTCCTTTATTTTCCGAGTGCTCGTCTCTGTCCGAGGTTCTGAACTGACCCCATCAGAGCAGATAGCTGTTGTCTCTGTCCAGGTGCTGAACCTGTGCTGCTGCTGAGCTCTGTGGAGCAGCCACAAAGATCCTGACTGAGAGTTCTAGCTTACTAAAACAACTTTTAAAAAGTAAATCCACTGAAGATCAAATAAAAAACTGATCAAGCATATGTATCCACCCATTTAACAAGTAAATACATGAAAATAAAAACATTTAAACAAATTGCCAAATGACATTAAGGCCATACACGATTATTAACTGCTGACATCTCCAAGTTTTAAACACACAGTGTATGAGGCTACGCAATATACTGCTGTGGACGGGGCCAGCTCAACATTTTTTTAAAGTGACATGATATGTCATCAGATATTAAGGAAACTGAAATACTCGTTTCTCTTACATTCTCATACATTTAATGTGATTTTAGCAGCTGAGAAAGATGATGATTAAATGGTCAATATTGGAAAACACGTTTGATTTATTACAAAATTTTCACAAACCAAACAAGACATTTTAGAAGCATTGTAGAACGGTGCCTGCCGCGGCGGCAATCCCCGAACCCGGTGGTGGACACCGGAAGTAAGGGATGCCGTCAAGCTGAAGAAGGAGTCCTATCGAGCTTGTTTGGCTCGTGGGACTCCTGAGGCAGCTGACAGGTACCGGCAGGCTAAGCGTGCTGCAGCCCGGGCGGTTGCGGAAGCAAAAACTCGGGTATGGGAAAAGTTCGGGGAGGCCATGGAGGAGGATTACCGGTCGGCCTCGAAGAGATTCTGGCAAACCGTCCGGCGCCTCAGAAGGGGGAAGCAGTACCCTGCCAACACTGTTTACAGTGGAGGTGGGGAGCTGTTGACTTCAACTGGGGATATTGTCGGGCGGTGGAAGGAATACTTCGAGGATCTCCTCAATCCCACTGTCACGCCTTCTGTAGAGGAAGCAGAGGCTGGGGACCCAGAGGTTGATTCATCCATCACTCAGGCTGAAGTCACCGAGGTAGTTCGGAAGCTCCTTGGTGGCAAGGCACCGGGGGTGGATGAGATCCGCCCTGAGTACCTTAAGTCTCTGGATGTTGCAGGGCTGTCTTGGTTGACACGCCTCTGCAACATCGCGTGGCAGTTGGGGACAGTGCCTCTGGACTGGCAGACCGGGGTGGTGGTCCCTCTATTTAAGAAGGGGGACCGGAGGGTGTGCTCCAACTATAGGGGGATCACACTCCTCAGCCTCCCTGGTAAAGTCTATTCCAGGGTACTGGAGAGGAGAATTCGGCTGATAGTCGAACCTCGGATTCAGGAGGAACAATGCGGTTTTCGTCCTGGTCGTGGAACACTGGACCAGCTCTATACCCTCCGCAGGGTGCTTGAGGGTTCATGGGAGTTTGCCCAACCAGTTCACATGTGTTTTGTGGACTTGGAGAAGGCATTCGACCGTGTCCCTCATGGCATTCTGTGGGAGGTGCTTCGGGAGTATGGGGTCCGGGGCCCTTTGCTAAGGGCTGTGCGGTCTCTGTATGACCGGAGCAGGAGCTTGGTTCGCATTGCTGGCAGTAAGTCAGACCTGTTCCCGGTGCATGTTGGACTCCGGCAGGACTGCCCTTTGTCACCGGTTCTGTTCATTATTTTTATGGACAGAATTTCTAGGCGCAGCCAGGGGCCGGAGGGAGTCCGGTTCGGGGACCACGGGATCTCATCTCTGCTTTTTGCGGATGATGTTGTCCTGTTGGCTCCCTCGAATCAGGACCTTCAGCATGTGCTGGGGCGGTTTGCAGCCGAGTGCGAAGCGGCTGGGATGAGAATGAGCACCTCCAAGTCCGAGGCCATGGTGCTCGACCGGAAAAAGGTGGTTTGCTCCCTCCGGGTTGGAGGAGAGCTCCTGCCTCAAGTGGAGGAGTTCAAGTATCTTGGGGTCTTGTTCACGAGTGAGGGGAGGATGGAGCGTGAGATTGACAGGCGGATCGGTGCAGCGGCAGCAGTAATGCAGTCATTGTACCGGTCTGTCGTGGTGAAGAAGGAGCTGAGCCGAAAGGCAAAGCTCTCGATTTACCGGTCAATCTACGTTCCTACCCTCACCTATGGTCATGAACTCTGGGTCATGAACGAAAGAACGAGATCTCGGATACAAGCGGCCGAAATCAGTTTCCTCCGCAGGGTGGCGGGGCGCTCCCTTAGAGATAGGGTGAGGAGCTCTGTCACCCGGGAGGAGCTCAGAGTAGAGCCGCTGCTCCTCCACATCGAGAGGAGCCAGCTGAGGTGGCTCGGGCATCTATACCGGATGCCTCCTGGACGCCTTCCTGGGAGGGTGTTCCGGGCATGTCCCACCGGGAGGAGGCCCCGGGGAAGACCCAGGAGACGCTGGAGGGACTATGTCACTCGGCTGGCCTGGGAACGCCTCGGGATTCCCCCGGAAGAGCTGGAGGAAGTGTCTGGGGAGAGGGAAGTCTGGGTATCCCTGCTTAGACTGCTGCCCCGCGACCCGGACCCGGATAAGCGGAAGAAGATGGATGGATGGATGGATGGATGTAGAACGTGTATAATTTGGTCTGAATATTTTCACGGATGTTGTTCACATCTGTCATTATAATGGATGATTTACTGTCAGACAAGAATGTCTTGACTTTTTTCAGGACTTCTGATCACACATCAGTTCCATGAATGAACAACAAGTTAGAGGCAGTATGAGGCAACAAAGTCCTGAAATGTGTCCTGCGCGCACATGCTCACAAAAATCAAATAAAAATATCATTTTGCTCTTGGCAGCTGCTCTGAGCTGCTGTATCCACATTTGAAGCTCTGCATAGAACAGACAACAACACGTTTTCTCGGAGGGAAACTACAGCACACATGATTTCTTCATCAGTTTTGTAGTTTCCATGCAATCGGGAGCAGCTGACTTTATTGCAGGGTTAAATCTCCTCCATCATATTGATCATGTTTATCTTCAACTAAGAGCTGCAGTCCTGCTGATATGTCTTAACTCGATAATACATTGTGTCTTTCAAATGCGACGAATGTGAAAGTTTTATTTTCATAAATTGATCTCTGCAATCACTAATGTAAAACAAATGTCTCAGTAATCATACAAACATGCAGTTAAAGTTCATAAGCAGGTAAAATAAACTGACAATATACATAAATTACTGTGGGAGTAAATGAATTCTGTATAGTTAGTGACGGTTTTGTAATTTTGGTATATTGAGAATGAGTATTTTAAGTACATTAAAACACTCATTAAAATACTCAGTAAAAACTTTCCTACCCCACATTTTGATTCTTCAGTGTGACAATATACAATTTAAAAATACTGACACTGACGTTCAGACTTCCAGAGCTCGGCTGTCATGGCTCTGCAGGAGGCCAGCGAGGCTTACCTGGTTGGTCTCTTTGAGGACACCAACCTGTGCGCCATCCACGCCAAGAGAGTCACCATCATGCCCAAAGACATAGAGCTGGCCAGTCGCATCCGCGGAGAGAGAGCTTAAACTGTCTGCTGCTGCTACACAAACACAACGGCTCTTTTAAGAGCCACCTCACTCTCTCTGAAGACACTCTTCCTCTGCTGCTTTTCACCAAATATTAAATAGTAATAATTAGAACAATATTATCATCAGAAACCATAACATTTAAAATATGCCTTCAACCAACAGATGTTTGTCGTGTAGATCGTTACTTACAACGTCCAGTTTATCTTCTGACCATCAATTGTTAAATATTTAATTTTATAATATAACTTACATTAACTAATCAATAGAACATTGAAATGATAAATAAACTGCTAAAATTGCCAATTCATAAAATCAAATAATGATCAGTCACCTAGACTTATGTTATTTGTGTTACTGCTGCACAAAACACTTATTTTGAAATAATCTGATCTTTTCAGGTTCTTCATTGTCCTTAAAGAGGTCACTGGATGAAGTGCAGTGGACAAAGACATATGGAAAGTCCAGTTTCTTACTTTCTTGTTTCAAATTTCATGATTTATTCTGGAATTTTAGCTGAAGCACAATGGCCGCAAGGGTGAAAAATTGAACACATAAACTGATTAATCTGAAGATGTGAGGTCTTGATACATGGCAGCCATTTTTTTCTCCAATTTTTGTTTTCTTTGTTTTCTTTTTGTTTATGTTCTTTTAATGTGAACACCAGCGACACCAATGACATTCCTGTATAAATGTCAGTTGGCTTTACATGGCTTCACTCGTGTTACATGTCTTTACAGTGATGTCATACTATAAATGTGTTTTTTATTTCTCTACTTTCTAGCAATGTTTTCTTTGCTGATTGGTGATGTCATTTATATTTGATAATTAAGAGTTCAGAATCAAATATTTTGTTTGAATATTGGTCAATTAATGTTGGTTTGAAAAACAAAAATTTGACAATGCAAATCAAATAAATTCACACACTGTTGATTAGACAAATGTAATTTTGAAATGTGAATAATCAAATCTTTTTTATTGGATCTTATCATTGCATTATTCTGCCTTTAACTAAATATCCCGATTGTAATAAGAACTAGATATTTTAAGACACAGTTAAGGTTTTTGTCCCCTCAGGGAGCAGCGACGGTTAACATGAAAATACAATACAAAACAACAACAGCAACAACAACAATAAATCAAAAACAATAGATAAAAACCACATACTAGTTCCAGGGAATAGAAGTTTCATATCAGACTGGGAGATTTCATTTGAGCAAATTTTAGATTTATATCTGCAGTACAGCTTTTAAAGAGCATCTAAAATGTGTGAATTGTTTTACTGAAGAGAGGAAAAAATGAGAACCTGTTAAATCTGCCTAAATGCACTTATTTTGTCTCATTTATGAAGAAAGCTAAGATGTGTTTTATTGTTTTATTGATGAGAGGAAATAAGAACAGTGAGATTTCTGTTATCTCGGTCTAGATTTATTTCTTATTCGTAAAATATTGAACATGTATTTTTTATATTTTTTTGAATAACACACATGAAGTTAATATGAGATGATGCAGAAAATGGCAGTGAATTTGTGAATGTTGTTTTTTTCCTCTATTTCTGAATCCTGCGCTAATGAAAGCAGCATCAGTTCTTTGTCCAAGAGAGGTTTTTGTTGTTGTTGTTTTTTGACTGTGCTGTAGTCATGGAAAATCTCAAAACTGATTCTACTGGAATGTCAGTGTCTTGTTGGCATGAGTTTGTGTTTCTGTACATTGGGATGTGGTTAGTATGTTTTTGTGTTTTTATGTTATGTTTTTCACTGAGGTCTGGACTGTAACATGCTGTGCTGGTGCTGGCAGGTCACTCCTCGTGATCTGCTGTGGTCCCTGTCCCCTGTGCTGTAATTTAAAGTCTGAATTTTTTTCATTGCGCAGTCGTAGTGAGCAGCCATTTTATTTTTCAAGGTTGCCCAGAGTTCTCCTAATGCTAATCAAAATACACATTTTTAAACCATAATTCTCATTTAGATTTGATTTAGAAGGACTACAGAGTTGACATGCTATGGTTGAGACACCAGATAATTAGCACCAGTGCTTAGTCAGCATTCCTGCCTTTTTTAAAACCAGGAAATGAGACAGGGGTCCTTGGGGTATGGCTAAACCTTTATGTGCCTGATTAAATCATGTTTTTGTGAAAATCTGACAGAGTTGACGGAAATCTGGGACACACTTTAAACGACCAACATTTTCATTTAAAAAATCAATTTTAAAACGTCATTAAAACAGAACATTTAACCCTTGTAAGCATCTACTCCTTCTAAAGGATTATTAATGATTTCTTACAACTCACAACAACACTCTTGTACAAACATTCAGCATTAGTTTGAACTCTAATTAATGTGAAACCAGCATCAACATATGTTGTTTTGTTTTGTTTTTTGTTTGTTTGTTTGTTTTTTGTTTGTTTGTGTTGTTTTTTTCCCAGCACTTTATATTCTTGTACAGCTGTGTGTCCTTTATAATTTGTTTGCATCTTGAATGATTTCTATTTTCATGTATTTACTTTTTAAAACTCAATGAAGATTTATATTTTAAAAAAGATAATCAGGCCAGTTGCTGCTTATCAGACAATTTGTCTTTTTTTTTTTGCCTCCAGTCAGTCACTCAGACTGAGTCAGTGCAGTGCTGCCATCTGGTGGTGACTCATTGAAATCACGCTGATTTTATTTTAACCCCCCTGTTATGAGCAGATGGATGAATACATATGCTTGATCAGTTTATTTATTTGACCTTTGTGGTGATACACATGCGTCAGCATGGTCTGTGGCTGGTAGAATCGCTGTCCTCACATCGATTTTTTAACAAATCTAAAGGTGATTTTCAACCATTACTTTAATTCTTATCTAGCAATATTGATTATTCTTACTCCAGCATTTAATCCAGACTGAATCTCTTGGACATAAGAACGACTGATCTTGTTTTATTTACTTTGATTGGTGGCCGCCCCCAGGGAATCCCGCCAGTGATGCCACCTGGCCGAGTTAAGCGTGTTTGTGCCACTGCTCTGTTGTTTTGCTTGGTCTAAAAAACAAAAAAACTATAATGGCTGTGTGTGTGTGGACTGCAAACTGGCCCACTCACAGTTAAAGGACAATATTCACTGGCTGACGTCCGAGCTCTGAAAAAGGGATGATATGATTGAAGAATTTGTTTCCGTAGCCGCTGCCCAGTCAAAGCAGATTTTATATATGCAGTCGTCCGCTCTTGCTGCCCCAGCAGCCCGATTGTCCTCCTCCTTGGTGTCCCCAGATAGTGTCGTACTCTGAGGCCATCCTCCCCTGGCTGGCCATCGATGAATGCCAGTCCGCTTGGAGGGCCCGCTGCAAAGGAGAGCCAGTCCCCCAAGCCTGAGCTGGGGGCAACAGGCGCCACCTCTGCTGCAGGGACCTGGCAGCTGCAACGCCGCCACCCGGACACCACCAGATGGTCCTTGTGTCCTTGCAGCTGCAAGAGGGATTCAGGTGGGATTTCTCCAACAACAACTCAAAATCAGAAGTCATACTGTTCAGTCCACCAAATTCCATCATTCCCATCAAAAATAGCCTTGGTCCCCTGTCCACAAATGTCACTTCAGCTGCCAGAAATCTAGGAATAATATTTGATTCAGAGCTCAGCTTCCAGACACATCAAAAATGTTGTCCAGTCCTGCTTTCTCCAGCTACGTACCATTTCAAGAATCAAACCACTGCTCCCACACTCTGACCTGGAAAAAGTGATCCACTCATTCATATCCTCCAGACTCAATTGCTACAATTCACTCCTGTCTGGTATTAACCAAAAATCACTCTCCTGCCTCCAACTGGTCCAAAAGACAGCAGCTAGGCTTCTTACTGGTTTTAACAGATGACATCACATTACACCAATCCTGGCCTCCCTCCACTGGCTTCCTGTACATTTTAGAATGGATTTTAAGATTTTACCGGTCACTTTTAAAGCCCATCTGGATCTGGCCCCTGTCGACATAGGTGAAATGTTAACCCCTCATGAGCCAGTATGCAGGCTTGGATCCTCAGGCGGGGCCCTCCTAACTGTTCCAAAGTTGAGGCCCCTCGACTTTGGAATGAATATATTTAAATTTTATTCTTTTGTACTTATTTATAATGACATTACATGATGTTGTCTTCTTTCACTCCTTTATTATTTATATTGACTTGACAACATCATGTTATGTCTCTGTAATCTCTGCCCTATTTAATTTAATTTATTCTTTGTGTCGTGTTTTTCTAGTGTTATTGTTTTCATCTCTTTTACTGTGTTATACTGTTTTACTGTTTTAGTGTCTTTGCTTTTGTCTTGTTTTACTTCAATTTTTGTGTGCTCCTGTTTGGCTCTCTGTTGTTGTTTTGCCTCCTGGGTATCCTGCTCTTGTGCTCTTTTGCTTTGTCTGTCAAAACACTTTGGAAACTCAGCTTTTAAAGGTGCTATATAAATAAAGTTATTATTATTATTATTATTATTATTATTATTATTATTATTATTATTAATCATTATTGATCTTCAGTGTATTTATATTTTAAAGTTGTTCTAGCAAGAACTCTCAGTCAGGATCTTTGTGGCTGCTCCACAGAGCTCAGCAGCAGCAGCACAGGTTCAGCACCTGGACAGAGACAACAGTTATCTGCTCTGATGGGGTCAATTCTGAACCTCGGACAGCGACGAGCACTCAGGAAATTTAAAAAAAACAACACTCTGTGAATGTTTTTCTCAACAAGACAACAAGAAACAAGAACAACAGTCAGAAACCAACATTACTGAGTTATCTGCACAGTCACATCGTGACTGTTGAAACTGGACTTTAGTCTAGCAGGTGGCGCTGCCAACGAGTTAATCATCAACCGCCATGAACGGCCAAAGAAGAAGAGGCCCGCCTCCATTTTCTATCACGTCCTCAGAGAAGATTTAAATGAATGGTGTTGCAACATTTTTGGACACTACCGTCAGAACAGATTCTCATCAGAGTCAGAACAGAACAGAGTCTCGATTCAGTCTAGTACAGACGAATGAATGAATGAATGAATGAATGAATGAATGAATGAATGTGAACACTGAGAATCACTCATACTCACCAGCAGCAGCGAGTGAGTCTCTCTCACTGGAGAGACAGAGATCACACGGACGAGCTGACGAGAGCACGACCCAGCAACTCACTGCACGAGCTGCATTCCCCACCGCCAGCACCGCCCTACCGAAGCTTCATGAAGCTCTCGATCACTGCCCGCATCTCCTCCCTGCCTTTCTCAAAATAGGACTCTGAGTAGGATCTGAGGTATAATGTACGTGGTGACCAAGGCACTTTTGGTGTTCACTAAGCATATAGGCTTATTCCCTCACTAAAGACCCCATAGCACTTCAACAGATCCTCAACAACAATAACCTTTCAATCATCAACACCAATGAACCCACCTATATCTCCCCAGCAACAGGCAACACAGACATTCTGGACCTGATTCTCTGCACCCCTGACCTGGCCTCAAAACTCCTCCAGTTCTCCACCACCAACCATCTCAGCAGTGACCACCTACCTGTCCTCACCACCTTCTCCTTCCACCTTCAAGCCAACCCCAACAAAAAATTAAACTACAGAAAAGGAGACTGGAAAATCAACAGAACACGCATTGAAGCAAAACTAAAAGACACCCCCATCACCCCCAGCCCCACCCCTGATGACCTGGACCACCAAGCAAATCTGCTAAGCCAACTACTTACCCAAGCCAGAGAAGAAACAATACCCCAAAACACCAGCAGAGCCCGGACACAGTCACTACCTCACCACACCCTTCAACTCATCAAACAAAAAAGAAAACTACGACGCAACTATATCCGGTCCAGATCACCTCATACCAAAAGAGAAATAAACAGACTTCAAACCATCATCAAAACACAACTCAGCCTCCATAAACAAAAAAAATGGAAAACCTTCTACAGAAACCTGGATCATGACACAAACCCCCGAACCTTCTGGCAAAAAATCAAGAGCATAAATGGAGATCCACAAACCAACACCATCCCCCCACTCAAATCCTCTGGCACAGTCATCACCGACAACCACGAAAAGGCCACACTCTTCCGCAACCACCTCGAAAACATCCACTCATGCCCCAACGACCCTCAGTTTGACAGCGAATGGAAAGACCTGGTGGACAAGAAAATCACAAAACATAAAACATCACAGACAAATAGAATCGACCCCATCACAGAGCACCACCCCCTCACAAAGCCTGTCACCATCAAAGAAATACAACAGCACCTGAACAAGATGAAAAATAAAGCACCTGGAGAAGACACCATCCACACCATACTAATAAAAGAAGCACCAGCCACCTATCTTCAACACCTTGGACAGCTCTACACCACCTGCCTCACCACTGGTCACTTCCCCTCACCCTGGAAAACTGCACTCGTCACCATGATCCACAAACCCGGAAAAGACCCCCACAACGTCACCAGCTACCGTCCCATAAGCCTCCTCAGTCACATCGGAAAACTTTTTGAAAGAATACTCACCTAACGTCTTAGCAACCACATTGAATCACTAGGCCTCATTGCACTTCACCAAGCTGGTTTCAGGAAAGGACGCGCCACCACTGACAACATCCTCCGCCTATCTGAAGACATCCACAGAAATTTCAATAAAAAGGAAATAACACTGGCAATATTCTTCGACACAGAAAAAGCATTTGACAAGGTATGGCACAATGGACTCATCTACAGATTACTGGATTCAAACCTCAAACTCCCACAACCCACCCAGTCCATCATTTCAAGTTTCCTCAGCAACAGGCAAATTAAGGTCAAAATAGCATCAACCACTTCAACACCATTCACCCCCCAAGCAGGAGTCCCCCAAGGCGCAGTCCTAAGTCCCCTCCTCTTCCTCCTATACATCTCCGACATCTACTACCCCCCAGCCACCATCGCCAAGATCTCCCAGTTCACAGACGATTTATGCTACTGGTCCAGCTCCAAAACCCCACAACTTGCAGCCAAAAAACTTCAAACATGCATCACCGAAATAGAAACTGGTCAAACCTCTGGAGAATCAAACTCAAACCTGCCAAGACACAATGCATCCTCTTCACCAAAAACCAACACCTACAGCCGAACATCACCCTGACATTACACAACCAACCCACCCCCCTCAGTAAAGAGGCAACCTTCCTCGGCATCACCTTCCAAAGCAATATGACCTGGACCAAACACATCACACAAAACACACAAGTTAGACACACATTGCACTTTTTCTCTCTCTCTCTCTCTCTCTCTCTCTCTCTCTCTCTCCTGCCCTGGTCAACCTGCGTCCTCCTCCCTCCAGAGTCCTGCTCCTTCCACCTCTTGCCGTTCACCAAGCCCCACCCTCAATGGGTAGAAAAGGGAAGAAGCCTTGTGCTACCCCACCAGGCTCAAGATCTCTTGGCTTAGCTTAGCTTATATTAGAACACCCATCCCATCCCCCTCAGTAAAGAAGCAACCTTCCTCGGCATCACCTTCCAAAGCAATATGACCTGGACCAAACACATCAACAAACTGGAACAGAAAGCAAGCAATAGACTCAACCATCTCAAAGCCCTTTTTGGAAAACATGGCGCCTCAACTTCAACAGTCATCAAAGTCTACCTCTCATACATCAGACCACTCTTTGAATACTCTGTCCCCGCCTGGATCACCATCTCAGACAACCAATTACAACGACTACAAACCATCCAAAATACAGCACTGAAGCTGGCTCACAGACTCCCGTTCTTCATCAGCAACCATTACATCCACACAATAACAGGCATCCAGACCATAAAACGACACAAAACCATAGCCCTGAAATACCTTCGGACCGCATCAACCAACCCCGCCCTGCAGAAGACCATCAAGGAAGCCCAGGCCACAATCAACACCCCCATGTCTTTCATCCTCCATCTGGCGACCCACCCACCCCCCTGATCCAAAGTAAATGACCACAGCATACAAAACACATCACTAAACACTCACATGAACACACAAATCCAACACCTATGATACACAAGCACACAACCCAGCGGGCACCGTGACATCAATTTGATGCTGAAGATTGGTCAAGATTTTGACTACCATGATAAATAGCCTACAGAAGCTTTGACCTCCTTATGGTTGTAAAAAGGTCCAACCAAAGGATCAATCTCACATCCAATTACTGCATCATACATTGTTAATCAATATATTTGACATCAAAACAACGTTGCTGCACAAAATTGACATCAAATTGACGTTGATTTGATGTCCGGAGACAAGGCATTGAATTGATGTCACATTGATGTCCCAATAAAACTGCTCAAGTTGAAGCATTTTGCAATGGGTGTGATTTTTTTGTTCTTGCTTTAGGGATGATAACAGACAGAAGACTTGGCAACTAGCATGAAGCTATTAAACTCTCAATCTAAATATTCATGCAGAAAATACATCAACCAACATCAGCCAATCCGCTTCAACCTAGTTGTTTGCGATTTGCCCCTCGATGTCATCATAAAGCCAAAGTCCCGCCTCACAGTGCGCTCTGAGACACTCATAGGCACACAGGTGTTTGGGGGCGTGCCCAGATTCGCACCCGGCACAAGCCAGGACGTCAGGTCTTCTGCGGCGTCTTCTCAACCAGCGACCGCGTGTTGGTCAGCATTGCTAGAAGCTTTTTGCTGGTAAGTACGCACATTATGGTTATATTGTTGTCATTATTAGTGCACACTGACCTTAAATTGTAAAGGGTGTATTGTCAATGTTTCAAAACACGTGACATTAAGCGATGCTAATAGCAGTTAGCCAACTAATAGTAGCTAACGCTAATGGCTATAGGCCTATTCACGCTCAACTGCAGTAAATGCCACTATTTCAAATAATGTGCAATTTGTCCGTATTTAACTTGACTCAAAGTCCGTGAAAAGGCCCGGTAATTAGCCACCAGTTTGGAGGGAGTTATACCGATGCTAATAGTTAGCAATTAGCCAACTAGCTAATGCTTAAGCCCGACGGACCGCGATAGGAAGTGTTCCCCCTGGCTGCGGGAACGCGCATATATCCAGCGAAGGTGGAACTATGATACTGCGCTTGATTTCATCTAATTAAAGGAAACTTCCGGACACTTACAAACTGTACTACAGAGCCAGTTTGACGCGTGCAGATGGATGCTCTGCAGTGGTCGGGGTCAAAAGAGGGGGAATTGGGGGTGACACAGATATATAGTGCCCATGACCCAGAAATACTTATTAATTTATTTGCGGGAAAAGTTCAAGTGTCCGGGAATACCGTGAGTACTTCTAGTGTCCGGAACACCGTGAGCCTACGTTATTCAACGCGCTATTCACTACACTGAATTGAGATCGCAGGCTACTGAAAAATCGAGGCAAGCATATATTTGTGTTAAAAACTAACACATGGCAGGTGGAAAAAACTGTCTGAAAATAATGTTTCCCCCAGTAACTCTGGGTGTGAAAGAGGAAACTAGCTCATATTCACCATGGTTACTGATTATGGTCACAGTTACACACAGAATGGAGGACTTTGTGGTCAGACTTCACTTGTCCATCACAGTGGGGGGATACATTTTATGGTAGGCTATTTGTTGAATAAAATATACCCCCAGGGGATTTTTTGAAAAATATAAATCAAGATCGCTGGCCTCAATTTGATCAACATGATTTATTTCTTCTTTTCCATCCAAAGTTACACAGAACATCAAATCATTTATTCTGTATAACTAGCCTACATCTCAGACCATAATCAGTAACCATGGTGGATATGAGCTAGTTTCCTTTTTCCACCAGCCAGAGTTACTGGGAGGAAGATATTATTTCAGACAGTTTATTCAACCTGCCATAAAATATATCCCCCCACAAAACAATCTTGAAACTGTTCACATTTGTTTTTATATTTGTTCTATACCAAAGAACGTTAAGAAAAGCATGTAACCCTGGGTGACATCTCTATGTAATGTTTTCCAGCGCCACGGCTATCCTGCTCCTGCCCCTTGGCCTCAACCATAGTGGTCCTCCATCAGCACATAGCCACATTGTTGTGAGATTTCTTGTAAGGTGAGGCTACTGTGAAGATGGCATATTTCCGGACATGGAGGAAGCGAAATGCTGAAGTGGTTGCTTTGGCTGAAGATTCCATTGATAGTGAGGATGCGCTGCATGGAATGCTGGAGGGTGGTACAAGTGCGAATGAGGATGGAGCCTCTTTGCCTTTAGCTGATGATGATGATGATAATGATGACTTCTCAGATTTTGTGCAGTTATCTGACACAGAATCTGACAGTGACATTATGTTTGATGAACCCTCTGCTGAAGAAACTGGTCCTGATCTGGGTGAGGAACTTGCTGACTGGGCCACCAGAAACGGCTGCAGGCGGTCTGCATTGAATGAGATGTTGGAAATACTGAGGCGCCAAGGACATCGTCTCCCCAAGGATGCCCGAACGCTGCTGCATACACCAAAAATAGTGGCAACAGTTGCAAAATGTGGTGGACACTATGCTTATTTTGGTATTGGTTCTGGAATTTTGAAACTGTTATCTCAGAATCCTGGCATATGTGAAGAGAACATAGATCTGTGCTTCAACATCGATGGTGTACCCCTCTTTAAGTCATCCAACACACAGATGTGGCCTATACTCTGCAGGTTTCGGGACTTTTCACCTTTCATTGTAGCCCTTTATTGTGGACATTCAAAACCAAACAACATAGAGGAATACTTGTCTGACTTTATCATTGAGCTGCAGCAGTTGCAGCAAGAAGGCATAGTACACAGAGACACAACATTTAAAGTGTTCGTAAAAGCATTCATATGTGATGCACCTGCCAGGGCATTTCTGAAGTGCATAAAAAACCACAACAGTTATTATGCTTGTGAGCGATGCACAACAAAAGGAACTTATGAAGGAAGGGTTGTTCTTGGTTCCAAAGAGCCATGTGCCATTGAAAGGACTTAAGAGGCGTTCTGTCAGTTGGCATACAAGGATCATCAAGTTAAAAAATCCCCACTGACTATGACAGGAATCTCATGCATCCGTCAGTTTCCATTGGACTATATGCACCAAACGTGTGTTTGGGTGTAGTTAGGAGAATGCTCAATTTCATGAGGCAAGGACCTAAAACATGCAGATTGTCATTGCAACATAGGGACATTATTTCAAATCATCTGGAGTCCTTGAAGGGACAACTGCCAAGAGAGTTTGCTCGCCAGCCCAGGGGTTTGCAAGAACTTGACAGATGGAAGGCCACAGAGTTGAGACAGTTCCTCCTTTACACAGGACCGCTTGTTTTGAGAAAGTTCTCTACAGACATTTTCTTTCACTGATGGTTGTCATATCAATTATGTTGAACTCTGAAGAGGTGCGCAACCAATATTTAGGGTATGCAAGAGATCTGGCTATGTACTTTGTGAAAAAATGTAAAAGGATTTATGGAAGAACATTCACAGTGTACAATGTGCACTCGCTGATTCACCTGCCAGATGATGTTGAACATTTCCAGTGTCCCCTGGATGATGTCTCAAGCTTTCCCTTTGAAAATTACCTCCAAACACTGAAGAAAATGGTCAGGCAATCAAAAAATCTAATTGCTCAGGTTACCAAATGCTTAACAGAGCTGGAAGAGTCTACAAAATGCAGACATGTTACCAAAGAAAAGTTCACTTATGTATCTGATACGTTAAGGGATGGCTGTTTCCTTCTTGAGAATGGGGACTTTGTCTTTATCAAGGAAAAACGTGCAGATGGCTCCTTCGTTTGTGATGTCATACACCATGATGATACAGAGAGTTTCTTTGATGATCCCTGTGATTCCAAACTTCTTAACATCACTCGTGTTAGAGATATAAACAGAGCAAAGCGTCGACTGATCTCAAGACAGCAGCTACATCGTAAAGTTGTTTGCCTGCCGGTTAACCATGAAGCTACCAATTCAGGATATGTCCTGTTTCCTATGCTGCATCAGATGGAGCAATAAAATATGTGAGTTTAATCTGTTGCTTTTACTTGCCAATCATGCCAATACTAAACTAACAAAACAATGCAGTGATTGTATGCAATTTGCATGACCCAATGTGTGTGTGTGAGAGTGAAATGTTAATCTATTGATAGCACTAATTTATATATGTTTGTGTGTTTCAATCCAGTGGGACCTGGGTACTGTGGCTACTATTGCCATCCCCGAGTTGGTGTCGGCTTATCCTGCACCCTTGCATCGTTACTGCTGGATCTCGGCCTGTTCTGGTGTTTTTGGCCTCTCTGTTGTACAGTGGTAAGTCTCAGTGTCTGTCTATCTGTCTGTCTATCTCTCTATCTCTCTATCTCTATCTCCATCTCTCTCTCTGTTTGTATGCATTCACTTGTATGAAGCTAATTCCCAAGTTGTATGCATGAGGATGTCTGATGCCTTTAGCAGACACACTCATCCATAGCGACGTACGAAGTGCAATGTTGGAGAAAGTGACATGAAAACACAAACAGGGCAAGTGGCTGATGCTAGGAGAACAAGGATATGTTAGTAACTAGCAAAACTAGTAAGCAACATAACTAGCAACTATCTAAATAGTGAACAAGAAGACTCAAAGGTACAGTAGCAAATAAGAGTCAGACAGGGTAGGTTGAGGGACAGTCTGAAAAGAACTCTGTAAACCCTATCCTACCTAGGGTTGACTAGGTAGGATAGGGTTTACAGACTGACGAGGGAAATGTATGTGTGCTCCAGGCTGTAATTCTTTACTTACTGTACAGGTTTCCACTATGTGGGCCCGAGCAGTTTGGAAGGAGAGAGGTCGGGAAGAGGAGGGAGTCATCCCCAAGTCCTGGATAAAGGACAAAGCTGTTTACTGGCCACCTGGCACAGATGCGTCCAAAGCCATGCAGAAAATGGATAAAACCAGACAAAAACTGGAGGAAATTTGTGCTCTCCAAAGTCAAATTCACTTCAAGTATGTTCATATCAATTGGAATAATATATGCCTACTTAATATTGCACCTTTCATGAATATTAATGCTGATGCATCATTTTCATTGATTCCAGTGGACAAAGAAGAGTGTGAGAGCTATGAACTCACTACGGCAGCTGAGGATGAGGAGCAGCTAGCTCATTCCAGGCCCAAGAGGGTAGTGAAGAAGAGGACCCTTGAAGACTTTGTTGAAGGTATAAATATGAAACAGTTGTTAAGCATGTCCTACGTTGTTGATGTTTGACATTGTGACTTTCAAGCAGGAACATAGCATTGTGAGTGTATTTATGTGACTGTTTAATGTGTTACACAGATGACGAAGAAGAAACTGGTGAGACACCAACATCTTGCCATGGACGTAGTAAGTTTAAATATCTAAAACCAGAACAATATTTGTGGAATAGAAAATACAGATATGCCAGTCTAACTGCATATTGTGTGACTGATTGCAATTCAACAGATTCATCAGTGAATAAATCACAGAGCACAATGTCCCGCAGTGAGGCAGATTCATCTTCAGAACATAGTAAGCATATATATTACAGAAATGTCAATTGTCTGAGTAGAGATTGGGCAATTTTTTTTAATGTAGCATCATCATTTGCAATCCAACAGGCCCTCTCCTTCCAACAGCACCAAAGAAATTTAACAGATCCTTGTCCAGCCTCCTGGAGAATCAGGAATCTTGCCAGCAGGAAACCCTGGAAACACCAATAAGGTCCAGATCCACGCCACTATTGCCAAAGAGATCCAGGTCCAGCAATGAGGGATCTCGCCAGCAGGAAACCATGGAAACACCAACACATCACAACAGGTCCAGATCCACATCAGTGCTTCGTTCCACCCATCGGTATAGGGCTGTGCAATTAATTTGATTTCAATTACAATATTGGCATCCCACGATCATAACATTACAAACTACTGTATTTTTACACTCACTGTAAACATTTTTTAAAACATTAACATTTCTTGTGATGTTCAAAAATCATCAAATAAAAAAAATGCCACTGTTAATATCAATCAAAATAATCAAGATCATCATTTTTGCCATAATTGCACAGCCCTAGCCATCAGAGATCTTGCCAGGAAAGAACCACACCAATGCGTCGCAGCAGTTCCAGATCCACGTCAAGGCAACGCTACAGATCTAGGGCCAGCCATCAGAGATCTCACCAGGAAAGAACCATGGAAACACCAATGCATCACAGCAGGTCCAGATCCACATCAGTGCATCATTCCACCCATCTCGTAGGGCTGTGCAATTAATTTGATTTCAATTACAATATTGACTGTATTTTTACACTCTAAACATTTTTGAAAACATTATTCCTACATATATAATAATAATACCCAGTGATCATTATTCAGGAGGAAATGGAACCATTTTTTAAATATTGTTGTGAAGTTCAAAATCCTCAACTTAAAAGAAATGCCACTGTTCAAGATAATCATTTTTGCCTTAATCGCACAGTCGGAGATCTTGCCAGGAAAGAACCATGGAAACACCAATGCATCACAGCAGGTCCAGATCCATGTCAAGGCAACGCTACAGATCCAGGTCCAGATCACGCCATCAAGAGTTAGCAAGCTCCCATGAGAGCAGACATGCTTTCCCAATGGAACCGAAGAGTAAGTATGTACTAAACAGAAAATGCTGCATGGAGAAAAAAATATTGTACAGAATATTAAGTGATATTGCTCTCTTTGGTCTGACATTTAGTTCCAAAGGAGAGTTCTTTTTTTGCTGGCGGACATTAGAGCAAAACTCTCTGAAGTTGGCCAGCGATCGGTGCCCCTGGACTCAGTGTTTCATCTGGAAGTCATTGACTCCATGGATGACCTCAAAGATCTTAACGGACAGCTGAAATCTGATGAGAAAAGAAAACTGATGGTAAGTTGGTGAGCAAAAGCAAACCAATCCAAATTGTTTTGTGTGTATACACACACTCACACACACATACGGTGTGTCAGAAAAGTAACAGGACTGGGTCACAAAAAAAAATCTACAAATGTTGAACATTGTTGTTGATGTTACAAATCCAAACTACAATTTGTCCCCTTCAAAATACCCCCTATGAGTGTGTGTATTTATATATATTATATATTTATATATAATGTATACAAAATTATTTCTTCAGACAGCTCAAATGGTGAAGATTGGTGGAGCCAGCATTCGTGAAAATGTGAGCAATGTCATGAAAAGGTTAGTCTCTTTTAAGTAGTGTTCTTTATCAGTTTTTGACACTCCCCTCACAGCACCAGAAACCTATTGTATGAATAAATATAACGTCTAGCATGAAATTTCCTCAATTTGTATATATTTTTCCACTGTACTTTGGCCTGACCTTGATTTAATTGTGTGTATGTGTTTGACAGAGTCCTTACAAATAAGCTGATGTCGGGACTTAATATGGATGGTGGTGGTGGAAAAGGTGCCTTTCGAAGAATGACCCTTTGCAAGGTCATGATAGGTAAATAGAATTTCTGTTTGTGCACTATCACCTAGGTTTTGACTGACTTGCCTATTGCCTATATAATATGTAAGAAGTTTTGATACATTTTTAATCGTCAATCAAACAAGACGGGGTGAACCCCCATATTCGTGTGGAGGCTGTGCGCAGTGTCACGTGTTTGTGCATCAATCTGTGTGTGTGTGTATGTGTGTATATATATATATATATATATTATATATATATATATATATTAATATTAATTTAATATTAGTTGCACCCTCTCTCTCTCCCCCTCACACCAACACACACAAATGCGAGTCACAAGACGATCTCACAAGTCCTTTCCTAGGTGTGGAGTTCCTCCACACAAAAATTGACCTTATACTCAACACTTGCAAAATGTGCTTTTTTTCAGATTCCATTCAGCAGTCACAGCCTGGAGCCAGTGAGGCTGCCATTGTGTCCCGGATGGCGGCCTATTTGCGCTCAGCGCCAGACAGGAAAGGTGGTGGTGGCCGCAAGACTGCTGCAGCTGACAGTGATGTTTAACTATGTGGGCAATCTGTACTGTAAAGTATTGCATTTTTGTTCACTCGTGCTGTTTGTGTTAGACCTGTAGTTTACACCTTGGGCCCTATCTTACACCCGGCGCAATGCCTTTGCGCCGCCAGCGCAAGTGACTTTGCTATCTTACACCCAGCGCAAGTGCCGTTTTTGCCATGTCTGCAAGATAGCAAACTCACTTGCGCCGGGTCTGATCCGCCGTGGGCGGGAGGTCTAAACATGAAGGCAAAACGAAGGCGTGGCCCGGCGCGTTTGCTATCTTGTGCTTGGCCCACTGGAGTAAAAACCACTTGGGCCTTAGAGCCCTATCTTACGCCGGTCTGAAGCGCAATGGATTTAATTTATTCAAGGTGTGTCCAAATCCTCCTTTGCTGTCTCCTCCCAGGAGTACGAGTGATATTTTGCCCTGCCCCGCCCACTGCGCCACCAGCGCAAAGCAGCATACACCTATCAGGTGTGCCCAAGTGCCCTCATTAATTCACCAGCGAGTTTAGGCCGAACAAGCAATAAACCAATCAGAAAGTCAGCTCTCATCGCCTGTAAGAGGTAGGTGCGCCGGCGGCGCAAGCATGACGGCGGATTCATAAGGAGGAAACAAAGAGAAAAGATTTTCAAAGCGAGGAGACAGATCTTCTGGTTCGAGAAGTGGAAGCGCGAGAGCGCGCAATATATGGAGACACGTCTCCAAAGCAGCTACATGTGTAAATAGTTTATTTTACATCAACACCTGCAAAAACCATTACAATAAATGAACCGCAAATGTCATGCAGACTGGTCATGTTTTACATTGAAGCACCTTGAAATTGTGTTGTATTTTATAATTAATCATTACCTCCCACCTGCACCTGAAGTGCGCAAAATTACGCACGGATATATCCAACCAGCTCCGTTTCAAACCACACATACCCTTTTCTCTCCGGGTTGGGCAGGACTGTGCGGTCAAATATTGTATCTTGTATGTTACAGATCATAAGTGTTTAATCCTTGTTTTTCTGGATCACAGCAAACAGGCAGACACAAACAGCTGTCATGCTGACTCATATAAAGATGATCTGACAGCTGTGATCCCGTGCACACTTTACAGGTCTGTTTAGACTTATTAGGCTTTATAATTATAAACAATTTATTTTTCCTTATTAGTGAGTTTATCTTACAAGACACACTCGCGCACGGCTGTTTAACACTTATGAAAGGTGTTCTGTGATTGTGGGACGTGTGTGCGCCTCAGCCAAATGCGAGACACACGCACGCCTTTAACTTCAATATTTACACTTTATTGCTGATAGAAAATATGTTTAAATGACACTTTACTAATCCACACTCTAAAATCAAGGTGTTTTGTAATTGTGAAGACGTGTGTGTGTGTCGGCCAAACACGCAATGCGCAATTACTCCAATGCGCCGAGCACAAGATAGCAAACGCGCCGGGCCACGCCTTCGTTTTGCCTTCATGTTTACACCTCCCGCCCACGGCGGATCAGACCCGGCGCAAGTGAGTTTGCTATCTTGCAGACATGGCAAAAACGGCACTTACGCTGGGTGTAAGTCACCTGCGCAACGGCTCCACAATCACAAAACACCTTGATTAACGTTCAGTCTTTTTTTACACAGGAGTGTCGATTGTTAAGGTGTCCTTTGAACATATTATCCATCAGCAATAAAGTGTAAATATTAATGTTAACAGCTTGCGCGTGTGTCTCGCGTTTGGCTGAGGCGCATACACGTCTCCACAATCACAGAACACCTTTCATTAATGTTAAATAGCCATGCGCGCGCGTGTGTTTCTTTAAAGCTAAACTAACTAATAAGGAAAAACAAAGTAATTTATGAGTATAAAGCCTAATAAATCTAAACAGACCTGTAAAGTGCGCACGGGAGGTGATCACGGCTGTCAGATCGTCTTTATCAGATGAGTCAGCATGACAGCTGTTTGTCTGCATGTTTGTTGTGATCCAGAAAAACAAGGATTAAACAATTATGATCTGTAACATACAAAATGTACAATTCACGATCATATATTAGTGTCTAATTTTTTGTCTAATTATAAAATACAACACAATTTCAAGGTGCTTTAGTGTAAAACTAACCAGTTACATATTTGCATGACATTTGTGGTTCATTTATTGTAATAGTTTTGCAGGTGTAAAATAAACTATGTACAAATGAAGCTGCTTTGGAGACGTGTCTCCATATATTGCGCGCTCTCACGCTTTCACTTCTCGAACCAGGAGATCTGTCTCCTCGCTTTGACAATCTTTTCTCTTTATTTCCTCCTTGTAAATCCGCCGTCATGCTTGCAGTGCTTGCGCCGCTGGTGCGCCTACCTCTTACACGTGATGAGAGCTGGCTTTCTGATTGGTTTATTGCATGTTCAGCCTAAACTTGCCGGTGAATTAATGAGGGCACTTGGGCACACCTGATAGGTGTATGCTGCTTTGCGCCGGTGGCGCAGTGGGCGGGGCAGGACAAAATATCACTCGCATCTCCGGGGGGAGACAGCAAAAGAGGATTTGGACACTCCTTGAATATATTAAATCCATTGCGCCGGCGGCTTGCGCCTTGCGCCTTGCGCCGGGTGTAAGATAGGGCCCCTGTAGTTAGTCAGTTACCTGTTAGCACAGCTGCATAGCTGTGGAGTTCGATCCAACCTGGGATGATTTGTTTCAGAATAAAAATGTTTTGTTATACTTGTATGTTTGATCATTGAGAGAGAATGGCATGGGGGAAACTATTGAAGCAATAGCAATTATAGAACACAACAACTCAGCGTAGATGATGCCAAACAGATTACAATTACAGTACTGTAGACAATACACTTTATAGAATTGCTATTTTAAAGGTCATGTGCATGAAACACTGCAGAAATGCAAAGATCTCGTACACTGTCTTGTATTTCAAACAGAATTGGCTTCATTTAGGTCGTTTCCGTCTCACAGGACCTTCAGCAGCTTTTAATCCTGATGAAGATCCCGTGAGACTGAACGTTCATCTACGTAAATAAAGCCAGTTCTGTTTGCAATACAAGACGGTGCAGGATCTTTCCATCTGTGCATTTTTTTTTTTTTTTTTGCAAAAGTTTGACATAGAAACAATGTCAAAATAACATCAATATCATTATTTGAGTGAAATTTCAAAGAAGCTTGATATTGAAGTAATGTCAAAATAACATCAATAAAATCATTATTTGACATATATCAAATTGATGTCAAAGGATTGATGTCATGTTGATTTACGTTTTTGACCAAATTATGATGACAATTTGATATCAGTGTTTGATGTCATATTGATGTTGAATTGACATCACTGGGAAACCAGCACTAGACACAAAGCACTTTTTTACTTTTTATTTATTTATTTATTTATTTCCTTATTTATTTTTTCCCTTCCCTCACTAACACACAAATAAATCACTTAAAAAAAGAAGGAAGAAAAAAAAATCATTTATGATACACAAAACACACAAGTTAGACACACATTGCACTTTTTTTCTTTCTTTTTCTCTTCTCTCTTTCTCTCTCTCTCTCTCTCTCTCTCTCTCTCTCTCTCTCTCTCTCTCTCTCTCTCTCTTTTTTGAAACACTCACGATCTACTGTTCTCTCTCTGTGCTACCCCACCAGGCTCAAGATCTCTCTCTCCTCTCTCTCTCTCTCTCTCTCTCTCTTCTCTCTCTCTCTTTTTGGAACACACACGATCTACTGTTCGAATAATCAAGATGTCTGGCCGTGGAAAGGGAGAAAAAGGACTGGGGAAGGGAGGCGCCTAGCATCACCGTAAAGTTCTCCATGATAACATCCAGGGAATCACCAAGCCCGCTATCCGCCGTCTGGCTCGCCGTGGTGGAGTCAAGCGTATTTCCGGTCTGATCTACGAAGAACCCGCGGTGTGTTGAAGGTTCTTCCTGGAGAACGTCATCCGTGATGCTGTCGCCTACACCGAGCACGCCTAAGAGAAAGACGGTGACCGCCATGGATGTGGTGTATGCTCTCAAGAGACAGGGACGCACTTTGTATGGCTTCGGAGGTTAAACCGCTCATGCTATCTTTTATTAAAAACACAAAGGTCCTTTTAAGGGCCACACACTCACTCTGTGAAGAGCTGAAATCCTCTGTCGGATAATATTATATGAAATCAAAGCCAACTTTAGTGGCATAAGAAGTCTTTGCACAAAAACAAGTATTAGTTCATTGATAATAAGCTATCAAACAAGAATGATTGCAAACTGGTAACGACAATCTTAGGGATCATTTGCTAAAGAAAAGTGCTTTTTTTGTAAATTTGATGTTTTTTTTTTTTTTTTCTTTTCTAGTCATTGGTCAACGAACAAAATCTGTAGTTTAACATATAGTCCATGTGGGGCAGCTGTTGTACCAATAATCCTTTGTGGTTTGAATGCTCCTCATGAGCGAGGTTTTCAAAATCTGGGTCTATGGAAATGTTACAAATTAATTTATTAAATTTAATTAATGATTAAATACACACCTATTACTTCCAGGGCTGAAACAATTCCAGTAATTTGATTATTAAAATGGCTCGAGGCAAATGTTTTGCTTTGAGGCAATGAGATGGGATGAAATTAAATTAATTATTGAATTTTCACAAATAAATAAATGTCAAACTCACAGTTCAATAATTAGTCAATACAACAACAAAATGATTACAAAACTCTCAATAACAAAAGGTATAATAAGTGATAACAAGGTTGCATTATTTTGTTCAAAAGTTCAAGATGCTCAAGGAAAAGGAGCGACCACGGTCCAAAGTTCTCTTCCTACGGCGGTCAGTCAGGATTTGTTTTATGACCATGTCACTATCAATGACAGTTTGATGAAATGTTATGGTGCATCTGGTTTTCCATAGCTTGACACTGGTGATAGCAATAACAAGTTGAAACAGTTCTTTATGTTTTTCAGGTAGGTCTTCAAGTATTAGTCCATAAATCACAGTAAGTGTCATAAGTTACAGGAGAGACCCGGACCTGTAAAACACTCCACACTTGTTTGGATCTGTAACAATCTAGTAAAATGATGATGCAGTGTTTCATCTTCATCACATTGAATCATTGGACATTTTTTGGTTTTAACGTAACAGCTCCATGAGACAACAGCTCTAACGGGGAGTCTGTTGATGGAGATGAGCCAGCGGACGTCTCTGATGCTCTCTGAGTAGTGCTTGTTATTTAGTAATTTAATTATTTTGGTGTGGTCACTTTTAGAAATATCTTTGTAATTAACGGCCCTCCATACTCAAAGTTATTAACTGTATAAAATAATGACTTACTGGTATCACTTACCCAATTTATTTGCAAATGTTTGTAACGTTCAATAAACTCACAGAAGGGGCCTTGTCTGGCTCTGCCCAGTTTTTTCTCTCAATTTGAGGGTGACCGACCCAGACAGCTTTTCTAGAGATGGCTGCTGACACATTTTTAACAAAAGCAATATTCAAACGTATACATAAATCAATGGCTCCCAGGCCACCATACTCCCTGCTTTTAAATAAAAGGTTACGTTTGGTAACCTCTCTGGTTGTGCCCCAGACCAGGTTAACACACTGCTTTTTTTTTTTTTTTTTTTTTTTTTTTTTAACATACTATCAGATGGTGGAAAAATATTTGAAAGAAGGAGGAGTTTGGACAGGATGTGGGTTTTTATTATGTTAATTCTTGATTTATAATTGGTATTTTTGTTTTGCCATTTTTTGACTTCATCTTTAACAACACTTTAACAACCAAGAACTTTAATTTCTTGTTTTACTTGGATATTTAAGGCAGTTTTTTTATTCTCCACACTGATCCAAACTCCCTCAGACTTTGCATGATTTAATTTTGCACCAGATGCCAGCTCATATAAACTTAGGTGGTTAATTAAAACATCCATCTCTAATTGATTCTTAATTATGACTGTGACATCATCAGCATAGGCCATGGCTTTAACATTATTAGAATTTGCAATGTTAATACCAGAAATAAGAGGATCACAGTTGATCATTTTAATTAAGGGACTTACTGTTAAAACATTTAAAGCAGCACTCAGTGGGCAGCCCTGTTTGACTCCTCTCTCAACACAGAAAGGGTCTGTTAAGAAACCATTCACATTAACACAAACATTTGATTTTATACAGACATTTAAAAACAGACATATAAAAATCTCTCTTTTCAGAAGAGTGTAACATCTCAAAGTGCATAAATTGTCCCACATTAGTCGTCCTTTGATTGCACGTTTGTTCTTTCTCTATAATTTCATCTAATATATTATTTAATCTGTTCATTATTATTTTAGCTAGTATTTTATAGTCTGTATTCAAAATAGTTAAATGTCTGTAATTATTTATATCACATTCATCACCTTTCTTATATAATAACTAGGGCTGTCAAAGTTAACGCGTTAACGCACGCGATTAATCTGGAAACAATAACGCGCTAAAAAAAAAATTAACGCACGATTAATCGCGTCACGTGACTTAGGTAGAGTCTGTCTGTGTATACAGTCTGTGGTCTGTGTCGCCACTGGAGTTGTCACCCGTCCGCTGAAATACAGAATTATCCCGTATTTGAGGATTAAATAGCGCGTCCCGTTTTGAATCAGTCGACTGGGGTTTGTCTCGTATTTCCTTCTTGAATGCAGCTTCATCCCACCCGCTGTCCGGTGAAAAAGCCGTCCGACTCTGCCCGTGATCGGGTAAAACTCGCTGCAATCGGTGGTTTGATCACACTCGAGAGTGTAAAACACTGTTAAACTCTTGGTTTGACAGTGACAGTGACAATCAGACTAGTTGTAACTCCGCGAGTGTTTCCTATGACGGACGGTGGCCTGTCAGATGTACGGCAGCTTCAGGGGACAATATTCTCCATTCACAACGAAGTGACTATAGATGGATGTGACTTGTTTATGAAAGTTGAGGTGTGCATTTTTCACCAATCTGTAAAATTGCATTCTTAAATTGTAATGGATTAACTGTACTGCATCCTTCAATACTATATAAGAAAGAATAGAAGAAAATACAAGTAATATTAATATATATAATATGTAGTATTTATTATTATAGAGGTGAGGAGGTTCAACACTTCATCAATATATAACTGATAAAATTCAGAGGGTAAACCATCTGGACCTGGACATTTACCAGTGGCTTGAATCACCTCCTCTTTTTTGACATCACCAAGCAGAATGTCAAAATGAGTTGAGGTGTAACTGGGAACTTTCTCAAGTATTAATTTAATACATCCAGAATCTATTTCTATCTTTTTATAAGAATCTACACATAGATCTTTAATCACTTCTCTTTTCTGCTTTTCATCATAAATTAAATCACCAGCTTGATTTTTAATAGAATTAATAAATTTAATTTGAATTCGATTTTGTTCTGATTTAAGTGCATGTGGTAAATTTCCTCTATTTGTTATCTCTATACCTTTACAAATATTGAATAATAATTCATTATTTAAAATATCTATTTCCAATTTTAAATCGGACATAATGTCTTCTTCAATAGAAGATCTTTTTTCATTTGTTTCAAATTTACATATTGTGTAACTAATGATTCATATTTTATATTTTTAAGTTTATTTAATTCTCTACATTTAAATTTGAAAAAATCTTTTATTCTATGTTTTAAAATTTCCCATAATTTAATATATGATTTAGTTAAGTAATTCATAAAATAATACAATTACATATCCACGGACCAACAAATGATCAGAGAAATTGATCAGAATACTGTAGTTCCATAGTGATTAACTTTAAAATGTGATGACACGTAAATTCTATCAATTTATGTTTTACTTTTAGAGTCAAATCTTGTGAAGTCGAAGCCGTGTGGATTTATGGATCAACATGCATCAGTTAATCTGGATTCTTGACGAATTTCCTTTAATAGTTTACCTTCTCATCTTAATTTAAAGGATGTGGTACTGCACTGGTCATTTTCTGAAGTCACAGTATTAAAATCACCACATAAGATTAAATGAAAGCCTACAAATAGACATTTTTGAAGTTGACAAAATAACTGATGTTTCTTACTATCTACAGGAGCAGTATAAACATTAATTATGCGATATCTTTCGCCCCTATAAAAACAGTCAAGCATTAAAAGCCTACCTGGAATGATTTCTCTTTTTCTTACTATAGTAACGTCATGTGATTTGAAAAATATTCCGACACTATCAGATCGATTTTCACCAATAGAAATAACACATTTACCTTTGCTCCAGCGTTTACAGACATCCTCAATATCATCAGTTGTCGTTAATCTCAGTTCTTGAACGCATAAGATATCAAAGTCAGTGTTTGAAAGAAAATCAATCTTTTGTTGTCTGAAGACACTGGATTTGATACCTCGAATGTTCAGAGTAGCGACTTTCAGAGAAACCATTAATTATGATCGTCCTGAGGAGAGGGCTTGTCGTCAAGGCGTTTGCCTTTTCTGTTAGAAGCTGAGCGAGCTTTCCTTTTTCTTTTTACTATTTCAAATGGAATTTCGGGTTCACTCGTGGGAGCGGTGAAATCAGGGGTGGGGGAGAATGAGCCAGAGTTGTTTACAGGTGAAGTCTCTGTGTTTGGTTGAGAGTGTAGAGGGGTGCTGCTGACTCGCTGGCCGGCAGTCAGCAAGTCAGAGCTGAATTCTGATCTCGGGCTCTCACTTGCGCTCTTGTACCTATGGTCGTCTTCACTAAACTGGCTTTCGGCATCACTGTCATTGATCTGATCAGAATTTGCCTCACCCGGGTCAGAGAAAGAGTCGTCGTAGGAAGAGGCTGCTGTGGAGCATCAGCTGAATGAGAGTCGAAGTGCTGTGGCTGCTGCTGGGCTGCGTCCTTGGAGCCCGGTTGAAGCTGCCTCTGCTGCTGTTGCTGCTGCCGCTGGGCTGTGGGCTTGGAGCCCAGTTGTTGTTGCCACTGGTGCTGCCGCTGCTGCAGTTGGGTTGAAGGCGTGGAGCCTGATTGTTGTTGACTCTGCTGCTGGGCTGCAGGCTTGGGAACAGGATGGTGCTGTATCGGCTCCTGCTGCTGCTGCTGCTGCTGCTGCTGCTGGTAGGGTGGCTGGCGCAGGCCTGCTGCAGTGGATCTGCAGGCAGGAAGCCAAGTCGCTGTTGTCAAGCAGGGGGCGGGTCGTTTGGCATGGAGCCATGCAGCTGGGCTGGAGGTTGGATGTCGGGTCGCTGCTGGCCTGCAGGTGTGGGGGCAGACTGCTGCTGGGTTTTAGCCTTGTTAGTGTAAGAGTCCGGACAGCTGAAGAATGTATGGCCATTTAGACCACACAAGCTACAACAGCTCTCTGAATCAGTCTTTAGCTTTGTGCCCAAGGCTGTTACACCTCCAGCACTTCACAGTCGGGCACTGTTTTACCTGGTGGTTGACAGAGCCACATAGGAAACAGGACGTTGACTGACCAGGGTAGATGATGCGGCCGTTGTAAGGGCCGAGGGATATGGAGTTTGGAATTTGAACAATATGGCCGTTGGTATCTTTATGCAACTTGACTTTAAGTTTTCTTATGCCATATCATATTCCAAATTTATCAACGGGCTTACTTGTGTGCAGAATGTCACAAAATCTTTTGAGATAAAGTTCAATGTTATGGTCTGGGACTCTGCCCGTCCAGAACTTTACCACCAAATTGATGAATTGAAGCAAAGTTCAAAGTCTCTTTTGTTTGGTAGTGCGATGAAAGAGTAAACATCAGAAGCATTGAAGAGGAGGTTTTCAACCATATAGTCAAGGAGGTTCTTCGTTCCAGTGTATTTAAGGCGGGCCCAGAATTGGCTAAATTTAGTAGCATATTTTGGCTACTGCCAAGGGGGGCCCTTGCGGCTAGCTGCCCAGCCAGGCGCATGCAATGGTGGGACAAACACAAATACACTGTCCCGGTCTATCCTTTTCCTCCCTTTCCTCTTCCAGACATCTTCGCTGAGTCGCTTTGGAAATCAGTGATCATCTTTGTGTTACTGTGTAAGAGTCACCTCCACCTGTTGTGATTCCTCTGTCAGTCACTGCTGGATGAAGCTCTCCACTCCACCTCCCAGTAACACAGCCCAGTCTGTTGCTGCTTCACCCTCTCTCACAGCTGATCCTCTCAACACAAACTCCTTCATCATCACCCTGACAGAGACCACTTCTTCCAGCTGATGAGAGAGAAAGACAGAGAACAGAGGTGATAAATCAGTGTTTACAGAGACTCCCTTCATCAGCTGTCAGTCAGCGAAGCAGCACATCCGGTATAAAAACCAGCAGGGACTTCAGTCCTGTTAGACCAAAAGTGGAGCAGCTGTGGTGCATAAGTGCTTCCTTTCAGCTCTCGTGTTGACGTGTTGGAGTGAAGCTCATAGACCTGCAGAGACTTTGAGCATCAGGTCTGTTGACTCTGCACATTTCTCTCAAGTACACAGTGGAAATAAAGTGCAGAGTAGAGCTGTGACAAAGATGAACTGATCAGTTGTTTAGTGTTGACATGAGAGAACAAACAGCTTGAGATCAGATTTGATGGACAGTTTGATGAATGAGGACATCTGTCTCTGTACATCTTGTAATGCTGTCAGCTATAATCCAGCTCTATTTCCTGTAGACATGAACACAACAACAACAGTCGTCTTCACATCAACTCAAACACATGATCACAACAAGCTTCTGGCTCATTTGAGTGCTGACTGTTGTCTCTCTCTCTCTGTCTTTCTGTCCAATCCTGAAGCCTGTCACCATTCTCCTCTCATAGCTTCACTGATGAAAGCAGGAAATACTGAATCTTTGCTTTGACATTAATTGTGTTTAACACAATACTGCTGAGACCAGCAGGGTCTGACTTCAACTTTCTACTGACCTCAGATACTTCAGAGCAAAGTGTGGACTCTCCACAAGATCAGACAGCAGCTTTACGACTGGATCCTGCAGATTGTTTCCACTCAGCCACAGCTCTCTCAGATGGGAGGGGTTGGACTTCAGAGCTGAGGCCAGAGAAGCACAGCTGATATCTGTCAAACTGCAGCCATTCAATCTGTATAAAGAATAAAAGATGTCAGACAGATTTAGAAAATGTTCCTGATTGAAATCATTCAGTGTTTAATAATCTGTTCAGGGCTGAAGAAGGTTTAAACTTAAAAGCTTAGAAATTGCAAACTTTCAGGGAAATGTAAACAAAAGACTTTTACTTTTAGTAATAAGGGAGCCATAAAATCAAATCACCTTCAGTTTAAACTATTCAGTCAGTGTAAGCATCAAAATGTTGGAAAAAAACAAAAATTAGTTATTTTGTATATTTTCCCCCGGAAGAGCTGGAGGAAGTGTCTGGGGAGAGGGAAGTCTGGGTATCCCTGCTTAGACTGCTGCCCCCGCGACCCGGACCCGGATAAGCGGAAGAAGATGGATGGATGGATGGTAATACTAGTAAAACTATTTATGAGCTTCCACTGCGCAGCTGCACAGATGGCAGCATAAGAGAAATTCACCCCGACAACCTGGATTAAATAGCCCCGTAAACTAATTAAACTTGCTTTACAGTTGAATTTAAACTACGGAATAAGATCAAAATCATGACGAGAGACAGGCAGAACAAAGGCAAAACCAAGAAATATGCACAGAATGTTGATTCACACAATAACCTCAGCCGAGACCCTTCCTCAGCTAGCTACAGCCTGCCAGCTAATGCTAACAGAGAAAAAGGCGAGGACACCGACATGGAGGTCAGTCTGAACACCATACTCGTTGAGATAAAAAGTGTCCGACAAGACAACAAGCAACAACTGGGAGAAATCAAAGAAGAGATTGCAAAACCAAACTGAGGCTCAACGAGCGGATTTTAAACACAGAGGAGAGGCTACAGTCTATGGAAGAAGTGATGAAGGAGCTAATAAAAGTCCAGACTCACCTGGAAGTGAAACAAACACACCAAAAGGGAAGGTCGAGGTGAAACAACGTCAGGATCTACTCTGTAGCAGAGGGGTCTGAGACTGAGTCTCCATCAATTATGAGCTTTGTTGAAGAGCTGCTGAAACATAACTTAGCCCTACCACCCGATATGGATCGCTGGATCGAAAGGACACACTGAGCGTGTGGACCAGTACCACAAGGAACTCCTCCAAAATCCATTATTGTAAAGTTTCTGAGCTACAGAACCAAAGAGAAGATTCTCCGAATAGCGTGGCAGAAGAAAGGCTTTACTTGGAAGAATAAGCAAGTTAATTTGGACAATGACTATGCACCAAGTGTGCTCAAGAAAAGACAAAAGAGAGCGGAAGCAAAGAGGATCTTGAAAGACGAGGGGATACAGTCCAGACCCCTTCCCAGCCAGACTACGAGTCTTTTACCCAGACGGGATTCACACATACAACACTGTTGAAGAGGCAACAAAGGAAATGGCTGAGAAAGGGCTACCAGTCACCGTGCCTGAACCACCCGAGTCCCTGTTGGAGCAGATCCAGAGGCTGACATGGAGTGTTAGCGGCAGACGGGGACAAATCCAGGAGCACAAACAAGGAGGGTCGACATTCAGAGACAAGCCCCACAAATTCAGCCTGGACCCGTCAAATAGAGATCAGGATATGGTTGAGTAGCAATGATCATGCATACTGCTTAAATGTGTACTTCACAAACTGTAACATTTCATGTTTATGTTTGGACATGTGAAAGCTGTCTTTTAGATATAGTAAGGACTCTGAAGCATGAACACTCATGTAAAATACTCAGCCTCAGCCTAACAAACCTTTTTTTCATTTTCTATTTCTGTGCTATTTTTTTTAGTTATGAAAAGCCACAGTAGGTAGGAATCAATAAGTCAGGGAGCTGAACTTGTGTCAGTATGGATGAGGTTTGTATTGAAGTCACAGTAAATGAGGACCCTCACTTAAATAGGAGGCTTTCCCTCATACAGGCTGTTTTGAACCATCACACACAGGGTTTTATCTTAAACCCCACTTTTGGAAGTTCTAATGGACATTTTGGGGATCTAAGCAACGTTTCAAATCCTGCCAGTAGTTACTTTGTTGATGACTATGTATGTTCGCTGCTGTTCTGTGCAGCAAGAGAGATGTCACACTAACCTCATGTAAAGATTGTGAAATGTCTCATCACAATAATAATGGCAATCTTCATAATGTAATGTGCATGAGTACTTAAAGCTATAGTGCGTAACTTCTACATGTCCGTAAATGTCTGTTTCACCCAAGCCACTACTAGAGGAGATGACACAATGCTGATTAAGCCCATCGGCTCCTCTAACATCTCGTGGTATTTTTCAATATATATCATTTTTGCTTTGCTTGTCAACTGGCGACATTCCCGTGCTGGTGTACAGGAAATGCTGCGTTTTACCTCACAACAAGAAGGAAGGGGGAGGAAGAGTGGAGAGTCTCACCTGGGCATACATGATATGGAAGTGCCAGCTTTATTGTTGTAATAACACAGAATTCCGCTACAGGGTGACAGAAGTTATGCACTATAGCTTTAATCCAGCTAAGAGCAGTAAAATATTATCAATATTGCGGAGGGATGGGGCACAGGTGGTCTTCCTGCAGGAAATGCATTTAACAGAAATAGAACACTCACAAGTGAAAAGAAGGATTTAAACATTTATTTTGCTCCTCTTAGAAATCAGGCCACAAGAGGGGCTGCCATTCTAATCTCAAACCAGGTCTGATATTTCAGAGTCAAAAGATAAAGAAGGTCGTTAGGTGATGGTCATAGGAAGGATTGAAGGGCTGATGGTTACACTCCTTAAAATATATGCTAAGATAAGTGATTGGTCCTTATGTAAAAGATTGTTTGAGGTGTCTATTGAATCCCAAGGAGTGCTTATGTGTGAGGAGACATGAATGGTGGTCCAGGATGGATTTATCCAACTGTAACCCAGGACACAGTAACTCCATAATTAACAAAGTAAATTCTATCATATAAGAAATTGGTATTATTGATGTTTGGCAGGATCTCTAGCCAACTAGTTGAGACTACACCCATTTTTCTTCACCACACTCCACTTACTCAAGGATTGATTATTTTTTAACATTTAAGAGAGACAGGCTCAGAATCCCATCCAATCATGTGATGTGACTATTGACATGTCAGATCATTTACCAGTAGAGATAACATCAGGAGTAATACAAAATCCACACTATGGAAACTGAATTCAAACATTAAATAACACTCAGGTAAAAGAAGAAATGAAAAAGGAAATAGAAACCCATTTTAAAGAAAATCATGGAGAGGCGTTCCTACCTATTGTGAGGGATGCATATAAAGCAGTATTAAGGGGGGGGGGGGGGGATAATTTCCCATTCCTCATCGCTAAAAAAAAAAAAAAAAAACGAGACCAGAGAGGCTCAACAATTTGTAGAGTAAACTTAAGGAATTCCAAAAAAATCATAACAGCAGAGCAGAATCAGATAAAGCAGTAGCAATTAAGAAGCTGCAACATGAGATAGATGAGACATTCTGACAAAATAAAAAAAACTGATATTTCTGAAACAGGGTTATTATGAGGCAGGAAGAGTGTGTGTGTGTGTATATTAAGGAAACAGCAGGCATACAATACTATAAATAAAACAAGATGTCCTAAAATAAAGAAAATACAGTATAAACTAAAGGAGATCCAAAGTAGTTTTGAGGAGTCGTAACAGCTGTATTTAGGACCCAAAAGCAGCATTCTGGAAATCAGGAACAGTTGGTAATGACTTACTTTTATACCAGCAAAACAGGAACTTGAGCAGATGAGGAAACTCTGCTAACAGTTCAATCTTCAGGCCAAAAGCCCACACACAGTCTCTGGGTTTCAGGCTTGGGGGAGGGGTTAAGCCAAACCCGGACGCAGGACCGAGGGAGGAGATGTGAGCCCTCAGACCCATACAGTTCAGTTTTCTAGCGGCCAGGAGTGACAGGAAGGGGTTTACTGGAGGTGAGGTAGCCGAGGCAAGGAGTCCAAAACCAGAAGAGCAGGCTGATGAAGCAGAGGTGCCGACGAGGAGCGAGCAGCAGGGGAGTCGGGGCCAGGCGGAGGAGTCGGAGCCAGGAGAGCAGACGGATGCCAGAGACGCAGAGACAGAGCACGTGGTCGGGGACAGAGGGCTGGTAAGTTCACCAGGAGGCAGGCGAGGAAGGCAGGTCAGAGGCAGGCAGGGTTGGCAACAAGAGACCAGGTAGGTAATGAACGCTGGAAAGTCTCGCATGGATGCAGTAGAACAATCTGGGAAGGGTGAGATTGCTGGAGAGGCTTATATGCAGGGCTGTTTGGGAATGAGCTGCAGCTGAGCTTGCAGGTGAGTTAGTTGGGCTGATTAGGTGGGAGTGGCTGGCAGGTAGAGTGGAGCAGAGGCAGGGAGAGTGGAAAATTACAGAGACAGAGAAACTGGGAGAGTGAGAGAATACTGGGCAGAGGGATAAGAGGGGAGACAGGGAGGATGAAACTGTGACAGGAGTACTTTAAAGAATTATATGCACAACCAAGACTAGAAAATGAAAATGAAATAGATAATTTCCTTAAAGTTCCTTAAAAAGCACTGGTTACTGAGATTACTGATAAAGAAGTTAGCCACATAAAAGCCCAGGCTCGGATGGCTTTACAGCCAAATGGTATAAATCTTTTTGCAAACACACAACTCCAAGATTGGGCCAGACCTGTAATTGGACATTCAAAAAGGGAGAGATCCCCGCCTCATGGAGGGAAGCCGTAATCTCAACAATACCAAAAGATGGTAAAGACAAATTAGACTGTAAACAATATAGATCAATTTCACTGTTAAATGTGGACTATAAAATTTACACCTATTAGCTAGAAGGATAGAAAAAATTCTACCATCCCTTATTCACCTGGAGCAAACAGGACTTATCCATCAGAGACAAACCAATGATAGTTTATTAAGGAGGACACTACACATTGCGTGACATATACACCAAAATAAGACACAAGCAATGCTTACGGGATTGGATGCAGAGAAGGCGTTTGATTCAGTTAGATGGACCTCCCTGTATAAGGTGTTGGAGAAGTTTGGCTTCCAAAAAAAAACCCTCATTGAGACCTCTCAATCAATATCCAATAATCCAACAGCAAGAATTCAAATTAATGGCAGCCTCTCAAAATGGTTTCCATTAGAGCACTGGTGCAGGCAGGGCTGCCCCTATCCCACTCTCCTCTTCACTGTCTTTATAGAGCCTCTCAGCCAGTATATGAGACAAACTGAAGAGATCAGGGCTATAAATATAGCAGGAAGGAATCATTATTATTATTATCATTATTTGCAGATGACATATTGATCTCTTTGACTCAGCCTTTAGTATCCCCACCAACTTTGATGTAATCTTTGAAGAGATTTGGTCAGTTGTCAGGATATAAACTAAATATCCAAAAACCCAAATTCTGACTTTCAATTATGATCCACCAAATCACCTCCTTGAAAAGTACGATTTGCGGTGTGATGAGAAGTCAATGAAGTATCTAGGGGTTAATCTCACTCAGGATATTACATAATTATTTGAAGCCAATTACATCCCTATAAACTCAAAAATCAGATCCGATATTTTCAAGTGGAATCACCTACCATTCCTCAGCTTCTCCTCCAGGATTGAGTCAATCAAGATGTTTATTTTGGATCATCTGCTACACCTTTTCCAATCACTGGCAATTAAAATAACTCTAGCATTAACAAATTTGAAAAACTACTGTTATGCAGCTCATTTAAGGTCCTTGGTGTGCCTTTGTAATTCACAGTTCATAACAAGGTGGAAGGAAATAGATGGGGAATCTATTGGACCATCGATACAAGCTATGCTTGCAGACAGTAAACTGATGGACACTCTTACAGATAAAAACAACCCTTGGATAAAAGTAGCTCTTAACATCTGGCAGAAAGTAGTTAAAAAGTATAACCTGAGAAATTATGGGGTGCATATGATACTGATTTCATCCCAAACAAGACAGATACCAGATTTAAAACATGGATGGGTAAAGGGATGACAGCATAATACTGCTGTATGCGTAAAAGAACATTTAAAAGCTCTGAGACACTAAAAAAAAATTATGGATTGGAGACTCAAGATTTTTTTCAGATATTTACAAGTAAGACGCAGGATAAATGAAATTATGACTGAGGGGTTGGAAAAAGCAGACAATGGTATACTGTATATCTTTGTGTTAATTTACAGAACAGGGAATGAATCTAAAATAATATACAAACGCTTTCAGGACTCCTTAAAGACAACCACCCAACATGTAAAAAATAAATGGGAAAGAGAGGGAGGAATGGTCATATCTGAAGAAGAGCAGGGGATATGTGCAGATCACAGTGGATAACTACATCCTCACACTGTTGGAGGGAATTTGGACGGAAACATGACATGAGATTTTTCATTAGCCCTGCCCACAAGAGATATCAAGGTGTTGGAATGAATTGTTGGAGGTTATGTGGAGCAGATGGAGGCAATCATTATCATTTATTTTGGGACTGCCCAAAAATGACATCCTACTGGTGGGATATTCATAAATCCTTGGACACAGTACTTCAAATCACTATTCCATTTAATGCTCTGATAATGTATATGGGTACTATAACACTGAATCTTTAGACTAAAGCAGACAAATATCTAATTAGAATATTACTTATTGGAGGGGGGAAAAAAGCTGTGACAAGGCAGTGGTTACAACCAAATGCTCCAACATTAGAAGACTGGTTAAAAATGATTTATGAACTCTACACAATGGAGAGACTAACCTTTTCTATAAAAATGCGAAGAATTAGGAGAATGTGGTCAAAATGGATCGGGTCCATCACCTGACCTGCTTTAAGGGAAATTGCCATTTCCAACGGACGACTGCAGAGAATATCAGGACCAGACTTTCATAGATAAATGAGAGTGTGTGACATTGTTTGTTCAGATGTTCACAGTTACTAACAGTAAAATGGAAGGGAGAAAAATAGAATGGAGACAAGCTTTATTTTGATTAAATTTAATGCCATTATTTGGGTTATGTCTATATCATTATGTACTTATGTAAATGTGATTTATGTACTCGAACGTCTTGCAAATATATATATTTATTATCATTGTTTATATATGTGTATACATATTATATATATATTTATATATATATATATATATATATATATATATATTATTTATTATCATTGTTTAACATGATGTGGTAATTGCCATGTAAGCACATTACATATTTTGACAAATTTGTTGTTAATACATTTTATTTAAAGTTCACAATAGATAATGTCCATATTGAATATTGTACTCTGCTAAGTTTACATGTCTTTATTATTTTCTATTATTCAGTTTAAATCGTTTGATTACATTTATTGCTGTAGTTATGTCAGGTGACCAGGTGATAATGCTGTGACTCAGGTTTTGTGTGTGGGAACAGGAAGTCTTAGACAAGGTTATGGTGACTGGAAATCTGCCAAGGTTTGGATCGCTATAAGTTTTTGACTGTGTAATATGAAGATGTACTGGGTATATGCACCATAGGAGTAATATATAGCATCAAGTCAGTAATGGACCAGGCGGGAATGTACATTGAATCACCTGCTGTGACCCTGTAATCAATATTCAATGAACCCTCATTGAAGTTTACTTGCCTCATTAAGTGTAGATACATTGTGTTTTTACAAAAATGAATTTAATTAAGTGGACCACGATTCAAAACAAGATACTCTGCTGATTAAGTGGCCTGGGAACTTGGAGCATGGTAAAACTGCCACTACAATGTGTAATTTAAGGTAAAAATCGTGTCTTTAAGAAGTTCAGAGTGAATCATCCAGTGTAAATATTTCTTGTTAGATGAAGGTTTTAAATGTGTACCTCAACATTTCTCTGCCACAGTAAACGGACTAAAAGACTGAAGAAAAAAAAACAGACTTTGGCATTAAGGTGCTCAGTATAATATCAGCCTTATGTCAGTTTAGTGTCACCACAACTTTAACATCATATTAATGTCAGCATAGAAGTAAAAAATGTTGTCTGACCCCAGAATCTCCAGTCTACAGTGTGGACTCTCCAGAAAATCACACAGCAGCTTCACTCCTGAATCCTGCAGCTCGTTTCCGCTCAGCCACAGTTCTCTCAGATGGGAGGGGTTGGACTTCAGAGCCGAAGCCAGAGAAGCACAGCTGATCTCTGACAAACTGCAGTGACTCAGTCTGAATAAAGAATCAAAGATGTAGAAGAAAATCCAGTTATAATCAAATCAGATGTGCTCAGATTTTAAATAATCCAATTTTACCATCAGCCTTCTACAGACATCATCCACATGTTACCACAACATTCATACACCTCAGTCCAGTCTGTAAATAGAGGATCAATGTCAAATCACACATGTTGAACTAAAAAAACTGTTCACTATTTATTACTTGACCTTTTTGTGAACTTTATTGTTTGGTATCTTAACATGTACTGTATGTAATTAAAAGCAGACGTCAACATTTGTTCAAGTCTGTCCAAAAACAACAGTCACGTGCTGCCTTTAAAGTGAAGAGAGTAATTTAAATACATTATTAGTTAAATAAGTGGAAAAGTGAGAACTCTAAGTTAAATGTGGTTCATAGCATGTGCTGCCATCTGCAGGTCAGGGGTAATTCTCCACTCAGGCACATTGTTCCCTTGAGCACAGACAGACAAGACAGACATTGCTGCATTAATCAAATGTGTGTAAATAATTATCAAACACATTTTTGAAGGGATTTAATGTTAGAAATGTTTCTATTGTTTTGACAGTACAGTGCTTGTCTCTGGTAGGAACTGTTTTTATGCAGTTATGTATATAAAACTTAACATCTCTATATATCAATGTATATTGCTTCTGTAATGCTTAAGTTTTACAAACATAATCAAAAACACAAAAGAAGAAACAAAATTTGATTAAAATGCAACAACAACAACAAGTCAAGTCTTGTGTGTTTATTGGGGTACTTTTCTTTTCAAAAGAATACCCTCATTTTCAAAAAAGGGAAGGTGTTATTCAGCTTGAGTTTTCAACTGTGCATGTTAACTAGTCAATGTTGTTTTTAACCTGATACTACGACCTAAACAACCCACACAAACCTCACTGCAGTCTCAGTTTCTAAAAAAGAAGAAGATTTGCATGTGTATGTGCACAACATTCACCTCTTGCTGTGAAAAGCTGAACGCCTGGACGCCTCTGATCTGAATATTTAATAACTTCTGACTTGACCAGCAAATTAAAATTTCTAATTGGATAAATGTTAATCTGGATTCAATGGATTCATCAGAGTCAATCGGGGCTTTGGAAAGTTTTATTGATAGGCAATATAGAGCCGCAAAGAAAATACCGAGCCATGGAGCGCCCTGACACAGAAGATCCCGCAAGAAGTCGGCCTGTTCAGAAAGTGCGGGGAATAAACAATAGAAGTGGAGATATCCCTGATGCAATCAAATGAGCAACAGGTTGGATATACTGGTCGAGCTGCAGATAGATCTTTGCGACTTGAGACTAAGTTTGGAATTTAGCCAGGCTCAAACTGACGATCTGTGGAAAGAGAACAACTCGTTGAAAGGTACTATGTTTGTGATTCAGAAAATACTGGAGAATGTTACAAAAGAAAACAAACAGCGGAAGGAAACGCTGCTTGATGTGCAGACTGGATCAATGCGGGATAATCTAATTTTTGGGGGGATTCCTGAGAGAGAGAACGATGATGCTGAGCAAACCATATGGGAGTTTGTGTGCCAGCAATTAAAATTATCCCAGGAATCAGTACATGAAATTTCCCTCTACAGCCTTAGTCACTAACTGCGGTCCGAGTCCGGACCCAGATACCGTCCAAATACGGACCCGGATTTATGACCAGTAGATTATTAAAGGATTTTTAATTTTGACGGTACGTTTCTATTTTAACCAGCGCAACTTTTCTAGTCTTTACGGCACTGGTTTAGCTGATCAGGAAATGCGCAGGGGCCCGTTTCCCAAAGCCTACGTAGCGCTACGTGCATCGTAAGTTGTATCTTAAGGTTTTCCTTAAGCTTACGGACTGTTTCCCAGAGTCTCCTTAGTTAAGATAGCCTATATCTTCTGAAAGGTATATCTTAAGAAGGGCGGTCTGAACCACTTGTAAGCTGTCTTAGTGATGCGCTCCGTAAGGCCAAAATTGTGCTTTTCAAATCGACAGTTTTAGTACAGCGCACATCAAGGCTAATTGCGCAAATTTCATCATTAGGTTAAAATTTACTTAATAAAAAACAATAATTAATGTTGCATATTCTGATTATATATGGTTATTTATTTATTTATTTATTTATTTATTTATTTATTTGAGCTAACTAACTGAGGATATGTATGTTGCTATATTATTCTTAAGGTTTAATTTTCATGCGGGTTGGTGTGTGTTTTGTTGCTCTTATGTGTTTTCCGCCAAGCACATTGAGGCTTTAATTAATTGGTAAACAAGCACAAAGAGCCACAAAGTCATACGCCTGTGATCATTAATGCGTTTTATACAGTAACTTGTGTCTCTACAATCTGAATGAGACACACAACAGGATGTCTGACACCTGCTTTGTGTGGAAATACTTCAGAAGCTGGAGGGATAAAATCCACTGGACTGATGTTTGCTGCAACATTTCCAGGTGAAAGCCCAAAGTTTCAAGAACACTGAATTCATACTTTATCCAAAACACATCTGGGTGAAATATTGCAGCATCTGATGGATTTACCTTCAGGCTGTGGCAAAAAGAGTCCCTCACTGAAAAAAGACCCCAAAATCTCCTGAAGAATCCATCCAAAGCCTCACACAAAGTGAGTGAGACTTTTTGTTAGATTTTTACTTTTAACTTTAGTTATCATAAACTTTATTAAGCCGACTATGTTGAACAGTGAAGTGCGCACGGTGCGAGCCTCTGCTGCGCTCAGCAGCCGCATCTAAACGCGAACGGAAAGTGAAATCTGTTTCATCTCAATATCATGACTTTAAAAACACCAAATGACTTGATTTAACGAATTTCGTTAGTTTAAAATATGATGAATTGTAAAACATCACTTCCATGCGCCTATTCAGTCAGACAATAACAGATCACTGGCAGTGAATTTGGCATTTCATCCTGGCATGCAGCTGCAGGGAAGGTCAAACTGTACACAGCACGCACCGTTCATATTATGTTTATTATAATGTTAATTAATGTTGAAATTGCATTCTTGCGCCTCAGAAATAATTAGTAATACCATAAGAAAATAGACTAAAGTGGTCATTTCGTCAAAATGTGTCATTTTCGGGAAAATATGAATCCCTACCCCTCACCTCATCACATTATATGTGCCGATATTTTAAGATAGCGCAGCTGGTAGAGTATGAGGATGTATGGTGATATGTGTTTTGTGTTTTGACACTGCGGAGTATCTGAGTCTGTACACTGACAAAAATGGACATTGAAAGAACAATGATGGAAAAAAGTGAGACAAACGGGTGCTGTTGTAAATGTTTCAATAACAACATTATCGGTGAGCAGCAATCACGTTTCTCTGCTTCATCACAAGTCTTCTGCTTTTGTTTTTTTTTTATGTGCTACGCTTCAGTCGTGTTAAGACGAGGATTTTTTTTCCTGAAACGTGCCCAAACGCTTGTCTGGACGGAAATTTGGTTTTAAAATGCTGCTTTTAAAAATACCCTCTATGTGTGGACCAGGCTTCAAATAGCAGATGATCTTTAGGAGGCATAGCCGCATTTATGATATAATATTTGATGGAGGTAAAATTATTATGGCAACACTTGTTATATTACAACATCCGTTACCTTTATAAGTGATCAATCCATGCGTGCAGCATCGATTAATACACTTTCAGCACCATGGCGAAGGACAGCTCCAGCTCTTCTTTAAGAGCACCCGCTAAGGGACAGTTTGGGAAACACTCGCAGGAAAAGAAGTTCCTTTGTTAATGTATATTTTAGAGACCTTCGTAGAGCGGGAAGGTACATCGAAACTGGGAAACGCGGCCCAGACCAATTGCATGCGAGTTAAGCCATCCCACGTGATGCTACCCAGCCAATCAAATCTCTGCATTCCAGGCGATTAACATTGCGACTCTGAATACAGTCAGATGAGAGAGGTGAGAGGTGAGGTGACAAACGGAAAGACGATAGAAAAATAGAAAGATTGAAATACAGAAAGATAGAAATATAGAAAAACAAAGATTGGTTGAGATTGTAAAGTCAAGATATGAAACAGTTAACAAAGAAAAAGGAAAATTCAAGCTGTTGCTACACTTTGTTTTATTTTTTCTAAAATTAAGCACTATATTTTAAGATGCACAATATTTCAAAAAAATATTCCATTTATTTTCTCTATTTTATTTTTAAATGCATATCTGTATAGTTCAATGTTAAGTGACAATAAATATTGTCGAAGTGTTTTTGAATCGTACTTTATTTGATTTGACAGCCAGGTGTTGATTACATGCAGACGTTGATACAACCACTAGGCTATTTCAGTATATATCACACTAAATCATAACGCAAGTTAGACATTATGATGTTCCGGACCTTTGCTTTAGAAAATTTTCTCTAACTGGACCTCCTTGAATTTTAGTTGAAAACCCTCTAGAATCTAGAGGGTCCATAGGCTGGCAAACAAGGGGAAGGATAAAACTCGCCCCATTATCGCTCGGTTCGAGCATTTTAAACAGAAGGAGTTAGTGAAGTCTCGAGGCAAGGCTCTTAAGGCCTTTGGATGAATGATCACTTCCCCGTGGAGATCAATGACAGAAGGCGAAAACTAACTCTGGTCCTGAGAGAACACAGGATCAGAAACTGCAAAGTCTCTTTAGTTGCAGACAGACTATATTGTCTGTTGTGTCGGGCAGCTTCACAGAGATTCAGAGATCACTCCATGGCTGTTTGAAAGTTTGAATGTTGTGTCTGTCTTATGTGTATGTGTGTGTGTGCAGGTAGGTATGTATGCCTATATATGTTTTTTTTTTTTTTTACTGAAATGATGCTTTCTCAGCAATTTAATCCAACCCGACCTAGTCATTCTGATGCTATTAATTTATACTTGTCAAAGAAAGGTTTACATGAGGATGAGGTAAATGTTGTCCAGAAGAACAATCTGCATGTGCTTGCTATTACTGAGACTCATCTTGACCAAACTAAAACAAATGGACAGATTGGATTGAGAGGGTACAATATTATAAGGAAGGACAGGAACAGAAGAGGAGGAGGAGGAGGTGTTGCCATATATATTCAGGAGCACCTGTTGTTCAAAGTGCAGAATGATCTATGTGTGAATGGACTGGAGATCCTATGGATTCAAATTCACCTTCCTTTTCAACAACCGACATTAATTGGATGTATCTATAGCCCCCAAAACCAGATGTTTTATACATGAATAAGATATATGAAAGTATTGATCTTGCTCTGGAAGAAAGGAAATAATTATTTATGCTTGAGGACTATAATATTGACTGGAAAAGTAATCACTCTGATGGGAACAAGACTAAGTTTACTCAATATACAGAGAGTCGTAATTTATATCAAATGGTATAGGATACCACAAGGTCTTCAGTAAACAAACTTGGGCATATAACTGAAAGCATTATTGATTTGATATTCAGCAATGCCCCAAATAAATTCTCAAATGCTAAATCTACCCTGCTATCCTAGACAGATCATAATATTGTGCACATTACTAGATACACCAAAGTACCAAAAAGACCTCCTAGACCAGGGGTAGGCAATTATTTTTCCAAGGGGGGCACATGAGAAACCCTGATTGTTGCCAGGAGCCACACAAATGTTTGTCACACTGTACCCCAATTTTATCACTAAGATTAAATATAGAAAACATACTGTAAACTTACTCTTAGTCTTCAGCATTTATTATATTGTAAATCACTCCAAACAGCATCTTATTAAGAACTTTAAATTATGCAGGAGTCTTAGAAAATACTGTACAGGTAATCTAAAGCAGCACACCAGAGATGCTGTAGATACAACTGTCCTGTATTCCTGTTTTATCTTTGGCAAGAACTGTTAGCTGCTTAACAGCCAGGTATAAAATACACCCAAAAAATGCACCAAGTACTGTTTTTTGATGAGAAAATTAATTTTCTCATCTTAATTTTTTCTATTAATTTTCATGATTATCAATGCCAAAAACAAATACCATGACAAAATAATACTGTTTTGTACACACAGAACAATCAAACATGCAATACACAAGTGCTCTTACAGAACTTTTTCCTGTTTAACAAGTATATTGGTAATCTTGACAGTCTTTTAGAAAACAGCAGTAAGATGTCTTTGATACAAACTGCACCCCTTGGGTAGTATTGCTCATTTACTCAGTGGGAGGAATCAGGTCTTTGATGGGCTTTGAATCAAAGTCAGGTGTAATTCCTGATGTTGCTATGTGCAGCACAGCTGACAGATGATCATCAGTTAGAGAAGATTTGTGTCTTGACTTGTTGAATTTCATTACTGAGAATGTCTGCTCACATATGTATGTTGACCCAAAGAGAACCAGCATCCTCTGGGCCAGTCTTCTTATGTGTGGGAAGTTCTCCTCTTTGAGAGATGACTAAAATGTCAGTAATGGCACTGATTTGAAGTGCTGTGACTGCAAGTCTATGAGTTCAAGTTGCACATCACTGGGGGGCACTGTCCACATCACATGTAAGGAGAGGAGACAGTGAGCATTTCAGGCTTTAAAGTCTTCAAATTGCCTACAAAACTCAATGCAATCTGGCTGCATATCTGCCGAGCTGATCAGCAGATGGAGCCTTTTCTTTCAGTGTGGGAAGGTGTGTAGTACGTTGCTCTCCACTTGTAGAGAGAGAGGCAGCAGCTTCTTCATGAAGGCCTTGACTAAGCTGTGCATCTCATGTGCAAATAGACCCTTTCCTTGCAATTTTACATTCAGTTCATTCATAAAGGCAGTTATGTCATCAGAAAAGCCAAATCCACCGACCAATCTGCACAGGTTAGTTCAGGGATGCTCTTTCCTTTCATATGACAAAACTCTCTGATTTCAGGTCCCACACTCGTTTAAGCACTTTGCCCAGGCTGAGCCACCTGACATCTGTGTGGTAGCCCAGGTCTGCCTGTTGAGTCTCATGCTCCTCCAACAGTGCAACAAACTACCTGTGATTTAATGCTCGTGCCCTGATGAAGTTTACAACTTTTGTAACAACATCCACAGCATGGTTTATTTTCAGTACCAATTTGCAGAGCACTTCTTGATGAATAATACAATGCAGAAATAATAGTCTCTGTTTTGGGCTAATCTCGGTCACTTTATCCTGCATCTTCTTCAAAAGGCCAACATTTTTCCCTATTAAATTGGGTCAGCCGCCAGTTGTAACACTGACTAATTTTTCCCACTGCAGTCCTAACCTTTGTATGCATTTACCTCCAAAAATAAATCCTTACCAGTTGTAGTCCCTTTCATTGATTGCATAGAAGCCAGTTCCTTTGTAATTTCAAAGTCTTTAGTTTTTCCTTTCATGAAGATCAGTAGCTGGGCTGTGTCATGTACATCACAACTCTCATCCAGGGCCAAGGAGAAGAAGTTGAAATTGTCCTTCTTGCTTTTCAGCTGCAGCTCCAGATTTCCTGCAATGTCCTCAATGCACCTTGTAACAGTTGTAACAGTCTTGAAAGATTTCGAAAAGACTCCATCTTCTCTGGGCACAACATTTCCATGGAGTCAACCAGGCACTCCTTGACAAATTCCCCATCAGAAAATGGCTTGCATCTTTTGGCAATTTTGTGAGCTAATACATAGCTGTTTTTTACATGTCCCTCCTTTGTCGCATGGAGCTTTATAAAAAGTCCTTGTTGCTTTTGTAGCTTAGCTAGCAGTGCCTCAGTGGTCCTCACCCTCCCATCTTCCGACAAATTTTTGTATTTCTCTGCATGTTTTGTCTGGAAGTGATGGCTCAAGTTTTTCTTTTAGCACAGTCACATGCTCGTTGCAAACTAAGCACACAGCTTTATTGCTGACCTCCGTGAAAAAATACTTAGGAGTCCATGACTTATTAAACACTCTACATTTGGCATCAACCTTAAGCTTTTTAGTGCTCATTTGTAGCAGGTGACTCCAGTGTATTCCTCCATCAACTGCGTTCCACGAACAAAATGGAAATCCCCATTTGCTTAACCTGCTGTGGGCGTGTCTCAGTCACCTCAGCAGATGATACAGCGACCACAAACATCACACACGTCAATCAATTGTGACAGGAGGAAGCACACTCGTGCCACACGAGCGTTTCAAAATAAAAGCCGGTATAGATCATTTCATTAATCTCTTTAGCCTCATAAGTAAAATGGTGTGGTTTGTTTTTGACCTCGCGGGCTGGACAGAACCATCATGCAGGCCGGATCCGGCCTGCAGGCCGTACAATGCCCAGGTCTGTCCTAGAGTGATTGTAAGACAGATTTTATCAGGGAGATTTGGCTGTTGTTCCTTGGGACCTTTTTTTTTTTATCTTGAAGATGATTTGGATAGTGCTGTTGATTGGTTTATGAAATTGTTTACAGATGTAGTTGAGCTCCATGCTTCTATAAGGAAATGCACAATTAAAGCCAAACCATCCCCCTGGATTGACCAAGAACTGAGAGAAGCAATATCCCAGAGGGATGAGGCAAAAGTTATAGCATCAGGATTAGACTTGGATATTATGATATAAAGAAAATGCAGAAATTTTATTGTAAAACTTAATCATCAGAAAAATACCCTATAATATACTACAGCTTTTGAGGAATGTAGAAACAATTCAAGACAGGCATGGCACATAGTTAATGGTTTGCTTGGTAGGTCAAATAGTATTATTCCTGTGAGTGTTGAGGTTGATGGGAAAATTAGCACAAAACTAGCAGATATTGCAAATCATTTTGCAGACTATTTTGAATCAAAGGTAAATGATCTCAGGTCCAATATGACCAATAATGTCTTCATTGAATTATTGGCAGGCAAAATAGACAATAAGATTATGAAAGGGGAAAACTGCAGTTTTGTATTACCTGATATTTAAGTAGATGAAATTGAGAAAATTTTGAATTCACTTCCTGATGATAAATCCCCAGGGTATGATCTCATTGACAATAAACTGTTGAAATCTGCAGCCCCATATATTGCGAGACCTAAAAATATCGATTTAATCTTTCTTTGCAACAAGGAACGTATTCATTTCAATTGTCAGCTGCTGTGGGCTCATCATGTTCAGTACATCTGTTCAAGAATCAGTCAGCGCCTTCATTTTCTTTGTAGGCTCAGGATGCATGGAGTTGATAAAAATATTATCTTGTTGTTTTATAGAGCAGCCATTGAATCCATTATTTGTTATGGCAGTGGTTCCCAAACTGGGGGGCAGGCCCCCTGGGGGGGCGCGGAGCCACTGCAAGGGGGGCACGAAAGACCAGGGGAGAAAAAAAGAGTGAAACAAAGCTGAATGAAAATGATCTATGTAGGGGGAATAAACAAATGAGTTTGCTGTTTCTATCCAACTGACCGTTATTTTGCTAAAATTTAACTTTTGAATTCTTTTTTTATCAGTTCCATCCCCAATTATGGTTTACAATTGATTTAAAATTTTGTGGTGGGGGGCTTGAACTTTTGTTGGCTTCCGAAAGGGGGGCATACTGGAAAAAGTTTGGGAATCACTGTGTTATGGCATTAAGACATGGTTTGGTAACCTGACCGTCAAACTGAGATCACAACTCAAAACCTAATCAGGAGGGCAGGAAAAATAATTGAAATGTTGCCCCCTTTCTCTCTTTAGGAAATATTTGAGGAGACAGTGAGGAAGCAGGGCCTTAAAATCACTATTGACCCAAACCACATCCTTCATAAGGAGTACAAGCTGATGCCTTCAGGCAGAAGGTGCAGGTTACCAAATTGTGAACTGAACAGGTATAAAGTTTCATTAGTCCCACTATCAATCAAACTACTAAACAGTAGGACACGGAATGTATGTGTGTGTGTGGGTGTGAGGGAAGGAAAATATACAATATTTTGTTGTAGGGCACTTGTGCAACAATTGGGAGCTTTGTTGGGAAATAAATATGTGTAGGGCATTTGCACAAATTGACTTTTGTGCAACTGCAGGGATTCAGGGCATCATGCAATACTCTTCTGATCGGAGAAGATGTCAGAGGGTGTCCCTCGCCTGGCTATGAACCAGCGTAAGCCCAGCAAGAAAGCGTCAACATCTAGACTGTTAAGGATTCCAGGTGGATGCAGCGGGTGGTGAGGCATTTAAAAAATGACTCCCCATCGCTTCTCCGTTCGACAGTCCAACTTGACCATGAACAGCCCCAAAACAGTCAATGCCAGAGGAAAAGAAAGGGGGTTGATAGAGCCTTAGGCGAGCTGGTGGTAAATCAACCATGATCGGTGTCACAGGCTTTGCCCTCCATCGCTGGCATTCTGTACAGGTTTTCTAATGTTGCTTTATTACCTGTATGCCCCGCAGGACCCAATACTGTTGTCGCATCTCAGAAAAAACATGGTCTGCACCTAGATGGAGAAGGCACTCGTCAAACTCCTTAATGAGTGGTTTGGTGTTGGCATGATGGGGATCCAGGACAGCTGGATAGATGTCAATTGGGCTTGGACCTTCCATGCATTTGAGCCTATCTCGTATGCGGATCAGACCTGAGGCCTTGTCAACCTCTGGTGCAAGGGCAGCAAGATGACTGCTGGGTGAGACTGGCTTCCCAGCTGCCAGGGGCTTCATTTCCTCTGAGAAACAGTCCTCCTGACAGCTTCTTAGGAGTAAAGCCTCAGCCTCTTGGCCTGCCTTGGGTGCATTGTCATCTGAAGCCGCCGTGCAAGGTAGCCTCCACTAGTGCCTTCCAGGAGGTGAACTGTGTGACATCTGACAAGCTAGGATCGGCCTGTTGCATAGTTACACCACAGAAGGCAGGTTTTCTCAACTCGGAGAAGTCCTCATTCACATTAGATTTAGGGATAGCTGGCCACTGGTCTTGAGGGCTGTGAAGGAAGTAGAGCCCCTGGGTCCATTGACCTGACATAGTGGGGAAAGGTAATGCTGCTGAGGTTGGAGAACAGCATTACCTTTCCCCACTGTTATGTTCCCACAGAGATGGACACTGAAGAGGCAGAGTATGAGCTCCACATTTTCTGTGATGCCTCAGAAGTAGCGTATGGGTCAGCCGCTAACCTGCAGATGCTCAACAAAACTTTTGTGGTACTACTTGAGCAATCTGTCAACGTGCCCAGTGAGGCCCAACTAGGAGGTCAACATTTAGGGCAAATCATTGAAAAGCTTTGGCATCTCCTGGTTTCACATCTGGCATGTTGAGGATGGCTGCAATCTCGCTCTGAGCCAGCTGATGGGGTTGGCCATACTGGCGCTGCAGGACTTGCATAGCTGCACTGTAGGGCTGAGGTTGATGATGGCAGGCCTGTGCTATAAGTCGTGCCACTTCCAGGACAAGGTGTTCCATTAGCACACGGTACTTGTAGTGATCAGACTACTCTGTGTGAGGACCCAGAAGATTATCAAGAGCCATTTTGAGGTCAGTAAACTCTCTTTCACTATCTGTAATGAGATCAAAAAGTGTAGGCACTGGAACTGGCTGAAGGAGTTGCTGAGCTAGTGGCAGCTGATATGCTGACTGTCCAGGCCCTGTATGAACAGGCTGATACCAGAACGGAGCTATAGCTGCTTGTGGTGGTTGGGTCGACTGTTGTGCCGTGGTTGATACATTGGAAATGTTGACGTTGCCTTGAGTGGCTGGTGGACTGACTGATCTGTGGAACCTTGGTATGTGGGATGAGCAGGAAGTGCAGGAAGCAGATGATATGCTATCTGAGAAGACCCTGTTGGCAAAAGTTGGTGTGTCGGCTGGGCAGGTGCTAGTTGGTTAGTTGGCTGGACCAGATCAGAAAGTGGCTGGTGATAAGGTATATGAGGTATATGTGTTGCTGGGGACTGGTAAACAGGGTACATAGATGGAGATGGCTGTCGGCTCCATATATTGGTAGTAAGTATGCTATACAGATGGAAATGGGTACAGTGACTGAGCAAAAACAGTCTGTTAAACTGCAGTGGGCTGCTGATACAGTACCTGCATTGGCTGAGGCTGGAAAGTAGGCTGCACAGACACTGGTGCCTGAACTGGTTGGGAAAGCCCTGTAGGTGGTAGCTGGTGTGGCATCTGTACTGAAAGGGAATGGTACATGAGCGGTGCAGGCATGGACTGATAAGACAGCTGAACCGATGCTCGTGGGTGGCCTAGCCAGGGAGATCCTGTAGCCGGCAGCTGTTGAGGCAGATCCACAGAGAGGTGCTGAGAAGGAAGCTGCATGGACAGATGGTGGGGTAAGGATTGGTGCACCAGTGGTGCAAATGCTGTGGGTACTGGCTGGGTTGTGCTGTTACTAAGTTGTGCAGTAGCTTGATGCAGTGTAGAAGACAGTGGTCTTGAGGATGTAATTATGTGAGGCAATGAGGATGTCAGCGTACAGGTCGGGGATGCAAAAAAAACTGACAGTCAGACTTGTTGAGTTTCGATGCGTGAAAGAGGCACTGTTTGATTGTTGGGACCAATCTTAAAATGTTGATGATTTTGATAATATGCACGATTTAAAACTACTGGAAGAATTTAAGAACAAAAAATTGCATTTACATTAATGAGCAGAGAGTATCCACAGTGTCTGACGCAGTGGTTCTGGCTGATGAGTATGTCCTCATGCACAGAGATACCTCTGAAAAATCCAACTTGTCCTCTGAGTGTGGTGCTCCTGCAGCCAAGTCTGTTGTTCTTCAGTAAATCAAACTCTCAGGGTGAGATGAAGACCAACAGTAACGAAGGTGTAGATGCTAAAGACAAGCCAGTTTGTTTCCACTGTAAAAAGCATGGCCACAACGGAACAAGTCTCCAAAAGCAGTTAATTTGTTGAAGCCTAAAGCTTTGCCCAGTCAGCAGTCTTGTCCCAAACAGTCTATTTCAGTTACACTTGACCTTGATGTGTATGCTCCTTTTATCATGAAAGGTTTCGTTTCCCTGTCAGAGGGGGACCCAGAAGTCCCTGTCACCATTTTGAGGGATAGTGCAGCCACACAGTCGGTCATCCTGGAAGGGGTGCTACAGTTGTCAGGCCAATCCTCTGTTAACTCTAAAGTTTTGGTCCAGGGGGATTGGTATGCAGTTTGTGGTTGTACCACTGCATGCTATTTACCTTGACTCTGAGTTGGTTAAGGGGCGTGTAGTGGTAGGAGTTAGTCCGAATTTTCCCATAGACGTGGTTTCTCTCATTTTGGGCAATGATTTGGCTGGGTGTAAAGTGTTATTGAATCCTGAAGTAACTGCAGTTCCTCTCTCTGAACGCCAAGATGATTTGGAGCAGAAGTTCCCAGAGGTGTTCTCGGTTTGTGCTGTCACTCGCACAATGTCAAAGAGGCAGACGCAGGGTTTGTTTGATGAGGTGGACGAGGTAGGACTGATGGACACTTTCATGGCTGATCTTGGCTGTCTGGCCCCTCCGCCAGTAGTCTCTCCTCCTGCTCAGCCTCCTCCATCTGTGGTCACTCCTGCAGCTTCCGCTGTTGTTTCCTCTCCAGTTGAGGAGCATAGCTCCAAAGTTTGCATGTCACAAGAGCAGCTTACTGTTGAACAAAAGTGTGATGTGTCGCTAATACCTTGTTTTGTTGTGGTTGTTCCAGGGAACGAAGTTGGGAAGATGAGAAGACTGATTACTTTTTGAAAGACAGTGTGCTCGTGCACAACACCACCACACATGTCCGCACAGGATGATTGGGGTGTTGTGACGCAAACTGTAGTCCTAAAAACGCACCGGCATGAAATCCTCAAATTGGTGTATGATAATCCACTTGCTGGCCATTTAGGGGTTAATAAAACTTCTAATCATGTTTTGAGGTGTTTTTTCTGTCCGAGGTTGAAGCAGGATGTGCAGCAGTACAGCAAAACATGCCATGTTTGCCAAGTCTCTGGTAAACCAAATGAGACTATTCCACCGTTCCTGCTTTATCTGATTCCAGTGGTTGCTGAGCGATTTGAGTGCGTTATTGTTGACTGTGTTGGTCCTTTTCCACGCACAAAAGTTGGCAACAGGTTTCTTTTGACCATTATATGCTCTGCAACACGGTTTCCTGAAGCCATTCCCATGCACAAAATTACAGCTCCAACTGTTGTTAAAGCATTGGTGAAGTTTTTCTCCTTGTTTGGGTTGCCTAAAGTTTTTCGCACAAGTGATGAAACAGCTGTTGTTCGAGAGCGTATCATCCAGAGAGTCGGGGGGTGACTGAGCGTTTCCATCAGACTGTAAAGTCTATGCTCCATACTTACTGCCTGGAGTCCAGTAAGGTCTGGGATGAGGGTGTCCATCTCCTCCTTTTTGCTGCTCGTGAGGTGGTTCAAGAGTCCCTTGGCTTTAGTCCAGCAGAGCTGGTGTATGCACACACTGTGCATGGCCCTCTTAAACTTTTGCAGGAGAAATGGCTAGGTGATAGTAAGCCACAAAATTTGCTTGACTATGTCAGCAATTTTTGTTTCAAGCTTCACCTTGCTTGTAAATTGGTGAACCAAAACATGTATTTTACTCAAACAAGAATGAAAAGGTGGTTTGATAAAGATGCTAATAGCTGATCTTTAAGTCCTGGCAACAAAGTGTTGGTGTTGTTGCCTGTTCCTGGCTCAGCTTTGGCCCCTATGTAGTCCAAGAAAGAGTGAGTGAACGGGATTGTATAGTTGCTACCCAAGACCGTCAACAGCGGAGTAGATTGTGTCATATTAATATGTTGAAGCCCTACCTGGACAGAGAATCTGACCCTTTGTCCTCTGTTAGTGCAGATGGCAAAACTGTTTTGACGCTGCCCAGTGCTGAATGTATTGATGAGGCTCAGGTAGCTGTGGTGCTGTCCAGTGCTGATCCCACGGAGGCACCAGCAGTTTCAGCCGTGTCTGACGTTGAGGATATTGTTGGTCCATCCAGTGGGAGCGTGGTTGGCCCAGCGTCTTCCCTCCTTTTGCTCTTTTTGGCCGGGATCTTGAGCGCTCTTTTGTTTCCCTTTAGTTTATATTTGTGTTTTGGTTCAATGTTTTGGGTTTGTATAATAAAGCTTATGGGTAAGCTTTCTGGTGTGGTGTCCTCATTTATATGTTGCAGCCTCCTGCCCCTATCGAGCCATGATTCCCTTTTTGTATGGAGGCCATTACATCTATCGAGAGTGCTTAGGATGGTACCACATGGCAGTAAGGACTGTGGTAGTTTCACTTGATAGAAGATGAAATGGGATTTGGTGCTATCTGCAACTGCAGTGGATAGCCTCTGCTGGTTCTGATCCATGTCACCAAGGTGGAATGAGCATCCAGCTCGAAAGGACCATACAAGGAATTGTTAGAGCTGATGCTGGTCTAAAATATTCCCATTTCACCCTGGGGGCTCTGATGAGAAGCAATGATGACATGGATGCAGCATATGTTGTTCAAAAGTCATTTACTGAAGTTGAGCTTAATATGGTTTCATCACTCAACTTGACCCAACTCAATATGGTGGACCAATGTCTCTGCAACACACCTAAGGACCCAATCAGCATTGTAGGTGGTCCTAGCAATGCCTGACTGGGGAATTTGGTACAGCTTATAAAATCCAAACAGATTGGTGAATCAAAATTCCTTTAATAACTTTAGATCTTTAAAGTTCGTATGTGATGCTGACTCATTGACCCAATAGTCTAAGACGAGTTCACAAAAATTGACATTTTTAAGGCAGAAGACTTAGAATAGATACAGACGAATTAATAGATTTCAATGAATTTTGAATCTACCTTCAGCCGTTTTCAAGATAATTGCAAATACATAAACTTGTTGGTTAAAGGACCTCCTTGAGGTCACAGAGTGTCCATGCAGCAAGTGATGCTGCTTGGACCCCTAATTACATTAATTAATATAATTTTTGTTTGTTTACATCACACTGTAAAAATACAACTTTTGTATTTAAGTTGTTACTTAAGTAAAAGTTTTTAAGTATAATCAGGAAAATGTACATGAAGTATTAAAAGTAATAGTACTCAATGCATTAAAATGTCCCCTGTGGCAGCACACTGGTTTTTGCCAGGGCCCTCCAAATCACAAAACCGCTGCTAGTTGTGTGACCACCCCAGGAGGAGAGACAGAGCCATGCTAACCCAGCTTGGACTTAAAGGGAAAGTTTTGCATTTTCCTTGTGGAAGTCTGGTCAGTGTTGATGGTAAATGTAGTCAACTGAAGCTAAAAATTCCTCAATGTGTGATACAGGCACAACGCACAGGAGCACTTCCTGGTGATACGCAGGAGGAGTGTGGCCAGGACTCACCCCACAGGGCCCAGACCCTCCATGTGCCAGTACCCCCGACTCCATCCATAGTAGTTCAAATGCGGATCAAATGGCCCCGTGCAAACAATAAGAACGAGTGGCAGCAGTTCGAAGAGGATGTGTGCGGAATCCTACAAACAACAGCAAGGAGTGACGCAGACAGTCGGCTGCAGGCAATGACAGCAATTATCGTCAGCTATGCGACGGAGAGATTCGGCCACATTGAAAAGAAGAAGAGCAAGCAGCCCTACAACAAGAACCGCAGAGCCTCGAAAATACAACAGCTGCGGCAGGAGCTGAGAACTCTCAAAAAAGCAATGCAAGACAGCTGCTGAAGAGGAACACCAGCCTCTAGCAGAGCTGCGAGAGATTGTGAGGAAAAAGCTCAGGTCACTTCGAAGGGCTGAATGGCACAGAAGATGAGGGCGAGAGAGGGCTAGGAAGCGGACAGCCTTCATTACAAACCCCTTTGGCTTTACTAAGAAGCTGCTCGGGGATAAGCGGAGTGGCAACCTTGAGTGCTCACCAGACAAAGTTGATGCTTTTCTTCGCAACACTCTAAGTGATCCAGCAAGAGACCAGAAGCAACAAATCCCTGATAAGCCCAGCACCCCCTACTGCAGAGTTCAACATGAAGGAGCCAAGCTGGAAGGAGGTCCAGGAAGTGATTAAGGCAGCAAGATCAGCCTCCGAGTGGAGTACCGTATGGTGTGTACAAGCACAGTCCGAGACTCCTCCAGCAGCTGTGGAAGATTCTGAAAGTTTTCTGGCGGAGAGGAAGAGTTGCCAACCAATGGAGGTGGGCCGAGGGTGTGTGGATCCCCAAAGAGGAGAACTCCAAGGTCATCAAACAGTTTCGCACCATCTCGCTGCTCAGCACAGAAGGCAAGATATTTTTCAGTATCTTATCCCGACGTCTGACAGAGTTTCTCCTGAAGAACATGTACATTGACGCAGCAGTACAGAAGGGTGGGATCCCCGGAATCCCAGGCTGCTTGGAACACACTGGGGCAGTCACTCAGCTCTTGCAAGAAGCGAAGGAGAGCAAAGGCGATCTAGTGGTCCTTTGGTTGGACCTTGCTAACGCCTATGGATCCATCCCGCACAAGCTGGTAGAAGAGGCTCTCCATAGACACCATGTTCCAAGCAAGATCAGCAACCTCATCCTGGATTACTATAACAACTTCCAGATGAGATTCACCTCTGGGTCTACTACATCTGAGTGGCACAGGCTTGAGAAGGGAATTATAACTGGCTGTACCATCTCTGTCACCCTTTTCGCCCTCGCAATGAACATGGTGGTAAAGTCAGCAGAGGTGGAATGCAGAGGTCCCCTGTCAAAGTCTGGTGTGCGGCAGCCGCCAATCAGAGCCTACATGGACGACTTGACTGTAATGACATCATCAGTCCCTGGCGGCAGGTGCATCTTACAAGGGCTTGAGAAGCTCATCTCCTGGGCATGGATGAGCTTCAAACCATCAAAATCAAAGTCCCTTTTATTGAAGAAAGGAAAGGTGGTGGATAAGTTCCGCTTCACAATTTCCGGAACCACCAATGCTGACAGAGCAACCAGTCAAGAGCTTGGGGAAACTCTTCGACAGCAGCCTGAAGGACACAGCTTCCATCAACAAAGCCCGCAGAGACCTTGAAGCCTGGCTGACCAAAGTTGATAAGTCAGGTTTACTGGGTCGTTTCAAGGCTTGGGTATACCAGCATGCCATTCTGCCCAGAGTTTTGTGGCCCCTGCTACTCTACGATGTCCCCATATCAACTGTGGACGCCCTGGAGAAGAAGATCAGCAGCTTCCTGTGAAGATGGCTTGGCTTGCCAAGGAGTTTAAGCAGTGCTGCTCTGTATGGGTCTACCAACACCCTACAGCTCCCTTTCCATGGCCTCACAGAAGAATTCATGGTAACACGCACCAGAGAGGCCATGCAATATAAATACTCCAGGGACCCCAAAGTAGCAGCAGCTGGTGTTGAGGTTCGCACAGGCAGGAAATGGAGTGCTGCCAGAGAAATTCAAGTGGCAGAGGCAAGGTTGAGGCAGAGGGCTCTGGTAGGGACGGTGGCTACAGGGCGGAGCAGGCCTGGGCTACTTTCCAAGCCACCAGGTCAGCAAAGCCAAGGGCAAGGAGCGTCAGCTTCTCCTCTAGGAAGAAGTATGGGCCAGTGCAGAGGAGGTACGAGTCAGCAAGATGGTGGGTCTAAGTCAGCAAGGAGCCTGGGCAAAGTGGGAGAGCATCTTGCAGCGAAAGATCACCTGGGTGGATTTCTGGCAGGCCGACTTCCACCGCATCAGATTCCTGATCCAGGCAGTATACGACACCTTGCCTAGCCCTTCAAACCTCCACACTTGGGGCAAGGCTGAAACACCATCCTGTCCCCACTGTGCTGGGAGAGGGTCCCTCCAACATCCGCTCAGCAGCTGCCCCAAAGCCCTGGCCGAGGGACGCTATCGCTGGCGCCACGACCAGGTGTTCAAGGCAGTCGCAGGAGTAGTCGCCACAGCAATCCAGTCCAGCAAGCACCATCCAAGGAAGAGGTCCGTCCCTTTCCTTAGGGCTGGAGAGAAGCCAGTCCTACAACCGACCACAAGACCTTGCCTTCTGTCCACAGCCCCAGACTGGCAGCTCAGGGTGGACCTCGGAAAATAGTTGAAGTTCCCTGAACACATCACTCAAACAGCACTTCGTCCAGACCTGGTCCTTTTCTCTGACTCCACCAAGCAGGTCGTCATGTGGGAGCTTACAGTGCCCTGGGAAGAGCACATGGAAGAGGCTCACGAGAGAAAACTGGCCAAGTACCACGAGCTTGTGGAGCAGTGCAAAAACCAAAGCTGGTGGGCCCGCTGCGAGCCAGTTGAAGTGGGCTGTCGTGGTTTTGTAGGCAGCTCACTCTGCAAAGCTCTGACCAGGCTTGGAGTCACTGGAGCTGCAAAGAGGGGGGCCATACGCAGCATCATTGATGCCGCAGAGAAAGCCACCAGGTGGCTTTGGATGAAGAGGGCAGACCCATGGCTTGTCGCTGCTGGTATGCAAGCCGGGACTTGATCAATCCCGGCTGGGTCACCTGGGCGAGGGGGTCTGATGTTGAAAGACCCGAAACCCCCTATGACCCTAGGAACATCACTGAGGATGCATCCCAGCGCATCTGAGAGATGTATCTTGCAACCGGTTACTAAATATTAATAATGTTTTAAAAAAGAGTAAATTCAGAGCAGAATTAGAATCAAATATTTACATCTACATGTACAGTAATTTGTACAACAGGTAAGTCACAACATAAACTCATTAATGTTTCACTGGAAACAAATAAATCATATTAAGGAACAGAGATGACAGGTTGCTCTATATACTCACAGATATAAATCATATTCCTGACATGAAAATATTGAGTGAAGTTTATAAAGAATAAAGAACACGGTATCTCTGTCCTCTTCCTCTGCTGCTGATGTGATTCAGGTACCGTTGGCAGAGAGAGGAGGGGCACAAGACTCACTTAAGCACATCTCATATTTTGGTAAATTTGTTACGACATATTTAAATGTTCACAATAGGTAATGTACATATTGAATATTGTACTCTGCTAAGTTTACGTGCCTTTATTATGTTATTCAGTGTAAATTGTTAGATTACACTTATTGCTGTAGTTATGTCAGGTGACCAGGTGATAATGCTGTGATACAGGTTTTGTGTGTGGGAACAGGAAGTCTTAGACAAGGTTATGGTGACTGGAAATTAGAGTTTTGGATCGCTATAAGTTTTTGACTGTATGATTTGAAAATGTACTGGATATATGCACCATGATATATAGCATCAAGTTAGTAACGGACCGGTCTGAAATGCAAGTTGAATCACCTGCTGTGACCCTGTAATCAATATTCAATAAACCATTGTTCAAGTTTACCTGCCTCATTAAATGTGGATACATTGGGTTTTCGCAAGAAGGAATTTATTCACCACAAGTCAAAACAAGATACTCTGCTGATTAAGTGGCCTGGGAACTTGGAGCATGGTAAAACTGCCACTACAATGTGCAATTTAAGGTAAAAATCGTGTCTTTAAGAAGTTAAGAGTGAATCATCCAGTGTAAATATTTCTTGTTATATGAAGGTTTTAAATGTGTACCTCAACATTGCTCTGCCATAGTAAATGGACTAAAAGGCTGGAGAAGAAAACAGACTTTGGAATTAAGATACTCAGCGGGGATCAGTATAATATCAGCCTTATGTCTGCAATTTAGTGTCACCATAACTTTCTAATTATATTAATCTCAGTACAGAAATAAAAAAATGGTGTCTGACCCCAGGTTCTCCAGTCTACAGTGTGGACTCTCCAGAAAATCACACAGCAGCTTCACTCCTGAATCCTGCAGCTCGTTTCCGCTCAGCCACAGCTCTCTCAGATGGGAGGGGTTGGACTTCAGAGCCGAAGCCAGAGAAGCACAGCTGATCTCTGACAGCCTGCAGCAACTCAATCTGAATAAAGAATAAAAGATGTAGAAAAAAATCCATTTATAATAAAATCAGATGTGTTCAGATTTTAAATGTTTAGCTCAACTTTACTATGTCTTATTCTATGAGCTTTTCCAGAAAATTTGCAGACTGATGTAGCCGTTGTTCTATTGTGGATCATTTTAATTTCAGCCTTCTACAGACTATTATCCACATGTTACCACAACATTCATACACCTCAAGTCTGTAAATAGAGAATCAATGTCAAATCACACGTTGGACTAAAAAAACGGTTCCTTATTTAATACATGACCTTTTTCTGACTGAAGTATTTGGTATCTTAATAATCTGTATGTAATTAAAAGCAGAGGTCAATATTTGTCCAAGTTTATCTAAGAACAACAGCCATGTGCTGCCTTTAAAATGAAGGTAGTAATTTAACCCTTAAGAGGTCCTTCAAAAAACAGATTTGCTCCTAAGGACAAATAAATGTCAGCTTCCCCAAAACTGCTGTAAAAATGTCATATATTAATATTTTTTTTCCACTTTAAATGGGTCAATCTTTTAAAACTACTTCAGCCTGAAATATACATATCAAATATTGATTATATTTTTGGGGATTTTAACCCTTTAAATGCCAGTGTGTTTACATAGCTCCACTGTTTTTTTATTGAAAAAACAAAAAAACTAAAATAATTTCCATAAAATACATTTCAAGGAGTATTTTATTATTATTATCATTATTATTATTATTATTATATTATTATTATTATTTAGGTCCTGAGATGGTCAATGATTGACCGCAACATTGATTTTGATGCATTTTTATTTATTTATTTTATTTTTTTTGCAGTGTCAGATTTAAAAAAAAAAAAAAAACCTCACACTTTAGGTCTTAACAACAAAAAATGTCAGCTTCCCAAAAGCTGCTGTAAAAATGTAATATATTATTAATTTTTTTCACTTTAAATGAGTCAGTCTTTTAAAACTACTTCAGCCTGAAATATACATATCAAATATTGATTATATTTTTTGAGATTTTAACCTTTTAAATGCCAGTATGTTTACATAGCTCCACTGTTTTTTATTGAAAAAATAAAACAAAAACAAAAACAAAAACAAAAATAATTTCCATAAAATACATTTCAAGGAGTATTTGATAATTATTATTATTATTAGGCCCTGAGATGGGTCAGTGACTGGCAGCAACACTGAATTTGATGCATTGTTATATTTTTTTGCAGGGTCAGATTAAAAAAAAAAAAAAAAAAAAAAAAAAACTCACACTCGAGGTCCTAAGGACAGACATAACATCATGACCACCTGCCTAGTATTGTGTAGGTCAACCTTTTGCTGCCAAAACAGCCCTGACCCGTCGACTGGCACCAAGACATTAGCAGCAGATCCGAATTTGCAAAGTGGGGCCTCAATGGATCAGACTTCCCACAGTTGCTCAATTGGATTGAGATCTGGGGAATTTGGAGGCCAAGGCAACACCCCAAACTCATTGTTGTGTTCCTCAAACCATTCCTGAACCATTTTTGCTTTGTGGCAGGGCCCATTATCTTGCTGATTGCCATCAGGGAATACTGTTTCCATGAAGGGGTGTACATGGTCTGTAACAATGCTTAGGTTGGTGGTACGTGTCAAAGTAACATCCACATGGATGGCAGGACCCAAGGTTTCCCAGCAGAGCATCGCCCAAAGCATCACACTGGTTTGCCTTCTTCCCATAGTGCACATGTGTCAAACTCAAGGCCTGCGGGCCAAATCCGGCCCGCCATCTCATTTTATGTGGCCCGTGAGAAGTTGCAAAAATCTAATTTGCATCATACAAGCCTAAACTGCATTACAGAAGTATGGTGTCCAATAACTACATGTCCGAGAATGCATCCCTTTTACACACATACTGAAGTAATTTAGTAGCTAGATGCATCTCATTAGGACGCGCATATATTTCATTTTTGGCATCAAGGAGCTGCCACTGTAAATTTCCTCTGTTTTCTCTCTCCTCCTGTCTCTGTCTGCACCGCTCTAACTGGACGCCTGTTGCCACACTGACACAAAACAAGCGCTCCGTCTTCCCTCTGTGTCTCCTCGTCATTTCGTCAGAACAGACCGCAATGAAAACAGTAACAGAAGTAACATTGTACCACGTCGCACCACCAAACTTTCATAATGTGCAAATGTAGAACAAGTTTGGAGTTTTTTAAGAAAGCTGAGAAACACTGCTGCAAATCATTTATGTAAAACATGTCTGACAGCAGAGAACAGAGACACGAGTCTGACCCACAAAGACGTCATGTGACTGTGAGAGCAGTGCATCCTGGTGCCATGTGTTCCACAGGTAAGCGACGCACACGCACCCTGCCATCCACATGATGTAAAAGAAAATGTGATTCATCAGACTAGGCCACCTTCTTCCATTGCTCCGTGGTTCAGTTCTGATGCTTACATGCCCATTGTTGGCGCTTTCGGTGGTGGACAGGGGTCAGCATGGGCACCCTGACTGGTCTGTGGCTATGCAGTCCCATACGCAACAAACTGTGATGCGCTGTGTATTATGACACCTTTCTATCAGAACCAGCATTAACTTCTTCAAAAATTTGAGCTATAGTAGTTCGTCTGTTGGATCGGACCACACAAGCCAGCCTTCTCTCCCCAGGTGCATCAATGAGCCTTGGCCGCCCATGACCCTGTCGCCGGCTCACCACTGTTCCTTCTTTGGACCACTTTTGATAGATACTGACTACTGCAGACCGTAAACACCCCACAAGAACTGAAGTTTTGGAGATGCTCTGACCCATTCGTCTAGCCATCACAATTTGGCCCTTGTCAAACTCGCTCAAATCCTTACACTTGCCCATTTTTCCTGCTTCTAACACATCAACTCTGAGAACAAAATGTTCACTTGCTGCCTAATATATCCCACCCACTAACAGGTGCCATGATGAGGAGATAATCAGTGTTATTCACTTTACCTGTCAGTGGTCACAATGTTATGCCTGATCGGTATATATACCGGGGTGATTGGTTGAGGAGCTGCAGCTGTAGCAGCAGGTGAGTGGAATGAGGTGATCAGGTGGGAGTGTCTGGCAGGTGGAGTGAGGCAGAGGCGGGAGAATGGAAAATTACTGGGAGAGCAGGGGAGCGGAATACAGACTGTGACACTATAACTTTAATGAAAATTATTAATTTATTCAGTTTTTTGTTTGTTTTTTATTTTATTTTTTGTTTTGTATTCAGGTTACATTTATGTGCAGTTATTTTAATACACACTTCATCTTTTTCTTTTTTTTTTTTCTTTTTCTTAATGCTTAAACTAACCGTTTTGTGCATTCTTTGTCATTCATTATTTCCTCTAAAAAACTTTTTTTTGGGTTAAAAATCAGGATGCATTCTGGGACATGTAGTTCATGGGTACTGCACTCAGGGCTGTAAATTAGCATTTTTTGTACAAAGCACTGGTGCTTCAAAGGTTGAAAGTTTTTGTGAAACAGGCCACCAAGTTGCAGCACGAGCATAAAACCTCTGTTGTCATCTCTAAAAACTACCACAAGTTGTGCAGTTAATTACTTAAACATGCCTGTGACTATCAAAGTACATTATTGTTACAGGCCACAGAAATACAACAAACATTGTTTTTATTTGTCCAGAAAGGTAAATTGCAGGAACATAACACCTCAAAAACATTTCATGCAGAAACTATTATTTATATTAAATTCATATTGATGATACAGTATAAATCTGTAAAGTGTTTTTGTTTTCTGATTAGTGATTTACACAAACAAACACAGGAAGTGGTGGTTATTTATTATTTCACCACTTGAATTTTATTTTAGTCCTGTAGCAGAAATCTTGTCTCCAAACAAATCGATTGCTAATCATTCTCTGGACGGATATTAAGTTAAAAAAAAATAAAAAAATGCTAAAACGGGTCACCAAATTCACCTGGTTGGCCGCCCAAGTAAAAGTCTGTATGTGGGAAAACATGCATCGATTCACATCACACACAAACAAACAGCTCTGTCTTACAAACACACACACACACACACACACACTCACTGCAAAGCTGCATTACACATGCAGCAAGGGTAATTTCATTCATCAGTCTGATTTTCTGAAGCACGTGTGACATATAAGTCGCTGTACAGCCCTGAGTACTTCCACTACGTAGCACTGTGAATTGTATTGTGCCAATTATATTGTTTCCAAACTCTTGTGGGCCACATATAAATACATTTTAAAAAACCAGGTTTTACCTGTATATCCAAATTTGACACCTTGACACCCTGCATTCAGTGTTTACAGTAACATATGGCTTATGTTGTGAGAAATGCCGCTGTAATAAAACCTCTAAACGGAAGTGTAAAATGGAATAAATATAGGAGATATTAATCGAATAAATGTGTTGATTTATAGTGTGTATATCTGAATAGATAAACTACTAATTGAAACTAATTTATGTTCATCACATTTGGACTTACTGAGCTTTTCTGCAGTTGCTCACAGCTGGAATCAGTCTCTGTCGTCCCTGGTCTGATGTGTTGTACCTCCTCAGGTCAAACTCATCCAGAACCTCCTCTGAAATCTGCAGCATGTAGGCCAGAGCTGAGCACTGGAACACTGAGAGTTTCTTCTCTGATCTGTTCTTTGAAGTTAGGAACTTTTGGATCTCCTGATGTACTGAGCGGTCCCTCATCTCCATCAGACAGTGGAACATGTTGATGCTTCTGTCAGGAGAGATTTCATCACTGTTCATCTCCTTCAGGTTGTTGATGGCTTTCTGGATGATTTCTGGTCTGTTGTCTGTCCGACCCAGCAGGCATCTTAAGAGTCTCTGGTTGGACTCCAGAGAGAGGCCATGAAGGAAGCGGACAAACAGGTCCAGGTGGCTATTTTTACTTTCAAGAGATTTCTCCATGGCTCTCTTCAGAAAGACGTCCAGGGAAGGGCCACGGCTATACTTAAAAATCTTCTCTAGTACAGACTTTGGTTTTGATTCCATGTATTTGTAGTCCTTTAGAAATGCCTCCAGTACCACTGTGTTCCTGTTGGTGTAACAGTGGAACATGTAGACTGCAGCCAGAAACTCCTGAACGCTCATATGAACAAAGCAGTAGACTGTTTTCTGGAAGATCACACTCTCTCTTTTGAAGATCTCTGTACAAACTCCTGAGTACACCAAGGCCTCTGTGACATCAAGGCCACACCGCTCCAGGTCTTCTTGGTAGAACATGATGTTTCCTTTCTTCACATGTTCAAACGCCAGCCCCCCCAGCTTCAGAAGAACTTCCCTGTCAGATTCCATCAGCTCCTGTGGACACATTTCATGTCCCTCATCATACTTCTTCTTCCTCTTTGTCTGAACCAGCAGGAAGTGTGAGTACAGGTCAGTCAGGGTCTTGGGCAGCTCTTCTCTCTGGTCTGTGGTCAACATGTCCTCCAGAACTGTAGCAGTGATCCAGCAGAAGACTGGGATCAGACACATGATGTGGAGGCTCCTGGATGTCTTGACGTGTGAGATGATTCTGCTAGACAGATCTTCATCACTGGACCTCCTCCTGAAGTACTCCTCCAGCTGGGCATCAGTGAAGCCTCGTACTTCTGTTACCCTGTCAACACATGAAGGAGGGATCTGATTGGCTGCTGCAGGTCTGGAAGTTATCCAGACGAGAGCTGAGGGGAGCAGATTCCCCTTGATGAGGTTTGTCAGCAGCACGTTGACTGATGTCTTCTGTGTGACATCAGACACAACTTCACTGTTGTTGAAATCCAGTGAAATTCTGCTTTCATCCAGGCCATCAAAGATGAACAGAAGTTTACAGACAGCTAGCTTCTCTGCTGTTACCTTCTGTAATGTTGGATGGAAAACATGGAGCAGCCTGAGAAGACTGTACTGCTCATCTTTGATCAAGTTCAGTTCCCTAAATGAAAGCAGAATCAGTAGACTGACATCTTGGTTTTCTAAACCCTCAGCCCAGTCCAGAGTGAACTTCTGCACTGAGAAGGTTTTTCCAACACCAGCAATGCCATTGGTCAGAACGACTCTGATGTGTCTCTGTTGGTCAGGTAAGGCTTTAAAGATGTCATGACACTTGATTGGAATGTCATGGAGGGTTTTCCTCTTGAAAGTTGTCTCCAGCTGTCTCACCTCATGTTGGGTATTAACCTCTTCACTCTGTCCCTCTGTGATGTAGAGCTCAGTGTAGATCCTGTTGAGGAGGGTTCCACTTCCTGTTCCACCAGTTCCTTCAGTCACACGTTCACATCTTGTCTTCAGACTGATCTTATGTTCATCTAAAACCTCCTGCAGACCACTATCTGCTGAAAGAGAAGAAAAATATACATATAGTAAACTGAGTGAGAGTCTTGATAAATGAAAATGTTTTTGAATTCATGATATTCATGATACTGTTAAATGAATTGCATAACACAATTAGAAAAAAATAATAAAATAGGAGGCCCTGTTTTCAGACAAGACAACATCAGCAGACAGATGTACAGTCTTACTTTGTTCAGTGCTGCTCTGACTGTCTGTCTGCAGTCCAGCTCTTGTTCTGGATCTTTCTCCACACTGGGAACAGGAGGAGTCTCCTGATGAAGCAGACTGGTCCCAGGATAAAGTGATGCACTGTCTGCAGAACCAGTGTCCACAGCTGGTAGAGACTTTGTCCTTCAGCACGTCCTGACACAAAGGACAGCAGGACAACTGCTCCTCCACAGAAACCCTTCCCTTTCTGTGGAAATAAAGAAAAAATACTATTTCAAAGCAAAATCTTTTATTAAGTCACATAGTCTTCTTGATCAGACAGCAATCTGCTCCAATATATTTTACAGCACCTGCAGGTGCATGCTGACTGGTGTTATTAGGGCCCGAGCACCAAACGGTGCAAGGACCCTACTGGATTTGATGGATTATTATTATTATTTTATTTCTTCTTCTCCCTCCTCTTCAGTCACATTTTTGAGGGGTTTAAAGTGCTTGATGCGCATGAAACTTGGCACACATGTTAGTCATAATGAAAAATTTTGCCTGAAATAAGGCATGGCCAAACGGCTTGGAGTGGCGTCCAATTTTGATGTCTCACCATGAAACACAAAGTTGCTCTAACTTTAATATAAATGATCTGATCTGCACCAAACTTGACATGTTTGATCAGAATCATGCCCTGAGCAAATCTACATCACAGTCATAGTCATAGTGCCACCTACTGGCAACAGGAAATGACATGTTCTAGACTTTGACATGCTCCTCCAAGCAGGTTGCCCATACCATAATCAAATCTGGCCAGAAAGGCCTTAAGACCTTGGTTAGGTTATATTGTAGTTGCTGGATAGTTATCACCCCACATTTGTGTAGGTAATCTATCTGTAAAATACTCACACACTCTCCTGTCAGGTTTGTGAAAGCAGGCAGAATAATTTTCTTTGGCAGTTTGGCAGCATTTTTGTCAGACTGCATCTTTGAGCTCCCCATCTTGATATTCTGTGACAGTTAATTCTTGACTGTCAGGATGCTTTCAGATCATTTTCATTCTTCAGGAAATTATTTGTTGCATAGCAGCAAAACAAGCTGCATGAGTTGTCATAAACTCCCTCCAGGACGTTGTGATGCTGCGATCACAACAATTCATGCAAATTCAATCAATCCCAGAGAATTCTGTGCAACCTTGCAATTTTGTTCAAATGCTGCAACTTTTCTGCAAATTTGACCAATCATCATTGCTTCCCACGATGATTGGTCAAATTTGCCAAGGCCAAGAGGCCAAGATGGCGGCTTGAAACCTTATATCACCACTTACTGGGCTAAATTTAACATCAATATACCTTGGACCAAGGTTTGGTTGTTACCATACAAATATATGATCACTAACAAAGTTAAAGAAGTGTCTTATAAAATATTACATAAAATTTATCCAGTAAAGCATTTCATGCAGAAATTTAAGAATGATATTGATGTCAACTGTTCCTTTTGCTCGGTACAACCTGAAACAGTTAACCACATATTCTGGCATTGTAACTACACAAAAAGGTTATGGAAAGATATAGCAAAATGCATCTCTGATAAGTTGTATATGAACTTTAATCTTCATTTTGAACATGTTATTTTTGGCTTTCATTCTGATACTACAGAAGACCTGGATAAGGTTTTTGTTATTAACCTGGTACTACTTTATGCAAAGTTCCACATCCACAGAGCTAAATTTGCTGGAGATAAACCCATTTTTTCTGGTTTTTACAAGTGTTTTGTATTATATTTACAGTCCCTCACCCCGCTAGAAAATAAGAAAGCCATAAAAACAAAGAATATTTGTGAAAAGTTTAATATTGGTAGGTAATTAGCTGTTGTTATGTTGGTATTATCTTCAGTTACTATTTATTTATTTATTTATTTATTTATTTATTCATTATTATTTATTTTTTATTTTATTTTATTTTATCTTTTTTTTATTTATTTATTTTTTCTCTTTCTTTTCTTTCTCTTTTTCTTCTCCTCTTGTTTGATTGTTAATGTTTACTTACCCTGGCTTTCTGTTCTCTCATGAAATGTATTGTCATTTTTTTTGTGAATGTAAGACTTTTCTATTTTCAATTTAAAAAATAAAAAGTAAAAAAAAAATCATTGCTTCCCACGAGTTCTACTAGTCACAGCAGTCTCCCACGCAAATATCATACATTTACATCTCAATGAACCAACTCAATGTTTTGTTTTATTTTTCACTATTTTTTGCATTTTTTAATTTCATCTGTACAATGTACACATTTATCAACGCTCTGTGCACCTTTATACTTTTGTAATTTTTTGCTCGCTGACTGAGTTTGAGCTCCAAAAAGATTTTGCTCCTTTGAATCCACCAGGTGCACTTCTTCATCTAGAGTTTTTGTGTTCCTGAGCCTTTCTAAAAAGGTTACTCAGAACACTTAGACTATAGTGAGGTTTTGTTCTCCCTGGAACAAGTTGCTTTTGATTTAAATGAATATATATATATATATACACACATATATAAAAATTGTAACTTTCTCACTTGCTCATGCAATTTAATTGCAAAAAATGCCTAAAACCATTGTGACACGCATTGCAATTTTTTAGAGAAGCTGCTGTGACATCAGGCAGTTTAGGCCACAACAATTTCAAAAACTGCAAAATCCTGGAGGGACTGATAAACTCCTGAAAGTTAAACTGGGCTAACTACACACTTTTAGGACTGTACACTCTCTGACAGACACACGATGAATGGACTTGCATTAACACACTAGCCAACAACCTTAAAGGGACAGTTTACCCCAGAATCAAAAACTATATATTTTTCCCCTGGCCTGTAGTGATGTTTATCCATCTAGATAGTTTTGATGTGAGTTGCTGACTTTTGCAGCTATCAGCCATAGAGATGTTTGTCCAGTTGTCTCCAATATAATGGAAATTGCACTCAGCTTGTGTGTATATGTACTGTCTGTATATACAGCTGAGGACAAAATTATTAGCCCATCTATGAAATTTAAAGTTTTTTTCAAAATTTTCTCAAATGCTTTTTAACAGAACAAGGAATTTCCAACATAGCATTTCTGAACATACTAGTTTTCTTTAAAAAGCATAAATTCTTTTTGTACACAATAACAGAATTATTTCAGGAAAAAACAAAAATTCCCAGTGTCTATATTATTAGTCTCCTTAATGCGATAGTTCACCCAGACATAAAAATTCATTCAATATCTACTCACCCCTGTGCTGATGTGAGGATGGGTGAAGATCTCCAGTTCACAAAACACTCCCGGGGTCTCCTCAGAAAACAGCATTGCAGCCAAATCCAGTACAACTGAAGCGAATGGTAACCAGTTTTAAAATGTAAAAAAAAATTAACACACAAAAAAAAATTAATTTAACCCCAAAAGACGCCATTTACACCATGTTTTTAGCCCAAATGTCAACTGTAGCCTCTCAAACCGGAGCTGCGTGCACACACCTGTCCACTTAGTATGTAAACACGGGTGTGAAGGTATCGTGAGATCTCGTATATCTCTTGTAGCGCCGCTTGGGGGAGAGCTTGTGTACCTGCTTCAGGCGTGTGCACGCGGCTCTGGTCTAAGAGGCTACAGTTGACATTTAGGCTAAAAAATGGTGTAAATGGTGTCTTTTGGGGTTAAATTTTAATGTTGCAGCTTACCGACACTTGTATTACACCACACAAGCAGTATGGAGACATTTTGTGGGGGTTTTTTGAGTTCTTTTTTTACATTTTAAAACTGGTCACCATTCACTTTAATTGTACTGGATTTGGCTGCAACGCTGTTTTCTGCTGAAACTCCAGGACTGTTTTGTGAACTGGAGATCTTCACCCATCCTCACATCAGCACAGGGGTGAGTAGATATTGAGTGAATTTTCATTTTTGGGTGAACTAATTGCTTTAAGAACAGACCATTTTATTGAGGTATAGCACAAACCACTGTTGTGCTATGATGTGTTTTAACTTTGTAATGCTCAAAGCTTGTAAAATCAAGTTAAAACTGAGGGTTATCTTCCAATTTACACACAGTATAAAAACTTCAGTAAGGGTTTGGGCTGTCACTTGAGAAAGCATCATGCCAAAAATCAAAGAAACCATTTTAGACTTGAGAAAAAGAATTGTTGATGCTCACAAAGCATTTCCAGGTGTCAAGAACTGGAGTGAGAAGTATCATCAGGAAATTCAAAGAGAGCCACACTGTGCAGAATAAGCCTGGCAGAGGTAGGAAGCAAAAGACTCTGGAAAGAAAACTAGGGAGAGATGTGTCTAAAGACCCCAGAACAACTGCCAAGACACAAGTGAATGACTTGGCCAAGTCAGGAACTGTAGTCTCAAAGAAGACAATCACTACAGCCCTGCACAGGAATGGACTGTGAGGTTGCAGACCAAGAAAAACTCCACTTCTGCAGAAGAGACACCTTCAAGCCAGACTGAGTTATGCTAAGGACAACCTGGAGAAAGATTATGCATACTGGAAGCGTGTCCTTTGGTCAGATGAGACCAAACTAGAGCTCTTTGGCCATAGAGACATTGCTTATATTTGGAGAAAGAAGGGAGAAGTGTAAAATCCAAAGAACACCGTCCCCACAGTGAAACACGGTGGTGGGAGTATTATGCTGTGGGGATGCTTCAGTGTGTCTGGAACTGGGAATCTCATAAAGGTGGAAGGAATCATGAAGAAAGATGGATATGTGAAGATTTTGAAAGAAAACCTCAAGCAGTCAGGAGCAAAACTGGATCTGGGTCGTCGCTTTGTCTTCCAACACGACAACGCCCCAAAACACACGTCACTCCTGGTGAAGAACTACCTCTAGACAGTACCGCGGGAAGTAGGGGTGCTGGGGTTGCTGCAGCGCCCCAAAAATGTATTTACCCAAAAATAAATACATGAAATAAAGTGGAAAAAATCCTAAAAGTAAACTGGAAACATTAATCACTATAAATGGTCGCGGTCTGGCCTAAAGTTCATTATACAATTTGTGTCATGCTAGTCACAATACCACACGTAAGGTCAAGTGTCACGTCCGGTCACTCAAGCGTCGTCAGCACTGACCACCGCGATGGCGCAAAAAATAATTTTTGACTTCTTTGGGAAGCCTCAGAACAAAAGGAACAGCCTAGAGTTGGAGGAGGCAGACTCACAGCCCAGTCCACCCACCCCGAAAATGATCAAGACAACTGCAGCACCCCCAGATTGTGACCCCCGGGACCGGGACATCAGCTGTGCACCTGCAACTCAAGCTAACGTCCCAGGTCAAAATGCTAGTATTTCAGAGGCACCGCATCAACCAACTAGCTTCACATTTCCGGGAAGGTCATTTGGTAAACAGAGCCAGAGGCAGCAGAACAACACTCGTGGTGGTGTGAGTTTTATGAAGCAGTGGATTTGATTACAGAACAACTAAAGCGGAGATTCGACCAAGATGGCATGAAAACAGCAGCTCTTAGGGAGAAGGTGGTCATCAAGGCAGCCAAAAAGGAACAACCAGTGAATGTGGATTCCCTGCACCTTCCCTTGCACTTTGACAGGGACCGACTGGAGACGCAGCTAAAAATGATCGGAGACGTCCTCGGCGACTCTCCCGACAACACTGTACAAGACATAGCTGCAAATATGTCTAAACTCCATCCACAAACGAGGGCTCTTTTCAAAGAAGCTGAAAACCTCCTCCCCATCTCAGCTGCATCATCGGAGAGAACATTTTCCACTCTGCCCCGCCTGAAGACATGGTTACGCACAACTATGACACAAAAAAGACTGACGCACCTTGCTCTCATGCATGTTCATGGAGATGTTTTGGACAGTCTGGACATTGGCAGCCTAATGAGGAGCTTCATCAGCGCCAACCCGGAGAGGAAGGCCACATTTGGAGTTGTGTGATGCTGGTAAAACACTTTTCTTTTCTAATGCTGCCGCCGCGCCTTTACGCACGGAGTTCAGCACCACAGTTACATGGACAGCAGCTGTGACAAATTGTTTACCATTGACTAGGTGATCAGCACCATGGACAGTTATACGGACATATTGTTTGTTCTGGTTCCATTATGTATGTCCCTTTGTTGTGTAAGTAAAGATTTTTGCAGTCTTAATTACTGTGCGGGTATTTTTTTAATCATTATTATCAAAGCAGCGAGTTGCGAGTGCAGCGCAGAGCTTTTTTTTTTCTCAGCCCCCTCTGCTGAGAATATGTCCCCGCGGCTATGCCTCCAGAAGACCAAAGTGAATGTTACTGACTGGCCTGCACAAAGCCCTGACTTGAATCCCATTGAAAATCTGTGGGATGAACTGAAGACCAAGGTCCATGCCAGAAGACTATCAAATCTGGAGGAGCTTGAGAGATTCACCAAAGAAGAATGGGCTGGAATTCCTCAGGAGACGTGTCTGAGACTTGCTGAAAACTACAACAAATGACTGCAGGCTGTTATCTAGCAAAAATGATACCCAACTGACTATTGGCATCAGGGGGGCTAATAATTTTCACCCTGGTAGTTTCTAATTTTTGCTCTGTTTAGCAACACTTAGGAAATACTTTTAAAAAAAGTAATTTCCTCATTGTATATATATATATATATATATATATTATATGTATATATACATATATATAGTGGTGTGACACTGTGCCGTGTCACACCACCAGACTTTCATAACGCACAAGTGTAGAATAAGTTTTGGGTTTTATAAGAAAGATGAGAAACACTGCTGCAAATCATTTATGTAAAACGTGTCTGACAGCAGAGTACAGAGACACGAGTCTGACCCACAGAGATGTCATGTGACTGTGAGAGCAGGTAACACGGAACATCACTGTTCCTCCACACTGATCAAAACCACAGCACTCTTTATATGAAACAGAGGAGAATATCATCTTACTGCAAAAATACTAATATTTAAAAGTTTTAAAGTTTGTTCTAAGATTCTCATTTAGGCTACAGTATCTCATTACACATAAGATTCATAACAAGATGTTAACACCACTGTAATGTCTCCTTCTCTCTGTCTCTACTGTTACTATATTTAGTAAAACTATCAGGATCCTGACTTCTGCAAACACCAAGATGTTTTATTCATTTTTTGTGAATCACTGCTAAAATATCAGCACACACTTCTCAGTTAGTACAGGCATTATACGACATGACCCCACACAAATTGCAACAAACTCTTTCAACAGTTCTAGTCTCATAAATATATCATTTATAACAAAAATCTTAAAATATCAAAAGGGGAAAAACTGAAAAATATGAAAAATACTGCTGTCACAACTTCCCATGCCACCCATGTTAAAAATTATTCATGGATGTCTTCTTGTCCTATGTCCACACAAACAATTCAGTGCTGTCCAAAATCAACTACAAACTGTGTTTTACATGAGACATGCTGAGTTGGATTCAGTACAGTGAATGTGCATAAACATTCTTGACCCATATATGCATAAATGGATCAGACTGATAAGTGGCTTTGTTTTGTTACAGTTTCTTTGAAATGAAAATGTTCAATCATTTCATTTTCCAAGGATTCCTCAGAAATGTTTAGGTGTCAGTTGAGTCCAGTAGGAGAAACAGGTTGCCATGCACACAAATGACATTTTTTGTATCCTATTTATTTAAGATCCTGGTGCATTTCTGATGTTGCCGAGGTCAGCCACGAGATTCATCTGTTGACCATCTTTAACTTTGTCCATGCAAGTGGTAACAAAACAGAAACAGATAAAAATCTGGAATAAATTGAGGATAAAAAGTAACTTGTAGTTCTCTTACTTTGTGTCTGAGGGTTCAGGTTCATTACTGAAGTCTGGAGGAAAACCTTTGGACCAGTCACTCTTCATAGACAGACAGCTGGACACTGGAGACTCTGCTCTCTGTCTGTGGTCCTGATTTCTGCAAACACCAAGATGTTTTTATTCATTTTTTGTGAATCACTACTAAAATATCAGCACACACTTCTCAGTTAGTACAGGCATTATACGACATGACCCCACACAAATTGCAACAAACTCTTTCAACAGTTCTAGTCTCATAAATATATCATTTATAACAAAAATCTTAAAATATCAAAAGGGGAAAAACTGAAAAATATGAAAAATACTGCTGTCACAACTTCCCATGCCACCCATGTTAAAAATTATTCATGGATGTCTTCTTGTCTTATGTCCACACAAACAATTCAGTGCTGTCCAAAATCAACTACAAACTGTGTTTTACATGAGACATGCTGAGTTGGATTCAGTACAGTGAATGTGCATAAACATTCTTGACCCATATATGCATAAATGGATCAGACTGATAAGTGGCTTTGTTTTGTTACAGTATCTTTGAAATGAAAATGTTCAATCATTTCATTTTCCAAGGATTCCTCAGAAATGTTTAGGTGTCAGTTGAGTCCAGTAGGAGAAACAGGTTGCCATGCACACAAATGACATTTTTTGTATCCTATTTATTTAAGATCCTGGTGCATTTCTGATGTTGCCGAGGTCAGCCACGAGATTCATCTGTTGACCATCTTTAACTTTGTCCATGCAAGTGGTAACAAAACAGAAACAGATAAAAGTCTGGAATAAATGACATAAATTACTGTTACTGGTAGTTTTGGGGATAAAAAGTAACTTGTAGTGTTATGGAATTTGGCTGTTCTGAAATGTTTGCTTTTCCTCTTTTTGGAATTTGTGGACTTGTTATTGATTTGTCATGTGGCCATCTGGGCTGTTAATAAATAAAAATAGATAATAATAAATAAAACCAATCAATCATTACTTTGTGTCTGAGGGTTCAGGTTCATTACTGAAGTCTGGAGGAAAACCTTTGGACCAGTCACTCTTCATGGACAGATAGCTGGACACTGGAGACCCTGCTCTGTCCTTGTCTTCCTCCACACAGTCAATCATCTTCTGGACTTCAGAGGATGTTGAGGCAAATGTGTAGTGAACAAAAGCTGTACAACATGAAGATGAGGAAGACAAACAAGTGAAACAAGATGCAGAACAGAAGTGTGTAAAATGTCATTGTCAATATGGTGCTAAATGAAAACTTACAAAGATTGGCCGTGTTGATTACTAATTAAAGGGATGTCCCTTGATATTATGTCCTGCTTTGTCAACTGAAATGAAGTTTGGACTTTGACTTTTATTGTTTTGTTGCTCCCTTCCTTTTTCATGACCAACTCTCCAGCTGTTATTTTTTTGTTCAGTCTAATGTCATCAAGTTTAAAATTCCTGTATAGGAAAAAGGAAGTTTTTCTTCCCGACCCATGAACCCTCTCAAACAAGCAAGTATTGTGATACTTAAAGCGATATTCCACCGCAGAGTAATAGTCCACCCAGTATGTACTCACTCCTATGCCGATGTGAGGATGGGTGAAGATCTTCAGTTCACAAAACAATCCTGGAGTTTCAGCAGAAAACCGGGTTGCAGCTAAATCCAGTACAATTGAAGTGAATGGAGACCAAATGTAAATGTAAAAAAAAGAACACAAAACAAACACAAAATGTCTCCATCCTGCTCGTGTGGTGTAATCCAAGTGTCCGCGAGCCACGACATTAAAATTTAACCACAAAAGACGCTATTTACGCCATGTTTTTAGCTGAAATGTCAACTGTAGCATGTAGCAGGTAGCATGTAAACATGGCGTCGATCTCGCAATATTTTCACCGTGCGTCCATTAAGAGATATACGAAGTCTCACGAGATCGATGCCATGTTTACATGCTACCTGCTACATGCTACAGTTTTGTGTTCTTTTTTTTTACATTTACATTTGGTCTCCAATCACTGCCATTGTACTAGATTTGGCTGCAACCCTGTTTTCTGCTGAAACTCCAGGATTGTTTTGTGAACTGAAGACCTTCACCCATCATCACATCAGCATAGGGGTGAGTACATATTGAGTGGACTATTACTCTGCGGTGGAATATCACTTTAACTTGTGTGTGCAGGAGGGCAGAGATAAACATGTTTTTAAAAGTCTCTTCATGTTCAGCTCTCAGTACCTCTGTAGCTTCTAACTGAATCTCTGTGTTTGAAATGTAGTTCCTCTCCTGTGTAACTGTTTGTTCTTTCAGGTATCTGCATTATTTTACCATTTCATATTTGCTTTCAGCTGTGTAGGAGTCATGTCAAGTTACTGCTGATGAAACCCCGAAGGAAAACATTTCCTAATTCTGCTGCTTCATAATAAAAGCATTTAAATAATAACACAATGGGGGACTTTGTAATTTAGAATTTAAAGAAACAGCGTGAGCAACATATATGTTAAAGTTCAAGTTAGTTACTCTCATTTCCACATACATAGTATATGGGAAAGAAATTGTGTTTCTCCCAGCCCAGGTGCTAACAAGACGAAAAGCATACATATAAAATATAAAAGATCACGAGACAATTACAAACAGAAAACTGAACTATGAGGCATCTGGCATTCTAAAGTGCAGTGACTACTGAGGAAAATCCCCCAAGTTCTCTCTCTCTGCCTGCTTCCCTCAACCTGGATGGGTGGAGCCCAGTGACCTTAAAGCAGCCAGGTCACATGTGGCCATTCTTTTCCTCTGGAGAACAAAGGAGCATGTGGATGCCTCAGCCTTCCTTTGAAATGTTTGAACTGAGTACATGACATGTGAGTTGCTTTGATTTGAATGCATTTAAAATTACTTTAGTTGGTTACAGTTCAGTTTTCTGTGAAGTTATTTCTTGATTCTTAAGTTTATGGTGTTTATATTTGAAGTTAAATGACCTTTTGTGGATTATTAATTGTGTTACAGATGAATTATGTCTAGTTTAATATTCTTTATTATTTTCCCTTCTGTTGTCAGACAAAACCAGCTCAAACAACCTTACAATAAAAGATTCATGAGATGCAGGTTTTTTATTGGTGTATTCTCCATTATTGACTAACTGCCACGTGTTCCTTGCTGATGTTCTGATGTGCAAACTTGGTTAACAATTTCAGTTACAGTCATTGTTTGTAGATTTATAATGCTGGGGTCAATTTGACCCCAAACATAAAAGATGTCAGCTAATTTTAACATAATTGCTGGGTTAAGTTAGATTTTGACAATGGGGGATGCAATAAAAGTGATCTTAAAGTTAAGCATGGCCTATTCACATTGTTTAATCAATAGTTTTTCAGAAATTGTTTATCAGTGGTGACTTTTAAAAGACTTATTGCATGAAATTCATAGACCCACTTTTAAAATTCTGCACTAATTACTCCTCCATTTAAAATATTGTGTTAAGCCGTTAGAGTCAATTGACTTTTAATATATATATACATATATGTGTATATATATATATATATATATATATATATATATATATTATATATATATATATATATATATGTATGTATATAAAATCTCTGTGTGCTAAATTGCAAATTTTAAGACCCAAACAGTAGGCTTGTTCAAGATAAACTGCACCTCGTCCGGAAAGCAGACGAGATCAGGCGGTCGCAACAGGTTGAGGTTGAAGATCTGCAGCCAGGTATTCTTGAACTGTACCGCACCTCCAAGCGGGCTACAGTGATGTCTCACCAACCTTGGCCAACCTGTGACCCCCCCCAAACAAGCAAGTGTTGTGATGCCTAACACCTGTGTGTGCAGGAGAACAGAGAGAGAGGTTTCTGTGTGTGTTCAACTTTTAGTTCTTAAGAAGATGCCTGTGGTTTGAAGTAGGGCTGCAGCTATCAATTCTTTTAGTAATCGAGTAAGGATTATTCTGGCGATTAATCAAGTCATTGGATAAGAAATATTGCACGTTCTGCATTTTTTTCCCCCATTAAATTACTTTTGCTTTATTTACGAGCAACAGCAATATACAAAGGAGAAAATAAGATGGGTCTCTTAAATGAACAACTATAAACTGCTCAAGTAAAAGTAACTTTACTTTTACTGTAGCACCTCACCTAGTATTTGTTACTTAAGTACTAAGGTAAAAGTAAAAAGTAGCTATGTCTGCAAAAAGACACAAACTGAAGATGTAGGTCACTCTTTTAACTGAAACAGAGTCACCAGAATGTTTAGTTTACATGCTAAAATCACAAGATTTTTCTTCTGGAGGACAGACGCCCCCAGACCCCCTACAGAGGACTGTTTTATGAACATGTCACCTTTTTCTCCTCTAATGATTTTGCAAGTCTATATTTAGTAATTAAGAAATACCAATAAGAGCACCATTAAAGTACAACAAAAGCAATAAAAATGTTGATTTTTCAAAAAAGGAAATAATCACATGCAAGATTTTTACTTGTAATGAAGTATTTTTACAATGTGTTATTAGTACTTTTACTGAAGTAAAAGATCTGAGTATTTTTTTCCATCACAGCAGGTCAGTGATCAGTGTTTCAGTGACTCTCTGTGGCTCGGTAAATAGTGTTTTATTTTTGGCGGCCCGCCACATTACCAGCCACCGCCAGGGGATACTTGGATGTGTGTCGTGCAGGAGGAAGGATTACTCAGGACAATGAATATCAAGTTTATCTTCTTTTACTGCTGGAGCTTTGCAAAGGTTGTACAGTCTGGGAACGCTCTAACTCCAGTGCAGACGAACTTCTAGAGTCCACACCAGAGCCAGCGAGCGATCACATACAAAACGAAAGTGAAACTTTAAGCCACCTAGTAGTTTCGGTAGGGAAGTAACATTTCCATAACAAATAGTGTTATTATCTCAGCATGGCTGTATTATTGAATCATGACAACGGGTTCTACTAAATAACATGGGGTATATGAACAACAACAAACAACAATAATCGTACCAGTATTACAGCATTATAAACATCAGCACCACAACACGATTTTCTAGTTTTGGAGCTGCGCACTTTTCTCGGTCAGGTCTAGAAGGGAACACCCAATTTGCAAAACTCTTGCGAGATTTGTGTCCGTTGTTTCTGGTAAAATAATCAAACTTGCGCGATCTTTCGCGGGTCTGGGGTTCCCTTCACTCTCACAAACTAACAGCGGACTGTCTATAAACAGCATGATGTTACACTCTGCAGTGTTTCCCCACACAGAGACTTTACTTGTGTGGACACCCTGGTATCTTCTGTAAGCAACTTTGGCATCTTTATGTTGTTTTTTTTTAATCAGTCCAAGAGGACGACGGCATCTACATTTGATTAGTCATCAGTCTGCCCTCCTCCTCCTCCCTCACCTGTTTACTCTGTTGTGAGGAGGTCTGACAGATTCTGACAGAGAACCACAGACTCTCCTGTTTAATGTAAAGGCCTCCTTATACAGTTGTTTAATCTTATAAATGCACCTGGTTGGTGTCGATGTCATTCAGCACCACCTTGGTTTTGTTTGTTTTAATAAACTCTGTCATTAACAACAAGTCTCCTCCACATGCAGCCTCTCTGCTGCTGTGAAAACTGAATAGCAGGTGAATATATCTGTGGAAACAACCCATAACAAGAGTTGTGTTTTTGGACAACTTTCTAAAACATTCTGTTGAGGACGATAATGAACAGATGAGACATAGACAGGGAAAAATAAAGGCACTGACCTCGCTCCGCGTGTGTTTGTGTGCATATGTGTGTGTATGGAGGAGCTGCATTGACACAGAGGAGAGGTGCTGCAGCCATGTGATAATAAATTACATCAAAACTTAACGTCGGAGCTTATCGACACTCATCACCCATCACCCGACACCCATCCACACTTTGCGAAATGAAGCTTCGAGGAAAAAAAAAAAATTGCCTCAAAGCATTTTAGCAATCAAATTACTTGAGTCACTCCAAGTGCCGAGTAAAGACAAGCCAGCGCGTATGTGTGGGAGAGGACTATGGTATATTTTTTAACTTAAATGTAGCGTAAAGCTACTGTGGAAACAAGGAGCAACTCACAAACAAGACTTATAACACTTATTGTTTAATTTGACACAGTGACTATTTTAACAGATACAGTATTGTCTAACACTGACTGTCAGCTCAGAGCAAATGGCTCATAAGGAAACAAGTCTGTTCACACCCGAGACGGAGAAAAACAGGAAGTCACACACACACACACAGATCAGTCAGCGCTGATCAGTTTTTTTTAACATTCAGTCAATTAACAGATGAATCAGAAACTTAAGCAGTAAAGTAATAATAACAATAATGTTTTATTAACACTCACCCTGCCTCAGCCCTCCCTTTCCTCTTTCTGTTCTGCTCTGTCAACTCAAAATGGAGTCTGAACTCAGACTGAGAGAAAACTTTCACTTTCATTGTTATCCCCCCCCCCCTTTTTTTTTTATCTAAGTTTCTTCATGATCATCTCCAAATTTGAGAGAGTTACTATGGACAGAATTAAAACAAACAAAGTAAAGTAAAGTAAATTGACTGGAATAGAGGCCCTCCATGAGTGCTGATATAAAGTATGGGTAGAGTCTATTAAACTACCACCATATAGGAAAAGACTGGCTTATTGGCAGTTTTATTTTGAGGGTCTCTATTATTATTTAGCTTTTTCCTGTCACCTGCTTACTTTGATAATAACTGATAAGAGACTGAAATATCAGACTGAATGAAAAGGAAATGATAAAAGTAAAGACTGATTCTGAAAAAAAGCTGCTGCAGGAGAGAATCCAGAAATAAACAAATTTACACACAGAACAGTAGAAAACAGGCACACGTAGAGGGTTTGGAGATCAGTGACTTGACTGTTGAGCTTGTTCATGATGAGACCCCTCTACCCCCAGAACTTGTGAGCACTGGGGTTTAAGTTTAGGGTGTCGGGGTTAAAGGGCAGCTTTATATCCAACACTGCTTTGCTGACTGTTACGGGTCTCAGTTGATAAGAGCCTGCTGGTAGGTGCATGCGTGTGCCTGTGAAAACAGGACAAACAATAAGGCAGGCAGACGCGTGGCTTTGTCGTTCAGTCTTTTTTTTTTAAATGCAGCGTCACTATCTTATGTATTTTTTTGTGTTCAGATATATTCACAATGTGTTTAGCTCTTATTCATGTTTTCAACACAACAAAAGGTATAAAACATGTCTAATGGTAAAATAAATAAAAACCAAAATTACCCTTTAAACAAAAAAAAAATCAATTTCCCTTTTTTATATATCTCCTATGAAAGATGTCTTAATAAAATTACATTACAAGTATCAAAAATGACAAACAGCTCACACCTTCTCATTCACATCAGCATCAACCTGACTTCACAAATTGGTATCTCAACCATTCTAGCGGTTTCGTACACTTACAACTTAAATTCACACTTACTGTGTGTAAATAAAGACAGGACCAGTGCACATGGCGCAATGCTAGAACAAAATAAAACAATCCCTACCGCAGCCGACATAAGCTAAAATAGGCTAATGAATGTGTCGACTCTTAACATTGTATTTAAACACTTCTAATTTTCATCAACACACAGAAAAATGTCAAAAAAAAGTGTCAATTAATACAAGATTTCAGCTTTTCAGAGTGAGTGTGTGGCCCTTAAAAGGGCCTTTGTGTTTTATAGTAAGAGATGGAATGAGCCGTACAGAGTGCGTCCCTGCCTCTTCAGAGCATACACCACATCCATGGCAGTCACCGTCTTTCTCTTGGCGTGCTCGGTGTAGGTGACGGCATCACGGATGACGTTCTCCAGGAAGACCTTCAACACACCGCGGGTCTCCTCGTAGATCAGACCGGAGATACGCAGCTCTTTTGCAGCCCCACCTGCTGGACTAAAGTCCAGTTTCAACAGTCACGATGTGACTGTGCAGGTGACTCAGTAATGTTGGTTTCTGACTGTTGTTCTTGTTTCTTCTTGTCTTGTTGAGAAAAACATTCACAGAGTGTTGTTTTTTTTTCTTTATTTCCTGAGTGCTCGTCGCTGTCCGAGGTTCTGAACTGACCCCATCACAGCAGATAGCTGCTGAGCTCTGCCACAAAGATCCTGACTGAGAGTTCTAGCTTACTAGAACAACTTTAAAAAAATAAATCCACTGTCAAATAAATAAACTTATCAAGCATGTGTATCCGTCTATCTGCGCATAAAAGGGGAATTAAAATAAAATCAGTGATTTCAATAAGTCACCACCAGATGGCAGCACTGCACTGACCCTGTCTGTGACTTTCTGGAGGAAAAACAGAAAGATGACAAATTGTCTGATAGGCAGCTACTGACCTGATTTGAGAAAAAAAAAATCTTGATTGAGTTTTAAATACATGAAAAAAAAACATTCAAGATGCAAACAAAGCACCAATAAGGTACTTCTATAGCTCCTAGATTCTCAAACTGTGGTGCGTGTACCACTGGTGGTACGCCAGCTCCCTCCAGTGATTTAGAGAGAGAGAGAGAGAGAGAAACTGTTTTGCTGTGAAACTCCAGCAGTGTTTTGTGGACTAATACACTAAGCTCAACATTTTTGGTGTGATTAAACTGGGGTTTAGGAAAAAAGAAACACCAACCTTTCAGTGTTTTCAGTTTGCACTCTTTTTAGTTGGAGTGTTTAACTGTACCTTTATCAGTTCTGTTATTTTTTATACAAATGTGTATTCATATCTGCATCATTTGTCTGCTGATGTAATCATCCAAAAGTTAAGACTACAAAGTGACTAATGTGAGTACAAACTTAAATGTTACGACGAAGGAAGGATAGAGCTCTTAGTTGAAGTGGTGGGTGGTCCTGAAAAGGACCTTTGTATAGTCGATTTCACTAAAGTAAATTTACTTGGAGCTGGTGTACTTGGTCACAGCCTTTGTACCCTCAGACACAGCGTGCTTGGCCAGCTCACCGGGGAGCAGCAGGCGAACGGCGGTCTGGATCTCCTGGAGGTGATGGTGGAGCGTTTGTTGTAGTGAGCCAGACGGGAGGCCTCACCAGCGATGCGCTCAAAGATGTCGCTAACAAACGAGTTCATGATGCCCATAGCTTTGGAGGAGATGCCGGTGTCGGGGTGGACCTGCTTCAACACCTTGTACACGTAGATGGCGTAGCTCTCCTTCCTTGTCCTCTTCCTCTTCTTGCCACTCTTGGTGGCTTTAGAGACGGCTTTCTTTGAGCCCTTCTTCGGTGCTTTCGCTGGTTCAGGCATGTTCGCTTCGGATGCGCGGTCCTGTAACGAGAAAACTGAGAGTGAGCGGGTTGCTCTATATGTATGCGCGTGAGGCAAAATATAGTGTGCTGTTGCTCACGCAGGATTGGCTGAGTTGTGCTCGAAACTGCGCATGTGCCCTAACAAAGAGACCCTCTTGCTTTTTTGTTCCAAAGATGTTTCATGAGTTTAAACAGTTAAATACGCACAGAACAATACAATGCGACATAAATACATTCAAGATGCAAAACAACGCAAGACCACCTTTTGGAACGAGTATTCCTTTTTTTGTTGTTTTAAATATTCTAAAAATGGTGCATGTATATATATATATATATATATATATATATATATATATATATATATATATATATATATATATATAGATACATATATACATATATACATATATATATATACATACACACACACATATACATATATATATATATTATATATATATATATATATATATATATATAAATTATGAATTTGATAAATACTGATTTGAAATAATGATTTAGTATCTCTTTAGTGTTTAAAATAAAACATAGTAATAATATATATATAATATATAATACTATTTCGTTTTCAAAATAGTGATTTAGTATCTGAAAATAATGATTTCGTATCTCAAAATAATTATTGATTGTTGCAACATAATTTCGTGTTTTAAGACAAGGATTTAGTATTTCTAAATAATTATTTAGTTGTTAAAATAATAATTGTGTGTCTTAAAATGATTTAGTATCTCATAATAAGTATTTAGTCTTTCAAAATAATAATTTAGTGTCTTAAAAATTCTACATTGTTGAATTTAACTCCACATCCTCGTTTGGAGTTTGGAGACAAACTCTCAGGATTCTACTCCGGTGTCGGTTAAGGTGCATGAACTTCATTAATGAAATAAAACACGCAAGAAAATAGACCACATTTAAATCTTCATATTCATTTTATTTAAAGCACTGCAGTGATTTGAGATTGTAATTTATTATGGATACAATCACAAATGGAAAACATGTGACTCTTTTTTTTCCCCCAAACAAGTCATTTAAACTAATACTCATATTTTGGAATGGAAACTACACTACAGAGTTTGTTAGTGCGTCATGACGGAGAACGTTCCGTGTTTCCATGCTATGAAAGTACAGTAATCTCGACATGATAAATGAATAAAACGCCCCAAAATAAATCATAAGCCCACACATGTCAAGTCTTATTGCAACATATCCTCCAAATCATACGCCCAGACAGGTCGTACGTGGACATACGACCCAGTAGAGCGTTTCTGGCTCCTTATTGTTAGCATTATTATTTTCAGTCTTGACGGAATCAGCAGTAGCTGTAGTTTGTTGGGTTTAAATTTCCTCCATCATGTTTATTCTGCTGTGAAATAATTTCCAGCTTCAATAAATAAATCTCTAAATAATGTACTACAGCTGTTTATTACAAACATCAATGACTGCTGGGGACAACGTTCAGACTTGTATAGATTATTATACGGGGCCCTACAACTTTTGTTCATTCATTCATAGGCGCACGGAAACTGGCGCGCTATTGTATCCCAGGGCAACCCCTCCTCTGTTAAGTACGTTCTCGCATGCATGTAAGGCGCAAATATCCTAATGTTTGCTGTGAACTCCGACAGTAAAAACAGGAAGATGCTCTTCAATGATGGTGGGTGGCTCTTAAAAGAGCCTTTTATCTGAAAAGTTTTTTCAAAACGATAACAGCTCACTTCTTCTTGGGTGCTGCCTTCTTGACTTTGGGTTTGGCAGCCTTCTTTGCGGGGGCTTTCTTGGCTGCAGGGGCCTTCTTTGCCACTTTCTTGGGGCTCTTGGCTGCCTTCTTGGGGCTCTTGGCTGCTTTCTTTGCCGCTGCGGGTTTCTTAACCTTCTTCGGAGACTTCTTCGCAGCTGCTGGCTTCTTTGCGGTCTTGGGCTTTTTCGCCGCTGCAGGTTTCTTGGCTGCGGCCTTCTTGGGTTTAGCAGCGGCTTTCTTTGCCGGCTTCTTGGCTTTTTTGGGCTCAGCCGCCTTCTTGCTCATCTTGAAGGAGCCGGAGGCCCCGGTCCCCTTAGTCTGGACCAGAGTCCCCTTAACCACCAGTTTCTTGATGGCGGTCTTGACGCGGGCCTTGTTCTTGTCCACATCGTAGCCTCCGGCGGCCAGAGCCTTCTTGAGGGCGGCTGCGGACACGCCGCTCCGCTCCTTGGATGCGGCCACAGTTTTGATGATGAGTTCACTGACGCTGGGGCCAGTCTTCTTCGGTTTGGAAGGCTTCTTCTTGGCTGCTTTAGCCGGAGCGGCGGCTGGAGCTGGAGCTACTTCTGCCATTTTCACGGAGTATTCTTATCCTAATCACGACAACACGAGAGTCTGACTGGACTGATGGAGAGTCCAATGCTGGGGGCTGCCCTTAAACACACCATGAGAACCGTGGAGACTCAGCCCAGCCCGTGCCTCCTCTGTGCTGTGTGAATGTCGTGTCACTTGTGTTTTCTCTTCATCGATAAAAGAGTCCAAACTAAATGTGGGACAAGTGCTGGAGGCTGACAGTGAAGGAGCCGATAGCAGACTTGTGTCTCTTCATATTGAAGTCATGTAGAGCCCTGATGCTCTTTGCCTTTTTTTTGAGGAGCCTCCAAAACTCACACATTCACCGCCGCGGCCAGCACTGCTCAGCCACTTTTCCCACTCATTTCTCTCCTAAAATGTTTGAAAATGCATCCGAGCTCCATCAAAAGCTGTTTTCAGCTGCTCCACCTGTTTGTTCAGAGACTCAAAGTAAAAACAACCATCCGTTGATGATCAGTCTGTAATAAACTCGAATTATTCTGGTAGCAGCAAACACACTGATGATGGCCGAGGCTTCTTGTGCCAGACTTGTATCAGAGCTGCTCACTGTGGCTGTTCTTCTGCTGAGGACGACTTTTCATTTCAATCAACTGTTAACAGTTGTACTGATGATGAACAAACATGTTTTGAAAAGTAAGACCATGACTGGTGGATGTGGAGTATTTTTAATAAGAAAAAATGAATTATATGTTTTCTGCTGATACTGAAAGTGATGATTTTCTTCAAAAATGTCAGAATAACTCAGCATGTATACACCAGATCGTCATTCACAATATTTTTTAGATTAAATTCATATTAATCATTCAGTAGAAATACGTTCTTTTTTGTTGTTTGTTTGTTTTTGTGATTTACACACACACAAAAAAAGAATCTAAAATAGTTTTCTTTGATGTAAAATATTATATCAAATATTTAAAGGACCCCCTTACACTATTTCTACTTGGTTATTTCTTATTCACAATTTTAATTCTACTTAATGCTTTTATTTGTTTTGATTTTCCTGTTCTTGCCATTTTACACTGTTTTTTTTTTTTTTTTTTTTTTTTGCATTTCTAATGTGGACTTTGAAAAGAGCTCTTTAAATAAAGATGATTGAAATTATGTTATTGTACTCCTTCACCTTTAGTTTTTAGTCATAAACTAATACAGACACACACCTTCACCTCCGCAGGTTAGTGTGTCTGTGTTCTCTTGAGTTGCTTCATCAACAGGATGTTATTGCATTGCTAGGCCACCTACTGGCTGTCTTTGAGTGGAATTTCGGCCGAAATCTCAGTTTGCATCAACGGAGAGCAAACAGGATCAGAAGTAAGTAACATGTTCTGTCTGTCACCTCTGCTCCATGTCCGAACCATGGGCAGCGCAGTTGTTAGGTTGTCACACACAACAGCTCACAGAGCATAGTGTTAATTAATGAAGATACATGTAATGTGTAATGTAATGTGTTATTTCAGGACCATCATGTTTAGAGCTTCCCTCAAATGTCCCAGATTAGGCTTTCAGGGGTTTCATGTCTGCTGAAACAGTTCCCCCGTAATTCAAACCATGCATTTGCAGTTCATTTATTGTATTACTTCTTAGTATTACATTAGTAAACATTTAGAAGTAAAACTTATTGATAAAAGACAAAGAAAGAAAGAAAATATCAACAAGAAACTATATAGAGCCTAAATTAAAGCTAAAAGGAAATCACAGCTCCTCAACATGTAATTATCCCTTTTGAACTTTTTTCTTTTGAATATAACACAGAAGATATATTATTATATATGACAAATGAATGTAATAATTACATTTAGGGTAAAATTTCCTGAAAAGAGAGAAGAAAAAAAAGTTTAAAAAAAAAGAGTTAATTAACTTTCTCCTATTTCATGGCTCCAAAACAGAGAAGGTTTAAAAGAAAAAAGTAAACACCAACCTTTCAGTGTTTCTGCGTTAATGAGTTTTTTTTTCGTTTGAAGTCGTGAACTGTACCTTCATCAGATTTGTTATTTTGTTCATTTCTTGTACAGGAAAATATAAGTCATCATGTGCATCATGTGTCTGCTGGTGTGATCTGAAGGTTCAAGCTAAAAACTGATGGTTGTGAGATTTAAATTGTTTACTTGGCGACCATATGTGAAGAAAAGTCTGAACTTCTGTCTCAGTATTTTTAAATTGTATATTGTCACACTGAAGAATCAAAGTGTGGGGTAAGAAAGTCTTTTTTGAGTTTGAGCTTTTTGACTTTTTGAGTATTTTAATGAGTGTTTTAATGTACTTAAAATACTCATTCTCAATAAATAAAAATTACAAAACCATCACTAACTATACAGAATTCATTTACACCCACAGGAATTTATGTATATTGTCAGTTTATTTTACTTGCTTATGAACTTTAACTGTATGTTTGTATTATTGAATCATTTGTTTTACATTAGTGATTGCAGAGATCAGTTAATGAAAATAAAACTTTCACATTCGTCGCATTTGAAAGACTACTATTAATCAATATATTATCGAGTTAAGACCGACATATCAGCAGGACTGCAGCTCTTAGTTGAAGATAAACATGATCAATATGATGGAGGAGATTTAACCCTGCAACAAAGTCAGCTGCTCCTGACTGCATGGAAACTACAAAACTGATGAAGAAAACGTACATGGTCAGCATGTGTGAGCTGATTAATAACAACAATAACTAACTTTACTTATGCAGCGCTTTTCAAAACAAAGTTACAAAGTGATGTACACGGTAGACCCGATGACTGAAACAACTCAAATATTTAAGTTCGTCTTCATTTTGTTCTGTTCAACATGTTATGAGTGATGACTGTATTATCTACTGTACTTTCACCCCGCGTAAACACTGAGGTCAAGCCAGCACACAACTAGAAACACTTGGTCAAGCCAGCCCACACGTTGTTTTGCGGTGCGCGCATATATGGCACATTACGGTAATAGCGACAAACGCCTCATTTCAAAGTAAAAGCAACCTTCCACAAAAACCCGAGGACGTCAGAAATGCGCACGTCAATTTCACGTAGTCTTTCAAAATAAAAGCCTTTTACACGTTCGTATTTCCGTTACATTAGGCCAAAAGTTAACATTTAAAAAAAAAAAACGATCCATTATAACTGGACCGTTCCACTTCAGACTGATAGTACTCGACCTCAGGATGACACTCAGAAAAAAGTCAGCTCTATCTGATGTGGAATTTCAGAATAAAAGCCCTCTCAACTTTTACACTAATTGTACTGTATTTGCAGTAGGATTAATAGTTTATGCAAAAACTCCCAGTTATAACTAGACCGTTCCACTTCAGACTGATAGTACTCGACCCCAGGATGACACCCAGAAAAAATCAGGGCGATCTGATGTGGAATTTCAGAATAAAAGCCCTCTAAACTTTCAAATTTCACTGTATTGTATCTATATTAAGATTCATATTTCTTTAAAACTACCACTTATAACTGGATCGTTCCACTTCAGACTGATAGTACTTGACCTCAGGATGACACTCAGAAAAAATCAGCTCTATCTGATGTGGAATTTCAGAATAAAAGCCCTCTCAACTTTGATACTAACTGTAGGTTACTGTATGTACAGTAGTTTTTTTTTTTTTTTTTTTAAACTACCATTATAACTGGACCGTTCCACCTCAGACTGATAGTACTCGACCTCAGGATGACACTCAGAAAAAAATCATCTCTATCTGATGTGGAATTTCAGAATAAAAGTCCCATAATCTTTCAAATTTCAGTGTATTCTATCTATATGAAGATTTATATTTCTCAAAAACTACCAGTTATAACTGGATCGTTCCACTTCAGACTGATAGTACTTGATCTCAGGATGACACTCAGAAAAAATCAGGGTCATCTGATGTACAATTTAAGAATAAAAGCCCTCTAAACTTTCAAATTTCACTGTATTGTATCTATATTAAGATTCATATTTCTTTAAAACTACCAGTTATAACTGGATCGTTCCACTTCAGACTGATAGCACTCAACCTCAGGATGACACTCAGAAAAAATCAGCTCTACCGGATGTACAATTTCAGAATAAAAGCCTTCTAAACTTTCAAATTTCACTGTATTGTATCTATATTAAGATTCATACTTCTTGAAAACTACCCGTTATAACTGGATCGTTCCACTTCAGACTGATAGTACTTGACCACAGGATGACATTCAGAAAAAATCAGCTCTATCTGATGTGGAATTTCAGATTAAAAGCCCTCTCAACTTTGATACTAACTGTAGGCTACTGTATGTACAGTAGTTTTTTTTTTTTTAACTACCAGTTATAACTGGACCGTTCCACCTCAGACTGATAGTACTCAACCTCGGGATGACACTCAGAAAAAATCAGCTCTATCTGATGTGGAATTTCAGAATAAAAGTCCCATAATCTTTCAAATTTCAGTGTATTGTATCTATATGAAGATTTATTTTTCTCAAAAACTACCAGTTATAACTGGATCGTTCCGCTTCAGACTGATAGTATTTGACCTCAGGATGACACTCAGAAAAAATCATGGTCATCTGATGTGGAATTTCAGATTAAAAGCCCTCTAAACTTTTAAATTTTACTGTATTGTATCTATATTAAGATTCATATTTCTTAAAAAACTACCAGTTATAACTGGTAGTTTAAAAAAAAACTACTGTACATACAGTAGCCTACAGTTAGTGTCAAAGTTGAGAGGGCTTTTATTCTGAAATTCCACATCAGATGACCATGATTTTTTCTGAGTGTCATCCTGAGGTTGAGTACTATCAGTCTGAAGTGGAATGATCCAGTTATAACTGGTAGTTTTAAAGAAATATGAATCTTCAGTCTGAAGTGGAACGGTCCAGTCATAACTGGTAGTTTTTAAAAAATATGAATCTTATTATAGATACAATACAGTGAAATTTGACAATTGAGAGGACTTTTATTCTGAAATTCCACATGAGATAGAGCTGATTTTCTGGGTGTCATCCTGGGGTCAAGTACTATCGGTCTGAAGTGGTACGGTCCAGTTATAACTGGTAGTTTTTGAGAAATATAAATCTTCATATAGATAGAATACACTGAAATTTGAAAGTTTATGGGACTTTTATTCTGAAATTCCACATCAGATAGAGCTGATTTTTTCTGAGTATCATTCTGAGGTCGAGTACTATCAGTCTGAGGTGGAACGGTCCAGTTATAACTGGTAGTTTTTTCATAAACTATTAATCCTACTGTACATACAGTACAGTTAGTGTCAAAGTTGAGAGGGCTTTTATTCTGAAATTGTACATCAGATGACCCTGATTTTTTCTGAGTGTCATCCTGAGGTCGAGTACTATCAGTCTGAAGTGGAATGGTCCAGTTATAACTGTTAGTTTTTAAAATTATAAATCTTATTATTGATGAAATACAGTGAAATTTGAAAATTGAGAGGGCTTTTATTATGAAATTCCACATCAGATGACCATGATTTTTTTCTGTGTGTCATCCGGGGTTGAGTACTATCAGTCTGAAGTGGAACAGTCCACTTATAACTGGTAGTTTTTGCATAAACTATTAATCCTACTGCAAATACAGTACAGTTAGTGTAAGTTGAGAGGCTTTTATTCTGAAATTCCACATCAGATGACCCTGATTTTTTCTGAGTGTCATCCTGAGGTCAAGTACTATCAGTCTGAAGTGGAATGGTCCAGTTATAACTGTTAGTTTTTAAAATTATAAATCTTATTATTGATGAAATACAGTGAAATTTGAAAATTGAGAGGGCTTTTATTATGAAATTCCACATCAGATGACCCTGATTTTTTTCTGAGTGTCATCCGGAGGTTCAAGTACTATCAGTCTGAAGTGGAACGATCCAGTTATAACTGGTAGTTTTTGAGAAATATAAATCTTCATATAGATCGAATACACTGAAATTGGATAGTTTATGGGACTTTTATTCTGAAATTCCACATCAGATAGAGCTGATTTTTTTTCTGAGTGTCATCCTGAGGTCGAGTACTATCAGTCTGAGGTGGAACGGTCCAGTTATAGCGGGTAGTTTAAAAGAAAAAAACTATTAATCCTAGTGTACATACAGTACAGTTAGTGTCAAAGTTGAGAGGGCTTTTAATCTGAAATTCCACATCAGATGACCATGATTTTTTCTGAGTGTCATCCTGAGGTCAAGTACTATCAGTCTGAAGTGGAACGGTCCAGTTATAACGGATAGTTGTTTTTTTAAAATGTTAACTTTTGGCCTAATGTAACAGAAATACGAACGTGTAAAAGGCTTTTATTTTGAAAGACTACGTGAAATTGACGTGCGCATTTCTGACGTCCTCGGGTTTTTGTGGAAGGTTGCTTTTACTTTGAAATGAGGCGTTTGTCGCTATTACCGTAATGTGCCATATATGCGCGCACCGCAAAACAACGTGTGGGCTGGCTTGACCAAGTGTTTCTAGTTGTGTGCTGGCTTGACCTCAGTGCGTAAACACGGATCGCGCTCCGCGTCATGACGCACTGACAGTTCGGGACTGTGTACTGTAGTTTCCCTCCGAGAAAACGTCTTGTTGTCTGTTCTGTACAGAGCTTCAAATGAAAAAACAGCAGCTCAGAGCAGCTACCAAGAACAAAGTGCTAATTTTATTTGACTTTCGTGGGCGTGTGCGCGTTCAAACCAAGAACACATTTCAGGACTTTGTAGTCTCATACTGCCTTTAATTTATGGTTCATTCATTGAGCTGTTACGTGACCAGACGTGCTGAAATAAATCAAAACAGTCTTGTTTGACAGTAAATCGCCCGTTATAATGACAGATGTGAACAACATCAGTGAAAATATTCAGATCAAGTTATACACATTCAATAATGAAAGCTGTTGCAAACTCCGACAGCTTAATGAAGATGATATATGAAGAATCATTGCCGTTATATAATTCCACAACATTAGTTGGAAGCTGAGTTAGTCTGCGGTTACTCGCTTTGGCTTTTCATGCGGTTTTATGTATCTGTGTACTAGAGACATAAGAAACAGCTCTTTGTGAGGAGTGTGTGGCTCTTAAAAGAGCCTTTTTGGGGTCTGCTTGTGTTTCCTGCAGCTTTACTTCTTGGCGGGCTTCTCGGTTTTCTTGGGCAGAAGAACAGCCTGGATGTTGGGCAGCACGCCGCCCTGAGCGATGGTGACTCCACCCAGGAGTTTGTTGAGCTCCTCGTCGTTGCGGACAGCCAGCTGCAGGTGACGGGGGATGATACGGGTCTTCTTGTTGTCGCGGGCAGCGTTTCCAGCCAACTCCAGGATCTCAGCGGTCAGGTACTCTAGCACAGCCGCCAGGTAGACGGGGGCGCCGGCACCCACACGCTCCGCATAGTTACCCTTCCTCAGCAGCCTGTGAACACGACCGACTGGGAACTGGAGCCCAGCACGGGAGGAGCGGGTCTTTGCCTTAGCTCTGGCTTTTCCACCGGTCTTTCCTCGGCCACTCATTTTTAGACGATTCTAGAGACACGACTCAAAAAACTGAAGCTCAGACAGACGCAACCCTTCATTATATGTCCGCGGAGCGCGCGCAGACGGGGTCGAAGGTTCGTTAGACCAACCAGAGAAGAGACTCCAGCAGCGGTCCTCCGCCCTGATTTCTGGCGGACTTTTTGAACAGATCCCTCCCCAATCAGCAGCGGAGACTCGGGTGGTGGGTCGCTCCTCCAGGCGGTGCTGCGCTCCAAGAGGAGCCCCTCACCAATCAGGAGGCGGAGGTCTGACGCTGCGTCACTGATCACAGCCGGTCCCACAGTTTAAGAGCAGCGTGTCTCCTCTCTTTCCTCTACTCTAGCTCTTGTAGAGAGAAAGAAGGGAAGATGGCAAGAACTAAGCAGACTGCTCGTAAGTCTACCGGCGGCAAAGCCCCCAGAAAGCAGCTGGCCACCAAGGCTGCTCGTAAGAGCGCCCCGGCCACCGGCGGCGTCAAGAAGCCTCACCGTTACAGGCCCGGTACCGTGGCTCTCAGAGAGATCCGTCGCTACCAGAAATCCACCGAGCTGCTCATCCGCAAGCTGCCCTTCCAGCGCCTGGTTCAGAGAGATCGCTCAGGATTTCAAGACTGATCTGCGCTTCCAGAGCTCGGCTGTCATGGCTCTGCAGGAGGCCAGCGAGGCTTACCTGGTCGGTCCTCTTTGAGGACACCAACCTGTGCGCCATCCACGCCAAGAGAGTCACCATCATGCCCAAAGACATACAGCTGGCCCGTCGCATCCGCGGAGAGAGAGCTTAAACTCTCTGCTGCTGCTACACAAACACAACGGCTCTTTTAAGAGCCACCTCACTCTCTCTGAAGCACTCTTCCTCTGCTCCTTTTCATTAATATTAGATACCAATAACTATATCAGTGCTTTCATATTAGTTGGTGCGTTTTAACCGAAGGATGTTTAAAATGTAGATCGTGATTTAGGACGTTCGATATTTTATCTGCTAACCATTAATAATTTCCCCTTGGGGATCAATAAAGTATTTCGTATTCGTATTAAGTTGAGAAATTTCCATTCATTTTCGATAAATAGTTATTTTTGTCTCGTTTACACCCTGTACTGACTAGATCAGGGGTATTCGACTATAATTCGAAGAGGTCTAGTTAGAGAAGATTTCCGAAAGCAAAGGTCTGGAACATAGAACAAAATAGAGAGAATAAAAGAAATAGTTTTTGAAAAATTGTGCATCTTAAAATAAAGTGATTCATTTTAGAAAAAAAAATCCTTTTTCTTTAACTGTTTCACATCTTGTCTCAACTAGGCTGCAGCTATTGATTCTTTTAGTAATTGAGTAATTTATCGATTATTCTGGCGATTAGTCGAGTAATTGGATAAAAAATAGCTATTGTGTGTTCTGCATTTTTTCTATTACATTACTTTTGCTTTGTCCAAGAGCAATGGTAATATACAAAATATTAAGTAAAGTAACTTTACTTTTACCTAGTACCTTGCTCAGTACTTTTTACTGAAGTGCAAAGTAAAGGCATTCATGTCTGCAGAAACCATGAACGAATGTCGGTCACTCTTTTAATCGAAACAGTCACCAGAATGCTTAATTAACATAATGAAATTACATATTTTTCTTCTGGAGCAGGATGCCCCCAGACCTCCTGACAGGGGACTGGTTTACCAACATGTCACCTTTTTCTCCTCTAATGAGTTTGCAGGTCTGTATTTAGTAATCAATAAATATCAATAAGAGTACCATTAAAGTACAACAAAAGCAATAAAATGTTGATTTTTCAAAAAAGGGAACAATCCCATGCAAGATTTTTAATTGTAATTAGGTTTTTCTGATAAAATAATCAAACTCGCGCGATTTTGCGCGTGTCTAGGGTTCCTTTCTAGATACGATTCTTTCCGTCTCTGTCAAACTAATGACAGCAGACTGTGAACAGCATGATGTTACACTCTGCAGTGGTTCACACACACACACACACACACACACTTGTGCGGACACCCAGGTATAGTTTGTGACCAATTTTGGCATTTTTATTTTTTATTTTATATATTTTTTATTTTGTGTCTATTTAATGCTCACTTGAAAACAGACATTAGTATGCTAATATCAGCAGATATTTTTAAAAATGTGACAAAATGTCATTTCCATAACAGTCATTTCTGTCACATTTTCTGATGTGTGGAAAAGATATCATGTGATGGAAATGACAATGCCAGTGTTATAAATGTATTTCATTTGGCTTATATGACTAAAAATGTTTTATGTTAAAGTAAAATGTTAAATAACACATTATTAGCTCTGTTCATGACCATGAAGGAAGGAAGGACAGCAAGAAAACCTCGGTCCACATTAAGTTTGACAGATACATTTGTCTGATAGTCTGATGTAGATACCTACATGTTTAAAGTGAATGTAAACCCCTATTTGTACAATTCTGTTTTGTAAAATTGGGTAATTCTATTTAAACTTTTTAAATTTAATTTTTAAACAGTATGTGAAACGAAATGAAATCAAATTCATTTTTAAATCCATTTTAATAAACTTTAATTTAAAACCTAAGAAGACAGGAGTTTCATTCTGAACTTAAAAACTTTAAAAACTCATAGATCTATAATGTTGAGTCTGCCTCTGAACAGTGTGCAGTAGTAGGTGGTATCGAGTCTGAGCGGTGAGTTGGTATTTTTTAGCTGGTTTTACAGTGCAGTTTAGTTCGGGTGGCCATGCCGAATCATTGTGCGTGTGCTTCGGTTGCTCAGCTCCTGCCTGTCAGGACATCGAGTCCACGGTTTTCCTGACAGGAGGAGAGCGGGTGCTAGCTTTCGATCCTGGGTGCGTTTCGTGCAGGTGAAGAGGCGGGCCTTCACTGCTGCCTCCGTAACAAACACGGCGGTGGTGTGCAGTGCTCATGTTAGAGACGAGGATAATGTCCCTGGTGATTTACTGGAGTCCAGGATGGAATTTCGGAGCAAAGCCGGTCCCCTCCGTACACTGCTCCATCACCTCCTCAGCAGCAGCAGCATCATCAGGTTCTGGCGGCGACGGCAGGACTGTGCACCGTAAGTCTTGTTTGTAATATCCTGTAGCTTCCAAATTTGTCAGCATTATAATTTCATCAGTGAGAAGCAACATGTGGCCGCCGTTATTAATTGCAAGGCAGCACAGCGATCTCTTGAAGCCTACCAGCTAAAAAGGCTGATGGCTAAGACACCGTTAGCAATGCTAATTTGTAAATATTACCATGTAACGCATAATTGGCAGCTTCAGTTTTCTGATACCCTGGGGTGTTACGTTAGTCACGTCGCTAGATGACTTTGTTTGCTCAGCTAACACATTTGTCATGTGTTTTATTTTCATGTGGTGTAATATTGTTGTGTTACAAGGTTTTGGAAGGTGCTGCAAATAATGGAGATGGATCTGTAGCCGGTGCTGCGATGCCTGTAGATGCAGAGGAAGAGGCCGTCTCTGGTTCCTCAGACACCGTCTGTGCGTCACTGTGGCTCACAGTGTAACCTCAGACCTCTCCATCGTTCAGCAGGTAATATAACTGTGCTCTTATATCTGGCTATATTAGTTGTGCATGTTCTAGCAAACAGCTAAGTCCTCTCTATTTACATACGATAGGAGGGGAAATATTAGGATCAACTCTCAGTATAAAGGAGGCAGGTACAGCTCCAACACTATGATCCCAATAACAAACATAATCAATGGTGAGATAGTGCATTTACTCATCTACAGTATTTAGCTACTTGCACTTTGATATTCTACTTCTACTCCAATACATCACATCTCTAGTTTATAATGACTTTATTTAGAAAACATGTTATGCTATAAATTAACAAAATGAACAGATTACAGATTATTATTTGCAAATATTTGGATAATGGTTTGATGCTTTTTTTAATCTAAAAGCACTGCAGAGTTCCAGTTTCCCAAAGGGGAAGATATGCTGTTTTTCCTTTGAATGAATATTATAATTGTAGCATATGTGTAATAATGTTGAGGTTTGGACCGAAAGTGTCACTTTGGGCTCTGGCTTAGTGTGAAAGCATTTCTCTTTTTTCCAGGATTTTTACAAATCAAACAAAATGGTTATTGTTTTTGTATATGTGTGTGTATACACATACACACACACACACACATGTATGTATGTATGTTTTGTGTGTGTGTGTGTGTGTGTGTGTGTGTGTGTGTGTGTATGTCTGTACATAAACATTTTGTTTCTGTTCTGAAACAGGTCTGGGAAAGGCTTTGGATGCTGCTGCAAAGGAGTGGGAGTGTGAGGACCTGAAGCTGTGGAGACCAGGCATCATAAATAATCTGTACTGGACACATAATTCACGATTTTATGCAGGACAACAGTGCAACGTTCTCAGACTGATTAATTGAAAAATCAAAATAGATGGTGATTCATTTCTATAATTGATTACTCGATTAATTGTTGCAGCTATAATTTCCAGGTGTGTACATCTAAAAATGGCTTTGTTTTTTAAATTGTTTTCTATTTTACTTGGAGTAAGTCCAATCTATACGATTAGCTTGTATGTTTCAGTACATAAGGTCCATTTTTAATCAATTTTCTGCCACCTGCTTTAAAGTGCATTAATGGTTTAAGTTTAGATAACAAAGTTCATTTTCAAAATTTATATTATTTCATGTCAGAAATAATAAAAGTGAACATTGTTCATCAATGTTGTTTGTCACATGTCATTTCCAACACAGGTGGTCTTTTCCAACACATAATGTCATCTCCATCACAGTACATGTTTTTAAGTAAAATTCATAAGAAATGACAGAATACCTCAAAACTATTAAAACTGGGAAACGGGGCCCAGGGCCTCGTTTCCCAGAGCCTTCGTAGCGCTCCGTGCTTCCTACGATGTATCTTAAGATATCTCTTAAGCTTACGGGCTGTTTCCCAGAGTCTTCTTAGCTAAGAATATCTTCTGTAAGATATATCTTAGTATGAGTGGTCTGAACCACTCGTAAGCTTCTCTTAGTGATCGCTCCATTCATCCTGTCACAGTTTTAGCTTCATTAGGCCAAAATTATGCTTTTCAAATGGACAGTTTTAGTGCAGCGCACATCAAGGCTACTTGCGTAAATTACATCATTAGGTTAAAATTAACTTCATGAAAAACAATAATTAGTATTGCATATTGTGTTATTATTTATTTATTTTATTTGAGCTAAATAACTGAGGATACGTTTTTTTTTTCAACATATCCTCCAAATCATAACAGCCGTAGTCGTACGTGGACATACGACCCAGAGCGTTTCTGGTCGTTTTCTGTTGGAGAACAGGCTGTATTAAGAAAAGCAAAAGTCAATAGAACAGTGGCGTGGCGCATCAGGGAGGGCGCCCGCCCCCCGAACAGGAGACTCTATTTTTGGGGGTTAGGGTAAACGTATGTATAGGTCGTATAAAGCTGCTTTCAAAAACGACCTCTCTGGTCGTTTTCTGTTGGAGGACAGGCTCTTTTTTTTTCTGAGTAGGCTATGTTGCTATATTATTCTTAGGGTTTAACTTTCATGCGGGCTGCGTGTGTGTTTTGTTGCTCTTATGTGTTTTCCGCCAAGCACATCAGGCGCTTTAATTAAAGGACAAAGAGCCACGAAGTCAAAGGCCTGTGATCATTAATGCGTTTAATACAGTAAATTGTGTCTCTACAATCTGAATGAGACACACAACATGATGTCTGACAGCAGCTTTGTGTGGAATTACTTCAAAAATTTCAACAATGAAGATGCAAATTGTGCGCTGAGTTGGAGGATAAAATCCCTGGACTGATGTTTGCTGCGACATTTCCATGTGAAAGCCCAAAGTTTCAAGAACACTGGATTCATATTTTACCCAAAACACATCTGGGTGAAATACTGCAGCATCCAGTGGATTTACCTTCAGGCTGTGGCATAAAACAGTCCCTCACTGAAGAAAGATGCCAAAATCACCTGAAGAATCCATCCAAAGCCTCACACAGAAGTGAGTGAGAACTTGTTAGATTTTTACTTTTTAACTTTGAGCGATCATAAACTTTATTAAGCCGACTATGTTGAACAGTGGGGCGCACAGTGCGAGACATCTGCTGCGCTCAGCAGCCGCATGTGAACGCGAACGGAATGTAGAATCTGTTTCAGCTCAGATCATGATTTTAAAAACACCAAATGACTTGATTTAACGAATTTCGTTAGTTTAAAATATGATGAATGAGCCTATTCAGTCAGACAATAAGAGACCACTGACTGAATTTGGCATTTCATCCTCCATGCAGCTGCAGTGAAGGTCAAGCTACACACAGCATGTGCAGTTTATATATGTTCATTACAATGTTGATTAATGTTGAAATCGCGTTCTTCCGCCTCAGTGATAATTAGTAATATCCACCAGATAATAGACTAAAGTGGTCATTTCCTCGAAATGTGTCGTTTCGGGAGAACATGAATCCCTCCCCTCACCTCATCACATTATATGTGCCGATATTTTAATTTAAAGACAGCCCAGTATGAGTGTGTATGGTGATATGTGTTTTGTGTTTTGACACTGCAGACGAAGATGGACATTGGAAGTACATTGATGGAAAAAGAGAGACAAACACGTATGCTGTTGTTTCATAACAAAGCATTATCGGTGAGCAGCGATCTGTGGTGGTTTGTATTTTTGGGCTTTTATTTTGGTAGCACCGTTTCCGGGTTTGTGTTGTTTTTGGGTAACTTACCTTTGTTCTCCCTGAGGCACCCTTCCCCCGCGGCGTTGAGGAGTGATTGGACTCACCTGTTGCTGCTTCACAGTCAGCCTCTCTACTTAAGGCCAGCAGAGACACTCCTCAGCGCCAGAGTATCCAGATAACCCCCGTGGTATCAACTTGGCTCCTTTTCAACCATTTGGTAAAGTTTTTGTGCTCTCTAGTGATCCCTGTGATTTTTTGTCTTACCCGTGTCTCTCCTCTTTGTCTTCCAGTGCCTCCTGTTGCCCTCACAGCCTAGCACTCTCCCGTGGTTTTTGTTTTTGGATTTTTTGCACTAGTTGGATTTTTTGGACTCACTTTCACTTGTGTAAATAAATCATTGTTCTAACCTGTACCGCTTCCGCTCCTGGGTTCTTCTCACGCTCCACACGTCACACGATCACGTTTCTCTGCTTCATCATTCGTCTCCTTGTTTATAACGGAATGTGCATGTAAGTCATTTTTTATGTGATATGCTTCAGGCGTATTAGGACTAAAACGCTGCTAAACGCTCGTCTGGTGTATGTGTGGACCAGGCTTCAAATAGTTCAGCAGATGATCTTTAGAAGGCGTAGCCTCATTTATAATATAATATTTGATGGTGGTAAAATTATTATTGCAACACTTGTTATGTTACAACATCATTTATTTACCTTTAAAAGAGATCAATCGATGGGCAGCATCATTTACAGGCACCTTTCCAGACGATGTTACAGCTCCAACTTACGATGTATCTTACATCGAATCTGGGAAACGAGGCCCAGATCAATTTCTCAGGGCCCCGTTTCCCAGATTCGATGTATCTTAGCGCTCTACGAAGGTCTCTTAAGATATATCTTAGCAAACGAAGCTTCTTTTCCTGCGAGTGTTTCTCAAATTGTCTCTTAGCGGGATGCTCGTAAGGAGGAGCTGCTAAGGTACATCGTAAGTGTATTAATCGATGCTGCACGCATCGATTCTAAAGATCATCTGCTGAACTATTTGAAGCCTGGTCCACACATACACGTTTTTTTTTTTAAAGCAGCGCTTTAAAACCAAATTTCCGTCCAGACGAGCGTTTTAGCAGCGTTTTAGTCCTAATACGCCTGAAACATATCACATAAAAAATTACTTACATGCGCATTCCGTTATAAACAAGGAGACTAATGATGAAGCAGAGAAACGTGATTACTGCTCACCGATAATGTTTTTGTTATGAAAACAACAACAGCATACGTGTTTGTGTCTTTTTCCATCAATGTACTTCCAATGTCCATCTTTGTCAAGTACAGACTCAGATACTCTGCAGTGTCAAAACACAAAACACATATCACCATACACGCTCATACTCTACCAGCTGGGCTGTCTTTAAATTAAAATATCGGCACATATAATGTGATGAGTTGAGGGATAGGGATTCATATTTTCCCGAAATGACACATTTTGACAAAATGACCACTTTAGTCTATCATCTGGTGGTATTACTAATTATTCACTGAGGCAGAAGAACACGATTTCAACATTAATCAACATTATAATGAACATATATAAACTGCACATGCTGTGTGTAGCTTGACCTTCGCTGCAGCTGCATGTGAGGATGAAATGCCAAATTCACTCTGTGGTCTCATATTGTCTGACTGAATAAGCTCATGGAAGTAATATTTCACAATTCATCACATTTTAAACTAACGAAATTCGTTAAATCAAGTCATTTGGTGTTTTTAAAGTCATGAAACAGATTCTACATTCCGTTCGCGTTCAGATGCGGTTGAGCGCAGCAGACGTGCGCTTCAGTGTTCAACATAATCGGTTTAATGAAGGTTACGTAAAAATCTAACAACAAGTTCTTGCTCACTCTGTTTGAGGCTTTGGATGGATTATTCAGGAACGGGTCCCAGGCTGACCGAGCTGGAGAGATCAGTGGAAAATCTCTCTCGGTCAAGCTCAGTAGAGGTCACATTGCCTGATGACGTCGTGCTAGCAGGATATGGATTTCTGTAATAAATAAATAAAAAATAAAAAACAAATAAAACAACAACAACAACAACAATAATAATAATGAAAAATAACAACAACAATAATAAAAAAAAAAAAAATAAAAATAAAAATTGAAGACCAGCGATGTCGGAAAGATCTGCTAAATAAATAAATGTATTTAAGCCTCTGTAAGTTTTGACAACTACCAGCAAAGGCACAGCGACAGCACAGCAAATAGGATCAGCACCTTGGACAGCACCGCGAAGCGATTCATACTGTTGTGCTTCTACAACTCATGGAGTTGGACATTTTATGGGGAGAATCCTCACCCTTTTTTTCAGGTCAGTCAATATAATGACTGAACGGGGCGTGAGTAAGTACACAAATCGATCTTCGAGAAAAAAAACCACGCACCATATTATTATTATTTATCAAGTCCAAATTCACACGCTTTCTACCGCTCTATCTGCTGCCTTGTTTTCCTTTTCCTCTGAAGCTGTGTGTGTGTCGTGAGTGTTCGAAAGGCACCCTGTTGTATATGGTCCTAGCCAGATTCTAGAATGTTGACACGTCATCAGAGGCACGTCATCAAAGGCGTGTGTCTATGATGTCACAGTGGCTGACACACACACACACACACACACACACCGCAGTTAATATATATATATAATATTTACAGAGGCACGTCATCAAAGGCATGGTTCTGTGACGTCACAGTGGCTGACACACACACACACACACACAGGAGTTTGAAGGCTCTGTGGACATAGCTTGTGTCAAGTTCTTCATTTTGCCATTATCCTCTGAGGGTTTCTTTAACTTTAATTCTTAAATAAAAATCTAAACCAGTGGTTCCCAACCTGGGGTCCAGGCCCCCTTTACAGGGTTCACCAGAAATCACAAAGGGTCCCCAAGACTTTGTCTACTCTGAGGTCCTACAAATCACATTTGCATGAATATGAATTTTGTGCATTTTCCTGAATTGATATTTGAAAATGTCAACAATTGATTACTTAATTAATCATTGACAGTACTCTTTTATTTTTATTTTTCCATTTTTTTCCTCCTTTTTTCTTATTTTAAGTTTAATTTTAAGTTTAAGTGGGTGCCTCTAGATATGTGCATTTAAATGTATGGTCACATCTGCATGTCATCACTGTCCGGTGAAAAACACTGCTCTGCCCCTCTCGGGGGCTGAGAGGGGCAGCCGTGTTTTTATGAATTTATCCTTTGTTTTTAAAATGCATTTTTGATGGCAAAGTCTTTATTTTATTTTATTTTTTTGTTTTTTGCTTTGTTTTGATATCATATTTCAATTCATGTATGTTCAGCCTGTGTAACTGTAATAATAAAATAATATCCTCTCTATGAATTTAATTTTAACCATAAGAGGCTGTAATAAAAAATAGGAACCCAAACTTGCATACAGTCATTAAGATTTTAATCTGGAACATTTCTATTGTTTTCATGTTTTCACCATTTCTATGAAACTTTGACATTTATTAAATGTATTTTCATCAAGCTTTCTGCAAGATTGTAAAGACTGAATTTTATGAATGTAAAATTTTGACAGTGACCTTAGATGTCAGTTGTGTTCATACACACAAAAGAAAATTAGCTTTTTGTGACAGATATTCAATTCTAACCTGTTTGTCACAAGTTTGGAAATAAAAATCAAAAATGACACCTTGTATTAATAAGGACACCATGTTAATAGTAAACGTTGATAGAGTAAAGCTGCTGTTTACATTACAGTCTCACTCAATACTGAAACCAGTTTCCAAAATTATTGTTCCCGTCAGTCAGTCTGACACGAGAGAACATGTCAACCACGCTCCATGTTCAAAACTATTCAAGTTATTGTTTTGCCTTGAAACTGTCAATTGTTTTATGTTTTAGCTACCAAGTTCTACTATCGATAGGCTTCTGAGATGTTATTAATACACTATTTAGTATTTCATGTGAATGTATTAATGCTTTATCCATATGATAAGTTGTAACAAAATTATTTAATTTTAGGTCCCGTTAGTAACATTTTAAAATGTTACTAACGGGACCTAAAATGTCCGTCGGTACAGAAAATTTTAGGAGTTGTTTGTTGTTGTTTTTTTCAACTAATTAAAGCTCGTTCAACCTTAGAGCAGCAGAGGAAGAGTGTCTTCAGAGAGAGTAGGTGGCTCTTAAAAGAGCCGTTGTGTTTGTGGAGGCGCAGCAGCAGCGGCAGCAGAGAGTTTAAGCTCTCTCTCCGCGGATGCGACGGGCCAGCTGTATGTCTTTGGGCATGATGGTGACTCTCTTGGCGTGGATGGCGCACAGGTTGGTGTCCTCAAAGAGACCGACCAGGTAAGCCTCGCTGGCCTCCTGCAGAGCCATGACAGCCGAGCTCTGGAAGTCTGAACGTCAGTGTCAGTATTTTTAAATTGTATATTGTCACATTGAAGAATCAAAATGTGGGGTAAGAAAGTCTTTACTGAGTATTTTAATGTACTTAAAATACTCATTCTCAATAAATGGAGGAGGCCATCCTAAACAACATGGTCATCCACTGCATAACACCTTGATGGACCAAAGAAATAATGGTGGTGGAAGGCTTCTCTCTCTTCGTTGTAGGACAGAGAGATACAGAAGATCTTTCATACCAACTGCCATCAGACTCTATAATTCTTATACAAATAGATGAGACTACAGACAAATGAATTTCCCTTGGGATCAATAAAGTATTTCGTATTCGTATTCGTATTCGTATTCGAATAAAAATTACAAAACCATCACTAACTATACAGAATTCATTTACTCACACAGTAATTTATGTATATTGTCAGTTTATTTTACCTGCTTACATACTTTAACTGTATGTTTGTATGATTACTGAGTCATTTGTTTTACATTAGTGATTGCAGAGATCAGTTAATGAAAATAAAACTTTCATATTCGTTGCATTTGAAAGACACAATATATTATCGGGTTAAGTCATATCAGCAGGACTGCAGCTCTTAGTTGAAGATAAACATGATCAATATGATGGAGGAGATTTAACCCTGCAACAAAGTCAGCTGCTCCTGACTGCATGAAAACTACAAAACTGATGAAGAAAACATGTGTGCTGTAGTTTCCCTCCGAGAAAACGTGTTGTTGTCTGTTCTATGCAGAGCTTCAAATGTGGATACAGCAGCTCAGAGCAGCTGCCAAGAGCAAAGTGATATTTTTATTTGATTTTTGTGAGCATGTGCGCCCAGGACACATTTCAGGACTTTGTTGCCTCATACTGCCTCTAACTTGTTCATTCATGGAACTGATGTGTGATCAGAAGTCCTGAAAAAAGTTAAGATATTCTTGTCTGACAGTAAATCACCCATTATAATGACAGATGTGAACAACTTCCGTGGAAATATTCAGACCAAATTATACACGTTCTACAATGCTTCTAAAATGTCCTGTTTGGTTTGTGCAAATTTTGTAATAAATCAAACCTGTTTTCCAATATTGACCATTTAATCATCATCTTTCTCGGCTGCTAAAATCACATTAAATGTATGAGAATGTAAGAGAAACGAGTATTTCAGTTTCCTTAATATCTGATAACATATCATGTCACTTTAAAAAACATGTTGAGCTGGCCCCGTCCACAGCAGTATATTGCGTAGCCTCATACACTGTGTGTTTTAAACTTGGAGATGTCAGCACTTAATAATCGTGTATGGCCTTATGTCATTTGGCAATTTGTTTAAATGTTTTTATTTTCATGTATTTACTTGTTAAATGGGTGGATACATATGCTTGATCAGTTTATTTATTTGACCTTCAGTGGATTTACTTTTTAAAAGTTGTTTTAGTAAGCTAGAACTCTCAGTCAGGATCTTTGTGGCTGCTCCACAGAGCTCAGCAGCAGCAGCACAGGTTCAGCACCTGGACAGAGACAACAGCTATCTGCTCTGATGGGGTCAGTTCAGAACCTCGGACAGCGACGAGCACTCGGGAAATAAAGAAAAAAAAAAACACCCTTTGAATGTTTTTCTCAACAAGAAACAAGAACAACAGTCAGAAACCAACATTACTGAATTACCTGCACGGTCAGATCGTGATTGTTGAAACTGGACTTTAGTCCAGCAGGTGGTGCTGCAAAAGAGTTCATCATCAACCGCCATGAAAGGCCAAAGAAGGCTAGGCCCGCCTCCATTTTCTATCACGTCCTCAGAGAAGATTTATATGAATGGTGTTGCGATAATTTTGGAACACTAACGATCTACTGTCTGAGATATCAAGATGTCTGGCCGCGGAAAGGGAGGAAAGGGACTGGGTAAAGGAGGCGCCAAGCGTCACCGTAAAGTTCTCCGTGATAACATCCAGGGAATCACTAAGCCCGCTATCCGCCGTCTGGCTCGCCGTGGTGGTGTCAAGCGTATCTCTGGTCTGATCTACGAAGAGACCCGCGGTGTGTTGAAGGTCTTTCTGGAGAACGTCATCCGTGATGCCGTCACCTACACCGAGCACGCCAAGAGAAAGACGGTGACCGCCATGGATGTGGTGTATGCTCTCAAGAGACAGGGACGCACTCTGTACGGCTTTGGAGGTTAAACCGCTCATAAAAAAACATAAAACCACAAAGGCCCTTCTAAGGGCCCCACATTCACTCTGAAGCGCTGAAATTCTATAAATATTATTGCTGTGTTGTATTGAATCGAAGTAGGTATTGCGGTAATGATAGCTTAATTTGTTCAGTATACAAATATGATGTCAAAGGATATCCTGAACATAGCAAATGGTCTGCAACTGTCGGTCGGTCATAATGATGTATTCTGCGGTTGGTTTTTCAAGGCTATTATTCTAATTCAGATTCGTCATATAGTGGTGAGTAGATACTCTGATGCCGATTGAAGGTTAGTTTTTAGCCGGAAAAACACTGCTGGAGTTTCACAGGAAAACCGCATTGCAGAATCTCCAGACAATATATGCAAATGAGCAGAACAGAATAAACAGAAAATGCATCCTTACTGCTCATCTGGTCTTTTAAAGTCCCGACGTGTCAGATCGACAAAAACTTATTTACATCACGCATTTAACCCGAATCTTCAAACCGAATTAACCATATCTATAACATCATAGGGGCCGAGGTGTTTACTGACCATGTGAATTTGAATTCCAGACGTAAACTCTGAACAGTAACTGACTCGGGAATGTTATTTCTGGTTGGAAAATAACAGTTATACAAAATTTTATAGCTGAAGTTAATGAGAATAAATATATGAAGACAGGAGCGCAGAACGGATTCCACACTGTCAGGGTTTAACCCTTTTTGTCGCGCTCTGAGCACCGATCAGCTGAGCTGAGAGCTCACTGGACGCGTGGCTGTGTACAGCTGCAGCAGCATGTGTGTGTTGCAGAGGGAGGTAGACGATGAGATGTGGTTCATTAATAACATCCTGACTGCTGTGGGTTGACCGCATCACTGCAGTTACTACCCCTCCCTGCCCTGGATTTTGTGACTTGTCAAACCTCTCTGGTGACTTTATTTCTCAAAAGTAACTAGTGACCTATCTAGCAGCTTTTTCCCGAGGGAACACTGTTGAAGTTTTGAAATCCCAAAACATCTGACAATAAAAACAACTGATGACAGAGGTGGGGACGTTTAAGCGATGTTTGCTTGCGCTGTGCCTTTGCTGGTTGTTGTCACAACTTACAGAGGCTTAAATACATTCATTTATTTAGCAAATCTTCAAATGAAAGCAAATCATCGCTGCTCTTCAATTTTTATTATTGTTTTTTTATTATTATTATTATTGTTGTCCTGTGTTTGGACGTGCACACGCCAAGTAAAGTCAATAAAAAATAAAATATTTGAGCTGCTGTTTTCATATTCGAAACTCTGCATGAACAGACAACAACTTGTTCTCTCAGAGGGAAACTACAGACCAGAGTCCCGAACTGTCAGTGCGTCATGACGCGGAGCGCTCTGTGTTCACGCGGGGTTAAAGTACAGCAGATAATACAGTCAGCACTGATAACATACGAGACATTAAATATGTTATATGAATATATACATTGATATAATATAATATATACATTAATATTAATATTTGTTTCAATCCCGGCTCTACCATGTAGAGCGTTGTGTAACTTTTGTTTTGAATAGCGCTGTATGAATATATTTTTTTATTGTTCTTATTAATGAGCTCAAACATGTTGAGCCTGTATGTTTTTTTCAGTTTAGTTGTTTTGATCGAGTCAGCAGCAGCTGAATTTGTTGTAGATTTCAATCTCCTCCATCATATTGATCCTGCTGTTTATCCTGCAAGAATATTTCCACGCAAGCTTCAGGATTAAATAAATAATGTCTATTATGAACAACTTGGTGAAAATAAAATCCTCATTGAATATTCATAATTTAATACAAATAATCAAATACTAAATACAAATTCAAAGACAGCCAGTAGGCCGCACAGCGATGCAATAACATCCTGCTGATGAAGTAACTCAACAGATCACCTGCAAAAATGTGTTTTTATTTGTTTGTGACTAAACACTAAAGGTGAAGAATTATAATAATATAATTTTAATACTCTATTTTAGAGCTCTTTTCAAAGGTGCCAAGATTAAGAAAATTAAATCAAACAAAAACATCGAGTAGAATTAAAAATTTGAATAAGAAATAACCTAGTAGAAATAATGTCATGTTATGTATTCTTTAAAATATTTTATTTAATCTGTTGTATCAAAGAAAACTCTTTTAGATTCTAGTTTATTGTTGTTGAAGCATGTCTTGGTTTGTGTAAATCACTAATAAAAGTAAAAAAAAAAAAAATTAAAAATGTACTTAATGATTAATATAACTTTAATCCAAATAATATTTTATGAAAGATGATCTGCTGAGTTATTCTGGGATTTTTGAAGAAAATCTTCACTTTCAATATCAGCAGAAAACAATTTCGTATGACACAATTCTTTTTTAAAATCAGCAACAATCAGCGATGGTGTTATATTTAAAACATGTTTGTTGATTAATAGTAGAACTATTAAAAGTTGATTGAAATGAAAAATCGTCCTGAGCAGAAGAAAACAGTCACAGTGAGCAGCTCTGATAAAAGTGTGGCACCAGCAGCCTCGGCCATCATCAGTGTGTTTGCTGCTACCACAATAACTTGAGTTTATTACAAACTGATTATCAACAGATGGTTGTTTTTACTTTGAGTCTCTGAACAAACAGGTGGAGCAGCTGAAAACAGCTTTTGATGGAGCTCGGATGCATTTTCAAACATTTTAGGAGAGAAATGAGTGGGAAAAGTGGCTGAGCAGTGCTGGCCGCGGCGGTGAATGTGTGAGTTTTGGAGGCTCCTCAAACAAAAAGCAGAGAGCATCAGAGCTCTACATGACTTCAATATGAAGAGACACAAGTCTGCTATCGGCTCCTTCACTGTCAGCCTCCAGCACTTGTTCCACATTTAGTTTGGACTCTTTTATCGATGAAGAGAAAACACAAGTGACACGACATTCACACAGCACAGAGGAGCCATGGGCTGGGCTGAGTCTCCACGGTTCTCATGGTGTGTTTAAGGGCAGCCCCCAGCATTGGACTCTCCATCAGTCCAGTCAGACTCTCGTGTTGTCGAGATAAGATTTAGAATACTCCGTGAAAATGGCAGAAGTAGCTCCAGCTCCAGCCGCCGCTGCTCCGGCTAAAGCAGCCAAGAAGAAGTCTTCCAAACCGAAGAAAACTGGCCCCAGCGTCAGTGAACTCATCGTCAAAACTGTGGCCGCATCCAAGGAGCGGAGCGGCGTGTCCGCAGCTGCCCTCAAGAAGGCTCTGGCCGCCGGAGGCTACGATGTGGACAAGAACAAGGCCCGCGTCAAGACCGCCATCAAGAAACTGGTGGTTAAGGGGACTCTCGTGCAAACTAAGGGGACCGGGGCCTCCGGCTCCTTCAAGATGAGCAAGAAGGCGGCTGAGCCCAAAAAAGCCAAGAAGCCGGTAAAGAAAGCCGCTGCTAAACCCAAGAAGGTCGCAGCCAAGAAACCCGCAGCGGCGAAAAAGCCCAAGACCGCAAAGAAGCCAGCAGCTGCTAAGAAGTCCCGAAGAAGGTCAAGAAACCCGCAGCGGCCAAGAAGGCAGCCAAGAGCCCCAAGAAGGCAGCCAAGAGCCCCAAGAAAGTGGCAAAGAAGGCCCCTGCAGCCAAGAAAGCCCCCGCAAAGAAGGCTGCCAAACCTAAAGTCAAGAAGGCAGCACCCAAGAAGAAGTGAGCTGTTATCATTTTGAAGAAACTTTTCAAACAAAAGGCTCTTTTAAGAGCCACCCAATCATATTTAAAGAGCATATTCCTGTTTTTACTGTCGCGATTCACGGTAAAAAAAAAAAGTGGGCTATTTGCGCACGGAACCTTATTTTTGGGGGGGGGGTGCTCTGGATACAACAACGCGCCATTTTCGGTGCGCGCGCCTTTGAATGAATTAACAACGAAAACATGTAGGGACACATAATAATCTATACAAGTCTGAAACTTGTCCCCAATTGGCAGTGATGTTTATAATAAACAACTGTAGTACATAAATGTGATTTATTTACTGAAGCTTGGATGGGAATGATATCCAACAGAAAAAACAACTTCACAACACACTGCTACCTCTACAGCTACTGCTGACTCTGTCAAGACTGAAAATAATAACAATGCAACTAATAATAGGGCTTGGCATGTATGTTGTGTTATTATGTTATGTTGTTGCGTTTTATTCAACATGTTATCAATGATGACTGGTATCTACTGTACTTTTAGCGCACGTAAACACGGAACCCTCTCCGTCATGACGCACTTACAGTTAAGGACTCTAGTGTAGTTTACAATGATGTTGAAACAATCAATAATTATTTTGAGATATAAAAACATTCTTTTCACACACTAAATCACTATTTTGAAAACGAAATAATTACTTAGAAATATTAGATCATTACTTTATGACACTAAATTATTTTTTGAAACACTCACTAATTATTTTGAAGTACTGAGTTATTTTGAGTTACTAAATCACTATTTTAAGAAACTAAATCATTATCTTGAAAGTTTTAATTATTTAGAAATACTAATTCATTATTTTGAGACACTGAATTATTATTTTGAAACACTAAAGAATTATTTTGAGATACTAAATCTTTATTTCAAGACGAGCCATTATTATTATTGTTATTATTATTAATAATATTATTGTTGTTGTTATTATTAACCCAAAAAAAAATGGTATAGTAGTTCCAAAAGGTGCGTGGGTTGTTTGCATTTTGAATGTATTTATGTTTGCATTGTATTGTTATGTTCAAACTCATGAAACATCTTTGGAACAAAAAAGCAAAAGGGTCTCTTTGTTAAGGCACATGTGCAGTCTTCATTACTTCTGTAGGGGGTTCAGAGGGTCTTTCTATTGTTGCACATGCGCAGTCTTGAGCACAACTCAGCCAATCCTGTGCGAGCAACAGCACACTATATTTTGCCTCCTGCACGTACATATAGAGCGTCCTGATCGTCAGCACTTTACTCGTTTTAGAAAACTCCATCCGAAGTGAACATGCCTGAACCAGCGAAAGCACCGAAGAAGGGCTCAAAGAAAGCCGTCTCTAAAGCCACCAAGAGTGGCAAGAAGAGGAAGAGGACTAGGAAGGAGAGTTACGCCATCTACGTGTACAAGGTGCTAAAGCAGGTTCATCCCGACACCGGCATCTCCTCCAAGGCCATGGGCATCATGAACTCGTTTGTTAGCGACATCTTTGAGCGCATCGCCGGTGAGGCCTCCCGTCTGGCTCACTACAACAAGCGCTCCACCATCACCTCCAGGGAGATTCAGACCGCGGTCCGTCTGCTGCTGCCCGGTGAGCTGGCCAAGCACGCCGTGTCTGAGGGGACAAAGGCTGTGACCAAGTACACCAGCTCTAAGTAAAGCTGCTCTAAGTGAGTCCAACAACACAAAGGTCCTTTTCAGGACCACACACCACTTCAACTGAGAGCTGCAGTCCTGCTTGTTTAATGTTTATTTCTGCTACTTCATTCCTGTGACACTGTCTACTATGAATAAATAAAATCATTTTGTTTAGTCTAGAACATGTGACGTCCCCAGTTCTGGTGTTCAAAACCACATGGTACGAGCAGAGCCTTAGAGATAGAAGAGTCGCGACACTCCCATAGGACTTCATTGTACACTTTCTTCCGGTCTACTTCCGGGTTATGGAGCCTCGAACAGTTCCAAACATCGCTTCTACGGCGACGGACACCGTTCATTTGCATTGTTGGCCGTCGAGTATATTCAGAGGTAAGTTGATTAAATAGCTACCTCTTTTAAATTTTCAACTGTCTATATTTTATCAGAGGCCCTTTATGATGCATATGCTGAGCTTTATTTGTATGTGCACGGCGTAATTATATATTTATTTATCTTGGTAGACGACCGATTTTCTGCTACTTTTTTAGTTGATTCTGCTAGCTGTGAAGGTATCTCCAGGGATAAATGGATTAAATCGCTACCTCTTTTTAATTGTCAACTTAATATATTTGATATATATTTTGTGTATGGCTTAGTCTTAAATGATACTGGTTGTGTGGTCAACTCCTGCCTCATATTATTCTTATTTGATATATAATTTGATATATATTATATATTTGATACTTTGTGTATGGCTTAGTCTTAAAATTGTTATGGTGCGTCAACTCCTGCCTCATCAGAAGAAGTGGGCTGGACACTAAATGCTGAATGGACTGTTGCTACTCTGCTTTTCAATCACTCCCAGACCACGGGTAAGTGAATTGGAATTAAAAGCAAAATCAAGGAAATATAGACATTCTCTGGAAATACAATAATCCAGTTAACATCTTAAATCATCTTGCATTTCAACGTAAAAGTCGATTCCCCATGGTAACACGAACGTGAAACTTTCCCTCCAAAACTTAAAAAGGTATCTACGTACTTTACATAGTTTTCAGTTGTCACCTTACCACTCCAAATGTAAAACTGACATTTACAAATATGCAATAATGCAATGATAGTCAAACAAGTACTTGGATATGTGATTTTATTCATGTTTACCATGAAATGTGGCAATCGCCGCTGTCAGTCACATAGAAGAACATGACAGCGCAGCGTGTGTTTGGAACTATTCGAAGGACACCCGTCTGCAGCCAGTAGAAAGGGGCGGGCTAAAAGCATAGCCTTTAGTCCCGCCCACATGCGATTTTCATTGGTTCAAAGTCAAATGAAGGCTGGCTTAAAGGTTGATTGTGATTGGCCACTGGTTTGTGGCAGTCCGAAGAAGCAGGAGTCGCCTTAGTAAGATTCTGCACATTCGTTGTAACATTTTGACCTGTAAATGTAAGATTGTTAACTGTGAATTTGTGGGCTCCTTGTGTTACAGGTCTGAGCCACTATAGTCAGGGTTATTTTATGCAGTCTGTTGTAGCCTTAAAGTTCATTTTTGTACACTCTTAATAGCAGTCTGCAGAGTTATTTTTGTATTCTTTCGTACTGAACTGCTAGACATATGTTCATACAACCTTGTACTAGTCAGGAAGATTTATTTTTGCATTTTGTATCACAAACAGTAGTCAGGAGTTAATGACGCTGAGTGAGTGAATATAGTAGACTAGTGTTCCCGTGTACCGAGCAGAGGGTCACTGATTTTGAGTTTTCTACAGTAACTGCAGATATAGCAGAGGACAGTCTGCCAGTTGAGATTGAAACTTTTATTTTTAAGTATTTTTTCATTTGAACACCACATTCTTTTGTCCAGAAATAAAGAACCCCAAAAGATGTTTCTGTGTCCTGTGCTGATCTAATTTAGCCAGGCTACATATAACACAGGTAACACTACCGGCCACACAGTAACATATGTGATGCATGTCTATGTCCACTCTGCCTGCTGATCCTGATTTCTTAATGCCACACAGCTGAAAAAATTTTTCCAAATGTTTTTCAGATTATCATCAAAATCCTGGAGGGCAAGAAGCTTACACGGTACCTTGCAGAGAAGATACTGGCCAGTGGTACCAAATTTTAGCAGTAGTAAAAAAATAAAACAAATCAGGAACAACCATCTCCTTCTCCTTATTTTTTTCTCTCCCCAATCTGTATCTACTTTTTTATCTCTCGTTGTTGGGAATCTTGAATATTCAAGCCTCAATATGTACAAGCCCCTCTATGGTTGGAGCCTGAGTTTAGGCTTTTGAAGTGAGGATGTGTAAGCAATATACTTGAAAGTTCGGCAGCTGATCTTTAAACAATATCCCTGGTGTCTGCCAGACTGCTTTAACACTGAGGCTCTGCTGCAGCTCTCTTGTTCTTTTTGGAGCAATGTGTTCTTTAGCCTATATTTCACTTGTTTTGGCTTTTGTTACTGTCAAACTCTTTTAGCTATTGAAATGGCAAACTGCAAAAAAAAAACAGAAATGTGTTACTAAAGCGCCTGAAATGTGATTTCAAACACAAAACAATAAAATGAAGAATTGTGATTATGGCATATAGTGAGTTGTCTTTATTACTGTTTGTTTTTGTTTGTGTTTTACATTGACTGGCCAAAACCAGACCATGTAGGATACAACAGCAAGTGTTCTTAGTTGCCCTTTGTTCAGACACATGAAACATGTTTATCTGCTGCTGCAGTGCAAGTCAGATTCCTTTTTACCTTATTTATCTCACATTTCTGCTTTTTTTTTTTTTTTTTGTTATATTGGTTAATGTAAGCCTGTCTCTGTAAACAAGAACAAAAAAAGTCTGACGTGACAACTTTTTAGTAGCTCTTTATTTGTAAAAGCACATTAATAAGAGGTAAATGCAACCAAAGACCCTAATACACCCTTAAGATATTGTAATGTAGGCTAATATATTAACTTCCAGTAACTACATCCTGCAGAAGAGTGGCAATAACTTTAAATAAGTGAGTGTGTTTGTGTCACATAATCCTTCGCAAATTGAGGTGACATGAACAATGAGTGCTGCAGCACGTCAATCCGACCGGCAAATGTTACTCTCCCCGGCCAGCCGTTCATTCGACCAGCACATGTTATTCTCCCTACCCGACCATGGAGGCTCCTCGTGGGGCCCGAAAGCCAAGGAAAGCCTGGGGATCTGCATTCGGCTTTCACCCAATCATAAACTACCTTTAGACTTTAGTCCCGCCCACATTTGAATTTCAACCAGTTACATCAACCTTTAGTCCCGCCCACATTCGAATTTCAACCAGTTACATCAACCTTTAGTCCCGCCCACATTTGAATTTTCGACCAATCACAGTCAACCTTTTAGCCCGCCCCTTTCTACTGGCTGCAGACGGGTACACTTGAACTATTCAGGCTTACATGAACCACGTGACCACCCCGCGGCAAGATCATAGAGTGTCGCGACTCTTCTATCTCTAGGACTCTGGGTACGAGCATAAAGGCAAAGGAGCAACACAGGAAGCCCCCTGGAACTTACTGGCCCGCCCCACAATTCGATAATGTAACCAATAATAAAAGCCAAATGAGTCTTTAATCACCTCAATTCAATTTTTATGAATACGGGCGTATCGATACTTCGATACCCGCTGTTCTGTTTTCCCTTCTGACAGTTTTAGGCATTTAATTTGTGAAAACCAGCCCAGACTGATTTTTAGATGGTCTTCCGTGTCACATGATTATGGCAGCCTATCTGATATCAGAGCAGAAGGCTGAGCACCATGTTGATCTTTCACTTTAAGCAATTCAATTAATTTTGTATAAATTAATTTAAGGATTTTCATCTTATTTTCATTTCATTTACTCATTGAACTGTTTTATTATTTTATAACCAAATAATTATTAATAATAATTTATTCAGATTTCATATTGCTCTGCAATAAAGTTATTAATTAACACTACAGTCATGTGATCTTTCTTTAAGGGACAAAAAGTATCAAATACTTAATTAATGGAGAACTTTAGCTCTTCACAGAGTGAGTGTGTGGCCCTTAAAAGGACCTTTGATTTTTCTAGTAAAAGAGAATGAGCGGTTTAACCTCCAAAGCCGTACAAAGTGCGTCCCTGTCTTTTCAACGCATACACCACATCCATGGCAGTCACCGTCTTTCTCTTGGCGTGCTCGGTGTAGGTGACGGCATCACGGATGACGTTCTCCAGGAAGACCTTCAACACACCACGGGTCTCTTCGTAGATCAGACCAGAGATACGCTTGACGCCACCACGGCGAGCCAGACGGCGAATAGCGGGCTTGGTGATTCCCTGGATGTTATCACGGAGAACTTTACGATGACGCTTGGCGCCTCCTTTCCCCAGTCCTTTTCCTCCCTTTCCTCTTCCAGACATTTCCGAAACTTTTTCTTTGACACTCTAAGTCGAGTCTGGTGGTCGAGAACAGACCGACTGTATTTCTTGACCTCCTGCGGACCTGTTTGAAAACAGATGGCGGGCGTTTCACTGGGCGGTGACTTAGTGGTGAAAATTGTTCCATTTTAAAATAAAATATTGTACAGATGAACCGACAGTGACACTGATACTGACTGTGGTTTTACTTCATTTTTACTGATAATCCACAGTTACCTACAATAAGCAGGTTAAATATTATTTGTGGTAAAAACAGACTTAGTAGTGTTCTTTAAAATACATTCAGAATCTAGTGTTAATGACTTTTACTCATGCTTAAGGTTTCTTTAAGTTGCCAGAAATATGCGTTTTTAAGCACTTTTTATGCACACAGCAGTACAAAGTAGAACACAATTTATCATTTCACTTTCTGTCACAAAATCCCCAAATGCTGAATTTGCTCATAAAGAAACTCATTTATTTATTTCTCCAAGCAGAGCTTCGGCAGGCAACAAGACATTTTGGAAGTGCATCTGTCATCAGAACATTTAATGACACAATTCGCACAATTATACATGTTAAAACTTGTATTTAAAAAAAAAAAAACAGAAAAGGAAAACAGAAAGAAAATACATTAACCCAAAATTAAAGTTCATAAAAGGGCATCACAGCTCCTGTACAACATGTAAATATCCAAATTGAAGTATCATTATTATCATTTTAAGCAAAAGACATTTAAATTAAAGCCCATTTAAAACTTTGCTACAAGACACATTTTAAGTTATAATTTGAATCCTTAAATTATTAAGAACTGAGAGGATTTAAAGACAAAGAAACACCAACCTATCAACACCCTACATTTATTCATCTTTTTAGTTAGAATGTCTGATCTGTACCTGCATTAGTTTCGTTTTGTACATTTCTTACACAGAAAAATACAAGCTGTCACATCAGTAAAATGAAACATTGTCCAACTGATTACTTTATGAAATGATTTGTGAGCAATTTCTTTAAATGACTATATATTAAGAATAGTTTCTAGTCAAGGTTTTTTTTTAAAATATATATTCACATTAAATATGGAGTTATATCATATGGAACAAGACAACCAATTTTATTAATTCATAAGTAATTATACAAGTTGGAAAGTTAATTCATTATAAAAAGTTGTTCTATGTACAGTTAAGGTGAAGTGAAGATATCAGAAATATCACTGACATGGGAAACAAGTGATTAGTCTGTGATCAAGAACAATTTTTTGAAACATGACAAACATTGCAGAAGCAGGACAGCAGCTCTCAGTTAGTGTTGGGTGGTCCTGAAAAGGACCTTTGTGTTGTTGAATGGAGTGTGCCAGGTTTATTTGGAGCTTGTGTACTTGGTCACAGCCTTTGTACCCTCAGACACGGCGTGCTTGGCCAGCTCACCAGGCAGCAATAGGCGGACCGCGGTCTGAATCTCCCTGGAAGTGATGGTGGAGCGCTTGTTGTAATGAGCCAGACGGGAGGCCTCACCGGCGATACGCTCAAAGATGTCGCTGACAAACGAGTTCATGATGCCCATGGCCTTGGAGGAGATGCCGGTATCGGGGTGGACCTGCTTCAACACCTTGTACACGTAGATGGCGTAGCTCTCCTTCCTAGTCCTCTTCCTCTTCTTGCCGCTCTTGGTGGCTTTAGAGACGGCTTTCTTTGAGCCCTTCTTCGGTGCTTTCGCTGGTTCAGGCATGTTCGCCGCGCAGAAAATTCGTCGAACGAGTGACTAGACACTGATCAAGACGCTCTATATGTATGTGCATGAGGTAGAACGTAGTGTGCTGTTGCTCACACAGGATTGGCTGAGTTGTGCTCGAGACTGTGCATGTGCAACAATAGAAAGACCCTCTGAACCCCCTACAGAAGTAAAGAAGCGTCAGCACACAGCCATCAGTGCATTCGTATTTAATAGGGGATACCGGGGACGGTAGTGACACTTTTTGTTTGACCATCAGTAACTCAGTGGTTGTTCATGCTAGATGTCTCAAGCTTTGATGCACAACACTCAAAGTTTCTACAACAAATGAAATATTTACCCTATCTGTAAAAGGTTATTTCTCATTAACGAAATTAACTGTAGTTAATGTTTTTGCTTGTTTTTATTTCCTTATTCTCGCTATTTTAGACTGTATTGTTTTGTTTGTTTATTTGGTTGTTTGTTTTTACATCATTTTTTTATGATTCTGTTCAAAACCTGGTGACTTTCCAATCGGTCTGTTTTATTTTGCTGCCTTTGTGAATCACTTTGGAATGTGGACTTTGAAAAGAGCTCTATAAATAAAGATGATTAAAATGACATTAATGTCACTCTTCACCTTCACCTCCGCAGTTTAGTGCGTCTGTGATCTGTTGACTTTCTCCATCGGCAGGATGTTTTAATCGTTAAAAAACGCACTCACAGGGTGGGGGTCATTATTCAGTCGACTGTGGAGGAAAAATACAAAACAAAAATGCTGAAATGAGTCACCACATCATGTACTCGGCAGCTGTTAATATGTAACAATGTACAGCCCTGCAAAGGCTTATTTTTCCTGTAGGATAAGACTGAAGTACATTTAATAGGATTTGTGTGGAAATATTACAGCAGGATGAACAACATGATCATTATGATGGAGGAGATTTAAACCTGCAACAAACTCAGCTGCTGCTGACTGCATAAAAACTACAAAACTGATACAGAAAACACATGTTCAATATGAGCTCATGAATAATAACAATGATCAACTTTATTGATGCAGTGCTTTTCAAAACAAAGTTACAAAGTGATTTACACAGCAGACCCGAGACTGAAACATTTCAAATATTGAATTTCTTCATTTTGTGATGTTCTACTGTACTTTAATCCCGCGTAAACACGGATCGCACTCTGCGTCATGACGCACTGACAGTTTGGGACTGTGTACTGTAGATTTCCTCCGAGAAAACGTCTTGTTGTCTGTTCTGTGCAGCTTCAAATGTGAATACAGCAACTCAGATATTCTGCCGAGAGTAAATTGATATTTTTATTTGACGTTTGTGGGCGTGTGCGTGTTCAGGACAACAGAGGACAAATTTCAGGACTTTGCAGCCTCATACCGCCTCTAACTTGTTCATTTATTGAGCTGTTGTGTGATCAGACGTGCAGAAAAAGACAGTCCGGTTCGCCCGTTATAATAACAAGTGTGAACATCTGTGAAAAAATTCAGATCAAATTATACACAGTTTATAATATAATTGTTGTGAGCTTTAAACTCCTACAGTTTAATGAAGATGATATTTACTGAAAAATCACTGTGGCTACATGTCATTTTCCACAACATTAATAAGACATGGTGAGAGTTCCAGTCTGCGGTTACTCTAAACCACTTTGGCTCTTGATGCGGTTATGTTTAATTTGTCTGCCTATCAGTGCACCAGAGACATAAGAAACAGCTCTTTGTGAGGAGTGCGTGGCTCTTAAAAGAGCCTTTTTGGGGGTCTGCTTTTCTAGCAGCTTTACTTCTTGGCGGGCTTCTCGGTCTTCTTGGGCAGCAGAACAGCCTGGATGTTGGGCAGCACGCCGCCCTGAGCGATGGTGACTCCACCCAGGAGTTTGTTGAGCTCTTCGTCGTTGCGGACAGCCAGCTGCAGGTGACGGGGGATGATACGGGTCTTCTTGTTGTCGCGGGCAGCGTTTCCAGCCAACTCCAGGATCTCAGCGGTCAGGTACTCCAGCACAGCCGCCAGGTAGACGGGGGCGCCGGCACCCACACGCTCCGCATAGTTGCCCTTCCTCAGCAGCCTGTGAACACGACCGACTGGGAACTGGAGCCCAGCACGGGAGGAGCGGGTCTTTGCCTTAGCTCTGGCTTTTCCACTGGTCTTTCCTCGGCCACTCATTTTTAGACGATTCTAGAGACACGACTCAAAGAAACTGAAGCTCAGACAGACGCAACCCTTCATTATATGTCCGCGGAGCGCGCGCAGACGGGGTCAGGGGTTCGTTAGACCAACCAGAGAAGAGACTCCAGCAGCGGTCCACCGCTCTGATTTCTGGCGGACTTTTTGAACAGATCCCTCGCCAATCAGCAGCGGAGATTCGGGTGGTGGGTCGCTCCTCCAGGCGGTGCTGCGCTCCAAGAGGAGCCCCTCACCAATCAGGAGGCGGAGGTCTGAGGCAGCGTCACTGATCATAGCCGGTCAGACAGTTTAAGAGCAGCGTGTCTCCTCTCTTTACCACACTTTTACTCCTGTTGAGAGAAAGAAGCAAGGATGGCAAGAACTAAGCAGACTGCTCGTAAATCTACCGGCGGCAAAGCCCCCAGAAAGCAGCTGGCCACCAAGGCTGCTCGTAAGAGCGCCCCGGCCACCGGCGGCGTCAAGAAGCCTCATCGTTACAGGCCCGGTACCGTGGCTCTCAGAGAGATCCGTCGCTACCAGAAATCCACCGAGCTGCTCATCCGCAAGCTGCCCTTCCAGCGCCTGGTCAGAGAGATCGCTCAGGATTTCAAGACTGATCTGCGCTTCCAGAGCTCGGCTGTCATGGCTCTGCAGGAGGCCAGCGAGGCTTACCTGGTCGGACTCTTTGAGGACACCAACCTGTGCGCCATTCACGCCAAGAGAGTCACCATCATGCCCAAAGACATACAGCTGGCCCGTCGCATCCGCGGAGAGAGAGCTTAAACTGTCTGCTGCCGCTACACAAACACAACGGCTCTTTTAAGAGCCACCTCACTCTCTCTGAAGACACTCTTCTTCTACTGCTCTAAGGTTTAACGAGCTTTAATTATTTGAAAAAAATTCAGATGAAATACTAAATAGTGTAGTAATAACACTTTGGAAGCCTATCGATAGTAGAACTTGGAAGCTACAAAATAAAACAATCGACAGTTTCAGGTGTTGTGGTAGAAACAGTTTCGAGGCAAAACAATAACTTGAATAATTTTGAACATGGAGCCTGTTTCAGTATTGAGTGAGACTGTAATGTAAACAGCAGCTTTACTCTATTAACGTTTACTATTAACATGGTGTCCTCATTAATACAAGGTGTCATTCCTGCTTAATTTTAGTTTTCGATTTTTATTTCCAAAATTGTAACAAACAGGTTAGAATTGAATATCTCACAAAAAGCTAATTTTCTTTTGTGTGTATGAACACAACTGACATATAAGGTCACTGTCAAAATTTTATATTCATAAAATTCAGTCTTTACAATCTTGCAGAAAGCTTGATGAAAATACATTTAATAAATGTCAAAGTTTCATAGAAATGGTGAAAACATGAAAACAATAGAAATGTTCCAGATTAAAATCTTAATGACTGTATGCAAGTTTGGGTTCCTATTTTTTATTACAGCCTCTTATGGTTAAAATTAAATTCATAGAGAGGATATTATTTTATTATTACAGTTACACAGGCTGAACATACATGAATTGAAATATGATATCAAAACAAAGAAAAAAAGCAAGAAAATAAATAATTGAAAAATAGGATAAATTCATAAAAACACGGCTGCCCCTCTCAGCCCCCGAGAGGGGCAGAGCAGTGTTTTTCACCGGAAAGTGATGAGATGCAGATGTGTCCGTACATTTAAATACACATATCTAGAGGCACCCACTTAAACTTAAAATTAAACTTAAAATAAGAAAAAAGGAGGAAAAAAATGGAAAAATAAAAAAGTAGTGTCAATGATTAATTAAGTAATCAATTGTTGACATTTTCAAATATCAATTCAGGAAAATGCACAAAATTCATATTCATGCAAATGTGATTTAGGACCTCAGAGTAGATAAAGTCTTGGGGACCCTCTGTGATTTCTGGTGAACCCTGTAAAGGGGGCCTGGACCCCAGGTTGGGAACCACTGGTTTAGATTTTTATTTAAGAATTAAAGTTAAAGAAACCCTCAGAGGATAATGGCAAAATGAAGAACATGACACAAGCTATATCCACAGCGCCTTCAAACTCTTCAACAGACTCGTCCTGCATTAGAAAAGTACACAGTTAAAACACACAAAGAGCTCATAGAACAAGGGCCAAAGTGAAAACACTGAATTTGTTATAAAAGATTACTGTTAAATATGTTTGATTGTTAACTTAAATTAAATTCACAATGCAGAGAGAGAATTGTATAAATAATGATATTAAAGTAAATTTAAAAAAAATAAGAAAAAAGAGTAAAATGAAGTCTGTGATGCTCAGGACATAATCTGCTCAAAATTCATTCAGACTGCTCATTTTACACGAATTCTCTACAATTATTGTGTTGATTGTTTAGTGACCAAATTAGGGGTTTATACATTTTTATTTATTTTTGTTAGTTATGTAAGGTTTTGAAGGAAAAAAATGACTCTAACAGTTTCATAGTGTGTACATTTGTGAAATGGAGTGTATTCATTTTGTGTCAAAGCAACGAAAGGTGACCCACAGTTTAGTCCAAACTGACTTCTGTTGTCCTGACTCCATGAAGAAATGTAAAAATGTCAACTCAGTATTGAGAAATTGTGTGTTACCAGTTGAAAAATGTCAACAACTAATAAGGTATAAAAGCTGTGGATACTATTATAAAAGCTATTATAGCAGACTACCGTGTTATACTGATTTATTCTTGTAATAATGGATATATTATATATTAACCGCTGCGGTGTGTGTGGTTGTTGTGTGTGTGTGTGTTGTGTGTGTGTGTGTGTGTGTGTGTGTGTGTGTGTGTCAGCCACTGTGATGTCACAGAACCATGCCTTTGATGACGTGCCTCTGTAAATATTTTATATATATATATATATATTATATGTATTAACTGCGGTGTGTGTGTCTGTGTGTCAGCCACTGTGACATCACAGACACATGCCTTTGATGACGTGCCTCTGATGACGTGTCAACATTCTAGAACCTGGCTAGGACCATATACAACAGGGTGCCTTTGGAACACTCAGGACACGCACACAGCTTCAGAGGGTCAAAAGGTGCAGTTTGACTGGACAGAACTTGGTTTTCATCAAACATGCTTCGAATTACGGGGGAGCTAAGGAGGAGCACAGCTCACCTGAAAAGGCCCCTGAAAGCCTCATTTGGGACATTTGAGGAGAGCTCTAAAACACGATGGTCCTGAAATGAATAATAGTGGAAAACATGCCAATGTTGTGTGTGGCAGCCCGGCAACAGCGCTGTCCATGGTCCTGACACGGAGCAGAGGTGACAGACAGAACACGTTACTTACTTCGGTTCCGGTTTGCTTTTCGTTGTTGCAAACTGAACTTTCGGCCCTAATTCCACTTTCTCCCGATTATAACAATCCACAGACAGAAGGGAAACGACAGGAAAGTGAAGAGACGGTCAGTGAGGAGAGAGTGTGAGAGAGAGATGCGCGCAGCAGAACAGCTGTTTCTAATGTGAGATAAATGTCAGTTCATTTTGTCGCTGCCTGTCAGTGGTGGACAGTAACGAAGTACATTTACTTGAGTCCTGTACTTGGGTACATTTTTTGAGTATCTGTACTTTACATGAGGGTTTCTCTTGCTGTTGTTTTGAAATTCGGACTTTCGCTCCACCACATTTCCTCTTTCATTCAAATAAAAGTCGGTAATGGCGGCGGCATACGTATACCCCACAGGTCAGAAAATGACAATAGCCGTCCTTTTTGTTTTTGGTGACATTTCTTTGCTGAAGTTTTTATAGGTGTTTCTATGGGCTTTGCGTAGCAGAGTGCTTCTACAAGCAAGTCAGTGCATCATTAGGTGGTTTCAGAGAGTTACAAGCTCCCGTAAATGCACCGTGAAAACAACGGAGCGATGTATCGATATTAGAAAGTGTACTTTTCAATACTTATGCACTTTTAAAAGCAAGTACTCTAGTACTTTAAGTGGAGTAAAACTTTGACTCAGCAACTTTCACTTGTAGTTGAGTAATATTTGAGCAGGAGTATCTATACCTTGACTCAAGCACTGGGGTTGACTACTTTGTCCACCACTGCTCCCTGTTCCGCCCCTGATCCGCGCTTGGGCACAGGGTAGGAATCAGAAGGAACACACGGCTATAAATTATAGTTGGGAGCGTTAAAGGCTGTGACACATAGTGCCACATTGCACGACTTTCACCCTCTACGAACACAGCAGGGCTCTCTGTTATGACGCACTGACATTTTGGGAATCCTGCACTTTTCCGTAAAGTTTCCGTAGAGTTTTAGCTCATACTTTTACTCACCCGACACAAGTCTTTCATCAAAGAATGAAAATCAGTCTTCAGTGTCCCAATCAGCTGTTTATGCATTTATATTTATTTTTCTTAGTTATGTGAGGTTTGAAGAATAAAAAAAGACTCTCCAGTTTCATAGTGTGTACATTTGTGAAATGGAGTGTATTCATTTTGCGTCAAAGCAACGAAAGGTGAGCCACAGTTTACTCCAAACTGACTTCTGTTGTCTTGACTCTATGAAGAAATGTAAAAATGTCAACTCAGTATTGAGAAATTGTGTGTTACCAGTTGAAAAATGTCAACAACTAATGAGGTATAGAAGCTGTGGATACTATTATAAAAGCTATTATAGCATACTACCATGTTATAATGATTTATTCTTGTAATAATGGATATATATTAACCGCTGTGTATGTGTGTCAGCCACTGTGACGTCACAGAACCATGCCTTTGATGACGTGCCTCTGATGACGTGTCAACATTCTAGAACCTGGCTAGGACCATATACAACAGTGTGCCTTTCGAACACTCAGGACACACACACAGCTTCAGAGGGTCAAAAGATGGACTGAGCAACAGTGGTGTAGAATTGGGTAGGGACACTGTCCGTAGTGTCTAGTCAATGATTATGGCACACAAAGGGTTAACAGTCGGTCTCTGCTAGAAGTCCCGCCTCTAACCTAAATATCGCACTCCGATTGGCTCTGCCGGTTTCTCGCTAACATACATGTCATTGCCGTCCGCCCTGTCACTCCATCTGCTTGTAAAAGCTACTTGCAACCTGTTAGTTGGACAGGACAGGAGGCAGTGCATGTATCTGCAACCACGTAGTAATGGGCACTGCAGTTCTTTTAGATGTACTGAATCACTAGAATCAGTTCACTAAAAAGATTCATTCAAAAGATTCGTTCACCCAATCACCGAATCATTCAGTGCTTGGCGGAGCGGCCTGCGACTCCGACTTCCTGCACTGGCAGGCTCTGATTGGCTCTTAATTTTGACAACAAACACCACATGTTGTATAAAATACGAATTATTTGTGTAATCGTAATATCTAACGCTTGATAGATTAGTCTTATGTTGTGCGATGAAGTTTTAATCTGTCAACAAGCAGATATTTTGTGTCTGATAATAATAAAGGTTATATACATGATTTATCAAGCGAACAGTTACAAAGTGTTTTACAAGGCAGATAAAAGAACGGATGTTCCATGCAAGAGAAGTGGAATCACTTTTATTTTAACTTCAATCAGCGATCGAGGACACACTTTATCTCTTCTGCTATGACTGTGGTCTGCAAACTACAGCTAACCTACAGCTGATCTAACAGGATGTCAGTGTCTCTTCCTGTATGTTCTCTTAAGTCTGCTGGAAACTGTCCGACTTGACTGCAGCTTTTTGTCTCCACCTCGTGCTGCGGCCGCCTGATCTCGTCTACTTGCCAGGCGAGGCGCAGATCATCTCGAACGCACCTATAGATACTCTATATACCCAAGATACCCCACGAGAGGCTGTTCCAACCAAAAAATGGCATACACTTCCTGTCTCCTAAATGGGCGTGGTTATAACCCTAACCCTAACCCTTCCACAACAACAGTTTGACAAGAATGGCAATAAGACACACGTTTTATGTCAGTACACGTCAGTTTAGACAAATTGGAAAACGTCAGCAGCACTGCAGTGAAGAGTGGAAGGAAACCGGATCAAGTGGACAACTCTGATTTATCATGTTCAGGACTACCAGGGGCAGGGGCGAGCTGTGCCAACTCTCGCGAGAGTGTGCTGTTTAGACAGAGGTAGGTCTTGAACAAAGTTAATTTTCTCCTGATGTGTCCGTCTGAAATTTTCCATTTTACAGTCGAAATGTTCAGAAGAGATGTGGCTTGTGAAAAATGAGTCCAAAATTTACTTCTGTGACTGTGGGGCGAAAGAATCCATCATAATCTGTGTTCACGTTCAATTTTCCCATTGGAGTCAATACAACCAAGGCTGCCACTAGTCTTCTAAAAAGGCGTGGCCGTGCAGAAGCCCACGTGACATGTATACGGGAAGCTGACTCGTCATGGGGGGTCTCTTAACCGTCTTTGGCTGAAAGGTTCAGGTTTCAGTTCAGTTCACGGCTTCCGGGACCGGGAGAGGAGAGTGTTGTGGCTGTGTTGCTTTGACAAACACGTTTGTAAAAATAATCTAGTTTATAAATCATGATGTTTTAAGTGTCCTGTCCTATGGTATGATATTTAACTGGTCTACTTGGCAAATTGGGCTCAGTGAGCGATCCGTTCACTGAACGTATACCCCCAGTACATTCAGTGAAGGGTTCACACTGAACATGCACCGTTCCCTCACAAACTGTCGCAATGAGAGGATCAGACAGTCACGCATTTTCTCAAACTGCGGGTTTTACACTACTTGTTACATGCTGTGTCCTACTGTACGTGAGTTGTTGCGGTGGCAATTTAGCAGAGTTAAAAAAAAATATAAATAAAAAAAGTTAATTTTCTCCGAGGTACACTTGAACACAACACACCCCTATCTCCCTCCATCGCTCCTGCCCAGTGCCTGCTACAGCTGGTGAGTCTCACTCTCTTCTCATTACTGCCAGCCTAACGTTTTAAGTTTGTTTATCTGGAAACTAAATCTGTTAAAACAACGGGGAACAACGGTCGCCATGAAAGTGTATCCCTCAGAGGAAAATGATTCAGGAGAGTGTAGTTCACTGAGTGATTCGTTCACCAAGTGATTCAGGCGGCGGCGCACGGTCCCTCCCTCCCTGCAGCTGCACTGCTGACAGCTCAACTGAATTGAGAAACGAACGAATCACTTGAGGAAGAGATTCGGTTCAGTACGTTCACTTAAAAGATTCATTCTTTTGAATGAATCGTTCGCGAACGATACAACACTACAACCGCGAGTGTAGGGAGGGCAACCGAAATCAACATGAATATTATGATTATAATATCAGTCTAACCTTAAATTAATGTGTTCTGAACAGTAATTGCCCTTACATGGGATTTTAATGTGATAAACTGACTGTTTTTGTGGCTTTTAAACACACATTTTACCAACATTCTCTCAGTATTACACTGACCTGACAGAAATCTGCCAGCAGTTCATTTCTGTTACAGACCGGCGTAGGCATGTGTTTGGTTCTTTCAAATAGGAACAACCAGTGGACACTAATCTGCTTGTATTTGAGTATTCGTGACAAACCATTAATATATATATTTTTTACATTTCATTTATGTTTTTGTGATGCCCACTCAATACATTTGCGTGGATGTAATTAATTTTGTTTTATTGTATATTATTTATTGTATTTGGAAATTGGGCCTGCGTTTTATTTTGTTGGGAAAATACTATATTTTTGTGAAAAAGTAACCTGATTTTAAGTCAGAGTAAATAACTTGCAGTGGCAACTTTATGACAGTAGGTGGCAGTGTGAGATTGTTGTTAATACCAGATTCTATGGCCATGACCGTTGCTCGGCTGGTTTCCCTTCATAACAACAGAGGATCTAGTAGAGCTGAGCCACGTCTCCTTGCCTCACCATTATTCCCTGTGTTTCAGGTCAGTAATGTGACTAAACCTTACATAAAGTGCCGTAGCTTCTTATAAAATGCCAATGTATAATTATAAGTTTGAGTAGAAGAGTTAAGTGACGGGTGAAATTGGTTAATTTCATTTTGGTGAAGAGGCCGTTTGCCACGAGTAGCCGTAATGGCGGCGCACCCGCTCGTTCATTTTGTTAGCTTGGGCCGCACGTCTACATTTTGTTGTGCTATTTTTATGTATTGTACTGGCTCCATTTTAAATGTAAAGAAACTGGTAGACATAGTTTTAAGAGTAAAACGTTAAAACGTTTAACCATTGTTGCCATTTTAGTGTATACATATTTAGACACAAGTACTGATTGTTGTCTGTTAAAATATGTAGGTGTATTTCATTTTAATACTGTTGAGCAGAAGTCCAGAGGTTCCTTAAGAGTACCTGTGAGTTAGTACATTTAAGATGTGAAAGTGACCAAACTTATTTGGATAAATTAATGTAGAGGTATGTTGTTTGAGATGTTTTGAGGTTTGGAGATTTGTTTTATGTGTTTTATGAACATGTAAATGTGTCTAATGAGACGGAAGATGTGCAGCAGTAGTAAATGCTGGGTAACGGACAAATGCAAACAGTTTTAGATGAATGTGTGTTGATTGTGAATTGTAAATAAATATAACAACAGAGGATCTAGTAGAGCTGAGCCACGTCTCCTTGCCTCACCATTATTCCCTGTGTTTCAGCTGTTCATTGGTGCCGCAGCCCGGTACCTGTAACATTTTGTTGTATTGTATTTATGTATTTCCATTGTTGTTGATGGACAGTATGTTAATTGACAGTTTGATGCACAGTTGCACTACAGAGTAAAGATGAGAACTCTTCAAAGTTGCCTCCTTGTCTTTCATTAGTTGCTTTAACCTATAACATTGCAGAATGCATTAAATTCTTGTATTCTCTTTAGATATTCAGATACGCATGATAAACATGTCAATTACTGAATTTTTTTTCTGAATATGATTGTTTGCTTGTTTGATCAGCTCTACATGACGTGGAATTATGATTGCAAATACAAAAAAAAACCATCAACTTTCAGGAGTACTGTTTGGAGCACATTTATGTCCCCACCAATGTCAAAATCAAACCTACTCCCTTGCTAAGGAGGAGCTAAGGGGAAGCTCGGCTCACCTGAAAATCTAATTTGGGACATATGAGGAGAGCTCTTAAACATTATGGCCCTGAAATAATAATAGTTTAAATATACCAATGTCATGTGTTTATTCGCACATTACATCATAATACATGTATCTTCATTAGTTATAGTGATGCGTCGTTCGCGAACAAACCGGCTCTAAGAACTGATTCTTTGTAGCGAACGAGAAGAGCCGACTCCCATGGGGTACGGCCGAATCTTCAGCCGCTTTTGCTCAGCACTGCTGAGAATCCATGCAGGCAGGGGCGGGACTTTATTTTGATGGGCTCACCATGCGGTCAATCGCATGCGAGGACACACTAAGATCATACCATTATTTGAAAGTAGGAAGGGGGGCAGACGCTCCAAAGACAGCAAGTGTAGTGGTACAGGCCAGAGCAACAGCGAGATGGAGAGCCGGTGTTGTAGCCCTTCATGGTTTTCAATTTAACTGGTTACCATCGGGGTGTGTGTGTTGAGTTCAGCAGCTGTGTGTGCTCCTGACACCAGATTCATCACACATTCACAAACATAGTTACTCGGGATTTTCATGTCGCATTTCATATCTACTGCGGCGAAAATTGTTGTATACAAGCAAGCACTACAGAACAGACACCAATGAAAACACCAATTTAAGAAAATATATTTTCAAGATCGCGCTGGGCTGGGCTCCGTCTCACCTGAGTAAAAATATTAACACCTGCAAGTGCAGCGCTCTGCAAGAGGAGCCACTTGAACTCTCACATTAGCGTGTGGTAAACCTGTATTGATTAATTACATCAGCATCCATGTAACATTTTGTTTTAGCTCATCTAAAACAACTGGTTCCCTTTAGTTTATCTTGCAAAATAACCCGAACGTGCTCGTTAACAGTGTTTTCTCGAGGTTGCGGCCAAATAGACCACTACACCACAGCCCCATACAAAACTACACATGATGACAAAGACTTACTTTTAAACAGCGACGATCTAACACAGATCATACTGTCAAAATACACGAAATAATTGCAAATAAGGAGTCATGGGAAGAGTACAAGATAAATGGGAAGATTTTACAGCACAACACAGTACTGAGGGCATGGACTTGTTGATTTACAGTTATTTTCCTACCTTTTGTGTATACTGTACAGTAAAATACAGATGCACTGGCTCAGACTGCTTTGTTTGTCGCTGAGGGCTCGCAATATCTTATTTACCCAAATGAGCCAAGCACGGTGTGTCTTTAAACAATGATTCTGTCCCAAGTATTATAAAGTTTTGATATCAAACTTAATCACTGTAAAGTAATATTTAAATTGTTAAGTGAGCTTACTGAACTTCAATTACACTTTTCTTTCTCGGTACTTCCAAACATCCTACAACATAGATGGACAAAATAAAACACAATCACATTACATCTTCAGAAACATCTTGACTGAGTCTGCGTTAGATCGTCGCTGTTTAAAAGTAAGTCTTTGTCATCATGTGTAGTTTTGTATGGGGCCGTGATGTAGTGGTCTGTTTGGCGGCAATCTCGAGAAAACGCCGTTAATGAGCACGTTATTTTGCAAGATAAACTAAAGGGAACCAGTAGTTTTAGATGAGCTAAAACAAAATGTTACCTGGATGCTGACGTAATTACTCAATACATGTTTATCACGGACTAATGTGGGAGCTCGAGTGGCTCCTGGTGCAGAGCGCTGCACTTGCAGGTGTTAATATTTTTACTCAGGTGAGACGGAGCCCAGCCCAGCGCGATCTTGAAAATATTATATTTTCTTAAATTGGTGTTTTCAGTGGTGTCTCTTCTGTAGCGCTTGCTTATACAGTAATTTTTGCCGCAGAAATGCGACATGAAAATCCCGAGTAAATATGTTTGTGAATGTGTGACGAATCTGGTGACAGGAGCACACACAGCCCGACGGTAACCAGTTAAATTGAAAACCAGAGGGGCTACAACACCGGATTTAAATACAAGTGCGTCCGGAAATGGTGAACTTTACTTTTCACTCACTTCTTCACTTAGTGAAATGAGCCAAAACCGAAAAAGAAGCAGGATCTGGCTGGATTTCAATTATATTGGGGACTGCAAAGCTGAGTGCAGAATCTGTATGAAAATTAACGAAAAATTCCATCAGAGCAGGGTCAACAACAAACCTGCACATACATCTAAGAACCACCCACCTGTCCCTGTTGTTCTGTTGTTCATTTAAAGGTTTGATTAAAATGTTAAACAATAGTAACTGTGTATTTTTTTTGTAACAAAACATAAGGAGTTTTGAAAACACTGAATAAAAAAATTGCTTACCAACACACAAGCCATCCATAATTGCTAAATTAGGCTAAAATAGAAGGCTCAGAGTGATACTAAATGAAGAGCCATTTGGGAGCCGTAAGAGCCGGCTCTTCTAAGGGAGCTGAGCTGAATCTGAGACGAATCTTTGAAAAGAGCCGGACTTCCCATCACTAATTAGTTAACACTATGCTCTGTGAGCGGTTGTGTGTGGTAGACTGACAACTGCGCTGTCCATGGTCCTGACACAGAACAGAGGTGACAGACAGACAGAACATGTTTGGGTTTCTGTTTGCTTTTCGCTGTTGCAAACTCAGTTTTCGGCCCCGACTCCACTAACAATCCACAGACAAAGGGAAAAGGACAGGGAAGTGAAGGGACAGTCAGTTATTTAAATTGAATATTAAAATGCAGTTAACACAAGTAACGGCAGTGAGAGTACTCAAGTATATCCTCCAAAAGACATCTGCTCTTTACAAGAAAAATTGTGTGGCCCTTAAAAGGACCTTTGGTTTTTTCCTAACCGACAGAATGAAGCGGTTTAACCTCCGAAGCCGTACAGAGTGCGTCCCTGTCTCTTGAGAGCATACACCACATCCATGGCGGTCACCGTCTTTCTGTTGGCGTGCTCGGTGTAGGTGACGGCATCACGGATGACGTTCTCCAGGAAGACCTTCAACACACCGCGGGTTTCCTCGTAGATGAGACCCGAGATGCGCTTGACTCCACCACGGCGAGCCAGACGGCGGATAGCGGGCTTGGTGATTCCCTGGATGTTATCACGAAGAACTTTACGGTGACGCTTGGCGCCTCCTTTCCCCAGCCCTTTTCCTCCCTTCCCTCTTCCAGACATCGCTGCTTTAGTAGAAAGTGGATTTTCTATAGTCTTAACTAAGCTAAGCTAAGAGATCTTGAGCCTGGTGGGGTAGCACAGGGCTTCTTCCCTTCTCTTCTAGAGAGAGGGGAAGAGAGAAAGAAGAAGAGGAAAAAAAAGTGCAATGTGTGTCTAACTTGTGTGTTTTGTGTATCATAAGTGATTATTATATTCTTACTCCTTGTAGTCCAATCTTTTTAACTCATCTATGAGGACGTGATAGAAAACAGACGTGGGCCTATTCTTCTTTGGTCTTCGTGGCGGTTGATGATGAACTCTTTGGTGCATTAGCACCACCTACTGGACAACAGCATGAATCAGGGACATCATGTCTCCTGTTCATTTAAACTGTCTCATCAACCATCATGATGTGACTCTGTGCTGATAAATCAGTGCAAATTAATCACTGATTCAATGAGTGGTGTAAAAAATGGGGACTGGTCAATAACAAAAAGAAAACTGAAATAATCCACTTCAGTTATTCCTTCCTTCCTCAACATTTACCAGTTTAATGTTGTCTCACATAAGCTGAACTATCCAGATTCATATAAATATGTAGGGTTTTACTTTGATGAACACATGCATTTCATTAAAGGTGTCAAGGTAAAAGTAAAAAACTGAAAGGCATGAGTTGTCAAACATACTATTTCATGCTTGTGTGTGCCCTTGTGTGTTCAATTACTCCGCTGGGGCTCAGGGCCTTTAAAACATTAATATGTGTGTATTAGTTCAAAATAGTGCCATAATATACTTTCTGGGTGTGCACAAATATTGACCAACGTTGGCTATCCCACAAAGATAACCCAGGTGTTAAACCTAGGCCCATGGCTACACGATTCTCGTTGCAGTTCTACCGGCCAGGGTTAAATGTGTGCTGGAGCGACTAATGTTATATTCTAGAATGATGTGTGTCGCTACTAGCAAGTAGGGCTGGACGATTAATCGAATTTTGATTTTGATTTTGGCTTCTCACGATCATAAAAACATAATAATGGAAGAAAAACGATTAATGTGCCGCGCGACGTGCATGCAAATTCCTGAGCTGTAAAAACACAGTGAATGCACCAGTCTTAAGTGCAGGTGCTGCAAACTAGGAGTGACTGAGAAAAATGGAAGAATGGCAGCCTTTAGTTGATAAGAAAGGTAGGTTATCGTCAGTCATATGGAAACATTTTGGTTTCAAGTTGTTGGACGTTGAGCAGAAAGGCACGCACGCATGTGATCCGCAGACTACGTGTGAGCATCATAGTTTTACTGCCACTGTCACTTTTGTATAAGTTATAATACCCAAAATCTCAATGCAGAGTCGCAGTGAAAAGACAGGACAGATGCTGCCGTGTGCAGCGCATCTCTGCGAAGAGTGACTGATTTAAAAGCCGTCACTAGTTGGGGCTGCGGCGCTGACGGCAGCCCCTCTCGCCCAGCGTGTATGCCCCGATCACCTAGGTAACCCCGGATGTTTATATCAGCAAAGTCGGACAGATGACAGCTAGTAAAACGATCGCTGTTTGGCAGTGTTTTAATCTAGACAATGGAAATAATGTTGAATGTAGACTGTAACATAATAAGCTGATATAAAAATCACTCGACTGGAGCAACATGTGACCACATTCAGCACAGACACGAACATAAACCTACAAGTGGAGCTGCTGCTGCTAGCACTGCTAACGTTAGCCACACTGTGTAGCAGACTGGCAGCTAACGTTAGCTCTAGGTGTTTACCTGCAGACTCCTGATCCTCTTAGGTCTGAAACGGTGAAACATTTACTGAGTTACTGTAATGTTTTGTAAGTTAATGTGTTTGGTTTGTATTGCACATTTAATGCGCATAGCGCACATTTCAGCGGCATTTAAAGTACGATTTGGCGACTGTTGACTGTGATTAACGGCTTCAAATGGCTCAGTATTTTTTCGGACAATTTAAAAATTCTGCTCAATTTTAACTGCTTTCTGACTGTTTTCTTAGTGTTAGACTAGTCGACTAGTCTAAATTAAATTTTGCGTTTAATCAACAGGGAAATAGTCACCAGAACATCCCTAGTATGTACAGTACTGTATAAATTTAAAGTTTTTAATATTATTACCATTATCATTACAATCATCATTATTATTATTAACCCTAATCCCATCACTTTTTTCTTTTTTGCTGATTCGAAAAAATGATCTGATTCGTGACTCAAAATCGTGATACGATCCTAACCGTGAGTTTTTTGATCCGTTGCACCCCTATAAAGTATAGTCATAAAGTGCTCTATGACCAAGTGATAAAGAAGCAGAAGATGCAAAAAAGTGCAAGCTTATCGGTTTAATGAATAATCGTGTTTATTGATTGTGATTTCAATATCAATCAAAATAATCATGATTATTATTTTTGCCATAATCGTCCAGCCCTACTAGCAAGCATCAGAAGCAGCCACAATATGTCGTTAGCAGGGCTTGATGTGAGAGCGATGCTGATTTGTCAAAAGGAGAGACAACAGTGGAGAAAGGAAATGTTGCTGTTTTTGTGCTTAGTGGTTGTCATGTCTGACGAAGTACCACCACCATGGCCAACAGATTTGGGCCGCGTTTCCCAGTTTCAATGTATCTTAGCGCTCTATGAAGGTCTCTGAGATATACCTTAGCAAAGGAACTTCTTTTCCTGCGAGTGTTTCCCAAACTGTCCCTTAGCTGGAGCTCTTACGAAGAGCTGCTAAGGTACATCGTAAGTTGGAGCTGTCTTTCACCACGGTGCTGAAAGTGTATTAATCAATGCTGTATGTATCGATTGATCACTTAGAAATGTAAATAAATGACGTAACATAACAAGTGTTGCCATAATAATTTTACCTCCATCAAATATTATATCATAAATGAGGCTATGCCTTCTAAAGATCATCTGCTAAACTATTTGAAGCCTGGTCCAAACATACACAGGTATTTTTAAAAGTAGCGCTTTAAAACCAAATGTCTGTCCAGACGAGCATTTTGGCACCGTTTCAGGAAAAATCCCTGTCCTAATATGCCTGAAGCATATCACAATAAAAAAAAATGACTTACATGCACATCCCGTTATAAACAAGAAGACTAATGATGAAGCAGAGAAACGTGATTGCTGCTCATCGATAATGTTTTTGTCATTGAAACCTTTACAACAGCACCTGTTTGTCTCTCTTTTTCCATCATTGTACTTTCAATTCCCATTTTTGTCAATGTACAGACTCAGATACTCCGCAGTGTCAAAACACGAAACACATATCACCATACACGCTCATACTCTACCAGCTGGGCTGTCTTTAAATTAAAATATCGGCACATATAACGTGATGTGGTGAGGGATAGGGATTAATATTTTCCCGAAAATGACACATTTCTTCTCTCATTTCGTCTCCAATCACTGCCATTAGCTGCAACCCTGTTTTCTGCTGAAACTCCAGGATTGTTTTGTGAACTGAAGATCTTCACCCATCATCACATCAGCATAGGGGTGAGTACATATTGAGTGGATTATCATGTAGGAGTGGAATATCACTTTAAGGGAGACCTTAAGATACAACTTACGAAGCACGTAGCGCTACGATGGCTCTGGGAAATGGGGCCTTGGTCATTACCAAAAAGTGTCAAAACAGTTATGGATGCAGAATGGGTCAACCTGTTGAAGACAGCATTTCATTTTCTTGTCAATAATATGTGGACATACATTGATAAGTCAGACACAAGCCTTCACCAGGCAGTCGGGGTCGATGCAGAGTTGCCATAAGTTTGTGGCGTTTGGCAACCAATTCTGAACACAGAACCATCGGACATCAGACGTCCAATTTTTTGTTACATGGACTTCTTCGACTACAAGCTCAAAAAACCTGCTGTTTCTACTTGCGACCAGTTAGTGATTTTTATTTCTTTCCCTGACATATGTTCTGTTGTATGTTTGTGAATTACCTTTAGCAATATTGCATCAAGAAGGGAACCCTTGATTTGCAAACCTCTTGCGCGATTTGTATGTGTTGTTTCTTCATTGTGCACCTTTTACAAACTAATTATACTTTATAATGTGACTGTTGCTGTGGACAAGATCTGGGTAGGTTTAGGGGCAGAAAAAAACTTGTTAGGGTTTGAGAAAGATCATGGTTTGGGTTAAAATTATTACTCTCGCAAGATCTTTTGCAGGTCTGGGGTTTCTTTACAATCACAGTAAACAAAATAAAGCATGTGCGTACAGATGACATACAAAGCTGTCATGTGATTGGACAACAAAAGTGTGACAACAAATTTTTCCTGAGGCAGTTGTGATCTAGCTGGTCTGTTTGTTCATACTGTGACCATCTCAAGTTTCACTTAATCTAATCCCCGCCCTTCCTTTTCCAACATTACAGGGTGTATTTCTGTCATTTATCATACTGAAGGAGTTTGCATTAGCATTAGCTTACATTAGCCAGCTACACTTATGAAATCTGCTGGCGAGAGATGACAAAATCCAGGGTCGATTAATGTTTAAAAAAATTAATGCCTATTCCAATGTCAAATGTGCCACCTTTATGTAAACTGTATATGTGCAGAGCGAGAATGAAAAGCTCGACAGGCGTAACAACAGTAATTAAGGAGGGCGGGGCTTAATGAAGGGTCAATTGTTTTCAACTGTGCAGTGATGCCGACTAGACTCACAGTCATTTAGCTCTTGCCTGAGGACATAGTGTAAGACATAGACATACTCCTTCTCTTATTTCATTGCTGTTGATAAATAACTCTTTGATGCATTAGCACCACCAATGAATGCATTAATCAGGGACAACATGTCTTTAAGACAGCAACAGAAGATAAACATTTCTTTAGGCGTGAATATTGTAAGAAACATTTCAGATAATGTAAGCACATACCTCAACAATATAAAGAACATAGCTGTTTTATGAATTTTAATCTACAAATGTTACATATTATAGCTTTAAATTGCCATCAGATTAATGTAAAGAGCTGCGTGTCTGAAAGGTTTAAGGTCACCTTAAACTCGTCCACCACCTCCACCACAGGTGATGTTATTCCAGCATGACAATGTTAACCCTGTTGCTGTCATCCTTCTTCTTCTTCTTCTTCTTCTTTCTTCTTCTTCTTCTTCTTCTTCTTCTTCTTCTTTGAATGAAATTCAACAGTATAGACATCATGGTGCTTGGCTTTGTAGGAGGCTCCATTAGAAACATGAGAAGTCATCACATGATGTTGCTATCTTTATTGAATTAGTCTTCTTTCTCTCCACAGTGTCCGCTTTATCTCTTTTTGATGTTTCCCTGTCTCATCCATCTCCCCATTCCTCCTCCTTTTCACCACATCATCACACTTATTTTCTCGCCATCAATCTATTCTTATTAAGTTTCTGATGTTTGTGATTACTTTAAGACGTCTCAAAGAGAAATAGACCACAGAAGAAAGTGTTTTCTGCTACTAAACTTGTAATATTAATAGAAGAGAAGACACTTTTGGAACCTCAATAATGTGTTCATCCACCTGTAGGAACACTACTGTGTATGTGAGCAAAAATATTGAATTTGTCTGGTGTTGTCAGCTTGGCAAATGGATTTGCAAACAAAGGGAAATTACTATCCCAAGGACAGAGGCAAGGGATTTTATTCAAGATTTGCCAAAACATTCTAATAAACCAATCCCAGGCAAAATAGGGCAGGTCATGCCTTCGCCATCCTTGGGGAAAAACATATGGCAAAGTTATCCTGGGAAAAAAAGTATCTCTCCTTGTTAGTAGTCTTTTAGTTAACCCTGCCACCTAAAATGTCTTAATAAGCCAATCAAAGGAAGAGTTGGACAGGTCATGCCTTTGCCATTCTGGAAAAAAAAAAATTTAGGCATTAGGAAAGTGATTGGGTAGGGTTAGGATAATGTCAGGGTAAGCCAATTAGAGAGCAATATTGACCTCAAACTCTCTGAGGAGGCATCATACTACTACTTTCTACCAGAATCTACCAGAACTACTTTCTTTTACAGCGACATAGATCCTCATGACACTACAAAAACAAAACTCTGAAAGAGTTCTCAACTCTCACAGTATTTTTTTGTCGTTAAAGGGACAGTTCACCGCAAGATCAAAAATGCATCATTTTGGAGATGTTGGCCAGAGAGATGTCTGCCTTCTCCCCAATATTATGGAACTACAACATCAATGTCTCTTTCCAGAAATCTGACCGGGTGCTCAAGATAATCCACACACCTTGCTGTGAGCAGTTTCATGTTAGAACCATTTTCTCTCTGGCGAACTACACCCGCCAACCCTATCACTGTGCAGCGGGAAGCGTGCATCTACTCAAGTATGAGAGGCTCCATAAGGTGGCAACTCACACCAAAACAATCTAGATGGATAAACAGCACGACTGGTAATATGTGTTTTTGATTTTGAGGTGAACTTTCCCTTTGATTGAGTGAGCATTATACGCAAAGGAATCTTAAGATCTAAACTTAGAACTGTTATTTTGTATGTAATGAGCATAAATGATTTGTAAAAGTACTGATAATGATTAGGTTCTGAGGGTTCAGGCTCGAGCACAGAGACAAACATTCTCAGGATGAGAACTGACCTCATTTAACTCAAACTGTCACTTTGTAATAACAACAGCTTCCAACAACAACTGATCAATACAGATGGATTCTTGAATCTGACAGACGAGACGCCTGCTTTTATCAAACCACATCACAACCTCCTGCACACAGATGCAATCTACAGGAATAGCAAGCAAACCACAGTGAAGCTATGAAAGAGCGTGAAGCCAAGTGAACCACTTAATGCAGATTATGTTTGACAGCAGCGCAAAGTATTTTAAGTCCCCTAAAATTCATGTAGTGTAATTAAACAGGCCAGGAACCAATCATACCTGCATTAAACCGATATTCCACCCCAGAACGATAATCCACTCAATATCTACTCACCCCTACGCTGATGTGAGGATGGGTTAGGGTTAGGTTTAGGGTTAGACACCGTTAACACCATGTTTTTAGCCGAAATGTCAACTGTAGTCTTTCAGATTCGAGCCAGATGCACAAGAGATCTTGCAATATTTTCACACTTGCATCCATTAAGAGATATATAAAGTCTCGCGATACATCAACGCCATGTTTACATGCTACCTGGGAGGCTACAGTTGACATTTTGGCTAAAAACATGGTGTAAATGGCGTCTTTTGTGGTTAAATTTTAATGTCGTGGCTCACAGACACTTGGATTACACCACACAAGCAGGATGGAGACATTTTGTGTTTGTTTTGTGTTCTTTTTTCTTACATTTTATCTGTGGTCACCATTCACTGCCATTGTACTGGATTTGGCTGCAACCCTGTTTTCTGCTGAAACTCCAGGATTGTTTTGTGAACTGAAGATCTTCACTCATCCTCACATCAGCATAGGAGTGAGTACATATTGAGTGGATTATCATCTAGGGTGGAATATCACTTTAAGGTTTAATGTTCAGCTTTTGTTGGAATGGTTTTAGAGAGGTGTTGATGTAACTCATGGTCATTTTGGAGGTTGTAATTTGTGCTGCTGTTAATAAGATTATTTAGTCCATTCTCATTTCCAGGTCATCAAAGACAGACTTCTTTGTCATGCACAAGGTACCCTTTAGCATTGCGTTGGACACACCATGCTTTTCAAGTAACTTCAATATAAACCTGTCCACATCATGTGATGTAGTATAAAGAGCACGAAAGTCTGCATACGGAGGAGGTGGGATGGATGGACGCCGCAAACAAGCACAGAAGGATAAGGTTCATGTTCCACTGGAATCCCAATGACATTATCTGAAGTTTCTGAAGCTTCAGGTTAGATAATGTTATGAGTCATGTGACTTACATGATGTACGTAACATATTTTTTCCTAAACCTAACCAATTAACCAGTCAACCTAACCAAGTAGTTTTGGTGCTAAACTACAACCGTTTCACAACATTAGCCACATGTTAAAAAAGCTTTCTGGCAGCATCTCATAAAGACACTAATGGTCCAGTCAGTCTGACCCAAAATCCAGGAGAAATTGCAATAGTAATTGTTTCCTAGTTTTTATTGGTGCTACCAGCCTTCTGCATCATATATTAAAAGTATAACTTCATTGATTTAGTAGCACAGCCGTTCAGCCCTATATGCACACTACACAAATTGCAAAGGGCCCTGCAAGGTACACAAGAGCCCTGCCTCCCCTGTGTGTCAGTGCAGGTGTTGGTGTTTAGAATTTTGATGAGATGATGAAGCAGAACTAAAGAGTAAATAACATGAATGGGGTAAATATTAATCAGGTAAATTTGTGTTTCCTCCTCTCCAAGTTTGATATCATTCATTCACAGTAATGTTAAGTTGATGCTCCTCCATCTGTCTGTCTGTCTGACGTTAGCTGTGCTGCAGTCTGTCTGTCTGTGTCGTGCATACAGACACATCCACAGCTGCTCTGTGACTTTGTGTCTGACAGAAGTGAGAATGAAATACAACCATTTATCATGTTTGATGAGCGCCAACGTGCAGCAGCGTTTATAATCTCTAGCTCAGAGAAGATAACCGTGTCACGTGTGAACACGGGTTCATATACACATGCACAATTCCCTGCAGCAGCCTCTGTGGAAACCAGTCTGAAATGCAGGAAATTTGTTTTAACTATAATTCACACCTCCCGTTTATGTATCTATACAAGTTTGCTAGCCTATTCTAAAACATAGCCAGGCACTCAGGGATGCAAGGACACACGTACGTACATTAGGAACAGGGTGCTCCCCATCAATGTTGTGGCTTTATCCAGCTTGAGACAAAATGTCTGCTTTTATCAAACCAAACCACAATCTAGCTCTATTACCCAGAGTGAATCAATCAGAATGAAAACCACAACAGAACTATTAAAGAAGGTCGAGGAAGTGGACCAATTCATGCCAGCTGTCTTGTTTATTCCTAGTTTCTCATCACAAAGGCATTATGTGGTTGTGGTGCATTACAGTAACTTCAGTGCAAGGTGCAAAACATGCAAGCATGAAATATCTTTTAGTTTTAATTCCTTTTTTAAACATAATGTCACATGCCAAAAGTGTCACCATGCAAAGACATTCATGCTTTTGTATTTTATTGTTAATTCTTCAGATGTTTTTTGACATTAACAAACAAATGGGTAATACTGAGGTACTGCATTATATAAAGAGGGCCCTGAATGTGTAAAATTGTCATGGATCCCACTGCTTTTCAAGGCAAGACCCACCCTACTTTGAGATTGGTTAGGGTTTATCAAGGCGAGCCAAGCAGAGTAGGTTGAATCAGAGGCAGAGTGGGACAGGTCATGTCAACAAAAGCAGTGGGATGCATATAAAATTCATCAAAGTTAAAACTTGGACACTTGAGAGAAATCTGTCTTCCTCAGTCCAGCGTTCTGTGACTCTGACGGTTGTTCCTGTCTGTTTAGCTGTAATGTTCGATAGAAAAAGCCCCTGAGTCGCTGGACCTCATGATGGTCTCGTTGTGTCTGAGTGACAGCTGTGAGCGGTAGAACCCGTTGCTTTGGGAATCCAGCGGGGTGTCCGACACCTACGGTATATGAGAGCGAGAGAGAGAGATATGTTTTGCTCTTTAGTATATTACCACATATGACAACGTTTTTGTATTTTAATCTCGATTAATTTCTCATACTTCAGATTCAGCAAACACTCCTAGTTTCACATAAATGATCTGCCTGACCATATTTAAGCATGTGTTCATCACAAATGTAAATCAGCATAATGAATGCCTTTATGATATCTAAGGCTACGTCTTGTCTTTCTCCTCTGCCTGTAAGTGTTCATTCATGAAAATGACATTAATGAGTAAAAAGAAGTTTGGATTTTGAATTCCTTCTTTTGGAGATACATAAAGGAAAGGAAAGTCTGTCATTTTAACAGCATCAGCAGTGGAATTAAAGGGCCTGCTAAAGCCCAGGAACATGAAACAATAACCAGTGCTCTTAATGCTGTGTAACCTGAAATAAATAAGTTATGAAAATTGCTTCCAAAAAGAAAAAAGATGTCTTGCCACAGCAAGGCAATAGATGACTGCAACAGAAGGAATAGGTCAAGGGGAAATTAATATGATATTGTTAGGGTAAATGAATACATTTAGAATTCCATTATAGTTTAAAATCCAGAGTCAAAAAGGATAATGTCAATATAATAATGAAGCGCAATTTACATAGGATTTTCTAACTCAACATTAGCACTTGTCGACGTAATGAAATATACACTGCCTGGCCAAAAAAAAGTCACCACCTGGATTTAACTAAGCAAATAAGAGCCTTCCATTGGATAATTACTGCAGTGATAAATATGTTTCAGCTGGCAACAAGTTATTTAACCCTAACTGATCTCATTTCTTAAACAACCATGTCAGAAGACATATCCTGTGGTCGTGGAGAAGATGTTACTCTGTTTTAGAAGGGTCAAATTATTGTCCTGCATCAAGCAAAGAAAACAACTAAGTAGACTGATGAAACTACTAAAACTAGGTTAAGAACTGTTCAACACATTGTTAAAACCTGGAGGGATAGTGGAGAACCATCATCTTCCAGGAAGAAATGTGGTCGGAAAAAAATCTTGAATGATTGTGATCAGAGATCACTTAAACATTTGGTGAAATCAAATCGTAAAACATCAACAGTAGAACTCATGACTATGTTTAATAGTGAAAGTAAGAACATTTCCACACACAATGTGAAGAGAACTCAAGGGACTAAACAGCTGTGTCGCCTTAAGAAAACCACTTATCAGTGAGAAAAAAGGCTTCAGTTTGCTAGGGAGCATAAAGATTGGAGTCTGGAGCAGTGGAAAAAAGTCATGTGGTCTGATGTGTCCAGATTTACCCTGTTCCAGAGTGATGGGGGGCATCAGGGTAAGAAGAGAGGTGGATGAAGTGATGCTCCCATCATGCCTAGTGCCTACTGTACAAGCCTGTGGGGGCAGTGTTATGATCTGGGGTTGCTTCAGTTGCTTAGGTCGAGGTTCAGCAACGTTATGTGTCCAAAAAATGAGCTCAACTCACTACCTGAATATACTGAATGACCAGTTTTTTCCATCAATGGACTTTTTTTTCTTCCCTAATGACACGGACATATTCCAAGATGACAATGCCAGGATTCATGGGGCTCAAATAGTGAAGGAGTGGTTCAGGGAGCATGAGACACATGAACTGTCCCCCACAGAGTCCAGACCTTAACCCCATTGAGAATCTTTGAGAAGTGCTGGAGAAGACTTTAAACAGCGGTCTGACTCTCCCATCATCAATACAAGATCTTGGTAAAAAAAATTAATGCAACTCTGGACAGAAATAAATGTTGTGATATTGCATAAGATTATTGAAATGATGCCAGGGCGAATACATGCTATAATCAAAGCTAAAGGTGGTCAAACAAAATATTAGAGTTTGTGGTTTGCAGTCATTGATTGATTGCAGTTAAAGGTTGCCAAACCAACACTGATAGTATTGGATATAATTAAGTGCACATTACATTGTTAACTTAAGAACGGGGTGGTTTACCTCTTCAAATTTTTTGGCCTTGTACTGTTCCGCCCCTTTAAGGAAGTTCAGCAGTATGATGTCACACAGCACTGTACCCTACATAAAAACAAGAATTAATAAAGTTTTTTTTAGCTACATTTATCAGCTCTGAAGGACAAAAAAAACTTACAAACCTACAACATGAATTATGACTGGTACTTAATGAGTGTGTGCACTGGTTGTGTCAAGCAGAGCAATAAAACTCACCACTCCCACTGACGTGAAGGCTGCCACCATGTTGATGAGTGTGGGGATCATGTTGAACTTCCCTGCCTGCGAAGGAAGAACAGTGGTTTATATCAGCAGGTTTCAGTCTCCTGAATATCACAAGCAAATGTAATAGTACTAATAGTTGTAAAAGTAATAATAGTAGTAGTCCAAGGTTTACATTGTGATTAATGCAACGGCCATTAATACTGAAATCACCAAAGTCACTTCTGCAAAATTTTTAGGGGTGATAGTAGTTGAAAAACTGTCCTGGAAGCACCGCATTGAGTGTGTGTAAAAGAAAACATGAAGTGGTTTGGTGTCATTAGAAAACCTAGCTCAGTCTTTTAACACTCTATTATAGAGTAATCCAGAGACCACTTTGTGTGTTCCACCATCTTGTGGCGTCGCCATTGCAGCGGTGGCACGTCATGTCCATCACTCTCGGTGTCTGCTGGTTGGGTCTAGAAGGGAACCCCAAATTTGCGAGACTCTCACAAGATTTTTCATGGTTTCAGTAAAAATATTCACTCTCACGAGATCTTGTGGATCTGGGGCTTCCTTCTAGAAACCGTGCTGTTGCTTTCTAATAGCGACACCACGGACAGTTGGATTGACAACTTTAAACAGAAGGTACCTTTTAGGTTGGTGATATTAATGTTCTTAAAATTTTAAATAGTACTTAGACGTTGGTTGTGACAACAGCCAGAAATGCATAATGGGGACAAGAAAAGACAGACCACCTCCACCACATTTAAATGATGACGCAACTGTGTAAATTTACATGCATTTACATTTTTCATCAGGTATTAAAGATTTGCAGGAACAAAGTTCCTTTCTGTTAATATTTTTGTAGCGTTGAGTTAGAGTGTTTGCTCTCAGACAGCAGCATTCTTCATGAGGCTTGTGTATTTTGCATTTTGTTTTGTTTTTCCAAAGTTGAAGTTTCACAGGACTTTTGGAGCAGGGGAACTGTACAGGTTCTTCACAACTTCCTAGACATTGATGTCAAAAGTAACATTACATAAAAATTAAGTGTAAAAGTACAAAATTGTAATCTTCTTATGACAGCTCGCATTCATACATGCTCATATTATAGGAAGTCACCACCACAGCAACTGTGGCTTGTTAACTTCCGGTATTTTGCTGCATTTGTCTATAGTTTAATGTATTAATACATATCATAATATCCTTCTTCCCTGCAAAAATTATTGTAATCCAAAAAAAATTGTCCAATTGGCAACTGCATCAACCCACCTTGAATCATTGGCTCCTCTGTTCAAGAAATCTGTTGTCCATTTCCTTCTTTTTAGTGAACTAATGTCCATTCATAGCCATTGTGGTGATTATACACAAATAAAAATGCCATAGTCTGCAATAGATCTCCTTAAATCTTACACACTGGACCTTTAAACCCTGTTCTATTGATTAGCAATGAGCTCATACACAAATTCTGATACGCACTACGTTATTTACTCACATTTCCATTGACCAGGACATCAAACCTAATAGCATAGGCTTTGACCAGAGTGCGGTAGTCTGTCCCATTCTCCATCTTGTAGTATTTGGCAAACCTGCACAGACAGTCAAATAACATGTTCATATTTATTTTAAAGAAAACACTTTTAAGCTTATAGATCAGTGTGTTACTGTCAGTTGCAAGTCAGTGTTGACTTTTAATTTTTAGACTTAGTTTACTCAACAGTTTCAGTTTTTATCATTATTATTTCCAGTTTTTATTTCCAGTCGCAGTTTGGTCAGGCAATAAAACTTCCTAGTTAGGTTTAGGAAAAGATGGTTTGTTCTCCATGTATGTGTAAATAACCAATATGACTATTTACACTCCCAGGTGCAAATAGCATTGTTGGCTATGGACACCTGGGCGCTTGTCTCTGCCATGCTACGCCTCACCCAGGTGTAAATAGCCATTTCATCCTGGGTGCAAATAGCATTGTTGGCTCCTGACACCTGGGCACAAATAGCATCTGCCTATGAAAAATCCTGCACAATCCATCCCAATCTGTTTTTAGATTTTTATATTTCCTCTGTAAAAGTGAAGGTTTTGGTCTTTTGTTGTTGCCAGACGAAAAGGTCACGGTGTCACCAGGGACCGCTGCAATGAATTTTATGTTCCAGTTGTTTGGGTTCTCTTGTCGAGTTCTTTGAATGGAATGTATCAGTACGGGCATGTAAATACCTGAAATTGTAGCCCGGTGAGACGCTGTTCTTCTGCGACATGGCATCCAGCCGGGTGAATGAATATGAGGGGTTACACTGGTCATCTGACTTGTCCAGATCACATATCCAGCCGATCTTTATCCCAATCACGCCTCCCTGGCAGAATTTTCAAAATGAGGGAGGTACAGTACATGAATGAGTGTACTTCTGCTCAACCCTGTCTCCTACACTGTAAAGACAAAAAAGTTGAGAAAACTCACAATTTCAAGGCAACATACTGTAATAAACTTTTAAGTTTTGAAAAACCTTTACCAACCTTTACCAACCAATATTTTGTTGAGATAATTGACTTTTCTTTTTTAGATAAACTTGAGCCTGTGAGTTTTAGAGACCAAAATATATATATTTCAAAAGTTTTTCAAAGGTTTTTAAAACTCAAAGATTGGAGTTTATCTAATAGGGAAAAGTCAGTTATCTTAACTGAAGATTATATTATATATTATTAGTTTATTTCAAAAACTCAAAAATCTATTGCAGTAAGCTTGCAGAAATTACACGAGAAGTAATGTATTATATACAAACACACTTTGCATTGTTGCCTATGCACAGGATTGATTAGATTTCAATTACAACACAAAAAAAGAAAAAAGAGAGAAAAATCCACTGGAATGGAACATGTTCAAAAGCTGTGTCATTGTAATGGTCCATATTAAGAGAGCAGGAAAAAAAATCTGAGTCACATGTAATTTTCTAGTGAAGACATGGCTTGTCAAACAGAATGTCTCTTGAGTCTACCTTGTCGGCCAGTTTAGTGAAGTTCTGCTGCGCGTAGCGGACGACATCTCCCACTCTGAATATGGGGCAGTAGGTGTTGTTGATCATGTCGAAGTTGCATTTTTTGATGTATTCATTGGTGATGGTAGAAAGGAAGTTCCCTCTGCACGCATACACACAAATCATTACCAACATGCCAGACTTCACCACTATCTGTCTCATCGTTAACATCTTCATCATATTGAAATCGTAATGGTCGTACTTGGTGTAGTTGAAGGACGGGAAGCGGATGCTGTTCTTAATGAAAATGGTGAAATTCTCCACTTCCATCATCGGTGTACTGAGAGAGAGAGTAGAGACAAAAGCACTAAATGTGTTATTTCTCTTGAGCCTCACATAGCTAGCACACAATTTTCTATTTTATCCTGGTATGGAAAGAGAGAGATTTCTACCAGTTTACCTCCACAGTATTAGAGTGAAAGGAGAAGTCTTAGATATCTCAAAGTTGGACAAATAAAAACCCAACCTTTCTGCATGTACAGCTATCACTAAGGGTTTGTGCTCCCTTAAACAGGGCACTGCCCCAACATTGTAGTATGTCTGAATTGAGCGGCATATCATGACTTTGCTATCAAGAACATCTTTCAATGAACCTTTTTACACCTTGCGCCTTGGGTGATGCCAGCCCTGAGTACACCTCAATTTACAAATGCCATTAGAATGTATGAGAATGAATCCAAACAGCTTCATTTGCATTACAGTGAATCACATGATGTCCTTCAGTGTAGACCAGGACACCTTGTGTACACACCGCTGATAGCAAAGACTACCTCTGACTTTGGTCTGAATGATCAGATGTCAGTGTGTCTTGGGTACATTCACACCTGTACTCACAGCTGCTCACTTGTGACCGGATCACCCAGGATACATGTTAATACCAGCTGTAAACTGGGCCTCAGTGTTTCAAGTCAGTATTCTTTCTCATTATCATACCAGTACTGAACATGCATGTTATTGTCTTACGTCTTGATGGTGTCTATCTCAGCCGGACACCATCCTTTTATCTCACACATCTTGATGGTGGCATTGAAAGCGACGCATCTGCCTGTGAGGATTCCTGAGGCAGAAAAGAAAAGCTTGTATGCAAACTGGAGGAGCCAAAATAAATTTTAGGCTCAGAAATAAATACCAGCTCCAACGTATTCATTCAAAACATATGTATTGGTGTAGTAACAGTTATAATTATAGCTGCTGCGCAGCAATGGTCGGGGCCGGGCAATTTTAGGCAAAATTAGGCAATTCTGAGCAACAAGCAGATTGTAGGAAGATGAAAAAAAAGGTGGCATTCTAATGTGCATTTTACATCAGTTGAGGCTTGAACTCACAATTTCTGGCACAAGAGACTCTGCATATTGACTGATAGCTAACCAAATAAACAGGGAAAAGAGACAAGGGATAACAGGGAAAAGTGTTGATAAAGAGTATTTGTTAAGAGTATTTTGCCTGATCATAATTATTTTAACCTTAGTAGTCTCTAATCCACATAGCATGATACCTGAACATAAGGCTTTCACATTTGAAAGTCCATCCTGCCTTGGCTGAGGCTCGAACTCACGACTTCTGAGACTGAGGTCCATCTTTTATCTCACTAAGCTAATTGACAAGTGGCAGTTGATGTGTGGCTTCACAAATTAACTAAGCCAAGGATCAGGGTGCCAGGCAGCAGCCATCCATGCCATGGAAAAGCAAATTTCAAAGTGAAAGTTCCAAAGCTGTAGCACATATGGTTGATTTGTTGTGAATTTTCAAAGTTTTGAAATTTAGAGGCTTGCTGTAGCGTCACCATCAGGACTATTGTCTTGTGTTTCCAGTTGAGGACATCTGGCATGGGACTGGACCTTTGTGAAAAGTTTGGGTAGATTTCTCATATGGAAATGTTGTAGAAGCTGAGGCTTGAACTCACAACCTTCAACACCAAGAACCATCCTCTATCTCACTGAGCTAATTGGCAAATGGAAATGTCACCTGTAGCTTCACAAATTGACTCAGTCAGTCACCTGTGTGCAAGACAGCAGCTGTTAGCGTGTAAAGGCAGATTTCAAACGGCTGTCAAAAATTCAGTTATTAAGGCAAAAATCCCCAAATACACAAATTGCATCTAGACAGCATGGAGATGTTGGTCATTAGTTTTTAACGATGATTTATTGGCTCCAAAAGTGAAAAACTGATGTTTAAAAATGACATTTTTGCATTGACTCCAATTGTTCGCATGAGAGCAAAATTCAAAATGCTGTAAAAAATTCAGTTTTTGAGAAAAAATTCTGATATTTTCCAAACATCATCTACCATGACTCCAAAATTTTGTCATTTTTTTTTCATGAACATTGAAAATGCATTTAGCAAGAATTTGCAAGTATATGTTTATAATACCGTTTACAGTCAGACATTTTGATGCACTGTAGGCTCAATTTTTGATAAATCAAAAATCTGTGTGGATCATTTGTGTAGGACAGTCTGAAGATGCTCTGTAGCAAGTTTGGTGTCAAGTGAGCAAAAATTGTGGGAGGAGATAGGTTTAATAAGTTTTACAGTTTTTGAAAAAAACAGAGTGATGGACTTCATAATTTGCAATAGGTTTAAATGTACAAAAGTTTCTTCAGTATTGGGGCTACATTTTGGTGAAAGTTGTAAATCTGTAGCACATATGGTTGATTTGTTGCGAATTTTCAAAATTTTGAACTTTAGAGGCTTGCTGTAGCGCCACCATCAGGACTATTGGCCTGTTTTTGCAGCTGAGGCAATCTGACATGGGACTGGACCTTTGTGCAAAGTTTGGTCATTTTTCGTGCATGGGAAGTAGGATTTCCTCGGAAGAAGAAGAAGAAGAAGAAGAAGAAGAAGAAGAAGAAGAAGAAGAAGAAGAAGAAAGAAAGAAAGAAAGAAAGAAGAACACGCTGGATTACAATAGGGTCCTGGCAGCTTAGGCTGCCCAGCCCCTAATTATGAAAATGTTTTCATTATATACTGTGAAGTAAAAATGAAAGAAAAGAAAAAGAGACAGAGGGTCTCACCATAACTTCCTGGCTTGTTGAGGAGCTTTGTGCAGTCACTGTCCTGGGTACAAATATACTTCTTCTCACTCTGGGTAACACACAATCAAAGACGCACATTAAAGCTGTGTTGGTAATTATTTTTGTGCCAACAAAAGAGCAAGTGATTATGTGAAATGTGAAAGGGGCACCCGTAGTGATGAACCAACAGAGAATTATCACCCAACAGTGCAGTTCTCCTCAGCTCTACACAGTCAGTCACAACTACACAGTCAGATTCAAACTCTGGATTTAACCGATTGTAGATCTCAGCCAGCACCTTTGTCAGGAGTGCTGACAGAAGAATACATTTTCTCTCCTTTAAGCTCGTGGTTTTGGTTTTATTTCTAGAAATATAACTGTTTTGGTGCGTTGGCCCTGTTCATCAGTGTCATTTCCAGTGTCATTTGGCCAAGTCGCCATCCCCATCATGTCTCTCTATGTATAAGGCACGTGGCTTTTGTTTTTTTAATAGCCATAAACAGATCACCTTTTGCCCAGACCACCACTGAATGTGATTGGATTGGATCTCAATGATTCCTCAATGCATCTTGAGTGCACTCAAACCTGGAATTAAAATGGCCCACTTGTATTCAGATCACCGAAGTTCATCCCCATGTTAGTAGAGGGCTAAACTGGAAGTGAGCCAGCTCTGCTCGGAGGTCTGCCACCGAAGAATGGCTTTTTTGGCTGCAAGCAGTACTGAGCAGCTTTGATCGGAATCAACGGAGCCTCAGCCTGTTCCACATCCTTGTTCTGTGCATGCTCAAAACTTATGCACCACCTGCAGAGACCCATGCCACTGTGTCACTCATAAGTAATTTATGAACAAAGCTATACCAAGCAAGGCGAGAGAGGTCCTTGTATGGTATCTTTTGGGTTTGGGTACAGCTCAGTTCTGTTATGTGCCTTAACGCATTTCAAATAAGCTGTTTTCACATATGTTCTCCGAACTATGTCCTGAGAATCACATCCACTCTTTGTCCAATCGTGCCCTTTCACACATGCAGCACACATTAGGAGATTGTCTGAGTCAGAATTGCTCACATATGTTGAAATAATCTGCATAGTTTAGGCTATGGGTGGTGCCTCCAGAGGTGTGCAGGAGGGCTCATCTGTAATGATGACTGTTTTTGCATTGTTAGGATGCAAACCAACTCTCGAAATTAACAAACGGAGGATAACAGATGCAGTTTGCCAACTCAGCAGGAATACTTTTTTTTTTTTTTTTCAGGATGACAAAGACATCCCAGAGCAGGGGGGACATGTGTCACCATCCTGGGGTAAAACCATCCTGGGGTCCAGTAGGAGGGACACTTTGTGGTGCACTGCTTGCAGGACACACTCTTCTGACTGTAAGCTAATGTTTTCACAAAAGAGATGACGAAGAAAGGCATTAAAATGTGATTTGAGCTCAAAAAAATATTTGCCTTGTGTAGACTGATATTGATCAGCAGATGCAAGCAAGTAGCTGCACACCTCATCAACACACCCGCTCACTTGCTCAGGACACCGCCCTGCTCTATTCACACATTCTGCTCAGCCAGATTTAGGACTTGAGAGCTTGAGGGCAGGGTTCTGGTTCGGGTCAAAAATTGCAGACATTTGTGTTCACAACACAGCTCCTCCAACTAGTGTCTGTATAATTGCAGAGTTGCAGTGCTTGTGCGAAAGTGGTTATAGACTGCTAGGCTACTAGGCTAGCCCAATAGGAAGGAGCACTCTTGGGTGACTTAAACATCCTGAAGATTGTTGGCTATAATTTGGTACTATACTCTGCACAAGAACTTGTCACCCAGCTCCAAACAGGTCATTTTTGTTGTGTTCACTTCAGGTTATGGAACAGGAGATAACAACATCATATCATCTACACGTGGCAGCACAGTTTGTGTTTTTTGTTCACATTTGATCTGTTTAATAAAACACCTTGGATTGCCACACTACTCAGACTCTGATGAGTGTTTATTCCATATATATTCTATATAAACTATATTAAAATCAGAAATCGTCTCAACAGTAATGGAACACTAGTAGCACTATTAGCAATAATACTCACTGCGAAGGGGCAGAATGACACGAATCTTTGCAAGTCAATAGAGATGCAACACTTGAATAAAAATTAACTTCCTTTTTTTCGGAATGCGCCTTTATGCTAATGTAAATAATTGCAATGGTGGTAGAAGTATTAATAATTATGAGGCACTAATAATGTTGTTAGTATTGCAGTAATGGAAGTGACAGTACCTCAGGACAGTATCCTTGGACTTGGTTCTCTGTAGTGATCAGTTTTGTGATAATGCAGAAGACTGAAGCTCCCTGCAGAAAAAAAGAAAAAGCAAATCACCATCACTGTATACTACTGTCAATCAGCTATTTATCCATCCATCCATCCATCCATCCATCCATCCATACCTGTGTAGGAGTGACATAGTCTGCAACATCCATGACCTTGTCATTGTAGACTCCAAAACCTTTGACCTTGGTCATCACCGAGGATTCAATAGCTGTATCTCTAACCTGGTAGGCCTTTTCATAGAGAAACACCCACCTGAGGCACACACACACAGGGACATAAATAACACAAAATGTGACCTTGAGCTAAAACTTTTATGTCTGTCTGTCTGACAGAAAAATTAAAACACTGTTTTAACCAAACAAAGCATAAGTATTATGTATTTCTTCTCTCAGACCTTATTCTAAGACACAGTGGAGCCTGTTTATTCATCTTTTTATCGTATACTGCGCATTAGCTCATAGGCTATAAGCTAATGTTCCTGTCCGTTGCTCATTTTCATCTGACTGCTGTATGTTGACCAGACATTTGACCAGGACATCCCAGTTTCAAGCTGGGTGTCCCAAACCCTGACAAATATCTGTAAAACGTGCACTACCCAATGATCACCCAATGAGTTTCCACCACAATTACACATGCTTCAAGGGTGCAAAAGCTTGCATTTCACCCACAGTTTAATATACTGCAGACACAGCTGAAATTTGAATAATAAATGCCTGGCACAAGGTGGCAGGTCTGGCAAACGGACTGTACCATTCCATGCTCACCTTCAATTTTGGTTCATGCTCATGCAGCCAAATGTGCAAAAGTGCTGAGTGAAAGTGAATATAGATCAGTGGGTGTTGGTGATGACTACACCTGACCAATGCTGCTTTAGCAATAATTTTGATCTGTCTCACCTCACACATAATTTAGTGATTAATGTTACAACGCAAAGTGCAGACCAGTGCAGACTGATTGACTGACTTGTCTGCTTTAACCATGTTAAATGTTATTTTCACCCCTACTAATTTCAGATGCACTCATAGTCATTTTGTTCTGGAGCCAGGCTTGTCTTTAATTTATAATAATCATTTTAATTTATCCTGATGAAAATACCTGTGGTGCATAAGCATAAACATGTGTGTGCATGACTGCAGGCTACAGTAGAATATAGTCACCCTGGACCGCTATCTGTCAGTGTGGAGATTTCCAAAACAGCTAGCAAAGATGCTATTTGCAAGGATTTGCTCAGCATCTGTCATGTGAGGAGGAGCCAAATCACATTCATTTAACTCTACAAATGTACTTGTTTAGCATCCCAATCATCGTCTGCCAGTGGACCATCATGCTAAGAATAGACAGAATAATATGTCCATTCCATTACTAGAGAGACTATTTGCGTATATTGGTGTCAGCATCAGCAATCTGCTAAAATGATGTGGCAAATATCAGTGGGTTGTGGATGGGAGGGAAATAAATAGAAAAGATCCTTGCTCCCCCCATGCTGCTCCAGTACTGTAAAGTGAGACTCCAGTACAGCTGCAAATTGGCATTGTAACCCATTTAACAACAAGGACAAAGGCAGAGCGGGTAATAAATAACTACAGCTACAGCTAATGGATTTTTATCGACAAAACAATTAAAGATGTATTTAATTGACAAAATTGTTAATAATATAAAACCAGCAAGTCGATAACCATTGTTTACACTTTTATTTATTTGTGTGTGAGTGTGTGTGTGTATGTATGTGATTGTACATGTGTGTAACCACTACCTACAAAGAAGTGCTTAATTGTAACAAAAGCAAAAGGATGTGTTGTGGACAAAGATACAGTTACTGTGAAATGTATTGTTTATTGGAAAATGTAAAAAGTACAGTAATAGAGTCAAAGTCAGTTTTTACACAGATTTACAGAACTATAAAACAAGACAAAATTGCATTTGTGTGTGCCAACCTGATCTTCAACGACATTAGATGAATGCAACTGTAATTTTGATGCAGAACTGAATTAATAATTCTGAAAATGAACATTAAATTAAAACCCTGGCCACATCTATACTTACTGTAAATCAAACAAAAAACAAATAATGCTAAATTACTAAATAATAAACTGATTGGTTGACAAATTAGTTTTTAATTGATTTTGAATGAAATAAAATTATATATTATGTGTGGGATAGAGTAAGTCTGACCATGACGCACACACATATATATATGTATGTATATTTAACTCTTCAGTTATTGTTATTTATTATTATTATTATTATTATTACTTATTTATTATTATTATTATTATTATTATTATTATTATTATTATTATTATTATTATTACCTATTAAACCTTGTAAGGGCCAACCTCCTTGTGATTTTTTTTTTAATTAAATTTAGACAAATGTCTAAATTTTGTGAGAGGTGACAAAATGTTAAAATTTTCATTTCATTTTACAGTAATAAGTAGGATTTTATTTTTTAAAGTGTCTCAGAGTTCTCTTAATGCTAATCAAAATGCATATTTTTAAACTAGAATTCTTATTTAGCTTTGATTTAGAAGGGCTACGGAGTTGACATGTTATGGTTGAGACACATCTTATCATTAATGAATTTGACAAAAATATAAAGTTTACCAGTGCTTGAGCAGTATTTCTGCCTTATTTTAAAACCAGGAAGTGAGACAAGAGTCCTTAGGGTATAGCTAACCCTTTTTATGCCTGATTAAATCAAGTTTTTGTACAAATGTGACGTAGTTCACAAAATCTGGGCTTTAAAGGACCAAAGATTATTATAATAGCACCTAATAGTAAGTATGTTATCAGCAGGTATTGTTAGTTTTAAATTTTTAAGGCTTTTAACACATATTTAAATCATTTCATTTGTAAATTCTTGTCTGGGATTAGGGGGTTTTCTGGCACAGGGCAAGTTAAGAAATGGAAAGAATTAAAGCAAACCAAAACATTTCATGAATTACATTTGTTGGTTTTATTTATTTATTTATTTATTTATTTATTTAGATTGATTGATTTGTCCCAGTTCTCAAGAATGGGTGATGTATAATATTTAGATAATTCACAGTGATGTTATAACGCCTATGATATAATACTTAAACATAATAAAAATAAATTTGGCAGCGCTTTTAGCTTAAAAAAAATGACATTTTAATTTTAAACCTGTCCTATCATGTCACCATGACCATTACATTACATATGCATCAGATTTAGTTAATTGTCAATTAATCAGGGTCTGTGCAATGTCATAATCAATGCTTAATCCATGACATTAAATATAAATGTCTTTAATTTCTTGAATACCTACTGTTGCTTCATTCAAGCAGACCAATGTCTACACAGGATAGTCCTAACAAATACACCATGATGAAGGGAAATACTCACCCAACGAAGTATGTGATGATGAGGAGTTGGACGACGCGGTTGATGATGCCGATGGTCCAGCTCTTCACTACCACTGACTTGGTGGTTTCATAGGTGAAGAAGTCAGTTATACAAGACCACATCCTGACAGTGTGTGTGTGCATAAATACAAAACTATTGTGTTGTTGTATTTTCTGTGTGTGATACGGCCTTTAGAAAGTTCTGTGTTTTTTTTTGTGTTGAATAAAAAAAGAAATTGCAGGTCCAACAGTGAGGGACGTATCCAGATATCCAGGAGCTGTGTCTCTTCTTCTTCATGGAAAAGGTGGAGCTGTCTGTAAAAACACAGTTCAGAAATCCCCGTATCTTCAGCTGATGGTCTCGTCCTGTATCTTCAGACTTTATGTATCCTGATGACTGACAAGTCAACATGTAAACAGCTTTCTCTTTCTCTCTTTATCTCCATCTGTCTCTTCATCCACTCTGCCCTCTCTCTCTCTCTCTCTCTCTCTCTCTCTCTCTCTCTCTCTCTCTCTCTCTCTCTCTCTCTCCCCCCCCCTCTTGTTTTTCTCTGACTCTCTGGTCCCCCCCTCAATTATCTAAGTGGCTCCTCAAGGTTGCCCTCCCTCCTTCTGCTCAGAGCACCATGCATGTTCATTGTCAAGTTTTTTGTGTGCAGCATTCTGCACAATTTTTTCATTAATTTCAATATGTTATCTGTGCAATCCCATGGATTCTGTGTCTTCTAAAACTTCTAAATTAACTTAATTAAATAATAGATTAAATTAAAAACCGGTCCATTGGGAGTTGAAATATAGCTGGTTCCAATTTAAGCAGCCATTTTGAATTTTGAAAATGTCAGAAATGAAATCAGCATCCTCAATAATTAACTTTTCATTAGAATCGGCCCACCCTGGACTTGAAATATGGCCAATTTTGGAAACGTCAGAAATAAATTCAGCATCCTCAATAGCCCCCAAACCATTCCAATAGTTTCAAAATCATCCAGGCGGTTCCTGTAATATAGTCCATTGAGGTGATTATGCTAACTTATGCTAATTATGCTAGTGATGCAAATTGCCCAACAAATGCAAGTTAGCATCCGGCTGTTGCATAATGCTGGGAACCCATACTTTACACTTCTGACATAAAACTATAGGGTACTTGACATTTCCAGGTTCACACTGGTGCTTTAACCATGCCTGAAAAGTTGAACCCGTTGAGGCCTGATGCCGACAAAATTCAGTCCGAACCCATCCCTCATTAGTATATTTCATGTCAACTGTAGCATGTAGCCGTTAGAATGTAAACATGGCATCAATCTCGCGAGACTTCCGCACGTGCGTCCATTAAGAGATATACGAAGTCTCGCGAGATCGACGCCATGTTTACATTCTAATGGCTACATGCCACAGTTGACATTTCGGCTAAAAACATGGCGTAAATGGCGTCTTTTGCGGTTCATTTTTAATGTTGCAGCTCGTGGACACTTGGATTACACCACACAAGCAGGATGGAGACATTTTGTGTTTGTTTTGTGTTCTTTTTTTAACGTTTTATCCGTGGTCTCCATTCACTGCCATTGTACTGGATGAGGCTGCTACCCTGTTTCTCCTAAAATTCCAGGATTGTTTTGTGAACTGAAGATCTTAATCCATCATCACATCGGCATAGGGGTGAGTACATACTGAGTGGCTTATTCTGGCAAAGTGGAGTATCGCTTTAACAAGCTTCCCTTTATGTACCAAACAGGAGGAGTTTTCAGTGACAGGGACAATACATGGGGGGAATTGGCAACGACTACAGTAGGGATAAAAATTTAAATAAATAAATATAGTAAAGCCCAAATCCGATGTGAGCCCATGCAATATGTGAGAAATAAGGCCCAACCCAACCTGGACCCATCCGGTCCCATCCGGTCCTGTTGGGTCCCGTCGGGTCCTGTCAGGTTCAGGCACAGATCTCAAGTTCTATTTTAACACTACTGGCAGGCAGACTATTTACAGTCAAGCGCAAAAGAAAAAAAAAAAAAAAAAACAGCAAGTGTATTGTAATAAGGGTAAATTCCAGTGTGATTGTTGCTACACTCTAAAATCTGCTATCAGAGAAACTAAAATTGTTTTTCTATGTTATTCATTACTTTAAAGCTGGGGTGGGCAGTTTCATTGGGCAAAAAAGATCCAGAATAACCTTTAAGCACAGTGTAATTCAAGTGGACTGAGAGAAAACCAGATATCTGCCCCACCTCGTAGCTCTGTTTTCAGGCATTAGCAAATCTAGTCTGTAACAGGAGACTCTGGCCAATCACATGTTGGTAAGATAGTTGATTGTTGAGTCTCATTCCCAAAACATAAGTATTTGGCAATCCGGGGATGAGACTCAGATGAGAATCATCTGCAGCTTTAAAAAAGTAGCCAATGTGTAGGGCTGGGAATAACCAGAGGCGCCATGCATAACTGCATTTTTAAACATTTTGCAAAATAGGAAGTATTGCATTAACACATACTGCGGTATATTGTGATTTATTACCATTTTCAATTGCGTCAGTTTTGTGTAATAGGACAATACACTTGAGGTCACAACCCAAAAAGGATCATGTACCCGTTTCTATTGGGTCTCATTATTGGTACAACGCATAAGTACTATGATACTCTCCGCTTTACTCTCCAGTGCAAACCATCCCAGTGCATGCTGAAGATGACAGTCTGATGAAGCCAACAAAACCACACCATCTGCAAAAAGCAAAGATGCAATTTTGTGGTTTCTAAACCAGACACTCTCCTCACCCAGGCTGCATCACTAACAAGACTGGAGACAAGGGGAAACCTCGGTGGAGTCACCCACAAAAACACCCACAGAAACATGTTTGACTTTGTGCTGAGGATACGGGCACGTCCCTTGCTTTGGTTATATAAGGACCGGCTTGCTCATAGCAACAGCCGCCACAGTACCTCCCACAGGCATTCCCGGGAAATTCGTATACAAGCAACCAGCTGTCACCCGCAGAGATGGTCCGATGACACTGATGAGGCTTTGAAGGACTGTTTTGACACAATTGTGTGGGAGGAACTTTGTGAATCCCATTGAGAGGACAGTAACAGTCTCACAGGCTGTATCAGTATATTAACTTTTGTGTGGAAAACACCATACCCACCATGAGTGCATGGTGTTTTTCCAACAACAAACTCTGGGTTAATTATAAAGGACTTAGTAGAGAAAAAGGGGGCCTGTAAGTCAGGAAATAAGCATGACCTGAAGGTTGTGCAGAAGGAGCTGAGGAGAAGGATCGGAGATGGGACAAACAGCCAAAGGAGGAAGATGGAGTACAGCTGCAGCAGAATAACATCTGGAGTCCGCAGAGGCCTGAAAATGGGAGGACCTTAGCAGCTACAGGCTGGTGGCACTAATATCACACCTGTCGACCCTGGTCCCTGTCCATCTCTACCCGCCGGTGAGCCCATCTATGGACCCACTTCAATTTGCCTATCAATACTGTGATCCTCCTCCAGCACAGATCTGTTTCTCCTCTGTGTCTTTTCAGGACTTCAGAACACGTCTTCCCTTACACAACCTTTGAAGTGTAGCTGATCAATTCTGCAATAAATATTTAATCATTCAAACTGCATTAAATCCGTCATGTCAAAGGCTGACCGCAGTGAGTGGTGCAGACCCCATTGTGTATAAAAGGCTACAACCAGCTCCGTGTATCTGTCTCCACATCCGAATACACAACACAAACCATATCCAGGAGATAACGTTTCACACTAATTCAATCATAGCTGCCTTCAGTCTAATGCCATCTAGACTCTCTGAATGCCTCCATTAAACCTCAGTCACTTATGACAAGTCAATAATGGACTGGATGAGAACCAGGAAGTGGTGAAATATTATTAATTTTTTCTTTCTTTCTCTTTATTCTCTTGGGATAAAGATGGAGAGGGTGAAGGATGGAAGGAAATACAGGAGGGAGGAATGGGGGAGGAGAACACGGAAGAGGGCAAAGAGATGGATGGCGGGAAGGTTTACGTACACACATAAAATAAAAGCTGAGCAGAACAGGAAACCACCTTGTTTATGTTGTTCCAGGGTCGCCAGTCAGACTGACGACTCGTGACCATGAAGATGGAGAAGATACTTAAAAGGAGGAGGGAGCAGCTTGGGAATGAAGAGTGGGGATGGGGAAAGGGAAAAAAAGGAAATACAGTAGGAAGGAGGAATGGAGGAGCAGGTCAGGCAGGGGGGTTTTACAGGTGGGAAGAGATTGAATAGAATAGATTGATGGAGAGCAGGTCTGAACATACACTTAAAATAAAAGCTGAGCAGAACAGGAAATTGCTTTTGTTTATGTTGGTCCAGGGCCGCAAGTTAGACTGATAACTCATGTCCAAGAAAATGCAAACACACACACACATACACACACAGAGCAGTTAAGTCTAGTCCACAGTTCACAGATCAAAGTCTTTTCATCATCATCTCGTCTCATCATCGTCTTCGTTCTAAGCTTCGATGCCCTAAATGTTGACAAGAAGGCATTTGTGGGCAGCGAGAGATGGAACTCTGGTATCAAGATATGGCAGTGTAACAAAGGGCACTTCATTACCAGTGACTGATGGCTTCTGCCTTGTAAATATTGCACAGCTGGGTTTGGTATTAGTTGCACTTTTAAACAACCAACTTAACTATGTCAATAATGGCACTTTACACTTTGATAGCATTATTTGCACCTTCGCAGAACATTTTGCATGTTGCATGTTTGCACATTTTGTCTCAAATATTTATTGATAGCATATGTATTGATCATTTTGAACAGTGATTGATTGTACTGTTGTTTGGCAGGTGCTGTGGTGGGGACCTAGCTCCATCTGAAAAAGAGTGGAGTTACATTAGGCTCCAGCAATACTGTTTGTTCATAACTGATGAACAACAGTTCAAATTACATTCTGTTTAGTTTCGTGCTAAATGTTGATATAAAGTTTGTGCATTAGTTTTCATCTGTTCCAGGGTGTTCGGCCAAAAGAGTCCCTCGGGGTACAAACAACAGAAAACAGTCACACTTAGTAGCTAGGTTTAAACATAAAAACTACTTGGTTTGGAGAAAGATCATGGTTTGGGTTAGAATAACTACATTACGTATGTCACCTGAGGGAAGTGACAACATTCATGTGACAGAAGTGATGCGACAGAGGTCACATACATAATGAAACTGAAGTAACAAAACTTTAAATAATTCCATGTTTACATTTCATTTCACTCAGGACTTAAACACTAACCTGATACACCTAACCTGATTTGTTACACAGAACCATCTGAGAAGTCGTCCTTAGAAACAGTTTGGAAAAGGGCAGGCACTCTCAAAAAATCACCTGCCAAAAAAACACTTGGCAGGTGATTGGATGAAACACCAGTCTATCACGTCTAACACAGGCTGACTTCAACCAATCAGATCAAACTCTTGCCGAAGCCGGTCAGGAGAAGAGTGAAAGCATCTTTTCCAGAGAGAAAAGCCTCCAGTGTCGTTACTCCAGCAGTTCTGATATAACTGATGCTATCAAGGTAACTCAGACTCCTCAGTCAGACTCAGACGCATGTTTATCTGGTGAGGACGGGCTACAAAACAAACAAAATCTGTCCAAAGACAGACAGGCACATAAACACAACACACTATATTCAAAATCACTTCTACAGTAGTTTCCATTTACAGTAGATACACATTTTGCCATGATGACACACACACACACAGACTCATGGAGAAAACAATACCAGACACACACTGTTGTGGCTGATAGAATCAGACCATGACATGTGACTTGTATTTCTAATATAATGAGTCTCTCATAAGCATTCCAATGATTTCAATGTCAGTACACAGACAAAGAGAAAGTGGCATTTCTCTCCAGCAGTGAACACTCAAGCCTGTCAGCCACACACACACACACACACACACACACACACACACACACACACCACCCCACACACACACACCTCAGATTAGATTATACAGTAAGTGATCTATCTGGATGGAGGGATAAGGGAGACGTAGAGGAGGAAATACCAAGAAAGAAGACTGCAGAACAGGTCAAAAAGATTTGTATTGATTTTGATATTTACAACCAGAGAGATGGAGAGAGAGAGAGTCCTCCGCCTTCCTGTCCCCCATCACCATCGTCATCATCATCATCATCATCATCATTAGGTTAACTTCCATCATCATCACCACAGTTTTCATTGTAAAGACTGCATCCATCCATATGATTGATGCATTAGCACAAAAGATCAGGTCAGGACACTTTTATCTGGACCCTGGCACCACTTTGTGGAATGGGAATCCAGATAAAGAATAAAGTACAGTAAATGTCTTCTTTTCACTATCTGATGGCTGGAAGTGGTGACGAATAACAACTATAAACAACTAAGTTCTTCTGTTGCCCGAGCTGCTGATCTTCTTCTTTTTCTTTTTCTTTTTCTTTTTTCTTTTTCTTCTTCTTCTTTCCCTTCTCATTATTATTATTATTACTATTATTATTATTATTATCATTATTATTATTATTATTATTATTATTATTATTATTATATTATTATTATTATTATTGTTATTATTATTATCATCATCATTATTGTTATTGTTATTATTATTATTATCACAGTAAATTTAATTAATTAAATTTGCATTGTTGTACAACATTAGTATTAAAGGGACAGTTCACCCCAAAATCAAATATACATATTTTTCTCCTGGCTTGTAGTGTTATTATCTAGATAGTTTTGGTTTGAGTTGCAGAGTTTAGGAGATATCAGCCATAGAGATGTCTGCCTTCTCTCCAATATAATGGGACTACATTGCACCACAGCTGTAGAATCTACAACTAGACTCTAATCTACTTTCTTTACACTAGAAAGAAAGTAGTCCCAAAATTAAACTGATCACAACAACATCTGTGGATTCCTCACACCTCCAGAATGAGCACTTTCTTTCTAGTCAAGAGAAAGTAGTTCCGGGAAATTCTACTGAAAGAAAGAAAGAAAGTAGATCCTACCTGAAGTAACTCACAACAAGGTCTGTGGATTAAGCAGGTCATGATTTCTGGAAACGGACACTACTGTTGAGTTTTTCAAATGTTTTTTTTTTTTTTCTTGATCTATTTGAGCAACACAGGAGTAGTGCCATTTAGTCCCAATAAGGCAGGCATCTCTAAGGCCGATAGCTCCAAAACTCTGCAATTCACACAAAAAATCTAGATGAATAAATACAGTGATTGACAGCAACAAAGTACATTTACTTGAGCACTGTACTTAAAAGGATATTCCACCTTTACATGATAACCCACTCAATATGTACTCACCCCTATGCCGATGTGATGATGGGTGAAGATCTTTAGTTCACAAAACAATCCTGGAGTTTCAGCAGAAAACAGGGTTGCAGCCAAATCCGGTATAATGGCAGCGAATGGAGACCACAGATAAAATGTTAAAAAAAGAACACAAAACAAACACAAAATGTCTCCATCCTGCTCGTGTGGTGTAATCCAAGTGTCCGTGAGCTGCGACATTAAAATTTAATCACAAAAGACACCATTTGCACCATGTTTTTAGCCGAAATGTCAACTGTAGCCTCCCAGGTAGCATGTAAACATGGCGTTGATGTATCGCGAGACTTCGTATATCTCTTAATGGATGCAAGTGTGAAAATATTGCAAGATCTCTTGTGCATCTGGCTCGAGTCTGAGAGGCTACAGTTGACATTTCGGCTAAAAACATGGTTTTTAGCCGAAAAGTCAACTGTAGCATGTAGCAGGTAGCATGTAAACATGGCATCGATCTTGCGATATTTTCACGTCCATCCATTAAGAGATATACAAAGTCTCGCAGACATTAAAGATATTGCACCTTACACTACACTAACTAGCTGAATGCAGCTACAAAAAATTTAACAAATATTTTTCCGTTTTAAACATCTCAAAAACATTTTCAGAGCACAAAAGATGCATTTTCGCCCTGGGTGCTTTTTCATGGAGCAGTTGCCAGATACACTTTTCACAACTTAATCGAACACTGTTTATTTATCATGAAAAGAGGTTTCATCATTTTAAAATGACCATATTTTTAATATGTCATCAAAAATATAAGCCTTGACTATGTAACTATGATGTAATTACACATTTTTAAATGTAATCTGGGCTGATTATATTTACTTATTTTTTTGTAAACCGATTACGTAATTCATTACATGTAATCCATTACTACCCAAACCTGGTGATACATTCACATGAAATCGTGACTTTTGCTGTTGCATGTGTTGACTTGTAATGTGCAAAACGAGCCGTCAGGCGGCAGCAGAGAGGAGTCTGATGCTGCGCTGCGGAGGCAGAAGAAGAAGAAACCGTCGTCATAATTGTTTTGGTCGACTGGTTTTTAAACAGCTGCAGACTGAAAGAAGAGAAAGCAGTTTTTCGACAGAGCTTTGATTGCTGGAATAACGAGGTGAGTTCAACAGACTGAAACAGACAGAAACCCACAGCTAACGTTAAAGTTCCGCTCAAACTCCTCTGTATGTTGTGTCGAGTATATAATGAAACATTTGATCATTTCCTGCTGCTTTCATCGTCGATGAGTGGACATAATGTAGCTATTCTGTCTCTGAACTGTAGCTGAGTAACGTCCCTGATATAACACAATGAAGTCGTAATAACTGCTTAATGCTTTTATATACGTTCCGGTCGAAATGACGGTGTGATTAATATGTGGAGGAAGAAGAAGAAAGGAGCGTCAGGAAGCCATGAAAAGGTTCATAAACAAGCCAGTGATTCAAATTCTCATTTAAATGTATTTATTTATGTGTTATTTGATCGTTTTAGCGACTATAAGATGATATTATTAAACTTTCAGGACGAGAAGAATATGAGTCATTTGAACGGTTTGTAGTTACAAGCTGTTAACGACCATTTACACGCATGAACTACTCTGTATGAAAATGGTTAAATGAAGTTATAACATTGTTATTGGACGCTTTAATATGTGCATTCAGTGGTGTTTTATTTTGAAAGTTCAACCCGGACGTACGTAACAGTGTTTGTCCAGACGTGTTCACCCAAACCATTCAGAGCTGCGACGAATCATTAATCGATTATTAAATTTACCACGAACTGTTTGATAATTGTTCAATCCGTTGAGTAATTTTTTTTAAAGAAAAATCAAAATTTTAAATGAGAATGATTTTTGGTTTCTTTATTCCTCTCTGACAATAAACTGAATATCTTTGGCTTGTGAGTTAAACAAGGCATTTGAGGATGTCAGCATAGGCTTTGGGAAACAAGACATTTTTTCACAATTTGCTGACATTTTAAAACGAACAGCTATTAATCATTTAATTGAAATATTAACCGACCGATCTGTCGATTATGAAAATAATCATTAGTTGCATCCCCATCTGCTTCAACTTACAGTGCATAAGAGGGAAATGCGAATGTTTGAAACAATCGATAGATAAACTCTGCATGGACGCAATGATATCACTATCACAATCCAGTTGAAAGGATTTTACATGTGTGTCCAGCACCAGTGAGCACAAATACACCAAACAGTATCTGTTACAAATTACAAATAATTGCTCATCAAATATATAAAATACAAAAGAAAATACTAGTATGAGAATATTTTTAAACTTAAAATACAAGTCATTTGTCATTTGAAAATACATTCCACAAAAACTGATATTATGACATTTTAGACATTCAGCAGCTTCATTATGGGTCTGAACTTAACGCTGCCAACGTAGAAAAGATGAGTTCTGCTAATGTCCCACATCATAGCTGTGAAGCGGCCAATCAGGATGGATGCTAGCTTGTCCACTTGCAAGCAAGCAAAATACAGTGTCAGGCAAATAAACCTGGCAACTCACTTGCCCAGTGGACAAGTTGTTAAGTGGAAGTTTTCGATTAATCGTTGCAATTTTGTTATTAAGTTTCCATGATCCGCATACAATAAAAGTGCATGTGTCTGCGTGCGTGATTGTGTGTGATTTTTCTAGATCAGTCACCATGACAACCAAGCGCAGACTAATAACTGATTCGTACAAGGTGGTGAAGAAAGAAAGGAGGGGCAGGAAACGAGAGAAGAGTCCTACTCCTCCTCCGTCACCCAAAGGTGCAGACACAGCCCGGTGTTTCTGTTTGTATGGTGCTCATGTTGTCATGTTCTGTGTTGTACCTGCAGGAACAGTCAATGAAATACAGAACTCAGTCAGCATAACAGATTCTTAAATAGGCTAAAATTTATTTGTCAGATTCATATTTTCATAGATATTTTATCACACTGTGATTGCTGTCAGTTCCAGGTGGCTTTTTAAAATGTTACACACACACATTGAATGTGACCTGTAAAATTTTAAGATGTCACAGTACAACATAATACATGAAAAATCCAGTGTCAATTTTACATAAAAAATAAGACAGTATTACAGTATTTGTAGTTATTAAAATTTTTATTTTGTTTTTGTTAAAAATGTTTATGAATATTAAAATGAAAATTGCATTTTTTTAATTTTAAAGGAGAGATATGTAATATATTTCCTGTACTAAATAATCAAATGACCATGATACATCATCAGAGATGACGATAATATGCTTAGTTAAAATACCAGCTTCTTTGACAGCAACATTTTTTTGTTTGTTTGTTTGTCTGTTAATCAGACTTCAAATTAATGCCGAATGTTTACCGGATGAGTCAGTGTATGTTCATAAGCTGTAAGAAATCATTAATAATGTTTTAGAGGGAGTAGATGTTTATAACAGATAAATTGAGCAAAATGTTAATGGAGTCTGGCTGGCAGTCACTGAGCTCAAACTCCAGAGTGTGTATTGTCTGTTATAATCAGCTGATCAACTGACAGTGTCGGACTTGCCGTCACTTGTCAGCGTCAAACCATAATGCTGCGCTTGTCCTGCACTCGCGTAGGTTGAGTGTCCCTGCAGCCTGCAGGCAACCTGCCTGAGCTTTGAGTCGAGAAGGCAGGTGGAAATAACTCACTATTTGAACTGCAGTACTCATTAGGGTGTTACATATTGCTCCTTTAAAATGAATTTAAAATGAATTTTGTCTGATTTCTCTAATTCTTTGTTGTGACATGCACTAAGTAGTTATTCTCAATCTTTTTATTGGAACAGAGGCTGAAACTGAAACAGTGAGAGAGCAGGAGCTGCAGAAGCTCAGACAGTTTGATCTGGACTGGAGATTTGGACCCTGCACAGGTAACATTCCTACACAGCTACACACTGCAGAACATCTGGCTTTGGCATAGAAAATGGATAAGATAACGTCAGTTTAGAGGTGTAAACTGCAACGTTTTCCTTGAAGAAAACAATGTACAGACTCATATTACATAATCCCTCTCAATTATCACTTATGACCAACTAGAAATTGGTGTGGTGGTATGGATCAACCCAAAACATTGGTATTTGATGCCCTGACAGGTCAGACGCTATCTTTAAAGGGGAAATCTGTAATATATTTATTGTGACAAATCATAAAATGACCACAATGTGTCATCAAAGATCAAGGAAATATGTTTAGCTGAAATACTCGCTTCACTTGACATGAACATTGCAGCCGCAGCGTTCCCCTTTATAATTTCCAGAAAGAGGCCAAGGGGGAACAACTTTCTTCAACTACAGATCGTATATTATATAAAGCGCAGCTGTTGATCTCAATCTGAAAGGGAAAAAGAAAAAACGGGCCTTTAATAATATCAAACACTTTCACATGTTAACGTCACTTATCCAGCGTAGGATGTATAATAAAGCAGCAACTTCATTATGTGTCAGATTCTGGGTTTAAATATTATCTGTTCTCCTTTAGAACCAGTGTGTGAACCACACTACCAGAGCAAACTGGCACAACAAACAACTGAATCTCATGGTGAAAAATGCAAAATCTCACAAATGAACACGAGTACACCTCAGTTACTCACTTACTGTCACTCACCTGGACAATCACTCTCACAATCGACACGCCATCACGCTGACAACTATCTCTGTCTACTGCACTGTCCAAACTCCTCAATAACCCACAAAGTCATCTGTGGCCTTTAATATAAAGTATGATTGATGTTATATCACAAGTTCACCTGGATGTCACACTGTCACACTTTAACACAGCTAACGCCAACAGGTAATTATCTCCACACTATGCGTGAGCTTGGCGTAAAACAGCTGACCTCAGACTGCATGTTCCTCTCATAGATGGTATGGAACTATATTCCGTTCACCAATGGATCAGATAAAGATATGTTATACACATATTGGACTAACAACAGGAAAAGTTGTAAACTCCTTAACACTACTGGCATATGCAGTGTTTCAGCGTCGACACAGTCACCTACAGTCACCGCTGTGAATCTGGGAAAACAACAATATAGAAACGCAATTTAAAAATAAGCTATATATATCACAGTAACCTATAGGAACGTTTTTGTGAGGATTTTTCTAACCTCCGACTTCAGAAAGTCGAGACCTGAGATCGCTATCGCAGCTACAGCCTAACGGTGAGGAGCATCACAAGTTAATTCAGCGTAACATGATTGGCTGGACGTTGGCTGAATTGAGACAGGGATCGATTGCTTCTCCCTGGTGACCCGGATGTTGAGTCTGGTTCTTTTTACACTGAATTTTTTGACGTTGAATTTTTTTACACTGAATTTTTTGACGCTGAATTTTTTTACACTGAATTTTTTGATGTTGAATTTTTTTACACAGAATTTTTTTTAGAAATTGAAATTTTTTTACACTGAATTTATTTCAACAAAATAAAATTCAAACAAAAAAACAAAAAATTCAGAGGCAAAAAAATTTCAGTGCTAGAAATTTGATGGTTTTTAAAATTCAAAGTCTGATTTTGATGCTGAAAAATTTCAATCTTAGAAATTCATATTCAGACTCAGATGGCACAGAAATACTTCCATACTTTATATTTAACATTTGCCAAATTTACAAGAATGCCCAAATATTTAAGACTTTGTGGAAGACAGTATCTCACAAAGTTTAAAACATTTGTCTTAACTCAACAACTCAGAAAATTGGCAAATTTTTTAAGGAAGTCTGGGCACTTTCTTCATGGGAGACAAAATTGTTGTGAAGACAAAACAGATTTTAATTAGGGCTGAATGATATTGAAGAAAATATCTAATTGTGATTATTTTAACAGATATTACAATATTTGTGATATTAGAGGTAATGGTAATTTTTACATTATTATTCTTACTTTGATTGAAAAACATGTCAAAATGACTATGGTGTGATTTTTTTGGCAGGAATCTGTACCAGATGAAGATGTTTTTTTAAGTCTGTTGAATCTGATTTGTAGGACAGGACGTCTCTGCCTCATAACTTTCATTCATTTTAAAAGTTTTTTGACACCTCTTTTGCCTTTAGCAAATATTACATCTCCTGCAATTTGAAAATTGCAGAAAGCCATATTGCGATTTTGATAAAATTTCAATCAATTGTGTAGTGCTATTTTTAATCACACAAAACACTGAATCTTTTCTCTGGACCGCCTCTCTATTTACAGGTATCAGCAGGATGCAGAGATGGGAGAGAGCAAAGCTTCACGGTCTGAACCCACCTGAGGAGATCAGAGACCTGCTGTTGCAAACACAAACTGACCCCGAGTACAACCAGAGGTAACACACACACACACACATCCCCTGAGCAGCATGGGTAGGAGGAGTATTTGAAAATACCACAATGGTGTCTTTGTTTCTCTATAGGCAAGATTTATAGACAAGTAAAGCAGAGAACAATGCAGGCAGCACCCTGATGGAAGCTGGAGAGCTGAAAGAATTTGGTGAATAAAGTGTGGTGCACTGCCAAGTGTGAACTCCACTAATAATTAACATTTGCTAACATTCTCTTAAACTGTGTCTTATATTTTCTATTAAGAGAAAAAATAAGAGAAGCCAACTCCAGATACACCAAATGCTCTTAACCACCCAAATCTGCCCTTACCCAAGTGTGCTGAATGATTAAGGGCCCTTTCTCAATATGCGTTCTTCTCTGTACTTGTGTTCTTGTGTTCTTGAGAAACGTCATCAGTCTCAGTCCAAGTACTGTTCCAATTCAAAAGTTCACATCTCACCAAGTACAGTCAAATACCGGATGTGTTCTTGCGCCGCCCGTTTTATCGAGGATGCATCGGATGGTGACTTGTGTGTACTTGGAGCAGCCGCGTATCCCAGAATGCATTTCGTAGCAACAACGCGGAGGAGAAGATCCACAACTTTAAGTCACAAGTGTTGAAATACGACTGTTTTAGTACCATGAAATGTAGTTTTAAGATCATTTTATGCGAGAAAGTAGATGTTAAAACTTAAAATCTGTTGTCAATTCATCACAATAGCGCGTAGTTTAAAATTTGCTCCGAAGTTTTCGGAGATGTGTCGTCCTGTTAACGGACGTCGGTGACGTTATCAAGTACATTACCGTCCCAATTGCAGAATGACGTCCTGCGTCCTGCCGTCCTCGAGAGACTGTACTCCCAGATCGAACTTGCTAAGTCCGAACTGGCAAGTACATGAAGTCCAACTTGGCGAACTTGGTATTGAGAAACGGCCAATGACTCCCATGTGAACATAAATGGAGGGATTGGTCATTTGTAGGGATGGGCATTTCAAGCCGAAATGCTATTTGATTATCACTGGACACTATTCAACAATTATTCAAAGACCAGACCCCCACACGCCAGAGCCGAGGGCCACACCGGCGTCCGTACATAAACAGAGCTCAGCAGTAGTATAAACTGCCACAAAAAGCAACATGAAAAAAAAAAAAAAAACAGTTACAGCATCTGATCACCTACTCTCATTATATAGTCGCTTCAAACGAGGCTTAACGTTCAACTTCTGGGAATGGCTATATTAGCAACTTAGCTTTCCAGTTTGAAGTCGGGTCACAACAGCTGGTATTTATCATCACTGAGCTTGAACCAATACTGACAGGTGCTGATTCAGAAAGCAGTCAGGCAGAGTAACATCGCACATGTTGTCATCAAAATAAACTTTTTGTCCACTCAACGCTTGTGTCCTCTGAGGCTGGGGGCTGATGTAACGATTTGTGCTGCTTCTCTGACATGTTGTCAGTTAGTCAGTCAGTTAGTACTTCTTTTTACACTTTCATTTAAAATATTAATATATTTATTATAAATTTAGATATATTTTCAACTTGTCTGATAACTTCTTATTACATCATATCAGTTTATGGGCACCACAGACGTCTTCAAATGACTTGATTTGTCTCGGCCAAACGTCTAAAACCCCTAAAATATTGAACATAAGATGATTTACGAAAGCAGCAAATTTGCAAAGCAGAAAATAGATTTTGGAAGACTTGTAAAATATGATGCCTTTAACTGTTTGTTAAACATTTAAAGGTGTCCCCTTGGATGAGACACTGAATATGTTTTGATTTTTATATAATTATAAATATATTTATTTTAATTATAATAAATAATTATATATGATGAATAACTACTATTAGCAAAAAATGATATTTCTAAATATTTCTTTGCGCTGGACAAACAGTGGGCTGTGAAAACAAGATTTTTTTTTTCTCTTGAGCACTTGTAAAATCTTCTCTTACACAAGAGAAGAACAAAAATGAGAAACAACTGATGAATCCCAAAAATCAGTGGGTACTAACAAAACAAGAACAAATTTGAATATGAACAAAAATAAAAGGAAATTTGTTAGTAAATGGTCTGGTTATTCTCTGATTAGAGAGATCTATGGTAAAATCATACTTACCAATCATTTTAGCTTCCATTTAATTCAGGCAAAGTGCATGTACTGCTGGGAAATGTGGAATGACTTTCAGGCTGAACTCTTGCAGACAGCTTCACATTCATACAGTTGGTCTGAATGTGTTGGTAAGGATTTTGTTCTTTGTCTTTCAGCCTGTGGAGCGAATATCCTTTGTGAGGAAGACATCGTAAGAAAAGGGCAAAGGCGCCAACAAAAGTCCAGTTCATTTTTATCACTACAGATCATGAATGTGTGTCCCTTTTGTCCCTGAACCCTGAAAAACCACACAAAAAAGAAAAGAAGTTAAACAAGGAGAAAACAGCTAAAGGGAGAAAGCTGAAAAAGAGCAACAGAGGATGGAGACAGAAGAATGACACAACATCCAGTTGTGTGTTTTGTGTGTGTTGTACTATGTTGCCTTTACACACATACTTTTTTATTAACAATTTAAATAAAAAAAATCTACCAAAACACTGTGTTGTGATGTGCAATGGAGGGAGGGTTTAGCACACGTTTGACACTGTAGAGATTAAATGATGAAGGAGCCCTCTGATGTCTTCTGTGTGGTCTCCACTCTGACATACATTTGTCTCAGTCTTTTTATAACTGACCTGAGTTAACTCGGTCTCTCCGTTTCATTCTTGTGTTCTGCAATTTTGCCAAGAAAATGAAATATTTGACAGAAGTCAGCGTTCACAAAAGGTCTGTGTTAGCCCATGTTAGTGCTTCAAGTGATTGCAGTAAAGATATAGTTATCAGAACTATAAACTGCAATGATGACCATATTTGTCCCATGTGGAGTCATGGGAGTGCCATAAAGATACATCTGTAAAAGAATAAGAAAATAAAAGTGTAAATATAAAAAGAATAAAGAAGAGAAGCAATTAAAAAATGTGAACTATAAAGAGAAATAAAATATGAAAGAATACTTTCAAGTATTCTATTCTAATACAATATCATTTATTTATATTTTTCCCTATTATCTGATTTTTTTCCCCACGTTATTGCAATTCCTTGGAGGGTCAAGCTGTCAGTCACCTGGCTTTGGCCAGACATTCCTGCCCAGGCTGAGAAGTCAATTCCTGAACACATGAATGCAGGCAGGATTCAAGCAAAAGCAATAGGAGAAAAGGGAAAAAGAAAATGATAAAGATAAATAAATGACATAATATAAAAATAAATAAGATGAAAAAGTACTGAAGAAGTCATTTACATACATAAATGAATGAATATATTTAAATATATATACAGAAATTGGTTAACAAATACATGTGAAAATAAATTAAAATGTGTAACTATTCTTTTATATTTTATTTGTCTTCATATGTTTATTTATTTGTCACTATATTTATTTATTTTTGTATTTCCACATTCTTAATTACTTCGTCATTATTTCATTTATTTCGTTTTACATTTCCTCGTTTATTTTCTTAATCTTTTGAGAATTAAATTTTTTTTAGGTCCACCTCTTTGATTATGTAGGTGTCGTTATATACTGTAAATCCATAGAGGCCATTTAAAAACAGAGAACAGTATTCACTTTATGTGAAAAAATAGCACACTGTTTTATAAATGTAATTATAAATAAAACTGATTGTAGAGGCTACATTCTTATTTTGTAAAAAGGCCGTTATAAATCTTTCAGAAATACAGTCTACCCCCGTACTATTGTTTTTCTGACAGATGGTCAGGGAAGCAAGGCTGCCCGTTACGCTTTAAACGTGTCGTCCCGCCTCCAGTGCCGTTAGATTGGCCTGCAGTGTCGTCAAACACTCAAAGCTCAACGCTGATTGGTTCGCATATCGGTCTGTTGCGCGACAGCAGACGCACTCCCCGCTGATTGTCAGAGAGCTCAGTGACTTGGCTCAGAGGCGGGCATATTCTATACCAAAGCTTCCAAAGGGGCGGGATTTTCGAAGGTTCTACACGTTGGTTGGTCAGTTATTACGTCAGTCTGATTCCTGGGCCTCTCGTTGGTTCATTCTTAGTTCCGTTGGGTTTCTGCATTGACGTTCATTTCGGGACAGCAATGTCAAGGTAAGCACAGTTAGCCTCGATAATACAAGAAGGTCGGCGACTTTTATTTTAAAAATAAAAGCCCAAACCCGCCCCCTTAAACCTTTATTGGAAAAAAAGGTATATTTATTACATGGAGTGCATTGTGTACGTACCAGTTTGTTGTTAGAAAAGCTGTAAATAATAACAGTATTAATAACAACAGTAAGATAATATAAACATAAAATGCACAACAAGTAACAAAATGCTAGGAACGAAAAAAAGAATATCAAAAACCATTAAATTCTGCTAAAGAATTGGCTTGAATTGGACTAACATTATTTATTCACCTTCAGAGACAGTAAAAATGGGCCTTTGGCTAGTTCTAATATATAGAATATAATTTTCCTCAAATTTCTTGTCTGGTTAAAGGATCCAAATCTAACATGTTCATAAAATAATGCTAAATCGTTGTGCAAAATTTCAATAATAAATTTGGAAACATCATTTAATAACTTTTGAAATTCTAACAATGGCAAAAAAGAAAACTACAATTTATATTATCCTTAAGTTTCTGGAGGAAATGCTTTCTGTATAAATTTAAATGAAACATCTCTAATCTTACTAGTAATAAAGTATTTGTGAAGTTTTGTCCAATAAATATTCTTTATAGATTTTTTTTTCATATATTAGTCTAATATGCAATAGCATTAGGCATTGCGATAGCTTCAGTCTGAAACAGGGAACGAACAGCTCTCTTGTTATTCTTACAGAACGGAGAGACACAAATTCTCCCACGTCAGCTAAGAGGATTTTATCACGGCATGTCGGGGTTTCCTGAGACGAAGCCTTTATTTTGAAAGGACTGAACGGAACTTACGTCGTGTGATGATTTAGCTTGATTTGATTGGATGCTGGAGGCTGCAGGCTGAATATTAGTGACCCCGCAGACACTCCTGAAGATAGGATAAGGAGTAATAATACTGCACTGTCTGGATAAACTAGTCTGGAGCCATATTTAGAGAAACATTTGCCTTAAATAAGCCTTAATTTTTTTTTTAACGGACAACATTTATCGGACTCTGGAATTTGACGCTGTCTCAATGGAAATATTGTCCTGATGATTTGTCACTCACGAGAGGCTGTCACAGTAGAACTCACGTTAAGGTAGACTGCCTGTTGTAAAAACTATATTTTTTAAGTCTTTTTGGCTGCTTTCTTTTCGTCTGTGAGCGGTTCTGAACCTATGGTCCTGTGATATATAAAGCTGAAACGAAGCGGACCGACGACACACGGACAAACCAACCGCTCTGGACTGGTAAGCAACCTGTTCATGTCCGGAGGATTAACGTTACTGTCGAGCTTACATCAGCCTGTCACCTACACACACATCGCTGCAGCTCTGTGTTAGCTGTGTGCTAGCTTCTGGCTCGAAGGCTTTAGACTGTTGTGATTTTTCACCTGTCGTTTGACACATGGCTTATGAACGTTAATAACGCAGCCATATGAAATAGCTGGTAAAGCTCATCAGCGCGAGCAACATGTTCCAGTATTTTCCGTTATGTCATCCATATAACCAGGGTTTAGGCGAGGCTACTCGAAACAGCGAGAGACTATTTAACGCTACCTACATATTTTACGTCAGACGTCATTATTTTACGTCATTATCGTTTCGTAGACAACCAGTTCATTGGCATGTTTAACGTTCGGCTTCCGTGCAGAGTTCAGGGCTGCTCGCTTAATGATGTACAAACGCAGGATGCAGAAAGTGGCATCGGTGAACTGTTAGGGATAATTATTCTAAGCAAAGGCCCGCTTTGTGCCACCTCACACGGGGCCTGTGATGAATTCAGCATAAATGGTGTTCAAAGTTTTTGAATTATTCCAGGCTGCTCGCTTACACACGACCATAGTGGTGGGAGGAGACGATGGGGACAACAGTCAAATGAATTCTAACAGTGGGGATGCATGATGTGGATTTTTTTTCAGCCGATACTGACAACTGATAATTTACCTGCCGCTCATGGCCGATAATGACAAGACAACAGATCATTTCACATTTCTGTGTTTTTAAAAAAAAAAGTAGTTTATACAGCCTGCAGTCTCTGCACATTTGAGGATAAGAGAGCAAAGATGGATGATTTAATATTCGACTGCTCCAATTGATGCAAATCTGACTGACATCATGTTGACAACAAAAACAAACTAGGGATGTACAATGTGATTACAAAAAAAATATTGCGGTTACTTTGGCAGGGGCGGATCTAGAGGGGTGGCATGGGGTGGCAGCTACCACCCTGAAAAGATGGCTTGCCACCCCAGCTGCCAAAACCAGTTTTGGACAGTTCTGGCTAATAAAAAAAAAAAAAGGGAAAAATGTTTCCAGATTTGGAAATAAAACAATTAATTGATTTCTAATGCCACCTTCAGTTATTTCTATTCCATGCTTTACTCGTGTGGCACAGTACTGTAATATTTTTAAAATATTTTTGATTTTTTTGATTTTTATTTTAAAATATCTTAAATTTTCTCAGCAAATATTGATATATGTGATTATTTGCAATTAAATTGGCATATATATTCTTTTGCCACCCTTTAAAGTCTCAATTTCTCTGGATTCGCCCCTGGGAATATGTGGTATGATTAGTAGGAATGATCATTTTTGCATTACAATTTTCACTTTTATGGGGAAAAAATGTGATTATGTGATATTTGTTGTTATTTGTACTAGAGCTACAATGATTTGCGATTATTAATCAGTTATATTAAATTAATCAATCACCAAGTGTTTTGATAATCAACTAATTTTTTAAGAAAAAAAGTTAAAATTCTCTGATTCCAGCTTATTAAATGTGAACATTTTCTGGTTTCTTTCCTCCTCTCTGACAGTAAACTGAATATTTTTGGGTTGTGGACAAAACAAGACATTTCAGGACGTCACTTTGGACTTTGATCAACATATTTCACTGTTTTCTGATATTTTATGGGCAAACAACTATTAATCGATTAATTGAGAAAATGATCGACAGATTGATCAACTGTGAAAATAATCAGAAGTTGCAGCCCTAGTCTTAACCAAACAAACATGCTTTCTTTCATCTGGAGAACAAGAGTTTTACGTCACGTTATCTCTGCAGCACTACAGTATTTCATTATAATGCTGTTTTCTCGCAAAATTTCTCCTTTTTCAAAAAATAGTGTTTTGGCTCTGAGATCTAGATCTTGCAGGTGGCGATTTCAATAATGTGATTAATTGTGCAGACCTAGTTCTGACTCTTCAATTTTTTATTTATTTATTTATTTATTTTTCAGTAAAGAACTTTTTAAAAAGCTACTTTGGCTTTTATTGAACATTTGGACAAAAAGTTCAAATTAAATACTTTGACAATCTGTCACATCAGATGTTAGGCTATATAGTAGAATTTACCAGCTATAATTTCATCATATGAATAATAAGTAATAATAGGCCTGTGAATTTCCCATGATCAGCCAATAATTTATCACCCCAATGTTTGTTGTGCATCCCTAGTTTAAATGAGTGAAAACTCGTTTGATGTACAATGAATTTATGGGTGTCACCTACCTTTTGTAAAAGGCCTTTGGTCTTGTTCTAACAGGTATCTCTCATTTGTTTTACATTAAAATGTCAAATTTCTGTATGGAGCTTAGAGCAACATATGGCTGGGCGATAAGGACAAAATCAAATACAATATTATTGACTAAATACTTAATTATTGATATTTACAGATATTGCAGCAATATTGTAGGGGTTCTGTTGGTGCTTCGCAAAAATCCTTTTGGTTAGTGCTTTTCACAATATATTAACACAGTGAGATTAATAATCATCAGTAATGTGAATATCATGACTGAGTTGGTCAATTATCGAACAGCTAGAATAGTTTTGTAAGTTAGATCACTTTACTGTAATGCAATTTTTAGAGACAAAACTCATGTCATATCAGAATATCAATCTGATATTGATTTATTGCCCAGCCATAGAGTGAAGTGAGAAAGTCTGAGGCCTAGTAGCCTTTCAGAGAAGCAGAGCCTAAAAATATATCATAAAACATAAAAATAAAGATAAATCAACACTGTCTCCAAAAAAGTTTGGACACCGTATCAAATGTAAATAAAACAGAATGTGATCATTTGCTAATCCTTTTAATATAATTGAAAAGAGTACAAAAAATATATTTAATATTTCACATGATCAACGTCAATTTTTTTTCGTAAATATCTACTTATTCTAAATTTGATGGCTGCAACATGTTCCAAAAAGTTAGGAAAGTGACAACAAAAAAGCTGGAAACCCTTTTATCGTGAAACATATCATATCAGCAGATTCTTGCCAATACACCGCCCAAACTGGTAACAGATCAGTATCATGTAGGGTTGGGCGTAATGCTAGTCATCGACTGCTGAGCCCTCTGCCATCATAACGTTGTGATCTAAAAGTGCCTTAGAACTCATGAATAAGTATTTTAAAGAGTGTCAGGCAGAGAGAGCATAAATGAAGGATGGGTTTATCAAAGTAGTACCTTATGCCTGATTTACTGAAGGAAAAACAGAAGAAATTACTGCCCAATTTCTCATCAATATTCAACATACAAAAAGTATATAAATATCAGCACTACCATCGTACATCACAATGTTTCACTGTGGACATCGTCATGCCAGTTCAGCAGACATTGTCCAATCCTAGTATCATGATTGGGCATCCTCAAAAGGCTCAGTCATTCACAAGTAAGGATGGGGTGAGATTTACTGCTCTGTGGGTGTGGGCAAATAGTCCAACACTTTAAGAACGTTTCTCAACACACAATTTCAAGGAGTTTAGAGATTTCACCATCTATCCATCCATCCATTTTCTGTAACCGCTTATTCCCGAAGGGTTGCGGGGGGCTGGAGCCTATCCCAGCTGTCACTGGGCGAGAGGCGGGGTACACCCTGGACAAGTCGCCAGTTCATCGCAGGGCTGACACATAGAGACAGACAACCACTCACGCTCACATTCACACCTACAGGCAATTTAGAGTCACCAGTTAACCTATCACGCTGCATGTCTTTGGACTGTGGGAGGAAGCTGGAGAACCCGGAGAGAACCCACGCAGGCACGAGGAGAACATGCAAACTCCACACAGAAAGGCCCTGCCCCAGTCAGCTGAGGGATTCGAACTCACCTTCTTGCTGTGAGGCAGCAGTGCTAAACACTGCACCACCGTGCCACTCGATTTCACCATCTACAATCCATAATATCATTAAAAGATGTAAGGGGCAAGGCTGAAAACCAACTAGTGTCTGACCGATAGGGATTTTTTGGCCTGATAACGATAACCGATTTTAGAGGGGGGCAATCACCGATAACCGATAACCGATATAGTGAATTTTTGAGCTGGAATGAAAACAGGCCTTGGATTGTGCAAAGATTTTGCACCGATATGATTATGCAAGGGTACAGTGACAGTAGTACAGGAGACCACTATGGTATTTCTTATGGATGTGAAAATACGTTTTTACAGTGTTTAAAGCCACAAGCTAACAGCCCGTTTTAATCCACTGCTGCTGCGCCGGCTAGCAGCGCTGAAAAGAGCCGACACGTCTCCTAACTGACAGATTTCAACTGCAGCACAAGAATAATCTGATGTGAGCTTTCTTAAACAATATAGCAGCCATATGACTGTCAGAAATTCAAAACGAACCGCAACCACTATTACCACCCGGACCTCAAAGTATTCACCTAAAGCTCAATCAGTCCACAGCAGCAGACACCGTCTGACTCCTCAGCCAGAGCTCATCACAGCTAAAATATCCACAGAAATATTTCTTACCTGACTCCGCGTTTTCCACAGCGTTCAATCAGGCTCAAAGTTCAGATTTAAAACGTTATAATCCACAGGTGTAATTATTCCCAAATCCGTAATCTTCCTCATCGTCCCGTTACTTCATCTCACAATTTGTGTGATAAAGTTTTTTTGTTTTTTTTTTTACATCCATAAGAAATACAATAGTGGTCTCCTTGTCTTCTTCTCTCGTGTGCTTTGTATGTCTCCTCCTATCACTGTTTTAGTTGTTACCTGTCTAGATATCTTTTATTATTTTTACTGTAAATGCATTGTACTGTGTGGGTGCAGCCGAGTGACTAGTGCTTTCTTGGGTTCAATCCTTTTAACCATGCATTTGTATTAAACTGTACCCTTCTGTGCTTTTGTGCAAACCGCGTTCACAAACACGGGGAAATGAACACAGTACAATCCAATCCACAATTATACCGGCGGCATGTCATGTGTTGGGCTGTTTTTACTTTTTTGCTACTTAAACATGAACTGATCCCTTCATTCTAACGTCACTCATGTAATGCTACGAGACAACATCTGTGATGGTAAAGTTGCCTCGTAGTTATTAATTATACACGAGGGATCTTGGCCGGGGACACTTTTATGTTGAAAGGGGCAACGAAACGTGGCCTATAATTGTTCCAATGATGTTATCATGTTAACAGTTACTTATTTCATGAACTAACTTACCGTTGCTTGTGGCAAGAGGGAAAAAGTCTTGCCTTGCTGCTGTACTGGTCCGGTTAGTGAGGTTTGGTCATGTGGTGAAGAGTAGAGTGGGGGAGGGACTGAAATGTGAGCTGAGCTCAGCGCGCTCTACTGGACAAAATAAATCATTACACCAGCACATTCTTTATTTGTCACACTTTTTTTTTTCTATCGGCGAGACATTTCACAGATACGATAGAACCTCTGATAGAACGGGAGCCGTTCTATCGGGCCCCGATAAATCGGTGCACGATAATCAGTCGGACACTAAAACCAACACTGAATGTCTGTGACCTTTGACCCCTCAGGCAGCACTGCATTAAAAATCACATTGAAAACCCACAAAATTGTAAGACTGCATGGGCCTGGGAACACCTCAGAAAAGCAGTCAGTAAACAGTTTTTCGCTCATCTACAAATGCAAGTTAAATGTTAACTTCAACATTTTTTAACCTGGACCCTGATTTCCCATGTTTCTGTGTTTAAGTGAATAATGGGGACAACAACCTCTGAAACTGGTCCATTATTGAACAAGACAGTCTTCAATGTAATTAGAGCTGCAACAATTAATCAAATGATGGATTATCAATTGATTACTAAATTGACCAACAACTATTTTAATAACTGATTAATCAGGTTGAGTCATTTTTTTAAAATGTTTAATTTTTTTAACTTTTAACTGTTTTTTTTAAACAGTCAAAATAATCTAATTCTAGCTTCTTAAATATGAATATTTTTAGGTTTCTTTCTAAGGACATCATCTTGCACTGTAGGGAAGCACTAATTGACATTTTTTGCAATTTTGACATTTTCTGAAGCAAACAGCTCGTGGATTAATCAAGAAAACCATGAAAATAACCATTACAGGAAAGACATGAAAAACCAAATTTTTAACTGACAAGATTGTGGCAGGTTTAATCAACTGATTGGTCAAGAAAATGATCGTCAGATTATTAAATGACAATGAAAATAATCATTTTTTGCTGGTCTAAATATCAAAATGTATGTTTTGCAACTGACACCCTCAACGCGTAATCATAGACCATGTCTAATATATGTCTAATGCAGGATTCTGGGAGACAAAAAAAATCTGTGGACTATTGAATTGACTGTTTAATTACTAATTGATTGACTTGTGAAGCACCATTTTGGGTATGGGATTAAAATCTCAGCATTACATAGTTCACACACAGTTCACACAGTTCAGAGTGTTGTTCAAAGAAAAGCTGATGTATCACATTGGTAAAGTTTTTGGAACGCGTTGCAGGCATCATATTCAGAATGAGTATACAGTCTATTTACAAAAAACAATAACGATAATCAGTTTGAGCATCTTTTTACTGTATTCAACTCAAAATAGGTCAAAAAGGATTTGTGAATCATTGCTTTCTGCTTTTATTTTTACAGTGTCCCACTTTTTTGTAATCTGGGTTGTATTGTCCACTTTGATGCAACACAGAGAGATGTTTTGTCAGAGCCAGATCACACCCTGTGGATAGTAACTCTGGTCTCTTGGGTCTGTTTGTCTCAGTGGGTTCCAGTTTGTGTGGTTGCTTGGCTATACAGTACATTTGATTCCCCAGCCAATGAATGCTGTAACAGTGAGTAATTTTGTGCAGGAGCCAAGAAACACACTCAAGAAGCAGGCTATCTTTCAAGTGTGTAAAACACTGACACGGTGCCTTTTCGTGAAAATCAGATCAGATCCAGACAGTGTGCTCCAGCTCTGATCAGTTAAACAGGACCAACAAGAACATAAGTCTGAGGAAAACACTGGATTTTCAGAAATATATTTATGATCATGAAAGTAGTCAAATCAAGGAAATATTGAAGATAGCAAAAGCATATTTGCTGTTTAAACCTTCAGTCTAAAGCTGTTGTAAATAAGAATCATAATAAACACTACAAACAATTTAAAAGGTTCTTGTTAGACCCCCCTAAGTGTGTTGCAGATAAAACCCTTTGAATATAACAAGGTCTCAGTTGAACCCCCTGAGTGCGTTCTAGATAAAACCATTGGAATATAAAAGGTGCTTGGTAGAACCCCCTGTTTGTGTTCTAGATAAAACACTTGGAAAATGAAAGGTTCTTGGTAGAACCCCCCTGGGTTTGTTCCAGATAAAACCCTTGGAATATTAAAGGGTTCTCAGTAGAACCCACTTGGTAGGTTCTTGCTGGTGCTCTTAGAAAGTGAAAACGTTCTGGATAGAACCTCCAGAGAAGATTGACAGTGGAACCATTATTCCATAGAACCTCTCACAGGGGTTCAGGGTGAAAATTTTCACAAATGGTTCTAGGTATAACCCTTTATATTGGGTTCTAGGTAGAACTCTCTGAAAGGTATCCAAGTGGAAAATGTTCTAACAGGAACCAAAAGGGTTACTCCTACAGGGACAAGGTGAGGTTCTAGTCAGCTCCTTCATTTCTGAGGGAGTGCGCTAGGTGTTTTGTAGACAGATTGTGATGTTGCTGTATTGAAATGTTACTGGTGACTCTGATGTTGTTGTGTCTCCTCTGTCTTCCACAGTGATGGATAATGCTCATACGAAGACGGTGGAGGAGGTTCTGGGCTTCTTCAGTGTAAATGAGTCGACAGGTCTGAGCTGTGAGCAGCTGAAGAAGAACAGGGAGAGATGGGGACCAAACGGTACAAACACTTGTTGTTTTTGTTGTAGTCTTGTGTTTAAATTTCTGCCAAACAAATCAGCTGTTCGCTGCAGCTACACAATAGCAAAACTCTGCAGTGGATTTCATCCATCTTTTGTTTATGAAGTGTCACACTCTGTTATTGATGATCAAATCACTACAATTATTACTACATCTGAGTCCAGATCTGCAAACCTGCACCTATAAAGCTTAGTTCTGGAACCGACACATTCCCCACAGTTCTCTCTAAGTCAGATCCGGACCTGTTAATAATATGAGTCGTGCGAGTTGACCCGTGATTAAACACACACGCACAGTCACTCACTTATCACTCACTTGTGTTCTTGGAAAAGTGTCTGTTAATTAGTGCAGCACCTGTGCTCCTGCAGCTGTCAGTGTGTTTCCTCACTGACCGTGTGCCCAGCTTGTAGCTATCAGGAGCTAATACTGTAATACTCTGGCACTTTTTACAAGCAGCAAAGCCACCGACAGCATTCAGGGTTCTTACAGGTGCTGGAAATCCTTGGAAACGCTTGAATTTTAATGTAGCATTTTCAAGGCATTAACATTTCTTGGATTTTGGCTAAACTGCTTGAAACTGCAGTTGCATTACTTTCATAATAAATCTCTCTCTGACTGAATAGTTCCCTTTTTAGATGAGGAAGTGGAATATGTCAGAGAGCCTAATTGCTTTTGTCTTTCACACAAAATGAACACGACTCCCATGAGCCTCTCTTGTCACTCTGCATGTGGGGCTGCGCTTTGTGTGACCTGTCAGTCTTTACTGATGTGTGTCCTCTGACAGAACAGAAAGGACAACTTGCCGGGAGGTCGCTGTTTCAGTGAGCGTTGCTTGAAAACTAAAAATTAAAAAAAGACTGCTAACAGGAAACATATTTGTCGTCTAAAGCACAATAATATCTGTTTTAAACGTGATGAAGAAATGAAATATTCTGAGTAGAGCTGCAATGATTAATTGATTAGCAATTAATCAATTATTAAATTGACAAGTATTTTGATAATCAACTAATCATTTGAGTCATTTTTTAAGAAAGAAAGTCACATTTTTCCTTTATCGAAAAACAGATGTTGCACATGGCCATGTTGTGAGTTCTGTAATATTGCTATTAATTGTGCAGCCCATTATTCAAATGTACTACTCTATAATACAGCACAGTACCATATGGTATATAAAATATAGCTTACTGTTGTTTCACTGCTGCACGTCATTGGCTCGTTTTTGGTAGTTTGTCATTAGTTTGGTGGAGACTTTGTTCTTCACTGAGAGAAAATAACTTTCTTTTTCCTGTTATGTTTTCAATGTGCGCAGAACAAAAGAAAAAAAAATGACTGCAACTGTAAATTGTTTTGCGTAGGAACGATTCTGTCCCAAGCTTTTTGATCCACACAAGAGGTTTCAACTGTGTGTAATTAAACATAATTATATTGTGCTGGAAAAGCTTGAAAATGCTGGAAAAATGCTTGAATTTGACTTTGAAAAAGGTGTAGGAATCCTGAACGTTAATCTCTTAGTCCCTGATCACACCAAATTTCTCCCGAATGTTCAACTTAGTCTTCGACAATTTGATGTTCTCCACAGGGTATTTTAGCCTTTCATCCGTTCTGATGCTAGCTAGCAGCTAGCCTACATCATTGTTATGTCAGTGACAATCATTATTTGTGGGGTTAAAGGATAAGTTCGGTTTTTTGACACCTGGACCGTATTGTTAAGATTAAATATGCTCGTAGACTCACCCAGACAATTTTGGTGGAGCTCGGAGCCGTTTTCGAGCAATTTAGATCCAGCCGACGGCGTTTTTTCTCATGCCATAGTAGCGGACGGGGCCAGAAATCGAAGCCCCTAAATTAGACATTATCTGCTGCGAAACTCATGCAATGTCCACAACAACACCACCAGTTTGCCCCCATTCGTGGACGTGCAGTGGTTGCTTGTTCTCTGGCCAGCTGTTCGGCTCTTTCCCTCTGCATTAGGGTGACCAGATGTCCCGCTTTGCGCGTGATTTCACGCATTTTCTGTCTCTTTTCACGCATCACGCAAATTGAGACCATGTCCCGCACAACATCCCCCTCAGGCCCCAGCAATGAGAAGCCGGTGATGTTACTGCACTCTGGGCTGTTTGTTGTTGTCATAGTAGCACCGCACGTACGGCGTTTAGGCCCGCCCCTAATTTTCTCCGCGCTACCAACAGCTGAGGTGACAGCTAGTGAATGACACTCGCATCGCGCGTTCTTCTTTGGAAATGGAGGAGGGGGAGACGCCAAACAAGAAGAGACGATGCAGCTACAGGCGGTGTCCCACTTTGTCCCTCACAAACATACCCCTTGTCCCTCTTTTGGTTTATTGGGACCTGGTCACCCTACTCTGCATCCTCCTTTCAAATAGCTCCTCGTTGGTGTATTCTGGCTCAAAACGATACGGGCATCCATTATACTCAAAGTCGTCGTCAGACATTTCTACATCGGATAAATATTCCGCCATGCTGCACAAAAATAGCTGTGTTGCCGTGTAGCCTAGCAACAACAGCGTCTCTACTCAGCTGCGGTCCTGCGGCGCACGTCTATAATGTCACCAAAAGTTACCCATCCTTGTAAAGCCCCGGATGACCATAACAACGAAGTTGAGCTGACATGGTGATAACTCTGGCCATTCATTTATAAAATGTAGGTGAAATGAGTGAGTTTCGCAGCAGATAATGTCTAATTTAGGGGCTTCCATTTCTGGCCCCGTCCGCTACTATGGCATGAGAAAAAAACGCCGTCGGCTGGATCTAAATTGCTCGAAAACGGCTCCGAGCTCCACCAAAATTGTCTGGGTGAGTCTACGAGCATATTTAATCCTAACAATAAGGTCCATGTGTCAAAAAACCGAACTTATCCTTTAAAGGTTGTGTCATAGGCTTTCACAATAGAAAAATACAAGTATAGGACTCAAACAAAAATGATGACTATCATGAAGTTTGAAAAGACGTATTCATGCAAAACATCATAGTAGACTTAATTCATATGCCACAACTGCACTGATGAAATGTTCAGTAAATGTGTACTTGAATACACACTTACTGTACAGTGCTTTCATGCTGCATCATATTCATTATATATTCTGTAAAAAAAATACTGTATATCTGCATTATGTTAAAGAAGAAATCTGTCATATATTTACTTTAATAAATCATAAAATGACCATGATGTGTCATCAGAGATCAAGGAAACATGTTAAGTGGAAATACTCACAATACAACCACGGTGTCCACTATTGAAATTTTCCAGACCGGAATAACTGTTCTGTATGTCTGTTTCACATTAATCTAAAGAGTTCAAATTAATGCAGAATTTTTGCCAAATGTGTAAGAGTCTGTTTACAAGTCATAAGAAACCATTAATAATATTGTAGAAGGTGTAGATGTTTCTATCTGTTAAACTGAGCAAAATGTTAATGGAGTTTGGCAACAGTGAGACGGCCAGGCACTTAACTCATCGTCCAGAGTGTTATTTCAGAGCAGTGGGCTTTTGTTCTCAGGATAAGACACAAAACTGACAGGTATAAACGGCTGATCAGCTTAGAGCCGAGGACTCGTCCTAGCTGGTTATTGTCAATTTACAATGTTGCGCTCATCCTGCGCTTCTGCGGAGCTCCTGCAGTCTGCCTGTCTCTGTCCTTTCTAAGGAGGAAGGGTCAGAGGGAAACAACTCTCTTCAACCATAGACTGTATATTAAACAGGATTACAACCTATTTAATGTACAGTCTCTGGCTCCAGCTCATTATTTGGACTGCCTTGCTTACTTTTGCCTGCACAAAAGCCACCATACAGGAAAAATAACTGATCACTGCTCTGCATTGTAATTTATGGAAGTATCTGGTGATGATGATGTAATTGTGTTTCTTTTTCTCCATCCCCTGTCCTTTCTCTCTATCTTTAACTCTTTCTTTACTCACAGAATTGCCAGCTGAAGAAGGTGAGCTGTCTGTGTTTTATTATAGCCTTCTCTGTTTATCTTTTCTTTTTCTGTTTCATCATCACTATCTCGAATCACTGCATTTCTTCTGTTGCTCATGTTGTTCCTTGGTGTCCCCATGCAGGGAAATCTCTTTGGGAGCTGGTCCTGGAACAGTTTGAGGATCTGTTGGTTCGAATCTTGCTGCTGGCTGCGTGCATCTCCTTTGTAAGAAAACCACGGGCAAATGATTGACTCACACTCACCAGTTATCACAATCATTTCTACAACATGTGTGTGGAGATTGACTGTGTGTTTGTGCGGACTCATTCATTTAACACTGCTGTGTATACACACTAGTGAAAGGAGTGTTATAACACAGAGCCACATTGAATACACACCTTCACCTTTCTCTCTGTCCTGTCTTCTGTCTCGTAGACCCTGGCCTGGTTCGAAGAAGGGGAGGGGACGATCACAGCCTTTGTTGAACCTTTCGTCATCCTCCTCATCCTCATTGCCAACGCTATTGTAGGAGTATGGCAGGTAAACAGCGTGTGTGCAGTTTCTGTAGACATCAAGGCAATTTTTTAAACCAGTGAATAACATTAATCAGTCTTCAAAGTTTTGTTATGAAGGGTCCCACCCAGTCAGTCCTAGTTTTGTGTTTTACAACTTTAATCAGTAGGTGATATCAGGGGGGAAATCATCCCCCTTATTAGTAAAATCCTTATCCTTTATTTGACCAGGGGCCTCATTTGTAAAATGGACTTATCATCAGTTTTGACCTTGACGATGACCAGAAAACCACATATAAGTAGTTATTTATAAAACCTTACTTTGACTTGGAAATGATCTTATCTCTAAGTAAAGTCTAGACTTGATATAAGTCCCTGCTGGTTATGTAAGGGTACTGCAGCTTGTGGTGAACTCTGCATTAACTGTACAAGCAATGTGACAAGAATTATCATTAAAGATGTGAGGAATTCATTGTGACACACTCCCCAGTGACATGTTTGGCTTTGTTTGTCAACACTTTTCTCAACACATTGTTGAGAAAATTTCAAGGCAACTGCCTTCACTACATTTTTAAGTCAAACTCTTTAAGTGAAACAAACCTACAATCTTTTGTTAAGATAATTTACTTTACTAGATAAACTCAAATCTCTAGTTTAAGAAATCTCCCAAAATTTGTGTGTCAGAAATGTTTTTAAAATTTGATTTGTCACTCTTTGGGTGCTTGAATTGAAAACATTAAATTATTTACTTTTATTTAGTTCGCTCAACAATTTCTTACAATGTCAGTTTTTTGGGGGTTCTAACGGGTGCAACAGATCACAAAACTCATACTTAGGATCGTTTCACGGATTCAGATCAATGAAAAAAAGTGAAAAAAATACTGTTGGAGCCTCTTCTCTCTGTCTGTAGTCACCACTATAGACGAATCCAGCGTCTCCCTGCAGTTTTTTTAGCGCAAATTAATGCAATCCATCATAAGAATTTTACAGTTTTTTACTTTTACACTTACTTTTTATCAAACATTACTTTTGACAACTATGTCTTGGAAGTCGGGGAAAAACCTGTGCAGTTCGGCTGCTCCAACAGTTGTGTCAAATTTCAACTTTGGACAAAAACGGAATGCGAAGTTTACAAACCTTTACTTCATGAAGAGTGATGAAGAGAGACCAAACACTCAAACCTACATAGATTCACTGAGTGTACAGAGGACCACAATGTGTCATAGTGGATCAAAAATATTAACAGAAAGGAACTTTGTTCCTGACAATCTTGAATATGTGATGAAACATGTGAATTCACATATAATGTTTAACATATATGTTACACAGTACTTCATGACTTAAATGTGGCGGAGATGGTCCATGTTTTCTCTTCACTGTTATGTTTATTTCTGGCTATTATCACAACCAACGTAAAGTCAAATGTATGTGAAATTTTAAGAACATTAATATCACCATTCTAAAAGGTGCCCTCATCGGCCGCTGTTTAACGTCGTCAATCCAGTTATCCCTCTGTCGCTGTTAGCAACAACAGCAGTCACGCAAGATCTCACGAGAATGAGCACTTTGACTGAAACCATGAAAGATCTTGCAAGAGTCTCGCAGATTTGGGGTTCCCCTTCAGACCCAACCAGCAGACACAGAGTGATCAACGCAACATGCCACCGCAGTAATGGCGGCGCCACAAGATGGCGGAACACACAAAGTGGTCGCTGGATTCGTCTATAGTAACAGTATACGATTTAATAATAATGATAATAATAATGACAATATTAATGATAATAATAATAATAATAATGATAATAATAATAATACAGTATACTACTAATACTATACTGTATTATTGTATACTATAATACACACAATACATATACACATTATATACATGATACAATACAATAATTCCTAATTCTGTAGTCTCAGTCAATGTCCCGCCCACAGCACAATCTGATTGGTTACACGTCACGACTAATAGCCAATCACTCTCCTGAGAGTGAAGTTACAATAAACATCACAATCTTATGATCTATTTCTGTGACAAAGATGTCCAGTTTAGTTTTGATTACATTTAGTCCACACACATATGGGCCAAACTGTGGTGTGCGATCAGCACAGGCCACGTACGGACAAAGAGGTAGAGGAAATATTCTCCAAACGTTAATGAAATGCTGCAGATTAGATCGTGCAGGGATAATGTTTGTGGTGGATCTCATTACAGATGCACTCACATAATAATAAATTATTTATAAAGCACTTTTCATAACAATGTTACAAAGTGATTTACAAAGGAAAGTAAAACCAGACAAGGCAGATAAATCTCCTACCTAACACAGCAACGATATAACACCAGAAATGAAAGTGATCACAACAGATATTTGGCACCTGGTGCAGCAGTGATGACTGGGGTCTGTCAGAACCTTCGTCAGCAGAGTGATCACACAAACAGTTACCGAACCTTCAAGTCTCATATTGTGACGCACTTCATTACATTTCCACTGGTTGTCTTCACACACAGCAGGCTCACAGAAAGGCATTCATGAATACAGGGGGCTTCCCCCGGTAATATCAAATGTATTAAGTACTAAAATTATCAGCATGGTGAAAAAATGTAAGGAAATAAATATCAGCTTATGAACTGGCTGCTCCTCCTCTAGACTACTTTTAATGCCTGACGTACAACTTGTTAAACAGAGATGTTGTTAAATAGTATTCATCATTTTACCGTGTCTTAACAGACTCCGTTCTATCAGTTTTACTGTCCATTTAACACCAGTTATCACTAAGAGTGCATTTTCTATTTCTTTGTCTTTTTTTTTTTTTTTTTTTTTTTGGCTCAACCACATAATCACATTCTTTGAAAGCATGGGTCATACCTAACAACGGTGTCAACCACACAACTAAGATAAAAAGACACTAAGTTCCCTCCTGCTCAGAGTTGCTCTAACAGCTTTTGTAAGTCACTCACTCACTAAGCTAGGACTCCTTGATAGAGGTTTCTAGACTAAGTTAGAAACTCTCTGAGAGGATTCTCACAATGGTTGTGAATATGGTCCTTGTAGTCTAGCTGTGCTGTGTATTGATAAATCTGTGGTGCTGTCTGTGGTGCTGAAGTGCACCACTAGCATTGGAGCTATAATATTGTCTAAATTATATATTATAAATATTAAGTACTATACTATATCATAGCGTATATATGCTGTAGGGTTACAATGCAATTGTACAACGATTATCAATGCATCAAAGTATTTAATTCCTTTACATGATTAGTTTTTTCTCACTGTGTGACTATTATAATTGTAAAACATTGCCTATGTGAATGATCAATAATTAGTTTAGTTAAGCTGCAGGTTACAGGAGTTTTAAGATCTGGTTGCACCACACACATCAGGAGAAACTTGACAGATCCTCTGCTCTCTAATCTCCAACACCCACACACATTTGAAAATAATGGTGTACCACATACTACAGGATGCTATCAAGATTATCGTGCCAGAGGGAGCACAATCTCACGTGATTTCATGTGGAACGTGATCTCACACGTGGAAGCAAATGTAAACAATGGAGATGGATGTTGCAGAATAATTAGCTGTAGTAATGCTTTGCAATGAAAATTAATAAAAGCATAAGTTAAACAAGTCTAGATGTGACACGGTCCACACAACATTTCTATTCTTCAGTGAGAAATGGATTAATAGTTTTACTCTCTGTTAACAGTGGTTTGCAAGCCAGCGTTAGCCATGAAGTCTAGAGTTGACCATTGCTTGGCAACTCCTCTCTTTCAGCTCTGAACCAACGTAGTCATCCAAATTTTAAATTGTAAATATCAAACATTTTTGAAATTATCAGTGTGGCTGCAGTGATTCTAAGAGAAAATCAGGTGGGTGGGATGAAGATTGGATCCGTAAACCCCTCATTTTACCAGATAATCCGGGACTAACATGCCATCCCAAGGTCCAACCCAGATTTCTCTTCCAATTCTGGGGGATAAATCTGAGAAAAATTGTCCCAAAACTCCTTAGACACAACTCCAGCTCCCTTTTCCCCTCAACTCTAGCCAAAATGCTTCCATATGCTAACTTTAAGCTAGGGGTTTCGTTATCAGTCTGCAGTTGATCACGCTCAGCCATCCTCAGCAAAACTCAAAATGTATCCTAGTTTAGAACATAAACACAATGCACATGTTTACATCTATTACGTTTCACTATCCAATTGGTTCAGTAGTTCAGTAGGTCTGGACTTACAAAATTGTTATGTGTAAATATAATGTAGAGACCTGGGTTTAAAATTATTATTATTTATTGTCTGAATTGATTCATAATCTCCCAAGAGAGAATCATGATGCATCAAAGAATCTATTTTTTCCCCACCGCTATGAGCTATCAAGTAGTGTCACCTTCACAATCACCATGACAAGTGGAAACATATAGTGTTCTTCAGCTTTAATTACATTCCCCACAGTAACTGTGTTTACTGTTTTTCATTTACTTTGTGATACAGAGCACTGGTTGCAGAGGCCACGCTGAGCAGTGGTATGCAGTGGAAATGGCTCTGTTAGATGTGTGTTACTGAAAAGGAAAGATAAGGGAGCTTGTTTTCAAATTGCTCCATGCTGTATTCACTCCAATCGAGCTCTACCATCAGAAGCTTGTAAGATAAAACACAACCAGCCTAAGTTGAGCAGTGACAGCTCTTGTTATCCATTAGGGCTGTCACTTTTTCAAAAAGTCAAGGTCGAACGAATTCAAAATAACCGTTCGCCTTATCTTTGTCCGTGACTTTGCCATCCACGGTATAGAACCCAAAATACTTCCACATGCTGCTTCTCAGATGTTTTGGTGTCGTGATTGTCCGCTCAGGACGGCTTTGCTCGCTATTGTCCTTCATTTACGTAGCAAAACAGCACAATGACATTAGCTTCGTTTTGTGATAGCTCAGTAGGGCATGCAATAGGTCAACATGATAGTGAATTCTTAGAGCGCCCTCTGTTGGATCACAAGGCAAACTACATCAAATTGTCTGATGCACCTAAAGAGACCGCAGCCGACATTTCGAATACGTAATTACAGCTCGAACATGAACTTTTCACCTCATGTCCGAATGAATGTCCCAAACTCGAATAAAAAGTCTTACGATTAATTTACAATTCCTGGTGCTGCGATTCAACTCAGAATTGCTTCTTGAACCACAACAGATTCTTGATGAATCTGAAACTGGGTTTCAGATTCAGTCCATCTCCATAACTACTTTTTTTTTGGAAAGCTTGCACAATTTACTCCAATATATGTTTTTCTGAATCTTTGCAATGGGAGTAGGGAGTCTAAAGTTAGTGTGACCCATGGAGCCACAGTGAGCCACATTTATGGGAAATATGGCAGGTCAGAATGTACCATGCTAACCTGTTTCTCATGCACTGATGAGTTAATGTTTTGAAATTGAAGCAGAGCCTGGATTCATTTGATCTGACTGAGACTGATCTGTCTTCAGCTCTCTGCACAGTCCTCAACTGAGTGATGACGACTGAATGGCTTATAAGGAAAGTTGATCCTGGAACAGAGAAATGTCACATGAAAGTGGGTTGGGGTGTGTGTGTTGTGTTTGTTGTGTTGTGTTTGTGTGTGTGTGTGTGTGTGTGTGTGTTTTATTTCAGTGTCAATATTATCTTAGTTTATTGAGCAAAACAATTTATAGCAGGCTATATAAATAATGACATCATCAAGGTATCAGGGTCATTTATTACACAACACAGGGTTATACAACGAAATGAGAGTTGAAGTTCTTTCATGCTACACACACATAACATATCCAGACAATTAAATTCAGAGTAAAATAAGTTGAAATATACAACAAAATAAAATAAAGAAATATATATGCTTATTTACATAGATAGACAGAGACATATACACTCAGGAAATGATTCTGTACAGCATTTTTAAAATTTGCATCAGGTTGACTGTACACAGAAGGAACAGGATGTGATAATAATATGGTCCACATCCTTACATAAAAAGTTCAACATCTTGCGAACATTTTCCATCAACTGTGACTGTGTTTGTGCATGAAGCATTATCAATGTAAAGACAGAGTCCTCCTCCCCTTGTCCCTCAGCAGACTTGCGTGTTATGTCCTGTCAGCTTGGAGTACGCTCTGCAACAGCTTGATCCGGGATGTTGTGGAGCAGGTCTCTCCTTGTGGGCACAGCAGTCTCTGGTTTCTGATTTCATCTGTTTCATTTTCCTGATTGGACATTATCCAGGAGCAGCCTTAAATCCAAGCCGGGTTAGCATGGGTTAGATGCCGTATGCATTGTTTTTCGTCTCAACATCTGCTGCTGTTTAATCCCAACCCCACGCTTCATTTTCCAATGCCTACAAGTGTATTTCTGTCATAGGTGTTTCAGCAATTAAGCTGAAGACATATTACAATTAAAAGAGAAAAGTATAAAGTTTGAAGGAGCTACTGGCCACCGCATGTGCATGCACTGCTGTTTGGCATGTAGAGTTAAAATATTTTTTAATGAAAATACTTTGGCTTATACATTGTATTCCAAATAAAATAAGTCCTATCAATCCTTGTGTGCATTACACTATTTGCTTGTGACCTTGTCCTCCCAAGGGACTCCACTGTTTTATTTGGAGTCAGTTCTGCTAGGCTTTGGCAATAAAATGATAGCAATACCTAGCCACGATAGACACGTCATCAATGGCAATAAGAAAGTACTTTGATAAAATCGTTTCACTTATTTGCATTAAATGCAAATCGCCGTGAAACACACAACAAATACACCCCAGTTCATAAACAGTCTGTCATATCCCTTGATAATGGAGCGAGCTACAAGTGATGCGTAAACAACCAATCGTTTGACAGACAGATCCCACGTGTGCTTCCTTCGGTTGCCCCATTGACAGTGTGCAAAATGAGTTCAGATAAAACAGGACAGGTCAGCTCACTGGTGTGGCAGTTTTTTGGATTTTTTAAGTCGGACAACAACTATCAGAGGTTGAGGGGTAGATGCCGCAGACATGGAGGGATGGATGGATGGATGGATGGACAATTATTTGAACACCGCTGTCTGTAAACTACAGGAATGCCTTCCTGACCGTGACTGGTAATACAACACACTTATTTTTATCATCCAAGTTCAACAGAGAGAACCCTTGTTTTGCTGGCACACTGGAGATGGGAATCAAGTAGACTACCTTGGCCAGTTTGGCCCGCTCGGGTTAGATATTGCTGAAATCCCTGCTGAGGACTTAGCAGGCCTCCATAACTGCAGAGTGCTGTGACTACAGCAACTGGCTGGTGGCTGGTGCTGATTCATCCTCGTAATTTCTTGGCCAATATTTTCACTGGACATTATGACTGCAGAGATTTAAATATGTCAGACTTCAACAGATTTTCCTGGTAAAAAATGGATAACAGAAACCCTGGTGTGTGCGTGTGTGCGCTTGGTCGATTCAGTAACATTACTCCACTGCCTGCCAACAGAGTTGACCCCCCTATATCTGTCCAGTGAGGTTATCTGAATCAGCACAAGCTATTCTGCTCCCTCATCTTGTCTAGTTTAACCAAGTTTCTCTAACCTGAACTGACACATGTGCTCTGCAAAAAACATGCCTGTATTCTCCCTAATAAACCTCTATATGCCCCACTAAACTGAATCAAATTAATAGATAATTGGAGATTCCAAGACCAAGTGTGTGCTTGTGTGTTTTCTGTGTTTGAGGGCCCAAATACACTAACATTTTGGGCTGTCCAAGCTAGCGTGATGAGAGAAACTTGATAAAATCTTTTGAGGATCATTTATCCTACACTCACTTGCCAATTTATTGGGTAAACCTAGCTAAAACTAATGCAGTGTAAAACAGATGTTCAGTTTTTTATTGAAACTGTTTGAGAGAGTCGTTGATTCAACTGTATGATCATTTTTAGGCTGCCGTTTAAAGTGCTGTGGAACTGCATTGCCTTATAATGACAGGTGTTTTTTATTATTTTGTTCACCACAGTGCAGGGTAGGCTAAATAACAGGAACACCTCTCTGATGGTAGTTTCAGTACAAGTCCTCCAATTCTTTTCAGAGACACTGGCCACATGTGCGGCAACAGTGTGGTTCATCTTGTGTTGTGTGTGTTTGTTTGATCTGGTGTTTCCTGTTGGCCTAGTTTGGGTTTTTACAAAGACCAATTTGAGGCAGCTACCTTTTTTAAAGCCTGTTGAATGTGCTTCTGTTTTCATTTCTTGGAATTAGCTTTAGTATTTGTTGTCTCCTCTGCTGGGTGGTATGTTGTTTTGGTTGTAACAGGGTTTAGTTTCTGACTCTGTGGTAGTGGGCAAAACAGTCAAATTCCCCAATTCTGTATGTCTGAACCATCTCTTTGAACAACTCATGCACATTTAATGTAATAATTCATGTAATATTTTCATTGAGCCTCCTCTGAAACTGTTTGGAGTCCCCCTGGGGAGGCCCGCCTCCCACTTTGAAAACCTCTGGGTTGTATCATTTCAATGGATAGTTAGAATAAAACAGAAGTCATTGTTGTCCTGCTTTCAGAAATACTACACAGACGCTCTCTTTACCGTTTTAAAGTAATGTTTGCTGGAGATGCATGATTCTTGTAGTTGTTGGTTTGTATCCACATGGGTGAATGTATTTATTATAAATTACTTTGGAGAAAATTGTCAGTTAAATAAATATGATGTAAATTAACAGCTGAACAGATGTTTTACAGACTTCATGTTCTGTAAAACCTGTTGCTTCCTGTTTCCCCTGCTGTCTTTACATGAGTGCAGACTCGCTGGGAGTGATTTTACCATCAACAATCGTGCACTCTCAGAATAAGGGTTCCAAAAGGGTTCTTCCTAAAGGGCTGAGGTTCTAGGCTGAGACATTTGCTTCTGAAGAACCCTGTTTTAAAGAAAGAGTTGTTTGTAAGAGTAGGAGTAGGAGTTCCACTACGAATCCTTTTAAGAGCACTTTTTGGAAGAAAGAGTTCTTTAAGGATTGTTGAGATCCTCTTTCATCAAGGTTTTCTTTATGCCATAATTTAAAAGGGGTGGGTTCTATATAAAACCCTTGGAATATAAAATGGTTCTTGGTAGAACCTCCCGGGTGGGTCTTAGATAAAATCTTTGGAATATAAAAAGGTTCTCAATATAACGCCCCAGGTGGGTTCTTTTTAGCACCCTTAGGTGGTGTTGGACAGAACTGCCAGGGAGGATTCTGAATGGAACCATTACACTTTAGAATGGTTCTCTATAGAACCTCTCATAGGGGATTTTGGGCGAAACCTTAGATGGTTTAGGTATAACCCTCTATGTTTGGTTCTCGGTAGAACTCTCTGAAAGAGTTCGAGGTGGAACCCCTATAAAAGGCTCTAGCAGGAACCAAAAAGGGGACAAGTCAAAGAACCCTTTATGGTTCCAGTCAGCACCTTAATTTCTGAGAGTGTAACTTCCACATTAATCATTGAAAGAAACTCAGAAACGTTGTGTGTGTCCTACAGGAGCGTAATGCAGAGAACGCCATCGAGGCTCTGAAGGAGTACGAGCCAGAGATGGGCAAGGTGTACCGACAAGACAAGAAGAGCGTTCAGAGAGTCCGAGCCCGAGACATCGTGCCTGGAGACATTGTGGAAGTCGCTGGTAAGTAAACAAAAAGCTTTGTCCTCATTATACATGTAGTGGAAGTAGGGGTTGATAACAAAATTCTTGTCACCTTCTCGTTAGTCTGAGCCTTAACGGGGTTCCTCCAGGGTTCTCCAACTTAAATAAAGTCTTTTAAAGACCTTTTTATCCCACTTAGAATGAAATTTAAGTATTAAAGATATAATGGAAAATTAATCTGGATTTTAAGCCCTAGAAAATAATTATTTGCCAAGTACTTTAATACTTTTTTAGATTTCATTAAAGTACTCATATGCATATTACCAGGAATAGGCTTAATTCAATTGTATTTTGGATTCTGCATTTTGTTTTGTTTTTTTGCTTTTGTTTTTTGTTTTTCAAAAAGAATAAATTCATGACAAGATTAGAACTGAATATTATAAAAATAACTAAATATTGTTTTTAGAGCAGCAACAGTAATGTTTACAACAGCGATTAGGACTTTTGTTAACAAAATTCAAGACTTTGTAAATGAAATCCAGTATTTTTAAGGCCTTAATTTTAGATGTCACCCTGCTGAGACAATGAAAAATGTTTTTTCTATTTACAGTTTCACCTTAAAATCCCTTATCTGTAGGCTTAAAATGTAACTTGCAAAAGCTGGTTTCCTCCTTCACAAGGTAAAGCAGATTTTTGTCTCAAAGGGATTCCAATGGTGACATTTAATAGTGTTCTGTTAAGCACTTTGAACTGCATTAACTAGCGTAGCATTGTATGAAGCAGCAGGAGTAGCAGGAGCAGGAGTACTGGTGTAGGAACAGTAGTATTGTGTAACAGTAGTAGATGGAAACAAGCATTCACTTGCATTTTCTTTTCCCATTTTACTTATTTAACAAGAATTTTAAAAAAAAGATAGAGGGTTAAAAAAAATAAAAATAAAACAAAAGCAAACAAGGAAACAACAACAACGAAATCAGAAAATAAATAATAATAAAGATAAGAAGAATAGAAAAAAAGATAATTACTTATGTATGTTAATAGAATATAATTGTGGGTAAGTGTTTGTGTACCCAAACATGAACTCAAAATCACATATACATTCATATAAATTTTAAAGAAAAGAACATCAATACTGTCAATGTCTTTATTGTTTTAGCCACCATCTCACCTGGTCATTAGAAATATTTTGCGTTATATATCTCAACCAATCTCTCTTTGAAGATATGCACTTGATTTCTTATTCTCATGGTGATTTTTTTCCATTTCATGTATCTCATTTTGCAAGATCCTTCCATTTAACATTAATTAAGTTTTCATCATTTAACCAGATCCTTGTAATTTGTTTAATCATTGCTAAGCTTATTGCTAAAAACAAGTGACAATCTATCTTGTTAATCTCTTCTGGTATTTTTTTTAGTAGTAAAACTGGTGGGTTTTTATTTACAGAAACACCAAAGATATTTGAAATTCTTTAATAGAATTTTGACAGAAGCCGATTATCACTTTACATGACAAAAATATGTGAGTGTGGTTTGCTGTCTGCTCACCACATTCTCTCCAACATCTCGAGGTTGAGTTTTTTTTTTATACTTACTTTAAATTTGCGATGCCTTCAAATATCAAATTTAAACCTTCCACGAACAAGAATATTCTTGCCAACAGTGTGAGTTAGTTGTTTCATGTATATTATTACACATTTGTTCCTAATCCTAAAGTTAATTTTCTTGTTCTTTTTAACGTTGGCATACATTTGTTTATCTTGATAGCTAACATGTACTAATTTAGCCATGTTAGTTAAGAGTTTCATTTGACCCCGCAGTAACACATCTTGACTTGCTTGAAATTTGCTTACACGTGGATGCAAACCTGGCGATTTGGTCTGTAGTGCTGCAGCGAGCATGGAAGGACCTTTATATTTAAGCACCGTGCATTTCCACCACATAGTTGTTTGGACACGGTTGAAATAACATTGTGGCATCTTTGTTTAGTCATTCCTGGCAAACGTCTTAATCTGCATGCCTGCCGCTACATCTCTGCCCTCCTCCTCTGGCTGTTATCGTCATGGAAACCCAGTGAGAGGCACACACGGCCTGCATGGAAAATATTTGATCGGAGTGCATCTCGAAGCTGCAGACTTAAAAGGTTTTGTAGAAGGACCATAGGTTTATGAAAGCTAAAGCACGTGGAAAGAATAAGATGGTCTGAAGCAATTAGTGTGTCTGTTTGAACAGTATGTTACTGATATATAGACATTTAAGTTAATGGCCTGGTGTGTAAACGATTTTCATCCACCTGAAGTGTTTTTTGAGTGCCACCAAATCTTCTCAAGTGTTTTAGAGGGTTAGAGTGCATGCAGGGTTTAAGATGCTTACGACAGTCAGTGGTTGCATTCAGTGTTTTTGTGAGGTTGTTAAAGTTGTGTAGCCACTGCTTTGTCACTAGTGTGACCAGTCACAACAGAGGAGATGAAGAATCTGACTGGTCAGCCCCATTTCAACATGCTAGCTCAGTGCTTCTGAGCATTTTTCAGGATTTTTTTCCCCCCAACATTTGTTGGTGCTCTTGTTTTGTCCAAGACAGCAGTTGGACAGATGGGACCAGATGGGACGTCCTCCTGCTGGTCCTCTGGCTTTTTGAACATTTAACAGCTGAAATGATTCATGTGAAAAATGTTTTGTATTCGAGTAAACACATTGTGGTTTGTATCCACAGATAAAAATCAGTCCAGCTGGGTTGGCTGAACACTGTCAGCTGTAGTAACAGCCTACACACACACACACACACACACACACACACACACACACACACACACACACACATCTTGACCCAGTAAGAAAACTGTTGAATTCTCCAGATACCCACTGCTATTTCAGGCTGCTCAGAGAGAGGAAACAGGGTTAGGAGTGTGTGTGTTTCTCTGTGTATGTGTTAGTGATCCAGTGCCCTTCTGTCTGTAGTAAAAGTATTGGACTTCCAGAGCATGGGAACTCTGTGACACTAATCAGTGCTGGAACAAAAGGACAGACCTACAGGCTCTGTTTAATGTAACTCACTGGTGTTACTATATTCTCTCTTTGGTATACGTTTTTGGAATGAAGCCACAAGTAGGTTGTGTTAGCCTAGTCATTTTGGCTGATGTTAAATCTAAAATCAGTAGGATTTGTCCAAGCTGTTCGTAAACGCACCAGAAAAATGCTGGGATGTCAAGTACCAACATTTTTGGGTCGGTAGCAAAATATTAAGAAAATAAGGAAATACAGGCTCCGGACCACCACACACTCCTAGTGGGTCATAAGTGATGAATGGAAGGGATTGTGTTTATATGAGTTTATATTATTTTATTTTATTTTATTTTTTTTTTATTTTATTTAATTTATTTATTTTTTTTCGGAAAATGTTGCATATTATGGCTTTAATCAAATCAAATCAAATCAAATAAACTTTATTTGTCCCACTAGGGGAAGCACCTGAAAGTACCAAAAAGGCAAATTGAAGTGATCACTTTTTTGGTCCAGCAGTGTATTCCTGTCAGCCTAAATGTTACTGTGCAGACCAGCAGATTTAAAAATAGATATATAATAATATAAACGTTCTGTAGCAGTTGTGATGTGTTCTTTCAAGAGGTGTGAATCTTCACTGGCCTCAGGATTCGATTCGATTACAATTCACGTCACTGATTTGAATGTATGATTCTCGATGCATCTTGATGCATCAATATATCTCATCCTCAGTTTTCTATACTGCACATGGCTACTTTTTAATCAAATAATACAACCAGTCAGATAGTCCCCTTTAATTTAGGAATCTCTCGGAGCTGGATGACAAAGTTGAAAGCTCCTCCTCAATTCTTGTGTGATAGTTGCACTCACAGCTATTCTTTATGGTTGCTGATGATAGCTCAGGGTGAAAACAGCTAACATAAATTTTTCTGAGGCAGTTTTTACACATAGTTTGCAGGCTGTCCAGTTCACTTCCCAGTAAATTCATAATATCCATAATTTGCAAGTCCAACATTTTCAAAATCATAATTTAATCTGTCATAAAAAGGGTTAGCTATACCCTAAGGACCCCTGACTCACTTCCTGGTGTAAAAAAGGCGGAAACACTGCTATCAGATGTGTTTCAACCATAACATGTCAACTCTGTAACCCTTCTAAATCAAAGCTAAATAAGAATTATGGTTTAAAAATGTGTATTTTGATTAGCATTAAGAGAACTCTGAACAACTTTAAAAAATAAAATGGCTGCTCACTACAACTATGCTGTGAAATGAAAAAATAAATTTTGTCAACTCCATAAGATGTCGACTCCGTCACATTTTTTATGTGATGAAGTGACGTCGACATTTAATAAAAAAAATCATCATATATATCAGTGCAGCCTCTCCTTCTTCATCCGTGTCTCTGCTCTCTCTGTGTTTCTGTGACTCACTCACATATATAAACACTTGTAAACAGTTTATGAACGTCTGTGCTCTTCCAGAAGAAAGAATGCTAACCTTTCATGTGCAGCAGTCTGTCCTTATTTGCATAAGGCAGACATGTTTACTAATGTCATGAACACATAATTTCCTCTTAGAATCTCTGGGGAAACAAGTCAAACATTTCTTTGAATCATTATTTTTGACACTTAATTGATACTTCATATTGCCTCTTACACGTGAGCCTGGTTTTGGCTCGTACTGTATCCTAGTTAAGAGCTTATTCAGAAAGATTGTTTAGATGCACATTTAACAGGATGTTCTTACAGACCTTTCTACTCACCAACAAATTCATATAGACTTTGCTGAATAAAGTATTAAATGAATCTTAAATGAATTTATCCAAGGAAGCAGAGTGTATATACAGAATAGAATACATTTGTCCTAATCTTAACTAAATACAGAAATGAAAAGTGAAATTAATTTTTGTCTCTCCTCTCATCAACCCCCAGTTGGTGATAAGGTCCCAGCTGACATCAGGCTGACGTCTATCCGCTCCACCACTCTGAGGGTGGACCAGTCCATTCTGACGGGGGAGTCTGTGTCAGTGCTCAAACACACAGACCCTGTACCAGATCCCAGAGCTGTTAACCAGGACAAGAAGAACATGCTCTTCTCTGTGAGTCTCGACAACCACATCTGTCTCTGTGGCATTGTACTTTTTCCGGAATTCACTTTCTTACACCCAATTCACATTCCAACAATCCAAGTGATGAAAATACTGTCGTTTATTTTCACTCATTCACACACACTCTTGTCCTGCTACCCCAAAAACTCACCTGAGCACCAAATGTGGATCAATCTGCTGCTGAAAATAGTCCCTAAAAAATACACTATTTCCACCTATTTCTCGTGTACAAACTATAGTGACAAGATGTTTTGGAAAGTTGCTTTTTAAAAAATGAAACTGTATATTTGTAGAGCTTAGAGCTGAGAGCCACACAGAGGACAGGGAAGTAATAAAATATTTAGATATGGACAAACATTGGACATTGTGGACATGTGTTGTTTTTGGTCTTTTCACACGATTTGTTGATAATTGGAAAGTACAGTGCTGGAATAGATGTTACGTCAACATCTCTACCTAAATAATATCCCCTCCTAAACAACATTCAAAGAGTCTGCACACCTCAGATAGTTTCTTATTTTTTCTACAGTAGAATATTTAATTTAATTTAATTTACTGCTTACTTATTGAGGTTCTGTTTTAGTTTTCCATTATGAAAAGTTGTAAATAGTATCTGATACTTGGCACTTTTTTTGACAGCACCTCACTCGAGGTTCCAAGTGAGCTTAGCTGATACTAAACAGTGGACTTATTGGTCAGAGAGAGTCCCAAACTCTCCTCTTTTTATTCAGCAGTCTTTTGTCTTGCTGACTTCAGCCTTTTCTGAAACAAAGTTTGTCTTCTTACTGTGAAAGCCGTTTCAAGAACACTATTCCTCCCATATCCTCCTTTGTTCCTGTGTTTGTTTGGCATCGAAGACGATCACTGCAATGCGTTGATCATTTCATTTTATGTACAAAGATTATTGGAATGGCGCAGTAACATTTCCACATCTACTGTAAGACAGGGCTGAACAATTAATCAAAATATTATCAAAATTGCAGCATGGTCAGGGGCAATATGCAATTTTTAAAGTTAAATTGTGTCACAATATACCATTACAGATGATGCACTGTGGTGCTACAGAGATGCTACAACCTACAAATCATATTCTCCAGACATAAGGGAATATGCTTGTTTGGCACAGACCCCAGCAAAAATCATATCATCATTTTTCCATTGAAAATGAAGTGCAAAAATTACCATTCCCACTAAAATTTTTATACAATAAATGTTCAAGGGTGCTATTAATGTCAAAAATCTAATACTACATACAGTTATGTGATATATTATATACACACGAGACATGACAGAGTGTGAAAGGGAACGTGATTATTTGATGGAACAAAGGGCCATGGTTGAGTGTGTGGTGTGGTTAGTGTGTTGAGTGTGTGTGTGTGTTGTGTGTGTGTGTGTGTGTGTGGTGTGTGTGTGTGTGTGTGTGTGTGTGTGTGGTGTGGTGTTGTATTATCTCTGTCAGACCTCAAAGGCTGCTGAGTCACCAGGTGGTCTGTGGTCAAAGAACAACAGCCATTGATGTTTTATTTAGCACCGCCACTCTGACGGGCTGCAGACCTTCACTCTGATGTGAAGTCACTGACTTTAGAACCTGCGATTAAAAGGACAGTTCACCCCAAAATCAAAAGTACATATTTTGGTGTGAGTTGCAGAGTTTTGGAGATATCAGCTGTAGAGATGCCTGGCTTCTCTCCGATGTGATGGCACAAGTCCTGTGGTGCCCAAGCCCCCCAAAAATCTGTTTGAAAAAGTCAACAGCAATGTCTCTTTCCAGAAATCATGACCTGGTTGCTCAAAATAACCACAGACCTTGTTATGAGCAGTTTCATGGAGGAACTACTTTCTTGCTGCAGTAGAATCTACCAGAACTACTTAAGAATCTCTCTGAACTATTAGTAGTAGTAGTTCTTCAGCTTTTAGCACCGCAAGCCGAGTGCCATTTGGTCCCATTATATTGGAGAGAAGGCAGACATCTCTACGGCTGATATCTCTAAAACTCTTAAACTAAAACCAAAAATATTAGATGGATTAATAGCACTATACGCCAGGGGGAAAATATATTTGATTTTTGAGCTGTCCCTTTAAAGGAGAGAAATGTAATCAGTGCACTTAGATTTCACTTTGACCGCTTTGTGTGAGAACATACAATTCTGACTCTTAAAGTTCAGAGACAGTTAGATGGTAAAAGTTCTTCCTGTCTTGACCTTTGCCCAGGGTACCAACATTGCAGCAGGCCGAGCCATTGGGGTCGTCGTGGCAACAGGGGTGCAAACAGAGATTGGGAAGATCAGAGATGAGATGGCCTCCACTGACCCTGAAAGGACCCCACTACAACAGAAACTAGACCAGTTTGGAGAACAGCTGTCTAAGGCAAGGACCACCGTCTGTGTGTGTGTAGTTTAGTCATTTAAATCACTTTGGACTCCAACTTTTAACTTAATATTGTTTTGATGCTTAATAAAAATTGGTTCCATCATTTATTGAATAAATATACCTTTCTGATCCCCTAACACTTGTCTTGTTGTAACGTGCAGGTGATCAGTGTGATCTGTGTGGCAGTGTGGGCCATCAATGTGGGACACTTTAATGACCCTGTCCATGGAGGCAGCTGGCTCAGAGGAGCTGTTTACTACTTCAAGATCGCTGTCGCACTCGCTGTAGCTGCCATACCAGAAGGTCAAACATCAGTCTGTCTATCTGTCTGTCTGTCTAGAATAGAATAGAAATAATTTCATTTATTAGTCCCACAGTGGGGAAATTTCCGGTGTTACAGCAGCAAAGTGGATAGCAAAAATAGAGGAGCATCAATAAAAAAGACAATAAATAGTGATCAAGCAATATAAACAAAATAAACAAGAAATATAGAAAAATATGAACAATTTAAACAAACAGAAAAATAGCAACCTAACATGGGGAAATATAAAATATAGGAATCGTCTGTCTGTCTGTCTGTCTGTCTGTCTGTTGTAGATCAATGGGCTTGATGCCGATACAGATGTTAAAAAGTGAAAATCCTGATATTGATTTTGGTGTCAATTGAGAGACACAGATGAGGCAGAGACAAAAAAATCCTGGTGCAGAAGAGGAGCAGCATGGTTGACTCTACCATACAGTCAATATAGCAGCCAATATTCTTCATACAGAACATAGAATTTACATTTTTTGCACAATCCCTCAAAAGTAGTTAACACTACAGGATAATTAACAGTTTGACAATAAACTTTATTGTCCAAATGACAACACAGCACTGAAACAGTGAACTTACACTGGTATTTTATTATTGATATTATAAGACAATAACTATAGATATAAAAAAAAAAGAAACAATAGTAAAATAGTAAAATTACATAATAAATAATAATAAATGCTGCTTAAAAGCTAACAAATAACACAGTCTGCATTATGTTCTGTTAAAAAAAAGAGCATTTTCATATCAGCACATATCAACAACATATATGCAGATACTAATATTGGTCATAAAGCTGTGATAGGCAAAATATCAGCCCATATATCGGTCAACCAGTATATCGGTTAGGCTCTACTTCTTCCAGATGTGTATTTTATTTACAATGGCGGCTATATTTTTTTGTAAACTGTGCAAATGTAAACAAAATCACAAATTTTCTTCACTCACTCTAAATAACCTTAGATCATGTGCCCTTGAATATGGCACTAAAAAGCCAACCGTTATAGAAAATGAATCTAATAATAAAAAACAGAACAAATAAAAACCTTTTTAGCTTTTCTGGACATGTACATGTTAAAAATAATTTCCTCTCATTAAAAAAAGCAATCGCAATCTCACCACCATCGTCTGCCTGCTGTGTTTTCTACCAGGCCTCCCAGCAGTCATCACCACCTGCCTCGCACTGGGCACCAGGAGAATGGCCAGGAAGAACGCCATCGTCCGCAGCCTGCCCTCAGTGGAGACGCTGGGCTGCACCTCTGTTATCTGCTCTGACAAGACAGGAACACTGACCACAAACCAGATGTCGGTCTGCAGGGTAAGATGTGGGAGGAATGGAAGCTCTCATGTGACTGATATGACACAGTGTTGATGATTAAGTCATTTTGGCATTGATCAGTAATACATGGGTGGTGCATCCAAAACCAGTCAGCATCATTTCAGTGGCTGGAAAAAATATTTTAAAAGTAGTTTTCAACGCTAAACTAACAACTAACCGCTGGTCATGCTAACATTATATAACTTATTGCCTAGCAAAACAACACATGTGACAGATTTTCACATTAAAAGTCTACCAATAACAGACTGGAATTAATTGGTGAATGAAAACGACTTTTGTGTAGGAGAAGAGAAACAAAGAGCAGCATAGTTGGTGAGTATGATGTGACTGTTAGTGTTGTGGAAATAAACATAATACTGCATTTATCAAGACAACAGGTACACATGAAATTAAGAATAAAGGCCTGTCCCTAATAAAAGCCTGTTCTAAATAAAAGCCTGCCATGATAGTATATTGCTCTCACAAGCAATGTGAATACCGTAAATTCTGTAATAGTGTCAGCAGCCTGTATTTATCTCAACAACTGAGAAAATCAGGTCTTTATTTTGCTCCGTTATATCCATTATATTGTAGTAAGAAGCCTATCTATGTTATATTAAGGATTCTTACATTGCAATTGGGGACATTGTTGTTCTTTGAACAACCAGCAGAGGTAGTAATAGAGCAAAAGAAGCAGCAGTTAGCAACTAACCTAAAGAGGAAGAATAGCAACCAACAAAGACTGGGACTTCCTTACCCACTGAGCAGAGGACAAGATCAACCAACATATAACAGGGACAGTAAAGGCCAATGTTATTGTGTAGGAGCAAAGTTGTTGCCCAACACGTATATCACACTAAATGCAGACAATGTTGCGTTACATGCCTCTTCTGCTTCCCGGCATTCCTGCATGTTATCTAAAATAACACACTGGGGCGGCATTATGCCAGCCAGCATAATACTGCAGGACCTCTGTTTAAAATTCCTGTTGACAGTAGCTTAACACCAAGTGAAAAATCAGTAAGGTAGAAGCAATCGGAAATAATTAGTGAATTAAACACCATTTCTGTTAAAAAGAGAAACTCAGCAACAGCGATGAATATGACATGACTCTGTTGCTGTATTGATGGAGTTACTGCAGTGGAAATGAACGTTATCCAGAATTTACCAACTGCTCTTTATTGTCTGGTCACGGCTGTTATTTAAAAACAATTTTTTAAGTCAGTATTTTGACTATTAGAAAAATCTATGTTGGAAAAACATCTCCCAGTCCATTGGTGGTGAAAATCAGCACAATAAGGTAGGAGACTCCTTCACATGCGTTTCCAAGTTAATCACCAGGAAGCCTCAGTGCAGTGTTAGTTTTGATATTAAAAAAAAAACCTGAGGCTCATGGACAGGAGTGACCTGTTGGAATGTGAGCCTAACCTCAGATGTGATCATCTACACATTAATGAACTAATCAACTACTACGATGTCTGTGTGCATGTGTGTGTGTGTCCAGATGTTTGTTGTAGACAGTGTGTCGGGGGAGCGCTGCAGACTGAACGAGTTCACAGTCACGGATCTACTTACGCCCCTGAGGGGGAAGTGTGAGTGTCTTTAACCTTTAACACTTAACCTCTGACAGTTTGTGGATTATGGATGGATATGGTTCATGAGAACCCACAATTTATATCGCTCTATTTTACCAATTTATGTACATTCCCTCCCTTCCTTTCACCTTTTTCTTTTCTCTGCATGGCCTGTCCGTCTGTCTGTCTGTCCAGTTATAAGGATGGATCAGTGGTGAAGTGCAGTCAGTATGAAGGCCTGGTGGAGATGGCCTCCATCTGTGCACTGTGCAATGACTCATCACTGGACTACAATGAGGTAAGCAACCGCTTGGACCATGAGAAATCACCGTATATGGTTTTGGAACATTTACACTGATTCTGAATATGTATTACCACAAATTAGGCTTGGGAGGTATGACGGTGGTATTTAGAAATGGCTTGCAACAGTTTTTTTTTTATTATGGAAAAAAAAATATAAAATTAAATCAATTTATTACAATAGGGAAAGTAGCCAACAGAAGAATTATTTAGAGATAGAAAAAATAATTGGTTGGTCATTTCTGCTCTATGCCTTAGCTCTCCAGGCTAATCATTAAATATGACTAGATGTGGAATCAGTAAAATGTTGCCAATATAACTTTATTTTACATCTTACAACTACAAAAGCAGTTTATTAGCCACATCATACATCTGGAAATCATCTCTGTTCAGCCACATGATGTGCTAGTATCGATGGCATCCTTTAGCAAGAATCTATGGAATAAGGCTGCTTATTGCCTATATATTCTCTTAGTTTAAGTATTTAAAACCCATCAGGACTTGGCTAAGAAGGCTTATTTCATACTACACACAAGGCATTGTAAGCTAGACGATGTCATATTTGCAATAATGACTTTTTGACAATTTGTTTTTTCACTAAAATACCATCATATACGTTATACTCCCCGGTGAAATGTCGGGAAGGTATGGAGGTATGAAAAAATAGATACCACCCAAGCCTACCATAAATACACACATAAACTGGTCAGTAGAGGTGGCCTTCTACATTATACTTTAACCTCTGTTCCCTCTGTGTGTGTGTTTCAGGCTAAGGGTGTATATGAGAAGGTGGGGGAGGCAACAGAGACTGCCCTCTGCTGTCTAGTGGAGAAAATGAATGTGTTCGACACTGACCTGAGAGGACTGAGCCCTGCTGAGAGAGCTACAGCCTGCTGCTCTGTAAGTGTGTGCTGTGTGTGTGTGGAGAGAGAGAGAGAGAGAGAGAGAGAGAAGCCCCTGTAAAGTTAAAGACAGTTGCTGATTACAGCTGACTCATTGATCATCCCCTCTGACCTCTGCATCCATTAAGCAGGACGTGCTGGAACCTTTTCCATGCATTCTCTTCTCTCTCATGTCTCGTTACCTATGAGCTATGAGTACCATTAAAACATAGTACTGAGTGTTGAACCATGAGGACTTGTTCATACTATGTTGATGTGTTCTGAAGCAATGTTATGCCGTATTTCTCTGCATGGTGGAGTTCAATACAACTTGACTCACTTGGAACTGTTCTTTTTTTGGTTTTCCACTGTCACAAGGTTTGGATTGCTCTTTTTTGGACATCACTACAGTCTAGGTTCCAGGCAAGTTGAGTGATGCTGGACAATGGAGTGAATAAATTTGATTTTTCTGAGAGCATTGTCACAGACTGCAAAATTACAGTCATAAGTTTTTATTTACTTTCACTTTTTTAAATAGCAGCCAATAAAATATACCATGGTCAATTTATGAAGTGCAGACGTTCCCCTGTTTGGCTGCTGATGAAAGGATATTTAAGGGGAAGAATATCCTCCATTGTAGCAGTGTAAGATAGAAAATATCTAGTATCCCAGTATTATATTTTGTGACACTATATCAGTTGTCAAAACACTATATTTTCATAAAGAGTCAACTTTTTTAACTCAAATGTTATACATGTGGTGTTCTTTATACAATGACAGTTCTAGATTTCATCTGCATCACAACATTTTGCCTTTAACAAATATTGCACCTCCTGTGGTTTGAAAATTGCAGAAAGCCATATTGCGATAAAATTTCGATTAATTCTGCAGCCCAAGTTTTGTTGCATTCAGCATAATAAAGATAGAGACTGTTTGAACTTTAGAACTACAACTACAAAAATGATGCTCAGTCATTGTCGGCTGCTAACATTAGCATTGCTAATCTGTTCTCTCCAGAGTCTGCTCTCTGACTCCTCACCTCCTGAGCAGCTCACCATTTGGCACCACCTTGTGGCCACAGATGCAGTTAGCAGTTGGTCGCATTTGCTGAATGTTGCAAGTTATAATACACACACATAAACACACACAGCAGTTTACCTAGGACCCGTGGTAATAAAACAGGGCCCAACCAAAGGCCTGATTCAATGTATAAAACGTGATCTTAACCTGTCGGGTCCAGGGTCAGATCTCTGGTCCAGGGTTCAGGACGACCCATGAAGACCTCTATGTGGTACCAGAGTCGAACCGTGCCATGCAGTGGAAACACAGCAAAAGTGAAAGTAGTAAATATTCTGTGTTTGGTCCTTTCTCTTTTTATTTTTGTACGTTGCTGCACTAAAGCTGAACTGTATACACTGTAATTTTTTTTTACTGGTTGTTTTTAGGTCATCAAGCAGCTGATGAGGAAGGAGCTGACACTGGAGTTTTCCAGAGACAGGAAGTCCATGTCTGTCTTCTGTTCATCCAATAAACTCACCAGATCTGCTGCTGGAGCCAAGATGTTCATCAAGGTGAGTCACACACCACTCACTATGATACATTTGCTTATCTGCTGACTATTCTTCCCTCCGGTGTCTAATTTTCCACTCATCTCTCCTCAGGGAGCTCCAGAGAGTGTGTTGGAACGCTGTAATTATATCCGGATCAGCGGTTCTGCTTGTGTACCTCTGAGTCCTGCCGTTCGAGAGCAGCTCCTGTCTACTGTGCGAGAATGGGGATCGGGCAGAGACACGCTGCGATGCCTCGCCATGGCAACCAGGGACAATCCTCCTGACATTCACTGCCTCAACCTGGAGAACTCAGCTGCTTTTGCTGATTATGAGGTGATGATGCACACCACTGCCTGATATTACTACTACTGTTCCTACTACACTGTAGCCTATGTACAATGATGAGGTGATGAAGATGTTGATGTTGGATGATGATTAGCGTGATGGTAATTGTGATATGATGATGATGTCAATGATGATGATGATGATACTTCTACTGCCTGTAGTACTCCTGCAGTCTGTGCTACTACAACTTCCTACTACTTACTACTACGTCCTACACTACCCTTACTGCACTCCACACTTATTTCAGCTACCTCAGGCTATGTCACCTACTACGACTTCTAGCCAGGATTCGAACCCAGAAGCTGTGAGGCGAAGGTGCTCTACCCACTGCGCCACCATGCCTTTGCTGCTACAGCATCTACTACAACAGCCTGTACTACTACAGAAACTACAAGCTATGCTACTGCTACCGTTGCCTTTACGAATACAACCTATACTACTACTGCAGCTGCTACCAAATTACCACTACTGCAGCTGAAACTACTACCATTACTGCTTACAGCACTATTGCAGTCTATACTACTACTACTGCCTATACTACTTCAGTTTATATTACTACTTCAGCCTGTACTTTTACTACTGCAGTCTGTGCTGCTACTACTCCAGCCAGGATTTGAACCCACAAGCTTCTGATGATAGTGATGAGGATGATGAGAGTGTTGAGGATGAGGATGATGATAGTCATGAGGGTGATGATGGTGAGAGGATTATGGTCATGAAGATGACCATGGAGGGGATGATGGTGATGAAGATGATGATTGTGATGGTGATGATGATTAGGATGATGGTTGATGAGGGTTGTGATGGTGGTGGATGAGGATTATGGTGATGAAGATGAATGAGGTTGGTGATAGTGATGATCTTGGTGATGAGAATGATGCTGATGATGATTAGGATGATGGAATGGTGAGAGGTGTGTTGATGGTGGTAAGGATGATGATGATGGTGTGATGTGGATAATGATGGTGATCGAGGATTATGGTGATGAAGATGATGATGGTAATGATGGTATGATGATGAATATGATGATGGTGGTGTTGATGATGGTGATGAGGATGAAGGTGTTGATGACGATGATGGTGATGAAGATGATGATAGGATGATGGTGATGAGGTGGTGGTGATGGTGCGAGGATAGCGGCGAGAGGATGGTGATGGTGATGATGGTTATGAGGAGGATGATGAGGATGATGATGGTGGTGATGATGATGGTAATGGTGATGATGATGAAAAAGATGATGATGGTGATTAGAATGATGATGTAATGGTGATGATGGTGATGGTGATGATGGTGGTGATGATGATGATGATAATGGGGGAGGGGCGGCACGATGGCGCAGTGGTTAGCGCTGCCGCCGCACAGCAAGAAGGTCTGGGTTCGAATCCCCGAGCGGCAGGGCCTTTCTGTGTGGAGTTTGCATGTTCTCCTCGTGTCCGCGTGGGTTCTCTCCGGGTACTCGGCTTCCTCCCACAGTCAAAGACATGCAGCAGGTTAATTGGTGACTCTAAATTGCCCGTAGGTGTGAATGTGAGTGTGAGTGGTTGTTTGTCTCTATGTGTCAGCCCTGCGATGAACTGGCGACTTGTCCAGGGTGTACCCCGCCTCTCGCCCAAAGTCAGCTGGGATAGGCTCCAGCTCCCCGCGACCCTCACGGATAAGCGGTTACAGAAAATGGATGGATGGATAATGGGGGATACTTTAACCCACACTACAACTACAGGTTAAACTACTGTACTCGTAGATGGTGATGATGATGAAATGTTCTTACAGAGGACAGAGTCCAGACAGTGTGATCTAGCTCAGATAAAATTCCACACAAAAACACTGTGTCCACTGTGTCCACTGTGTCAATGAACTGTAACTAATATAATAATAAGCATAAATAACATTGGTCATGTTACATGGAACACTTTCATTATCAAGTTCTGCTGTCTGCCCAGTGAGAGTTAAATCTCTTCTTTTGTCAGTTTTGGCTCTAAATAAAGAAAGTGTTGGGATGCTGCTGAAGAAAGTGGAGAAGCTAAACCTGTCCTGTACCCTGTCCCTCCATCTCTTCCCTCTCCCAGTCGGACCTGACCTTTGTGGGCTGTGTAGGCATGTTGGACCCCCCCAGGAAAGAGGTGCTTGGCGCGGTCCGAATGTGTCGGCAGGCTGGCATAAGAGTCATCATGATCACAGGTAAGCTCATTTTGTGGTGAGATGACTGATGAAATGAGCTGAAGGTTAGTTTTTGAAACTTTGCCAGATTATTTGTGATTATATATGGACAAACTGATGCCAGCCTTAACCTAACATCCCATCATTCTTCATTTTCCTCTGCAGGGGACAACAAAGGGACAGCTCTGTCTATCTGTCGGAGGGTGGGCATCATCACGGAGCAGGAAGAGGAGCAGGAGGGCTCGGGGGTCACCGGGGGCCTGACAGGACGGGAGTTCGACGAGCTGCCCCCACACCTGCAGCGTCAGGCCTGCAGGACAGCACGCTGCTTCGCGCGGGTGGAGCCGGCACACAAAAGTCGTATAGTGGAGTATCTGCAGAGCCTGAGTGACATCACTGCCATGGTGAGAGGACCGCCTCGTACTATCACAGGCAGTGTAACAGCACTTCTCCTCCTATATCACCTAATGATCCTCCTCCACCCCTCCCCTCTCTGGTGCTTTCAGACAGGTGACGGGGTCAACGACGCGCCAGCATTGAAGAAGGCGGAGATCGGCATTGCTATGGGCAGCGGCACGGCAGTGGCCAAGTCAGCCTCTGAGATGATCCTGGCTGATGACAACTTCTCCACCATCGTGGCCGCAGTGGAGGAGGGCAGAGCCATCTACAACAACATGAAGCAGTTCATCAGATACCTGATCTCATCCAACATCGGAGAGGTGGTCTGGTTAGTATCACAGCTCATACAAGTGGATACAGAACATCTGGTCAAAAAGCTTGAAGTCAAGTGGTGGTCTAACTTTTATTTGGATGGATAATTGACCCTTTGCTAAGCCCTTCCTCCAAACAGCAACTGTCCAGATGTAGATTAGCAACTGTAACTAAGGCCCACAGGCCTGTCAAGCTTTGCATTTGGACATGGTAAAGTGGTGTGGGACTCTAAGATGAAAAATACTCAGCGTTTCATAGTTTGGATCGCGGTGTCTTTTTTGTAGTCTTTCAGGAAACGTAAAACACTTGACTAAACATGTGGGGAATGGACGAAACTTTGCATTTTTCTGCTGTAACATGAGCTCATTTTCATTGCTAGCTTACTAAGCTGCAGTAACATTTCCTACAGGCAAACATGTTGTTGTGAGATACTACTGCAGTTAACAGACTCAAGACTTATCCCCAGCACCGCCGCCGACGTCTCTTCCTGAGGCAGTTGGTTGGTCTGTCAGCTAATCCCTGTGTTTCATTTTCCCACATCAATGACTAGTATTTCTGTTGTCTATCATATAACCTTCATACATGTGTCAGATTTCACCATCTGACTAGTGTTGGCTGGGATGTCGCTTTAGCCACTCTCAGTAGCATGGGTTAGCATTAGCATTAACATTATATCAGGCACACAGATGTTAAGTTACTTTACGTATTTCAGACCTTTTTACATGGCTCTTATTTTAAAATGTGTCAGTTGGAAAAATAAAAAAAGTTATCTGGAGACTGAAGGAGTTGAAGCATAAGCATTATCTCACATTAGTTACACTTGTGAAATCTGCTAGTGACAGTCATCATTTTAGCCAATAAAATCCATGGTGGTCAGCTAGAGAAGCTGAGAAGCTGCTTCAGTTTACTTCTCTGCTGAATCAAAGACCTCATGTTTCACAGTTATTCCCAATTTCAATGTAAACTCTGCCACTGTTATCATGTGAATGGCATATGTGTAGTGCAAGAATGGAAAGCTTGACAGGGTCAAATTGGGCAGCTCACTGTCTCCTTCTCCTCCATCTCTCCTCCTCAGTATCTTCCTGACGGCCGCACTGGGCATGCCTGAAGCACTGATCCCAGTCCAGCTGCTATGGGTCAACCTGGTCACCGACGGTTTCCCAGCAACAGCACTGGGCTTCAACCCACCGGACCTGGATATCATGTCTCGCCCTCCCCGCTCCCCAAAGAGCCCCTGATCTCCAGCTGGCTGTTCTGTCGCTACCTCATCATTGGATGTGAGGACAGAATGACATCATCAGATTACAATCATTAGTAATACAACCCACACAGAAATCTCCTGCAGGTTCCAAACTTAACTGCTCCTCTCTGCCCTTCTCTTTTCTGCAGGTTATGTGGGAGCAGCTACTGTGGGAGCTGCTGCCTGGTGGTTTATGGCAGCCCACGATGGACCCAAACTCTCCTTCTATCAGCTGGTAAACTCACATCTCCCCATCACTACACCTAGGTCATCCTTGTCCTGCTCTGTGGCCCTACATCACATACTGTAGTTTCATGAACACACAAACAGAGTGAGCCAAAATGTCACCATTATTTACAACATAATAATGATAATCTGTAATACTGATTGATAATAGTAGCCAATGTGTAGGTCAGACTCTAGTAAAAGGGTAACTTCAGTATTTTTCAACCAGGACCCCATTTTTCCATGTTTTTGTGTCCAAGTGACTAAATCCCTACAGAGACAGACCTTTTTGTTAAAGAGGAAGATACCTTTTGAAACAGATGACTTTTTGCTTTGGCCAAACTAACCAGACTCCATTTATATTTTGTCATTTTATCTTCTTAAAACACTCTTCATTCAAACTAAACAGAAACAAAACAACAACAGAACAGTGTCTTTCCACTGTTCCAACAATCATCAATTCTGGTTCTTTGGTCGAAATAAATCCTTAATTCACAGAGTAGATGTGAAAATATTCTGGCTCTACATGACGTTTCTCCCTGCTGCTTCTCTGATGTCCTACCTCCCCCTCACTCTTCTCACATCTATATAGTTAATTATGTTTTTTGTTTGTTATGGTTCTTTTTATTATGATTTTTTTCTTCATTTTGCCTAGACGTAAAAACATCAAATCTCAAAGCCACAGTTCACATACAACAGCCCAATTAAATACTTTGTAAACAGAAAGCAGCTTTAAGGATCGAGAAATTGTCCTGCTAAAGGAAAGTAAACAACAGTCAAAGAGTCTTCTTTAAATAATGTATTAACAATTAACAAATCCAAATGAATAAATCCAAATAAAATCTGTAAATACAAAAAAATATATACGATTTCTTTGTAAGGATAGCTGTTCCTCTATATTTCCTATATTGCTAGTAAGTTTGTCTCATATCCTGTTGAATTTCATTATAGCTTAATTTTTTCTGGGATGCAGTATGACAATAATTCTCTCCACCACTGCTGCATGGAAGGTGGATTCTGAAGGTGGATTTCCATTTAATTAATATACTTTTTTTTTTGCTGTCATCAGTATTAAAAGTATTTGTTTCTTTAGATCACTGTTAATCTCTTTGAGTACTTCTGCATCTCGCAATATGGAAATTCGGGATCTGGTGTGATTGCTTTCTGTAGTGTTTCTTACATATAGTTATATATATTAATCCAATAATAGCTCAAGTGTGTGCACCAAAACGTGTTTAATATCCCCCTTATGTGCTTTACATCCTGGGTATTTAGGAGATACATTGGGTTTATTTTGAGTCGGAATGAAGTGTGTTTTTACGACGATAAAATTACTGTTTTTGTAAATGGAGTCTGGTGGTTTTGTGAGAGCCGTGAAACAAACTTTATCTATTAAACAGAACGCATCTTACTCTTTAAAAAAAGGTCTATGTCTGCAGAGATCCTTTCCATAAAACTTAAAATAACAATCTGAATCGGTCAGTGACAAAAACAAACATTTTCATGGACGTACTGTATTTTGACAGATCACAATTGCCTGAGGATAATTTATTGCAGCTTGTTTCAAATGCCCAATAGTCATTTTTAAAAACAATGTGTTAGAATTCTTCGCCTCGGTAGTCATCGAGACAGGTAAGCTTGAAGGTGGCAGCAATGTTACTGGTTTGTTTCCTCCACAGTCCCACTACCTGCAGTGCAGTGAAGGCCACGCTGAGTTTGCTGGTGTCCAGTGTTCAGTCTTTGAGTCTCCGTATCCCATGACCATGGCTCTGTCTGTCCTGGTTACCATAGAGATGTGCAACGCCTTGAACAGGTAGGAAAACATCCTAAACTACATATCCTACAGTGCTGTCCTCTATGAAATATCCAATGTGACTATCATTTATTATACCTGAGTGATCAGAATGGGATAATTTGGTGTAAAACTACATGTAGGTTATTGAAGGCTTTGGATCGAGGGGTAGCAGATTACATGTAACAGGATTACGTAATCTGGATCCAAAAAAAGTTAGCTGCATTCCAGTACAATTACAGAAAAAACACATAATCAAATTACAGATACATTTAGTAAAAATTGGGGTCTAGTAGCAGGATTACAATTCTAAAATAAAGAATGATCTACTACCATGCACAGTGCACACACAGCTGCCAATTCATTATCATGACCTCTAGTGAATCAAGAGTTAAAATCAATCAGTCAATCAATCAATAAATTGCACACAACAATGGAAGGAACAGCTGGACAAATTAATAACCCTAACAACCAGCGTAAAACACTGAAACATCTATTATGAATTGACTGTTAAATTAATCTGCATCTATTTTGAGTCATTTAAAAAAAAAGATTTCAACTTCTTCAGTGTGATTTTTTTTTCTACTATCTTTACTCATCTCTGACAGTAAACTGAATATCTTTGAGCTGAGGACAAAACAGAATAATGGAGAAAAGATTAGAAATAGATGAACAGATTAATGGAGAAAATGGTCAACAGATGAATTGATAATGAAAATAAGACTTAAAAAATAGGTCCGAAAGTACGTCCGTGTGCTCCACATTTTTGGACTTATTTTTCAGCTGACAAAGTTGTGACAGAATTAATAATTGATTGACCATTTTGGGTCATTTTTAATTAAAAAAAAATACCAAAATTCTCTGATTTTATCTTCTTGAATGTGAATATTCTCTAGTTTCTTTACTCCTCTCTGACTAAACCAAATATTTTTGAAGTTGTGGACAAAACAAGACATTTAGGAACGTCATCTTGAGCTTTGATCAACGTTTTTCACTATTTTCTGACATTTCATGAACCAAACTAATCAGTTAATTGAGAAAATAACTGTTAGTTGCAGCCCTAAAACACTATATTATGCTGAACAGTTTCACTGTATTTTATATGAGGTAATCCAAAAGTAACAGAAACTAAGTAGTACATCAGAACGTAGAAGTACATTTTTAAAGTAACCGTCCCAATCCTGTCTAGGAGACACATGAAGCTGTTCTGAACTGTAACGTGACAGAGCAGACAGTGTAAACATTTTCCTTCTTCCCCTGTGCTGTCCAGTCTATCAGAGAACCAGTCCCTGCTGAAGATGCCTCCCTGGTCGAACCCCTGGCTGGTGGGGGCCATCTGTCTGTCCATGGCACTACACTTCCTTATTCTATATGTAGACCCGCTGCCGGTAAGCATGCATGCATGTTCTGAAGGTAGCACCGATACAACCGATTACTGCAAAAAATTGTACTCATTTAATCATTTTCTTACCAAAAAATTCAGTGCAAAAAAACAAGCAGTTGATTGAATTTCCTGCACTGACCTCATTGTGTGACACACCACACATCCAAAAACATCTGTTCTTTCTTCTTAATTCTAGAACAAGTGCCAGATTTCCATAACTAACAGTCTTTTTGACCTTTGACTTCCAAACTCTATTATCTCTTGTGATAAACACCAGGCTAAGAGATTAATGCATTTAATCTGTTTTTTTTTTTTTAAATGAAATAGCACCCAAATATAAATCTTGTCAAATGTATTTATATATTTATCAATACGCAGCCATCATGTGTAGTAAACTGTAATAAATTCATATATTCAGCAGCAGTATTTTTCTGCAGGATAATAACCATCAGTGATCCGATTCAAATTTTAGATTCATGTAGAATTACTCCGAGCGAGAAACAGTTAAATGTATTTTATAAGATTATAAACATGTCATTTTAACATTAATGTGAGAGATTTAACACTCAAATTCAGTGAGTTATAGGTAGGCCTGAACAATATGTCGATATCATACCGTACCATGATATGAGACTAGATATGTGATAGATAGTGGATATCGTTATATCATGATGTGACGTAAGTGTGTCTTTTCCTGGTTTTAAAGACTGCATTACAGGAAAGTGATGCTATTTTGTTCTAGCTGTTCTATTATTTGTCTTAACCCACTTAGTTATTATATCCACTGATGATTATTGATCAAAATCCTCATATGGTTAATATTTTGTGGAAGCACCAACGGTCATCCCTATACTTTTGTCACCATGTCAAGGTATTTGGTTATAAATATTGTAATTTTTTTAACTCATTTTATCACCTTAGCCACTTATTCACAACCTACATGATCAATTATAATCGATATCAACTGATATCAAACTTCACTATGGTGAGATGTTTTTCAGCTACGTTGCCCGGCCTTGTTATAGATGCTCAGACAAAATGTGTTACAACCATCCCTGGTCTCCCCTACTTTATTTTCAATTAAGTCTAATAAATTATTTGTATTTTAATTTTGGGAAACTGGAAATTGAGACCACTTGTTAAGTTTTATTGACAGAGACAATGATAGTTACTAAGCAACCAAAATGCAACACAAGTAACAATATGACAGTGGCAAATATGACAGCCTCATAGGAAAATAGGTAAAACTGATCACATTGTCTTTTGTGTTATATAAAAATCATTTTAAGTGAAAATACAGACACCTCTATGAAAAGTCAGGTAGCAGCAGCATTCTAATTTTAAAAAGTTATTGCACATATTCATTTAAAAACAGTCAACATGACTGCTCTGGCTGTTCTAGTGTTAAATATCCACCTTCTCTGTGTCTGTATCTTCAGGTGATTTTCCAGATCCGCCCTCTGTCGTGGCCTCAGTGGGTGGTGGTGTTGAAAATGTCCATTCCTGTCATCTTGATGGACGAGGTTCTCAAATTTCTGGCCCGCAACTACATCGAGCCTGGCAGCCAAATGCAGGTCAGGAGACGTGCCTGACGGTGCTTCAGTGGGTATTTGTATCCGGTCTGTGTCTAACCTTTCTGTTCTTTTTTGCTCAAAAAGTCCCTGGAAGAGGAAGAGGAGCTGCAGAGGACGAGGGCTAGCGGGGGACTGGCCGGCGTCGTGATGACGAGGCTGCGTCAGTCGGTCAGGGGCGTGTCCTGGTCGTTCGTCCTGATCTCTGCGCCGCTGGTGATCTGGATCTTCAGCCTGGACTCTGACATCACCAACATCTTCTGGGAGTGATGGGACGGGTGGAGACAGAGGGGACGGGTGGACCGCGGGGTGAGCAGTGAAGGACGGAGAGGAGAGAAGAAAGAGAGAAGCTGAAGAAGAAGTGGTGGAATAAATGCAGAGGATTGAGGAATGGAATGTGTCAGGGTGAGACGAGGTGAGCAGAGGTGAGGAATACTCTGCAGAATGTAAAAGAGTGAAACATTTAGCCAACAGACAATCAGAAAACAACAAGAAAGAGGCAGGTTTAGAACATCTCTTCCTCAATAATAAAAGGTGCTATGTGTAGTTAATAGTCGTGATCATATAGGATTTAAATCCCAAAGCTTGTGTATGAGTTCCCCCTTGTTTTGATCCAGGGATGACAGTCAACTCGTCATTCAGCACTTTGGTCCCGACTCTAAATCTGTACATTAATGCTAACACAGCATGTTCACCTGCTCACCTGACCTTTGCATTCTATTACTAAAGGCTGACATTAGCATATTAGCATGCTATTATCTGTTTTTGTGTCTTCCTGCCAAATTGATCCCCAAAGATAAACAATGTAAAAACACAACTCTTTTTGGCTGGTGACAGGTTGCACTCATTTTCCAAAGAGTGACATTCCTCAGATTGTTTCTTTGACATTTTTTTTGAAGGAGGGCCTCATTTTGGAAAGATGTCCCAAGTTGACTTGACAAGGATAAATTCATTAATCGTCTTCAAGTTTATAATCCTCACATTCCGTGAAAGAAGCAGTTCCTAAACTCGTGAGGTGTCCTGTCTCAGTCTCAGATAAGAGCTGTAGTACTTGTAGTGACTTGATTCTTCAATCAGCGCTCCTCATGCCTGTATCCATGACAACAGCTGTCTCACTCAAAAGAAAAGACGGGCATTCAGTTTTAGCTTTGAGTCAGAGGAATTCGTTGTGTCTTGGAGGAAGGGAACATCACCTTTTTGGGAAGTTTTCTAGCCAATGATTGACCTGTGACAAGGATCAAATTCAATATAATCGTCTTGGCAGTTTATATATCCATGAACACATGGTTCCATGAAATTGAGGAGCCTTTCAATCATAATATTTATTGTTGTTGTCACTGTCATTTCCATACAAACCTGTCAACAGTAGTGCTGCTATTTCTGACAGTTATTTTGAATTTAGGCCATCCTAATTAAGATTCCTAAATTCTTTAGTTAGGACATATCCGTATTAGCTAAAAAGATAAGACAGGATGTTTTGCTTAATGCAGTTAGGAAACAGGTTTCTGTATTACTAACAATCCTAAATGTCACCCTAAACTGAAAGAAGAGAAGATTTCAGACTGACAAAGTTTCTTTAATGAGGCCCCAGTTAAGGTCTAATTTTATTTCTAAGGTCTTAGTAACTATTAGCCAGCTTTAAACTAGTAATTAGGGATGCCCAATCGATCAGCTGTTGATCATTATCATTATTCAGTCAAAAGGGAGATCAGGATTAATACTTTCCGAACGCTGACGCAAAAAAACTTGAGCCAATTCTCAGCTGAGTTGTTGTCTTCGTTGCATGCCAACTAACCCAAAGGAGCTCCTCACCCACAGAATGTGTATCGATGACTCACCCCACGTTGCCTTGAACTCCTGAAGAACTTTTTTCCTCGCATGCCATCGAACGCAGAATGAATCCAAAACACAGTGCAACAAAAAAATAGCAGTTGGGGCATCCTAGTAATTCACTTAATCGGGTTGCACCAATAAATGTCTCAGCTGATAAACTTTAGTACTGCGTTAATCTGTTGCTAGGGAACATCTGTAGCTCTGTCCAATTAAATACATTCAATAGAAACTGCAGCAACACAAGCTGTAACATAATCCCAGAAATACAGTTTTAGGAGGCAAAAAAATGTACATTTGCTGGACAATATTTTGTAAATGAATGATGATGAATTTGTTCATATATGAAAGTGTTTATGTAGTTCAGAGGGAAAGCTCACCTAACCAACAATATTTAGTGTATACGAATACAAAGAGTATTTGGGGAGTTACTTATGTAGTTACTCTTATTTCTTCTGCCAGACATAAGTAGAAATAAATCAGAGGAGGACTTTTTTTTTTTTTTTTTTGTCTGGTTGGTTTTTGCATTTTGAGAATTTTTTCAGGCCTAAACAAAAAATATGTGAGGTATTTAAGCCAAAATGTCAATAAATTGATGTTTCAATTTTATTGTCAAAATCCCTGAAAAAATGTACAATAAAAAATAAATCTTCTGCCTCTATTTTTTTTTTTTTTTTTTAATGCTGGCACTACTACTTAAAATTCAACATTTTTCTTAACATTTTAACGTTGTTCTCAACATTTCGACTTGCTTCTCAAAAATGCAGAATAAAAAGAATATGTCCTCCTCTCATTTTTTTTTTTTACTTATACCTGGCCCTAATACTCTTCAGCAAGATAACCGGCATAATGTTTAGTCATTTAAGATATTTTTTGCTTTTTTGTGAAACTTACTTTGAAATCTTTTCAGTTTACATCATGTTTAAACTGTTTTTTTGGCAAGGGCAGAGTCAGATATTTTACTCTTCAGTCTAACAAGCTTCTAGCAAAGGAAAAGCTCCACCTGCCAGTTGCTAATCTCTACCTAAGAACTGCTTTTTGTGGTGCAGCCTGTTTTAATTTAGCGATGCTGAATCTTCCACTTGGTGAAAACTTAGAGTATCACAAAGCTGACTTTGAACTTTAGAGAATAATTTTGTCCTGACCCGCAGGTTGGAAACCACTGTTGTGAACTAATTACACATAGCACCTTTTAGATGATCGAAAAGTGAGTGGATTTGATAGAAAATAATTTAGAAAACTGTTGAGTGGTCGAGAATTAAACACACACGCACTAACATTACATGTTCATTGTAATTCAGCAGTAATAATATGTGGTCAGTAACAGGTGATATTAGGCCAGATAATAACTACATGTGCTACAGAATCCCCCACATGTTCACTGCAACAGTCTTCATGCTGTGATGCAAAAACTGATAATCCAGTCTCATTGTTGGAACTGTCTTGTAGATACTGTAAACAAGCATTTAACCTGTGAAGGACGACTGTTAAGCAGAACGCATGTCAAACGCACGCCAGTCACACATTTCTAACACGTCTCACAGCTGAAAAGCCTGTACTGTGAATATTAGATTCTGCAGGAACAGTGTGGGGTTAAAACTGTCCGTACAGCTGCTGTCTACAGGTGGTTAAAGGGTCCACGTGGAGTTCGGCTCATCAGAGCATTTCGAGTCACTCCGAGCTTCATTCTGACACATCTACGGTTCATTGTCTTTTCTTTTCTTGATTGTCTGTGACACTGAGAAGCTCTTGTGAGTCGTGTAGAGATCCTGAGGCTTCACAGACTGATGGAGCTGAATGTAAGCCTTCACATCAGTATGAATGAGTTGAGTCTGTTTGATTTTATTATTTATATTCATGATCAAACACAGTAGAGGTTGTTAATGTGTACTCCCAGCATCTAAATGATGTGAGTGCTACATGTATGTAAACTAAACGGATCAATATGGTTCTTTATGTTGCGGCTTTAAATATACTGTATGTTTATTACTCAGTTGACTATTTTTTAGCTTCTTTCTTCCACTTGTTGATTTGTTTTTGTTCCCCATGCCTGTTAACCACAGAGTCTGCCTCTGTGATAGTATACTGGGGATGATGCACGATTTCAGTTTGACCACCCGAGCTATAATACGCCTGACAGGGAGTGAGTGAGTGTTTGATTTTAATGTGTTTTTAAACGTGACCCATCTGCCATGTTCTCCAGTGATGCCATTGTGACATCTCACTCTGTTTGCCATTGAAGGGATTTTTTTTTTTTTTTTTTTTTTTTTGTTTTGTTGTTGTTGTGTGGAAAAGCGTTTGATTTGACTCATGCAGTTGCAATAACTTTAGCTGTACATCACATTTGGCCACGACAACGAGTGTTTGGCCCGCCGCTAAAAAGCTACGATGTTATGAAAGTGAAGTCATAATTTTGCAAGGATAAAAAAAGATAAGTGAAGTCAGACTTTTATGAGAAAGAAGCCGTCGCATTATGAGGATAAAGTCACAATATCCACAGTGTCTCTTTATGCTGAGCAGGAAACAGCTCCGCACATGTCACCTCAGTGTCCTACAGAAGAGTTTAGGGACAGACAGAAGGGCAAAATGAGAGGAGCGTTTATCTTGCATTTCCAGGATATAGTTTTTTGTTTTGTTTTGTTTTGTTTTTATTTTATTTTTCAATCCTGGAGGTTAGAGCATGACAGCAAATCATCAGCCTCTCTATGGACATATACATAGAACATTTTAACAGAGAAAAATAAAGAATATCCATGGAAATGTTGAGAATATATTTACCTTTGTGCCAGGTATAAAAAAAATAATGAATCAGAAGAGGATTTTTTTTTTTTAGAAACATAGTTGAGATACTGAGAATAAAGTTGACCTCTTGAGCGGTGTGCCAGGCATAAGAAAAATACATCAGTTTTTATTATTATCAATATTGTTTTTATTATTTGTTTGTTTGGGCTATTTTTGCATGTTGAGAATAATGTTAAAATGTTGAGAATAATATGTTGACCTTTTTGCCAGGTATAAGAAAATCAGAAAAAAAAGAAAATCAGAAGATTTTTTTTTAAGCATTTCCAGAACAAAGTTGAAACATTGAGAATAAAGTTGACCTTTTGACCTGTTTTTTATTTTAGAATAAAGTCACATTGTAGTCCAGCTTTACTGTTCAACTTTATTCTCAAAATGCAAAATTTAAAAAAAATCTTCCTTTTCTGATTTTTTTTTTTTTTTTTTTTTTTTTTTTTTCTCATGCCCAGACCCAGTTTTCTTCTGTAGTTCCCCCGGTGGACTGAGGACAGAACAGATGTGTGTCAGACTGAGCGGACTTAGCAGAGCATTTAGCAGCATTTTGCCCTTTTTTTGCAGCATTACAATTTTACTCAATAATATGGAATTTTTCTAGTCAGTCAGTTTGTAGTTACTCTATTCTTGTAATATGACTTCACTTCCATAATATTATGACTTTTTTTTTTGCATAAAGCTGTTTGGGGTTTTTTTGTTTGTTTGTTTGTTTGTTTTTTGTTTTTTTTGTTTTTTGTTTGTTTTTGTTTTTTTGTTGTTGTTTTCTTTTTTAAAATCTGACTTTATTCTTATAATAATATGACCTGATCTAATTCTGTTGTTTTTTGTTTTCTTTTTTCATTTTTATTCTCCTAACGTCAGCTGTCAGTGGCCCTAATAGTAGGTGGTACCTGATAGGTGGTAGGCTCTTTGTACCGTTTAATGAAATGATAAAGGTGTTGCTTTAGAATAGAGAGAGTAAAAGTTTCTGAGGTGAAAAGCTGTTACAGAGATGTTAGACCAACTCAGCTGGTGTGGAAACAGGCAGTTTTTTTGTTTCGTCTTTTCTGAAAAATTTTAGCCACTGCTGCTCCTTGTCAATAGGTTTTTGCTTCTTCGCTGCCCACAGCTCTGCCTCATTTTGTTTTTGTTTTTTTTGTTCTTGCTTAATTTTCATTCTAAAATGTTTCTCACATGATGGAGGACGTTTGTTGCAATATAATGTTTTCATTTTGATATTAAGGCAGAAGAAACACACGTAGATGCACTTAGTATTTATTTTTTATTTTTATTATTTATTAATATTTTTTTTTTTTCCAAGGCTGCACTATGCCATGACAGCCCACCTCTGACAAACGTACCAACACTTTGTTCTTTATTATTATTACTATCATTATTACTATTATTATTTCTATTATTAGCTCATAGCCATGAATTTAGGAGAAGAGTGAGTGAAGGGAGGGTTTTTACGGTTTCACATTGTTACAATAATTGAAAAGTTGCTCTCGGCTGATTGTTTGAATAAAGGCTGAATTGAAGAACTTCATAATTACAGAAACGGTTTTCAAATATGTTTCTTTTGTTTACTTCCTCCTTCTTTCCCTCTCGTCCTCTGTGCTCCCTCTCAGTCACACTGACGCTAAAGCTGAACAAGGGAGCAGCGTTTAATTGATTTTATTTTGAACTTTTTTTCTTGTTCATTCTACTGTTGAAGAGTTTGTTGTCATTGGAAACGATGTTACAGGATGAAAACAACAATAAATATAAAATGGTTCTGAATTCAAGTGTGCCGTGTTTGTCTGAAGAGCTCAACGATAGATTGCTTTATGTTGAATTTTCGCTGGAATATTTATTACCAGATATACCAATACTTTCTAACTGAGTTTGCACATTATACATATATCAAGTCTCTTGTGTAATAGAATCAGCGTATTATCCTGCCTGTTATCATGACGTCCCCCTGGGAGATACACACATAAAATTCAACACTTTTCAAACTGACTCTTTGTTCTTCACAAATTTACCCTAATGATTCAATTTTTAGTGATAAAGGAAAGTGATTGGGCTCCTCCTCACATGACCAACGTTAAGCAGCCATATGAGGAGGAAAAACTTTTCTGTCCATTTAGGATAGTGTCATGTCATCGGCCTGACACATCGGCACAAATATTCATTTATTTCTTTTTAAAGCTTCTACCTGGTTAACCTGAAAAGTTTCGAGTTTTAATGTGATACTGGAAAAACATAAGAAACTTTTCTTTTGTAACATTATTGATGTTTCTAGTTGTGTGATGGTCAAAGCCACACAAAGTGACATCCAGAAATGCTAATATTGTTCACACACTCGCCTCACCACACACCCCGAACAATTCATATCACCATTAAAGTCCACATTATGCAGTTTTATTTGATTTGTAATCGTTCTATTTGCTTTTAGCCTCACACTGTTTAAATTGAGTGCACAGTTTCACATTGTAGGGTTAGAATAAGCTATTTTCTGTCATTTTAATCATTTTTGTCTTTGTTTGAGTTGCCATGCTGGTGAGGGGTCTCTTCCTGGAGAAGAAAAAGTTGTGGCCGAGGACAGAGGACTCTTAAATCTTGTGGGCAGCTCATCAGACCGCACCATCTGCTGCCACGTCTAAGGGGGATTTTGGGTTTAGTTAGTTTTTCCTTTGTATTAGCTCTAGTTATCATTTTTGTTTTCCTTTCTTGTGTTATTTGGTTTGGCCAAGCCACTATATATATGATCCCTCGCATCTCATTTTGTTCGTCAGTTTTGTTCAGTTAAAGAATGATTCTGTTCCAGGTCATGGAAAGTTTTGAAATCAAACTCCAACCCTGCAAAGCAGTATTTAAGTGAGCTTACTGAACTTCAGTGACACGTTTCTTTCTCTGTGTTTCCAAACATCCTTCAACAATGAATCAACAGACATCAATGAAGCAGCGCCCCCTCCTGGACAAAATAAAACACCATCGCATTACAACTTTAAAAAGTTTGCTGAGTCTGTGTTAAATCGACGTTGTTTAAAAGTATTTCTCTGTCATAATATGTGGTCTTGTATGGGGCTGTACTGTAGTGGTGTATACAGCCGCATAATGTAATGTAATGTAATGTAATGTAGTAATGTTGCTTAGACAATAATTATAGCAGCAGTAGATATGAGATGCGACTTGAAAATCACCAGTAAATATGTTTGTGAATGTGTGACGAATCTGGTGACAAGAGCACACACAGCTGCTGAACACAACACACACACACCAATGGTTACCAGTTAAACTGAAAACCAGAACGGATGCAACACAAGTGTGCCAAGAGCATCGTCGCCACCTCCATCCCCCTGTTGGCCGGGGTTCAGAACATAACGTTACAACAATATACAATATAGTTACAGTGTTCTTTAAGTGTTGTTATGTTAAGTAACAACCTATTGCTATAGCATAAAACTTCTCACATTATGTGATAACTTATTGTAATGACAATGTAACATGAAACCTTTCTTGGTGTAACAATGTTTAATGTTACGTGATACTTCTTAAATGTCTGAGTTTTTATTTAATGTTTTCTACATGCTGTGTTATAACCAGTCTGCGATCAGGACAGTGTGTGTGTGATTTATAAACTATGTAGAAAATCTGTTTGTAAATGGTTCACATTTGTTCTGTGAGACTCTCTACTTTCTTCATCTATTTTCCCTACAAGCCTCAAATGTCAAAACAGGTCAAATAAAAAATTTTGAAACAGTTTAGAGACGTACTGTAACTGACCACATGATGGGGCCAGTGAGCAAGCCACCACTGCTGACAGTGTCAACAAGTCAGCTTTCCAGGAACTGAAGCAGTACAGGCAATAAGTTGTGATGGTTTCATGACACTGAGCGGAAGATAAGACAGCAGCTTACCGTCAGACAGAGTGTGCCCAGGATGTAGGTCTGCACACATTTAGCAAGACTATGGTGCAATCAAGTCAAAAAGTGTGTGTGTGTGTTTAATTGTAATGGTTGGGTCCAAAAACCAGGAGGCCACAAGTTTAAAGAGCTGCTTGAGGGTAAAGACTTGGCCTGGGGGTTTAGGGTCAGATTTAGATTTACATTAGGGTAAGGTGCTAGAGGATGCATCAAGTCAATGTCCCCACAAATAGAGTGAAAGTCTGAGTGTGTGTGTGTGTGAGGTCGTGGTGAGGCAGGCGAGACTGGAGCTCCATTTATAGACATAGTGTACATAGAGAGAGAGAGGGGAGTCAATGTGAGCGCACATGTGCCAGTGAATACAGCAGCCACACACAGAGAGAACCACGTCACACTTCAGAGAGAAAGAAAGAAAGATTAAACTATAAAACAGTTGGAAACAGAAGCAGCAGTGAGGAGAACTTGTTGAATCATCACATAAACACAGATCATCTCCTGAAGGAGCTCTACTCATAAAGTAAGTGACTTTAAACCTGTTGCTGCTCAGATTGTTTCACTCTGACACACGTAGTCAAATGTGAGGTGTCTCCTCAGACAGGCTGCAGGAGAGGATTTCATGACACTCAGAGTTTTGTTGCTGTATGCGACTGAGGTACTTCTCAGTTGGGGTTATGTTGCCAAAACCGCATGAGGATCAGTTAGTTTTCAAAGAGTTAAACTGTCCAGCATACAACAGGAGCTCTGAGTGAGATTTAAAAAGGAAAGAAAGAGGAAGGTCCACAGCTTTTGTATAGTTCAGCCTCTGGCAGCAGTTTTTTTTATTGATGACTGAGTGTCACTTTGACATTGTCAAAGGTATTTGTGCAACGTTATCTAAAGACAGAGAGGCATGTTTTCTCATGTGTTCACATGTGTTTACTGTGTTCATAAGAACAGCTCATGAGCAGTTTGTGTATTTAAACACAGTACCACACACAGAAGTTGTATTTTTGTCATTTGTTGATCCTAAACATAACATTAAATGCTATAACCAAAAAATTCAGTCACTACTTTGGTAAAAAAAGGAACAAAGTGAGGTTGTTGCCGTCCTCCACTGTCCGTCCGTCCAACACTGGAAATGATGGTCGGCAAACCACAACTCCTGATGTCGCTGTGCTGGCTGCATTTCTTCTTAATTTTACAGTAACCAAAAATGAAATCAGTCATAAAACAGCAACTGTGAGCATTAACAGACACACGATGTTTGATTTGTCCAATTTTGTGTGCAGGGGATGCACCAGTGCTTCCTATTAATTACTTTTATTCTAAATCTTGATCTTTTCCTAAACCCAACCAAGTAGTTTTGTGGCCCAAACCAAACCAAACAGTGACCTTTTTGCAAGGTTAACCAGGTGTTTATTTTTGTTACCATACAACAAAGGTCACTTGACTGTGGATGATGACGAATGGGACAGTTATGGGAAGGATTGGTGCATGACGTGATGGCATAAAATCATGTTTTTTGTACACAGATTGAAGAGAGCAGGTTGGTTTAAAGACATTTTTCTGTGGTAAAGACGACCAGCCAGCACGTCCTTTATGGCTCCATACACTGTGATGGGCCGACATGTCAAAAGCTCCATATAGAGTGTGCCTATATGAGTCACCAGTGGGCCAAGGTGTCCCCTGTGTTTGTTTCCATCAGGTCCAACATGGACCCTTTGTTGTGTTCACTTACACTATGAAGGCTGATGACTTGTGCAAGGTGAGCTTTAAAGTCAGTTTGTAACTTTAGCTGCACAGCAGCCATTATTGCCAGAAGTGACAATCACAGGACAGTGCTAAACGCTAAAACATAGCATAAGAATTAGCACCAGTGGTGTCATAAAGTCAGGAAACTGACTCACTAATGACAGTTTGTTTCCCAGTAAAAACTGGCACAATTTTGGATAATGTTATATTACTTGGTCAGTATAAGCTACTGGTCATACCAGACCAAGTCAGGCTGTGAAGAGCACAGAACTGAGCAAAGGAAGTTTATTGTTTATGAACTGAACTTTTCATTTGAAGGGGGGAGATCAAGTTATGCACTTTCACTTTAAGTGGGGATTATAAGAGACACTGAGCTCCAAGTTCATTATTGGTTAGCATCTCGACAGTCTGCAAAACTGAAAAGAATGAATGTTTTGTTGTCTGGTTGTTACGAAGTTAACAACAGCAGTGCTTGCAATTATTTGTTCAGTGTCATTACCTTATCTGGAGATAACAAAGCTTGTTTTCTTGTGACAGGAGGTAAATTTATCTACTTACCGGGAGAACACAAAAGGCAAATTTCTCAAAATAACGAGATAATGAGATTATTTTTTAGGAATTGAACTTATTTGTAGGTGGAAGATTGTGCCGACAACAGTCGTGCTTGCAGTCATTTTTTGATGCTGTTTTCTTATGATAATGGGTCATTTATCTCGTTATCTTGAGAAAATAAAATGCTATAATAACATCATACATCACAAGAAGTCAAACTTTTGTTTTGTCGAGATCACAGGGCAATTATGGCGAATTTGAAAGCATAACTTAATAACTTTTTTGTTTGATTGTTTTTTGTTTTGTTTTTGTTGTTTGTTTTTTTTTGGTTTTTTTTTAAGTTGGTTTCTTTGGCCCCAAACAACAGCCCCTCATTTAACAATACAGGGCCCACATATGACCCTAACCCTGCAAAAAAGCCAAAGATTTTTTGCTCCAAAAAATAAAACTAAGACTGAATATCCTATAAGCAATTTGATTCTGCTGCCAAACTATTATTTACTCAAATGTAAAGTTTTAAAATCCTGATTTTGCATCCTGGTTTTGAAGCATTTTGAAGCAATTTACTGTGTTTGTAAAATATAACATATTACAGTAAAAGTAAAATTTCATTTCATACTTAATTTAGATTATTAGCTTTTATCAGTAGTAGTGTTAGTTGCTGGCAAACCCTTTTAACTTTTAGCAATTTAGTTTTCACTGGTGCAAAAGACATTTGACATATTGATCTCAATCAATCAATAATTAACAAATGAACTAGTGAGAACTTAGTTGTACATATATTGTATATTTAGATGCAGAATTACAAGATGTCAAAATTGAATTGTAGAGATCTATAATGGAGTTTGAATTTAAGTCATTTGTAAAAGTTGAAAAGTTCAAATTAATTTACAGATACCCACAATCGCATTTACACTGGTAAGAAATGAATCATTTATAATAAGCATTAATATTACGACCAGTGAGAAATGAGTTGTGGATTTCCGTAACTCTCTAGAACCCATAGTGAGCCTGTGTTATATTTTACTATAGCGCACAGGAGCACTAATCATTTTAAAATCATTCCTAGTTTATTAAAGCAGAGAAAATAGTCCCGAGCTTTGTGCTGTAGATTTAGTTATTTAACATAAATAACCAAATATATACATTGTAAGAGATCTGTGTGGGGAGTGCAACAAAGAGTGTGTAGAGAGGACTGACTGGGTTTCCTTACACACCACCTACACCCACCTAAACGACAAAGACACTGAATTCTTTGGGCAAGATCACATCCCGTAATCACCATAAAGAGTGCAACCTGCAGTACTGGGTCTCACTCCAGGCGATGGCGGACGTTTTCCCGAGAGAGAAGCGCAACGGAGAGTCAGTGAGGAGGACTGACCACATAAATTGTGGCATTCTTCTCTATAAGTTGCCAAAAAAAAAAAAACAAGACCTTCTGCTGCATTACTGCTGTTTGTTCTTATAACAGAGCTCTGTTTTCAAATGAACTCCTGGGATGTAAAGGGGTTTTTAAAGGACCAGTGTGTAACATTTGTCACATCTAGTGCTGAGTTTGTAGATTGCAAACACCTTGTCTCACTCTCCCCCTCCAAGCGTGAAGAACCCTTTTCTATAAGAAAGAGTTCTTCAAGGATTGTTGAAATCCTTAAAGAACTCTTTCATCAGAGGCTTCCTCAGTGGTTTTTGTACCATTATATAAAAGGGGCCTTCATAGAACCCCCTTGTAGGGTTCTAGATAAAACCCTTGGAATATAAAAAAGGTTCTTTGTAGAACCCCTTCATGAGGGCACACCAAATTAGTTCTGGTTCTGATGGAACGATGGAACATTGAGGGCATTGTGGAATGCACAGCGACATGTAGAAAAGACAAAATCCACTTTGGTTCCAAAGTAAAATCAGTAACAAGTTGGTGGAAACACTCAGAACAGTTTTAAAATTGGGTGCTTGAACCGTAACAGGGGTGGTTCCATGTTGGTGGAAAAATCCTGTCAGTGTGTTCTAGATAGAACAATTAGAATATAAAACGATTATCATGGGAACCCCATTGGTGGATTCTAGATAAAATCCTTGAAATATGAAAACATTCTCCATAGAACCCCTGGGTGGGTTCTTGTTGGCACATAGAAGGTGGAAAAGTTCTTGAGGGAACCGCTAAAGAGGGTTCTGGGTGGAATCAGTACACCATAAAGGGGTTCTCTGTAGAACCTTTCACGGGTGGTTCAAGGTAAAACCCTTTGTGTTGGGTTCTAGGTAGAATTATCTCAAAGTGTGCCAAGTGTGTTCTAGATAAAACCTTTGGAATATAAAAAGGTTCTCTGTAGGACCTCCTACGTACGCACCAGATAAAATCCTCAGACTATAAAAAGGTTCTCGGGAAAATCCCCTAAATGTGTTCTTGATAAATCCCTTGGAAAATAAGAAGATTATTAGTAGAACCCCCTGAGTTGGCACCTTTAGAAGGTGGAAGGGTTCTTGATAGAACCTTCAGAGAGGGTTGGAACCATTACATCATAGGGGCATTCTCTGCAGAACCTCTTTTAGTAGGTTCTAGGTAGTCCTTTCACAGGTGGTTCCAGGTAAAACCCTTTATGTTGGCTTCTAGGTAGAACTAAAAGCACTCCAAGTGGAAAAAGTTCTAACAGGAACCAAAAGGGTCCTTCTATGGAGACAAGCCAAAGAACCCTTTATGGTTCTAGTTAGCACCTTGATACTTGAGTGTGAACTTGTCAAAGTTACATTATGGACTTGCTATAGAATTGCTGAAACCACTGTGTTCAAAGGGTTTGCCACAGGCAGCGATGTTCTCAGTTGTTTCGTAAAGAACTTCTGTCATGTTCTACAGAGGCCTGTTTGAACAGGGTGAGAACAAAACAAACAAACAAAAAAACTTTGAACTCATCCATCTCAAAGTGAAAATGTGACTGCAAACTGAGCCAAGAACCGAGCCAAGACTGTCAGTGTTCACCACAGACTGAAGAGTGTTTCCCTGACATATCCTGCTGTTACTGTATGTGTGTTCATGTCTCTCTTGTGTGTGTGTGTGTGTGTGTGTGTGTGTGTGTGTGTGAGAGAGAGAGAGAGAGAGAGAGAGAGAGAGAGTGTGCGTGTGTGTGTTTGACAGCGAGACCACTGCTATTTCCATGGTCAGCAGGACTCCCAGTGTGCAAACATGTGCTGTATACAGGTGGAGTCATTGCTTTCTAAAGCTTTGCACGCACGCACACACACACACACACACACACACACACTGACTACATAAGTCCATCAAATATTTACACACTCACAGCTGGGTAGAACTCTGGGTCCACTGATTTCTAGCTCAACTGGAATGTTTCTATGCGTGCGTGCATGCGTGTATGCGTGTGTGCGTGTGGTGTGTTTGCACGTGGGCTGGATCAGAGCATGACACTTGATAACTCCAGCAGTAGTCCGGTAGCAGTAGAAGGTCATGTGGGGTCAAACACGTCCCTCTATGGTCTCATCTTCCCGTCCGTCCCCTCTTCAAATATTCACTGGTTTCCTGTCAGCTCCCAGCTGATGACATCACTGTACAGTATTACCACGACTGTGACATGATGGGAGTGTGCGGTGCTGTTTGTGCTGAGGTAGCTGCTCTTTAATATTGGGGTGTATCAGGCCATGGTGGGCAATGCTGTAGATCACTGAGACTGCTTCATGACAGCTTTGGATTTACACGATTTTGGCAGCAATGTCATGAAACAAGGGATCCAAAAGGGTTCTTCCCAAAGTTCTGAGGATGTTCTGCATAACCGTTTTTTGTTTGTCTTGTTTTCTGTACCATAATATAAAAGGGTTTTCTTTCGACCCTGGGTGTGTTCTAGATAAAACCATTAGAATATAAAAAGGTGTTCTAGATAAAATAATCCTTAGAGTGGAGTTTCTCTTCTCTGTACATATATATCTGTATATATGTGTATACATGCATATATACACACATATATACATATACATATACATATACATATATGTATGTATGTATGCACGTATGTATATGCAATATTAGTGAATTCCTGGTAATTCCCATTATGTGTTAGCATCAATTTTCATACCATATATTCAGACTTTCATAACATATATTAAAATTTTCATTCAATCCATATACTCAAACTTCATATTACATAGAAATATATATTAATTTCCTGAATGGCATGTCATAGTGTGCGTGCATGCGTGCGCGTGTGTGTGTACACATACATGTGTATATATATACAGAGAGAGAGAAAGATGGTATCAAAATTGGTACTAGGAGGGAAAAAATGATAAAAAAAAAAGAAAAAGAAATATTTGCTAACTTTGATATATCAACTTAAAGGAAAATTCTGGATTGTTTTTTTAATTTTTGAGACCTATCTATCAGGTTTAGCAGGCCTGATAATACTGTACCCACCAAAGTGTGTCTGTATCACTAAAAATAGATCCAACAGGACGGCAAGAAACAGCCGTCAGACGTCAGATAATCAGACCAACAACCCTCAGTGATGAAACACATTTGGAAGACCACAAGAAGGAAAACAATAAAATTCTTACCCATTCTGTCTGTTTATGGAACATCTTCTTGGTTCAAATTTGCCGTTGATGTTCATGCAGTTTTGACCTAAAGCGAGGGAGTATTATTAGTGACATTATGGGTGTGTCCAGTTTCTGTTTCACCTCCAGATAAAGTGTCTGCTAATCTAGATAAACTGTTGACAACCTGTATGATCATATTACATTATGTGAATGAAACTCTGATATGACACTAAGGTAGTAAAATGGGGCGGTACAGAGTCAGGATTTGTTGTATTTCATAATTTATGTAATGTTTATTTGTATAGGGACACCACAGCATTTATAGCATAAGCTAATTTGCTGGGCCTTTAAGATACAAAAGACTCAGCAACAAATACACAAGACACAGTACAAAACACAAACAACAAGGAGATACAGAAAGCAAAAAATGACACAGACACAGTAAAGCACCATAAAATAAGAAGCACCAGATTGTTCATACCTGCATGACTGATCCCTCTTCAAAGATTGTTTCAGTTTGAGTTCTGTTGGTAAAGAAGTCCACATGTTAATTCCACAGACAGAAAAAGCTCTTTGTCCAAATGAGGATTTATGTAGGAGCACCTTACAATTCTCATTGGATGCTGCGGGTGTTACTGAGCGCCCGAGGAGCCTGATCATGTGGGCATTTATGTAGGCAAATTGAGGGTTCCTGCAGTTTGGCGGACAAAATACATTCTGAGGGAGTTTTGATTTTTACTCTTCAAATATGCTGGAAAATATATTTCGAAAGATCAAACTCTTGGCTATTAAACTTTGTAACAGGCCAACCTCCTTGTGATTCCATTTTTTTTTACTGAATGTTGATGTCAACTCGATCAGATGGAAAATCTGACAGAGTTGACAATTGACAGTTTTACAAAATGTAGTAGGGTTGGTAGGGTGGGTGTGGACTAATGTTCTCCTCTGATATGTGTCCTGTTGTTGTGTGTCTCCAGCAGTCATGGCTCCCAGCTTGGCCCAAGCGTACAGGAGGAGGTGGTGGATGGCTATCACAGCCATCATAGAGAACCTGCTCTTCTCTGCTGTTCTTCTGGGCTGGGGCTCACTGCTCATCATGCTGAAGAACGAAGGCTTCTATTCCCACCTTTGTATCGGTAAGATCACCGTCCAACCGGCTTCTCTGCTCATCTGTAGTGCAGTCAACATCCACAAGTAGACAAGTCAGACACAGACCGCTTTCCTCTCTTCATCCAGCATCCAGAAGGACTTCTTTGGTGTCCTCATATACACGTTTTTCAGAACTAAAAAATCTTTTTGTAAAACTCTACAGCAATGAGCCTGTCCAGGAACATCGTCCTACTGACAGCTGCTGCTGGCTATTTTGGTGACCTACGCGTCATCGCCCTCTAATATAAGCACCTTGTTTGTTGACACACTTTCCTGTTAGAACTTGAAATTATTTCACTAAATTTAAATGTGAAATTACCTGGGTTAACATGACTTATTTTTTCGCTGTTACTTTCACCCCCACCAAGAGGGCGCAGCGTTAATTTCTGAGGACATGCACAAGCATCACTCCAAATGGACGCAGGATACAGGAGGCAGCTCTGATATACCAGGACGTGTAATGGTAGTTAAAAGCAAGTATACCCCAAGCCTTAGAGACTCAAGCCTGCAGTGTGGTTCATACACTTCACTGATACACCAAAGAATTATAGAGGAACTTCAGGCTTTGTGATCAAAGAAAATTTTTATATCACGTCAACACCTCTGTTCATATTCACACGCACTTCTCCGTCACTCGTCCTGATCATAACTCGCGAGTGAATCGGTTTATGGTTTATGGTTTTTATAGCACACATCCATGAAGTTGTTTTGGTGCCCCCTTCAGCAGCTTTTACACTGAGTGAGTGATCAGGGCCTGTCCTCTCGGTCGTGGTATATTCTTTTATTTTAGTCCCTCCTCAGTGCAGTGAGGAAGCGTTTTGGCAGCTGTTGCTTCTCTACTTTCAACATTTCGCTTTCTCCTGACTTGTTTTTTTTCTGTCACACTATCCAGAAAATGAGACTGTCCACACCAATGTGACGTCCATGGAGAGAGGTCACTGGCCTAGCTGTGTGGAGCAGGACGAGGTGTTGAATCTCGGCTTCACCATTGGGTCGTTCCTCTTGAGTGCAGCCACTCTGCCCTTGGGGATCTTGATGGACAAATACGGGCCACGCCCACTGAGGCTCCTTGGCAGGTATGACATGCGGTTCTTTCATTTTTAGCAGTTTTTATCATGACGATCTGTGCTCTGATGTCCTGTTTGTGTATATTTCAGTGCATGTTTCGCAGCATCCTGTGCGATGATAGCTACAGCCGCATACGATCCTGCAGGTGAGAACACACAACATCACGTCAAACCTTGAATCATCATACGCTTGTTTTAATCCAAACCTGCTACTGCAATAGCACATTTTCCCAACACCCACCATATTACAGCTTCAGTCTCATTTTTTGTAGTTTTGCAGACATTCCTAACATTCTACACACCAGCTTCACTGCAACATCTTTACATCAGAGTCTGACAAGACAAGAACAGTGAGCAGATGATAAACAGGCTGTAAACCAGCGTCCAGTTTCAATATCTTGGAAGATAAAGTCAAAGTCAGTTGTTCATATTGCTCATGTTACAGGTGCTCCCATTCAAGAATAGAAAATATGTAAGTATAAGAAAATTAGGAAAACAGAAAAATCGGTATAGAAAAATATGTAGTCTACTGTAAAATATAAGAAAAATATACAAGTATGTAAAAAGGACAGGTGCCTTATTGTCTAATCTGTAGCAACAAATACATGTATATACATATAGAATACTATATATCTGGGGACATAGAAGAAATAGAAAATAACAAACATCAAGAATAATGTACACTAATGTCCATCAGACTGCAACTGTACCTTTGAGTAATTGCACAGAAAAGGAGGTGCAGCACACCTTCTCCAACTGCTATGTGAGGCACGTTTTACTTTTTAAAATACTTTATTAAATGTTTAGTAGATGGAGGAATTTACATACACACAAAATGATATAAAGGAGACTAATTCAATAGAATATTATTCAAAAAATCATATAGTGTACATATAGTGCGTAAACTTACAATATTATCAGGTGTCAAAGTTTGAGTCTCCTCTGTCCGATGTCCACAGCTCTTTGTCTTCTCAGTTCAATTACTATTCATTTCAGGACCACATCACTTGGTATATTAAAGCGATATTCCACTCTTAGATAATCATCCACTCAATATGTACTCACCCCTATGCCGATGTGATGATGGGTGAAGATCTTCAGTTCACAAAACAATCCTGGAGTTTCAGCAGAAAACAGGGTTGCAGCCAAATCCAGTGCAATGGCAGTGAATGGTGACCCAGTTTAAAACATAAAAAAAAGAACACAAAACAAACACAAAATGTCTCCATCCTGCTCGTGTGGTGTAATCCAAGTGTCCGCGAGCTGCAACATTAAAATTTAACCAAAAAAGACGTAATGTACGCCGTGTTTTTAGCCGAAATGTCAACTGTAGCATGTAGCAGGTAGGATGTAAACATGGCGTTGATCTTGCGAGACTTCGTATATCTCTTAATGGATGCACGTATGAAAATATTGCGAGATCGATGCCATGTTTACATGCTACCTGCTACATTTCAGCTAAAAACACAGCGTAAATGGCGTCTTTTTCGGTTAAATTTTAATGCTGTGGCTCGCAGACACTTGGATTACACCACACGAGCAGGATGGAGACATTTTGTTTTGTTTTGTGTTCTTTTTTTTTTTACGTTTTAAACTGGGTCTCCATTCACTCTAATTGTACTGGATTTGGCTGCAACCCTGTTTTCTGCTGAAACTCCAGGATTGTTTTGTGAACTGAAGATCTTCACCCATCATCACATCGGCATAGGGGTGAGTACATATTGAGTGGATTATGATTCTGGGGTGGAGCATCCTTTTAACATTATTATTACACACCTCGTCTTCCATATTTTTGTCACAACAGTACATATTTTTGTCCGATAAGACTCCTGGTGCAACCTGGGCAGTTTTTCTTCAAAGACACCATCCATTACTGCTTTATAATTCACATTAATATTACAACCAAAATCCCCCATGTCTTTAAATGTTTGGCAGTTTAAAGGTGAATGTTCAATAGTTTCATCTTCATCACAGTTGCAAAGCAACTCTACTCGACAACTGTTAGACTGCTAATCTGCTGATTCGAGCCACATAATATCTCATTTGCAGACAGGTGACAGTTTGGTGTATATATGTTCTTGCTGGACATTTCAACCCATTCAATAATGAAGTGTGTAACATTGTACATGAAATCACTGTACACAAGTTTATAATAAGGTACAGACCTTCATGCAGATCCCTTTTTCTTGGTCCAGCTCAAGGCTTCACCAATCCACATCGCCTTTCTTTTAATGCCTGAGGCAATGTTATTTTCAATTTATCCCTGATCCATGGCACCAAGGCCTTCACCTTTTTGATTTTTGTAATAGTAGCTTTCTTTGTGCGACATCCCTGGTGGTTCCCCACATAAAACTGACTGGACACCTACATGTTATTACACACCGATGCTCTGAGCTACCTGTAAGTGCACCAACTGTACATTGACAATTAGGGATTCAACTATAAAATCATCCTTAACCTAGCATCAATTGCTTCACCCTAATGAAGCCTGCATTGAATGCATAAGGCTATCAGCACTCAGCTACGTCACGTCTTAATCCAAGTATACTGTACCCACATAGTACTTGAAGCAGGTGCACTGCGCTCGAGGCTCCAGACAGGCTTTATTTGACTTTAGTTTAGTTTAGTTTAGTTTAGTTTAGTTTAGTTTCTTGACCTTTCAGCTTTATCACAGGGTCATAAAGACACTTGTTATTAAAAACACTGTTGTTACACAGTAACAATTATTTTGCTGTTATAGTGAAATGATACTAAATAAACAATAAAATTTATAATGCACCAAAGGCTTTAAATAGACCAAAATTTGACATTTAATTGAAATCTTTATCTCACATCACAAATCTGATACCTAAAACCCTGGAACTGGATCCCTATTTATACAGTTATCTTGTGAACATCAGTTAATCCAAACATGAACAAACTATAGCATTTCAAGGGCTCTATGTAGAAAAAATTAAATACATTCTTGAGAATTGGGACAAATCAAGACTGGACAACAAACATACTTTAAAAATACCAACATTAATTCCATTTTGGTGAAAATGTATTTTTTTTGAGGATTTACATATATGAAAAATATGCAGTTCATGAAATGTTTTTGTTTGCTTAATTTATTTTAATTTCTAAACTTGCTGCTGTACCAGAAAACAGCCTTTTCCCAGACAAGAATTCACAATTTCAAATAATTCCAGAGTCAAAAACTAACAATACCTGCTGATAACAGGGGTATAAAAATGTGACCCTAAGGACCTCTATCTACTTCCTAGCTTAAAAAAGGCGAGGAATGCTGCTCAAACACTGGTTAACTTTCTATTTTACGACAAATTCATTAAATAATATTGCTATGATGATGTGTCTCAACCATAAGAACTTTGGTTTAAAAATGTTTATTTTGATTAGCTTTAAGAGAACTCTGAGACACTTTAAAAAATAAAATGGCTGCTCACTACAACTATGCTGTGAAATGAAAAAGTGTAACCGTTAGTCAACACCATAAGACGTCCACTCTGATCTTTTAAAATATTTTTTCAAGTATAATTAAAGAGTAAAAACCAAAATTCAAAATACAGTTTTGTCTGAATTCTTAAGAATGTGTGAAATATATTTTCTTCTATGACCCCTCTGAGGCTCCTTCAATTGTTAAAAGAAGAAGAAAAAAAAATTAGATGCATAAATTGAAATAAATAAATAAATAAAAACCTGAATGTACCCTTGAAGCTTGATTATAGCTCATGGTCTTCTTCATTTCCATGTGTTCCATCAGTGCTCTCTGTCCTCATCTTCTTCGCTGTCTCTTTCAACGGCTTTGGAGGAATCTGCCTGACCTTCACCTCACTCACAGTATGATTCACAAATACACACACACACACACACACACACACACACACACACACACACACATACACACAGACTGTATTTGCAAACTAGGTTTGAGGTGTCAACAATGTATTTACAACTGAGAGTTGAGGACGGTTACTTTAAATGATAGTTCCTCTCACTTCTCAAAACTTATATACTACTATATTTACTTGTATGACAAAGTCCCTGTGTGTCTTAGTGGCAGTCTCTCTCCCTGCTGCTTCCTCCAGCTCCTCCTCCAGGAATCCTGAGGTGTTCCCAGGCCACAAGGGACATATAATCCCTCCAGCGTGGTCTGGGTCTGCCCGGGATCTCCTCTCAATATATGGCTGGAAAACCTCCACAGGGAGGCTTCCAGGAGACATCCCTCAAAAGAGGAAGTGTATGACCTACAGCAGATGGCGTACCAGTGTAGGAAGCTAAACAATGTCCTGCTGTGGACAGGGTCAGCAGCAATATGTATTTTATACACCTAAAAAATCAATATCATTTAAATGTACACTATATTAGAGAGCCTTTTCTGACAGGAAATCGTTGTTATAAAAGTCAAATATCATTCTCCAAAGTCACCAGACTCCTTTGACATTGTATCTTGCAGAACACAGGAGTTGCTGGTCTACCACTGCCTCGATCTGTTAGTTTGTTTGTGATTTTGTGTGATTTTGGTGTTTAAAGGGTTAGTTCTTTGTACAACTTCAAATGTTACGAAGTAACGAAGTACAAATAGTTACTGTGCTTAAGTAGATTTTTCAAGTAGTTTTTATTTTCCTGAGAACTTTTTACTTTTACTTCCTACATTTGAACACAAATATCTGCATTTTCCACTCACACATTACATTTTGACAACAGACTCATTACTTATTTACTGAATATTTGATTATTTTTATTTTGTATCACTGGGCATCGCCTTCCCAACATCAAGACTGATTTCAACCGAAATGGAAAGGAACAATTACACATAGTGAAGAGGAGTCCTTGTTGTATTCATCAGTGCATATCATGCACGACGGACATAACCAAGACGTAACCAGATGTAACGAGATAAAAATAAAGAAAAGACATAAGACGTAACAAGAGGTCACAAGATGCAACGGCATGAAAACAACAAAAAAGATGTAGCAAGACATAACAAGACATCACAAGATGAAAATGAAAAAAAAAGACACAACAAGACATAACAGGACGTAACCAGACAAAAATGACCAAAAAGATGCAACAGGATGTGACAAATATATAACGAGATGGAAAAGACGCAACAAGATGTAACAACGTGCAATGAGACGAAAACGATGAAAAAAATGTAACAGGACAAAAATAACAGAACAATACATAATGACAGACATAACAAGATGGACACGACATAAAAGACGTACCAACATGTAACAAGAAGAAAACAAAGCAAAAGACATAACAAGATGTAAAAATATGCAAAAGACGTGAAAGACGTAACGAGAAGAAAAGACAGAACTGGTCAGAAAAGTCGTAACAAGATGAAGACGACGTAAAAGACAAAGCAGACAGAGAGGGTGAAGTTGTGAATCAATACTTCTACTTTTACCAGTCTTTTTTTTTACACAAGTATCTGTACTTCTACTTGAGTAAAGAATGTGTGGACAGTGGTAGTTGTGTCTCTGTCTGTAATTCTCAACCTGCACGTTTTCGTTTTGTTTTGTGTTGACCACCTGGTCATTTTTATACATGAACGAAATAATCTTTGGAGCTCAGGAACATAACGTTAGTTCTTCATGGTTCTCTGATTGGTTCAAACAAAGTGAATCTGGTAAATGAAGCGTTGGCTTGCTGAGAATGAATAGTGTTAATGGTAGTTGATTCAGGAAATAATTGTGGATTCACACGTTTTAAATAACTTAATGACTTTTTAATCTTTGGGCTTGGAGGAGTGTATCAAATATTTTCAAGTCAAAAGGCCCAAGTCCAAGTCATAAGTCATTGCTGTGAAAGACCAAGTCCAGTTGCAAGTCTTTTTTGATTTTGCCAAGTTAAATCTAAACTCATCAAATTCATGATGTCCACACCTCGGACATTTACTGTCTCAAGGTCCATGTCCTGCACTGCAGACAGGGGGTCTATGTACAGTATCAGTGCTAACCAATCTGAACGTCACGACGCCCAGTCAGGGACACGGGACAAAGGTCTCTGTTGTCTAGACATGAACCTGGGACGTCACAGCGACACTGTGCATTGCATAGACCGCTGGGTCATTAGGACAGCCTACATCCCCACTTCTCCATCTTTCTATCTGTCAAAGTGAAATTGCCTGTTGTGACATCACAGATGTGGGCGTGGCCAGATGTGTAAACGCTTATGGGGTTCAACCTACAGACGTGGACTTTTTTCACAGCAGGCATTTTGACATGAAATAGTTGTTACCAATGGTACCGAATAAGGCTCCATTCCATTCAGGTCAAAGAGATTCACAGCACTGCTATTGTGAGTGTTGGTTCACTGGAAAGGTTCTGCTACACTAAATGGAACGGGCCCTTAATTAGTGTCACTGGTAACACTTGTGTTTGCCTACTATTTTATATCAATATAGCTACAGTGAAAAAGGTTTGTAGTGATTGACTGAATTGACTGTTTTGAGTCCAGTCCACCTGTCTGCAGCCATATCAGTGTTCCTGTGTGTGTGTTTGTGAGTGTGTGTAGATGTAGGTGTTTGCACGTGGGTTAGATCTGTGCGTGTGTGTGTGTGTGTGTGTGTGTGTGTGTGTGTGTGTGTGTGTGTGTATTTTGGAAAGCACATGCTGTTCCTCTTGTTCTAAATTCTGCTGCAGCCTCTCAGCCAATCCAAAACATGGGCGGTCAACACACCCTCCCACAGCCCTGTCCCCCCGTCAACCCCATCTCTCTCTCTCTCTCTCTCTCTTCTCTCTCTCTCTCTCTCTCTCTCTCTCTCTCTCTCTCTCTCTCTCTTTCTCCCACTTCCTGACCTAGACCAAGTCCTTGACATGGTCATTCTGGCCTCTCTCCTGTCACTCCTCGTCTGCTGTGTGTGTGTTTGTGTCTTTTGTGCTGTGCATTATCTTGTCGATAAGTTCTTACATAACTACCTGAGGTAAACAGTGTACATTCCCAGTGTACATTCCCAGCTGACCTAACTCGCTGTCAACACATCTGATCCTGTCAAATTCACAAGTGGGAAACAACTTGAGTACTTTACTTGAGTATTTATTTTTCTGACAACTTTTTTATCTTTACTTCCTACATTTTAATGCAAATATCTATACTTTCTACTCCATAAAAACAGGCTTGTTACTAGTTTTAATGCATTTCAGGGGAATTATTTAATTTTACATCATTGTGTCCTGCCTTCTCAGCAACCTAAATGGATGGAACAACAGCAATAATAATAGAAAAGCTGATTTCTTGAAAATTACACAACTAGACAAATAAAGAGCGTAACAAGAGAGAGAACGATGAATGAGATGTAAAAAGACGAGAAAGATGCAACAAGAGTAAAAATGACATAAACAACATAAAAGATGTAACAATACAAAAAATACATAACAAGACAAAAACCGGCATTAAAGACATAACAAGAAAAAAGATGTAACAAGACAAAAACAATGTAAAATACGTTATGAGACAAAAAAGATGTAATAACACTAAAAATTACATAAAAGACATAACAAGACAAAAAATATATAAGGGGACAATAAAAACAACATAAAAGGCTCAACAAAAAAAGGACGCCACAAGACCAAAAATAATGTAAAGGATGTAACAAGACAAAAAAAATGTAACAAGACAAAAAAAGATGTGACAAGACCAAACATTATGTATAAGACATAACTAGACAAAAAGACATAACGAGACGAAAAAAACATAAAATATATAACATGACAAAAATAATGTAACAAGATGAAAAATTACGTAAAAGACATATGACAAAAAAAGACGTAACAAGACTAAAAACAATGTAAAACATGTAACATGATTTTAAAAAAACAACATAAAAGATGTGCTGAGACGATAAAAACGAAACAACGAAAAAGATGTAACAACTTGAAAGAAACAAGAAAGGGGGCCTCATATGGAGAAAAGATGAGGTTCAGCAGCTTTGCACAGAAACAGCAGATAGAAATGTCCTTTAGAGGTTGACTTTTAACTTTTATACTTTGAGTAGATTTCAGAGCCTGAACTTTTTCACTTTACTTGAGTAAAGAATGTGTGAACTTTTCTCACCTCGGGTCAAAGTGTACAAGGCAGTTTGTACTCTAATAAAGTGACTGACCTGAGCCACCAGTGGTATTTTAATCTTCCTGCACACAATAGCTTAAGCCTAAAATCTCCCATTTCCAGGGATCTACGCAGGGGTCAGTATTGGCTTTATTAGATTTTTAGAAAACTGAAAAGTCTACATGGTTCCATTCTTGTTGCTCTCACAAACTGTACTGAGAACAGGCTCACAATGACAATGGCAACATGGTGATGTTTTGCAGGTTTAGTGTTCACCCTGGTCTCAATCTTAGCTTGTTGGCATTGCTAATTAGCAGTGTTGGGTAACGTATTCCAGAAGACCTTATCAGAAGTTACTTTTTACTTATTAGTCCTTTTAAAAGTGGTAATATTACTTTACTTCTTACTTGGTATTAAAATTAATCAGTTACATTGACACTCTAAAGTTGAACTGCTGATCCAGTGAACTGTTAACACTTGAAAAGCTTTTGCTGCCCAGATGTTGGCTGTGGTGGAAACAAAGTCTACCTCTTTAGTGATGTGTGGACCGCAGTTAGAATCATGGACGCTGGGATCCATTAAAACTGACATTCTGATTAATAGCAGATGGGTTGTGGGTGGGAAAGAGGGTGCGTCTTCCCTGAGAGAAAGAGAGTATATTATTCTATATTTTGGACCCCCTGTTGGAGCCTGCAGGTGGATGCTGGGGTGGTGGTGGAGCTGAATGAGCAGGCAGTGACACTGATGCAAGGCAGCAATGGCGCTGGCAGGCAGAGGGAGAGATGGGAGGTTCTAGCGGTTTAAATAGACCGCCAGAGTGGACGGGTGTGTCTGGTATGTACTACAGAGTGTGAGGCGTGTCACGTGTGATTGTGGTGCGAGTTGACTGCCTGAACTAGCTCGCAGGCATCGCTACGTTTTTGCGGCTTGAATGTCCCACACATTTACTGCAGTGACATTACCGCACAAATGGAAATGAAACTGAAAGCAGCTTCTCTAATCATTAGTAAATCAAAGAAAACACTCAGACATCAATATGACACACAAAGAAATCACCTGGAAAGCTCATGCTGGTCAAAATCATTTACAAGGTTATATAATCTGCAGGGACGGGCGGCAGTGCAGGTGCAGGTCTCAAAGTTAGAGAAAATAATATGTTTGGATAGGTGGTAGATGGTTGATTTATGCAGCCACATGGATTTGTGTGAACAGTAAAATTGCTACTTGGATTAATGACCTTAATATAATTGTTGTTTTAAAAATTGTAATCCCTTATGTTCCCTGTTACTGGGAACTGACCAAAACTGCTAATCCATCCAATATTTGTTGAGGTATATTACTCCTGAATGGCCCTTTATCCTAGAATTACATTCATATTGAATGATTCCTCATAATTTACATCCTGTGTCAATGCTCAGTACAAGAAGTAGTGTGGCTTTCATTCACTTTTTTTTTTTAACTATAACCACAATTCTAACCATAAGTAAATATTTTGTTTCTAATTTCATCTTAACGATTGTTTTTTGTTGTTTTTTTTGCCATAACCATGACCTTGGAAAGCATTAGTGTTCAGTTATAAAAAAAATAGTTGGCACTGATAATTCTGTTTTTTGTAGAATTGTGCAACGTCAGCAGTTTGTCTGGTGAATGGATTGGACAGTGCCATCCCTACAGCCCCACTATATACAGTATTTAGTGAATGCATTTGTATTGGGGAATAGATTAGTACTATGGCGAGAACCTCATGTTGAAAGGTTTACCCATATTTGGATCATCTCTCAAACTGTGCGCACGACAGCTGTGTACAAGAAGGAAAGAAAGAATGATAAGAGGCAGGCTTTGGGAACTGAAGGCAAGAACAGATGGAACAACTAATGGAAAGAGAGAGGGGGGGGAGAAGCGGCGGAAAAGAGGGGAGGGCAGATAAGAATGGAAAAACAGCAGTGGAACAACATGGAAATATTACTGAGGAGAGAGAAAGTCAAAGTAGAGAGGTTACATTAGTTGAACTTGAGAACGGTAGACAGAGACGCAAACATAAAGGCGATATTTGGTCATCAACATATTTACTGTACATTGAAAAATTATCACTACTGTTTGTCAAAGCTGGATCTGATTAATTGCAAACTTTTTTTCACTACTACTTTTAATATCTTACTAACTAACTTAATTATTTTAGTTTAGATTGTGCTCACATGCTTCCTAAATAAAGATAAATAGTGCTGGACTTGATGGAAACTTAAAGATAACATGGTACACACACAGTGCATAAAAGACAGAAGGTCAGTAGTTTAACCCTTAAATGGGAAAGCACATATGAATATTTTGGAGAATTAATTAATTGCTCATTTCTAATGCAGTCATTCCCAAAGACTGGGTCGGGACCCACAGGTGGGTGACATGAGATTTTATTTGGGTCCTCAATTGAATAAAAGACTGTGGAGGAAATTCTGCAAATTGAAGATTTATTCCTGCAGTACAATTCTAATAAAGTGATGATGATGATGAGAGGAAAAAACAAGAGGCTGTTAATTCCATCCAAGTGCTCTTAATTTGTCTCCTTTATGAATTAAGCTAAAATGTTGTTTTCCTGAAAAGAAGAAAAAAACACGAGATGATCTGCTAACTCAGCCTAAATGCATTTATGTCTCATTTCATAAGTTTCAACATGTGTATACGTTTTTAATAAAGCATTGAGATAATATAAGGTGATGCAGAAATGGCAGATAAGGTTTAATGTGAATTGAGTTGCAATGGTTTGTCTTTTTTAAAAAGTGAGTCACCAGGAAAAAGTTTGGGAAACACTGTTCTAACATGTCCAGGCTAAAATAAAAATGACCTTTAGTTTCCAATTTACACTGTGTTTTTTTTTCAATAGTTCATGTGCCAACTTTTAAAACATTTTATCAATTACTTCATTTTATATTTTGCATAAAGTTTTAAAAAGTGAAAAAAAAAACTGAACAATATATGTTTACATATGTTTCAACACTGGAAACAAATCTAATGTTTGAATAAACAATGAGTTAGTACCAAAACAAAACATCTTCCTCCTGTTTTTATTCTTCCATCTTCCCTGTGGTGCTCCTACACTAGCAATAGCAAAATGTTGTGAGCATTTTGTCCAGTGACCATGCGAAAACTGGTGATTTAGTCAGTCGATCAAAACATAAACTTGAGTGACTGTCCCTGTTTTATATCATTCAGGTTTGGGTTCAGGTAAAAAAAAGGCACCACGCAATATTGACAACGAGGGTGTGGTATACTCGGACAGGGTGATTAGTATGGAGCTATATTGGGGCCAAAAGTTTTGTACTTGAAAAAATAAAATTTGAAACTGAAAATTCAAGTTTTGATCTTGAATTTTGAAAAATACATCAGTGTATTCAAAATAAAAATAAGTGTACAACATTTTTTTTTTCAGGTTAAATATAATTATGATTCACTCTGGTAATTCTACTGAATAAATTATTTATTTTCATTTTTCACTTTCATATATTTAGATATTTGAGATCCTTTTTCCTTCAGCTGCACATTTTATCTTTTCAGATTCAGATCTTATTTTTTACAGTTTCAGATCTTTTTTTCAGTTTCAGATCTTTTCTTTTCAGTTTCAGACTTTTGGCCCTGATTTAGCGTGGAGGGCGTGCCATCAACTGAGAGGGGTGTGGAATCATGGCAGACAGCTTAACAACAAGGCTAGGGACCTTCCCCTATCACGTTGCCTTCAGGGAACGTAGGTACTAAAACAATTCAACTCTACACTTTATGTAGGCTCCACCATGTGATTGGCAGTGAAAAAACTGATGTCAGTGACAAATGCCGAACGACAAAATCTGTTAGAATTTCCTCCGTAAGGTTAAGGCTGTATATTTTAAGTTTTAAAATTCTTCAATACGTGGGAAGTTCATCCAAATATCGCCTTTTTTGAAATTTACTCTGACATTTTCGGAGATATGAGATGTGAAAGCTGTTTTGTTTGTTTGACAGTACTGAGGACCAATGAATTGTTTTAGTGACCATGAATTGTTTTAGTTTCCCTGAAGGGGATCAACAGACTTCTGTGAAGGCTGCTCTTATGTATCCTCGATCCCTGCTCCTCCAAGCCAAAATAAGAGACTTGGGACGGTCTGCAAGATGGCCATCATGAAGAACTTCTGACAGCTGAGGATCGAGGAGCGAGGAAACGACAAATAAGGACCTGGGACGTACCCACAGAAATACAGGGGCCAAGGGCAAAGCATGGGCAAAATAAAAACAGTGAGTCAGCTGATGTAGATACAGACTGGGGCAGAGAAACAGACAGACCAATAGGAAAAGGGGCAGACAACATGAGTTTGTTTAGTTGCTTGAACAATGTTTACCAGAAACGGTTGCGCATGAGTTCAGGGTGAGGTCTCATAAAATCTTTAATATTTGTTTTATACAGTAGATGTGTTAGAGCTGTTTTTATCCACAGATGTCATTTGAAAGTGCGAGAACACAGCGTGACCACACTCCAAACTATTTAGTGTAACTAAACGACATACCTACTGGGCACATCGGAAGGATTAACTCAAAGGTCAAATAAGCTCATACATTTCCAGCTAACACAGTCAACTATCACTTTATTTAAACCTGGTTCCTTTCACAGTAGGACAGCTTTTATCCAATGAATGCACGCTATGTCAGACCAAACCCTCTGAGATAACACAGAGGGCAAAAAACACACAAGCAGAGAACACAATGTCTCCTTCGTCACAGCATCCTACCTTTATTGTAAAAAAAAAAAAAAAAAAAAACTAAACTATGACTGTAAAATGATTTATTCATTATTTTTTGACAGTATTGGAAACTACATCTCTGGTCTTTCAGGGCTGAAAAGGGGCAAATGTTATTCTGGATTTTGACAGGATTTCTAAATAAATAAATAAATACACCCTATTTTCCTGGAGAAAAATAACTGCATGCACCAGGCATTATGCTTCCAGCTGTTTGACTTTGTGCTACTTTGTGTTCATATATTTCTGTATGTACTGAAATAAAGTCATCTTTCAATCATGTTAACATCTCCGCAACTGTTGCACTTACTGCAACAGGACCATGAAATCCACTTATTATGGTAATAAAATTAGCTCCTGCCTTGAGTTTTGATACATAGGTTTAATTGTTTAGTTTCGATTTTACAACTACAACGTTACTTGGTTGTGTATAAGCGTTATCTTACATTAGATTGATGTTACCTTTTTATAATGTTACAGTTTACTATTTGTCACATGTGTCACTTGACATTCAGAATCCAAAAGACCATTTGAATGTGGAAAAGTTGAATCTACACCGCTAAGAGCCTTTTCACACCTGCAAATTCAAACTAGCGTTTATTTTTTTGTTTCTTTGTATACATTTGATTCAGTTAGTTGTGTGTCACACTGCAAGTATGCAAACACATTAAAGAACTATACATGACATACCTACGTCCTGTCATCATGACAGCAGCCTCACCCTGTACCCCAGGTATATTATAAGTAGAGGCTACACTGACAGCTTCGGCTTGTTGTTGTGATAACTGTATCTATGTCAGCTGACTCACACCTCCCCTGGTTACATGTATTTGTTCATAGGTTAGTCATGCCAGGACCAATATGGCAGTAACATTGACCTATGATCCAAAGGCCAATGTGGCATCTACAAATATGTCTATGCTATAAACTCCCTATACAAAGGAACTGGTTTATGGACGGACGTATGTCTGATGGTGTCAAATCGATCCAGTTCCTCTGTCTTTCATCTTTCTTTCATTGAAAAGTGTTGAGATTTTTGTGTTTTTTGTTTTTTTTTTTTACTTTATAAAGTCATTGGACCAAATGTCACTTAAACATTTGGTCTTTGATGTTTTCCTTTTTCCGGTTCTGATCGTGTCCTACCAGAACTTCCTGTAAATGATCCGAAAGTCCAAACCATCCCAAAGAACAATAAGGCTGTCTGCCAAACTTTCCATTTTCGCGCTGCATCTATGGACTTTACAGTGATAACGGTGGCAGATTTAACTTTGAAATTGGGAGTAATTGTTGAAACACAAGGTCTGTGACTCCATAGAAGTGTAAACAAAAGCAGCTTCTCATTTCTAGCTGATGACGGTGGATTTTGTCGGCTAAAATAATGACTCACAAGCAGATTTCATAAGTGTAGCTGGCTGATGTAAGCTACTGCTACTGCAAGTCAGCTGAGAATTCCATCTCAAACAGACATTTTAATGTTTCCATCTGACATGTTTTAAAACAAGAACCCTGTGAAAGTGTAAATGTGAAGTTACTTAACAGCTGCATGCATGATATAACGTTAATGCTAAAAGACTGAGGCTAAAGCTAGCTTACATCTCAGCAAACATTGGTTGGATGGTGAAATACAGCAGGTATATCTACGTGATAGATGACAGAAATACACTCATTAATGTGGGAAAAGGAAGCACAGGGACTCGATTCGTGCAGCAGACCTTTAGATGGGTCACCCAACCAGACGAGCTGGACCACAATCTCAGAAGACGGCTGAGATAAGAGCTAAGCTAATTCGGCTTAGACCTCAGACAGCGAGCCAGGGAGCGACGAATGGTCGTCAACCCATTTTGATTCTGCATCAGCCCACATCCTCTTCCTCAAACCCCAACAGAGCAAATGCAGATGCAGTGGTATCTAACAAGTTTGACTGGAGGTAAAGTTACTGCAGCTAGTAAGCTAGCGCTAGTTGCTGTCCATGCTAATGTTTGCAGCTTATGTTTGAGCAGATGAAGGCAGAGTTTTCGGCTGTTGTTGCACTTTGGTGCTGCTGGGAGTACTGCTATAATAATAACATGGTGACAATGATGTAAATCTCTTCACTCATCTCTCTTCATAAACAGCCACTGAAGTCAGGCTACCTGCCGAATTGTAAACACGCCAATGTCTACAAACCAGTCAATGTCAAATAGAGAAGGACACAGCCCACGTAGGTGATGACAGGACATAGGTATGGCATGTAAAGTTCTTTAGTCCACTTGGATAATTGCATTGTGAAACCAAAACTAACCAGACCAAATGTAAACAGTGTCTCAAAAAATTGAACCATGGCTCTGACCTCGGTGTGGACTTTTAGGTGTGAAAGCGTTTAAGGTTGAAAGAGCATTCCTCTTCCGGTCAGACCAAGGATTGACTCTCGCGCTGAAGGTTTCACACCTATAATTTATATTCAGATCAGAACAGAAAAGCCAGAAATTACAGACCAAACAAGGCGGGTGCGAAAGGGCCTGCACTGTCTGTCTGACACACTGTGTGCTCTCTCACGCTGTCAATTAACTGCTCTTTCCTCTGGTGCCACCTGCAGGACAAAATGTGAACTTTGCCCACAAGATATCTCACAGTTTAACAAGCTGGTTTCCATACAGTTTGCTGCATTCATTCATTCATGTTCATCCCATGACCTCACACCCAGTGTCACTCACAGGACAAACAACACACTGCCCATAGTGTTTATCATCCAACATTTGTGTAAGCTGGTATGTATATCAGTGTTGCTGGGGAGTTTTTTGTCAGCATGTGTGTTTTTGACATGGCCTCAGCTCATGCTGGTGTGTATATACTGTTGGTGACACTGTAGAAGAGAAATTAATCATCCTAAATATCTGATATAAGCAGTCAGTCTAAAGTGAGTGTGAAGCCTGTAGTGTGATCAGAGACACGTGCAGGGTGCAGTGTGACTGGCAGTGCTGCAGCTGAGTCTATAGTTAGAGTGAAACACACACACACACACACACACACACAACAAAACTTACCATCTGCATAGTCAGAGAATGTTCACATGCACACACCCACACACATGCCAAGCTGTCATGACAAAGAGATGGGTGACAGTCACACAGGAGCTATGTGCATGCGTGCAATGTGTGCATGCACGTGTGTGCAGTCAGCTCGACTTCCAACTCAGATGAGAAGCTCGTGTTTATAGAAATGCAGTAGCGCCACCTGCTGGTTGAGTTTTTAAAGTGACTTTGACTGATAGTTTTGCTCATAACAGCTATAGACTCGTCAGTCTAACTTTTTTTTTTTGTACGTTTATGACCATAAGCTCAAGGACCTCTCGTGGTTGGGGTGATCAAGAATTTTTGAAAAACCTTGAACCTTGTTTTATAGCGACTGCAAGTGATCAGCAACTGCTAGGCTAAAAACAAGGCTTACCCAGACTGTTGCAGGCCATTTTTTGGTCTTTGTCAAGGTTAAAAAACCCTACAGAAAAGTCTGGTCTTAAATTAAACCACAGCATCTGCAGATTAATTCTATACCTGATATGTTACGAACCACTAAAGTGCAAATGAGAAATGCAAACTTCACAACAAAATCAACTGTGTCACTCGATTCTGAACCAATTTTCATTACATTTGGTTTGTTATAAACATCAGAAATTGAACATGTGGGTACTTGTTAGAATGAATTAAAATTAATTTATTAAATTTGTCTGGGAAAATATAAAAGATCAAACTTTTGGCTATTAAACCTTAAAAGGGACCAACCTTCCAGTGATTACATTTTTCATTTCACAGTATAGTCATAGTGAGCAGCTATTTTATACACATTTTTATACACAGACACAAGATACACATTTTAAAACCATAATTCTTGTTTAGCTTTGATTTAGAAGGGCTACAGAGTTGACATGTTATGGTTGAGACACATCTGATAGCAATTTTATTTCATGAATTTGTTGAAAAATAGAAAGTTTACCAGTGCTTGAGCAGTATTCCTGCCTTTATTTAAACCAGGAAGTGAGACAGGGGTCCTTAGGGTATTGCTAATCCTTTTTATGCCCGATTAAATCATGTTTTGTCAAAATCTGACAGAGTTGACAGGAATCTGGAACGCAACTTTAACATTTTCATAAATAATTTTATTTAAACAAAGATGATTATAATAGCACATTTTTACAACTATGTTATCAGTAGGTCATGTTAGTTTTAGATTTTGAAGGCTTTTAACACATTTTCTTTATTGTTTCAAAGTTGTGAATTCTCATCTGGGCCATGGGTGTTTTCTGACACAGAACAAGTTTAGAAATTAAAAAAAAAAAAATTAAAACAAACAAAACATTTCATTGATTATATTTCATATAAATCACTAAACATTGCAATTATGGTGTTGCTAATAATATTTTTGTAAGTTCTTTTGGTAGGACATGATTTGTCCTAATTCTCAGGAATGGGTGCTTTATCCAAAACTTTGCTAATCTCCAGTGGTTGCATCTGGCAGTTGTTGTCACATTGCAGTAGGTGCTTCATCATCTGTTCTTTTGTTGTTGTTTTTTTGTTTTGTTTTGTTTTGTTTTTTTAGTCAGTTTTACTTTGCACATATTGTTTTATACAAATGCCTGAAAAAAGGTCAAAGGTCATTGGACCAAAACATAATTTATTAAAACATTTGACATTTAAACCTAACCCTGGTGTTTACAGGGTGCAGGATCTTATTTTTGGCTGGACCGCAGCAAAGCCCCCTGTAAGTGCAAAAGTCTGCCCCTGACTTGTTGACTGACGGAGTGATGAATCTTCACCATAGTCAGCATTGGACTTTCCTTATTGGCCGTTGAGCTTTCAAAATTAACAGGTGTGGCCTGTCCTCAATTACATCCTCAGGAGCACATTGACCATACACAGTCCTGGGTGTTGACCTAATCTTGTTTATTTCCATTTCCTGCTGACTGATGACGATGGTTTCATGGTTCATTTATTGGTTTGACATCGCAGACGTTTTCTGTCTCTTTAATCTGTCTCTCTCTGTCTTCCTAGCTGCCTAACATGTTTGGGAACATACGGTCAACCATCCTGTCCTTGATGATCGGCTCCTATGCTTCTTCAGCAGTCACATTCCCTGGTGTCAAGGTGCTCTCACACACATGGACGCGCACACACACGCTCACATGTATGCATCCAAGTCCACTTGAACTGCTGCTAAATGTAAAAAAGCAGATTCACTTCTCATGTGACATAACCATCACAAAAATACTTGTTTGGGATCATTAACTTGCTTGTACAGTTTTATTGTGAAATATTCAATAACATGTTTTTCCATTTGTTCTTAATCCATTATTTAATAGTTACAAAAGTGCATTTTCTGGAGAAAGCTGACAGGCCCTAACTCTGTCTCTGTCTCCTTACCTGTCTTACCACTCGCCTCCAGGTGATTTATGACTTTGGCGTGTCGTTCCGTGTCATCATGTGGGTTTGGTCTGGTATGGCCTGCTTGGTCTTCCTCAACTGCTTCTTAAACTGGCCTGCTGAATCCTTCCCTGCACCTGAAGACGTCAGATACACGTCAGTACGCACATTACATCCTGTGGTCAATTACTTTGTAGTGCACATTCAGTTCTGATTAAAACTGCTAAATGCTCAAATGATACTGACAAAGATTTTATATTCACAAAATAAGTCAGAAATTCTCACTGTTGGATTTAGATTGTAAAAATCCTTATAAATGCTCCAACATGTTAGACCAACACATTTACAAATGTTACGCAAGTCACATGGCCCAAGTTGCATGACATTAAACATGTAATTAAAGGCACATCAGCAGTTTGGTTTGGTTTAGGCACCAAAACTACTTGGTTGAGTTTAGGAAGAGATCATAGTCTGAGTTAAAATACGAATGGCGTGGGGTGGACGTTTAGCTCAGTGGGTAGAGCGTCCGACCCATGTATGGAGGTTGTTAGTCCTCTGCAGCGGCCTCTGGTTCGACTCCCGCCTTCGGCCCTTTGCTGCGTGTCATCCCCTCTCTCTCTCTGCCCCGTTTCCTGTCAACTCTCTGGCTGTCCTATCAATAAAGGCAAAAAATGGCCAAAAAAATAACTTAAAAAAAATAAGAATGGTGCTTATTTCACATGATGGAAGTCATAGTCAGAAACCTAAAACTTTATATAACTCAATGTCTATTATTTTATTTATTATATTTATATATTATTTTATGCAGAACTTGAATCCCAGTCTGCTGGGTGATAGTCCTGTTTGTTTGTAAAACATAAGTGATATGTAGGTCCTGACCCTCTCGCCATCCTGTCTCACTCTTATACAGTAATTCAGCCACGAATGCAGACAGGTCAAGCTTTCAACGCTGCATTGATGTCACGCTGTGAAAACCACACTGTATTTGTCACAGTTGTGTCCTAACTGGAACAGAATATGATCAGTTTACTGAAAACTCACTAACAGACCTCAGGATGTTGCTTGAACAGAGGCAGGAATCAGGCAGGTAGCATGGAAGACTGACAGGATCACATGAGACAATCTGGCACCGACTGAACTGAGAACATGGAGCATACACATGACCCATTTTTGAGACTCGGAACAAATCAAGTCCTACCAAAGACAAACTAAAAAAAATATTAAACCAACACTCTAATTTCACTTTTTTGGTGAAAACGTATTCTTTAATGATTAATATATACATAATACGTAATATATACGTAATTTATAAATGCTTTGGTTTGCTTTAATATTTTAATTTCTAAACTTGCTCTGCGCCAGAAAACAGCCTTCTCCCAGACAAGAATTCACAACTTCAAGCTATTTAAAAGGTGTTAAAAGCCTTCAAAATCTAAAACTAACAATACCTACTGATAACATGGGTATAAACTGAACCCATTCCATGTTGCACATGCATGCCTTAGAAGCAGATGTTCAATGAAGTTTTCATAGATATGTCACTTTCTTGTCACTTCCTCTAACACTCTGCAAGCTCAAATGTTTTTATGATGGTGAAATGTGTAGATAATGACTTTTCCTTCCATTTGTATTACCATTAGGTAGGGGTTGGAGTTATTTTTAGATGTCTTATTATACATTCGATCTCTTTCTCCTCTCTGAGCAGCAAAAAGGTGAAGCTGACTGGGGTTGTGACAGAGGACAAGATGACCGGGGAGACATATGTCACCCATGTGACCGTCATGGAAGAGACCATGGGATCCAAGCAGCCAGAACCTGAGCAGACAAACTCCACAAACACAGCTCAGGGTAAGGAACATAATCACTAACATTATATTTTTGTTGGTTTTACATTTATTTATATCATGTTCTGGGTGAATATGTAATTCTGATTGGCTGCTGGGTGACATTAATTCCTAATAGTGGATACAAGTGAAACTGTCTGTCCTGGCCACATAGTAATCTGAATATCTTTATTTAGAACAATGAGTGTAGTCCTCCAGTTCCTCATCTTCACAACACCACAGGAGACCGTGACACACAAGCTGACAGAAGTACACTGCCCCTCTGAACTGAACGATACTTTGTATCTCTTAAGTGATCATCTCACATCCCACTTGCCATTCAACTCGCTACTTCAAGCTACATCTGACAGCACACATGGCCGTGGTGGTGAACAACATTTACATTCCATATGAACCCTATGGGATGGTAATGAGGGAAGCTAGTTATGGCTTGTGCAAAACGCATTAAAATATAAATTAATGGGCTTTTTTTTTAGCAAGCGAGCTTGGTATAAGGATAATGCCTTTCACCTTTGTGTGAGGCTTCTACTAGGGTTGTTCAGATACCGGTACTGGAAAATGCCTAATACAGCCTAAAATGTGAGACTGGGTATTGGCGAGTACCCGATACACCATTCCGATACAGTGTCATTTATTAGCCCTGAAACAGGACCCTGCTACTTTTTGATAGTGCCCCAAATGCAAAGATAATATTTACTCAGGAGAGCAAACTACTCTGATTGCTAGCACTCATTGCCTTCATTGGTTTGGGTCGTTTGAGTTGTGTAGGTTTAGACTTGAGGAGTGAAATTGGGTGTGTGGCCAACGATGCAAACCTGACTCTTATTGTCTGACTGATCAGCAGTACCATAAGTATCCTGTTTGTACATATATTGTACATAATCTCTGTTATGAACTGTGAATATGAACACTGTTGTTTCAAACTTTATATGCTGAATTGATTTGTTTTTGTAGGGATTTGATGTAAAACCCAGAGTTTTAAGTTGTCCTTCTTCTTGTGATTTTGAACTGGATTGGACTGAAAGTTGGGGGATTTGGGGTAAAGGGAAACAGTTTGTTTAGTGAACGGACTGAAATCTGAGATTTTTTTTACTGCACTGGTATCACATTCGTACATGGTAGTGGCCAGCACTCAGAGTTCAGGTACTGGAATTGGTATTGGGAAGGATAACATTGTATCGGAACAGCTCTAATTTCTATCAGATTCGTTCTTCTTGTTGGGGTGTAAAGGCCTGTGAAACTGAATGTCACACTACATGACACCAAGCACTCTGTTTTCCCATTGGTACAAACCAGTGAGCACAGTTCCATTTTATGTGTTCGAATGTGGTAATTTTGAGACTCAGCAACATAAGTGCAAATACTTGTGCGGGTGTACCATCCAGTTCAGAGGCTTTCATCATTCAGATGCAGTACCAAATACAGGTTGTCTGAGGGGCAGGGGCAAAAAGGTAAAAAGGGCACCAGGCGTGTGCTGTGGGGCACCAGTGTGCTGAAGGTGATGATGCATTTATGGCGAAACAGTTCCAATCACTGGTTTATATCAAAATAGTTTTATTACATGACTTAAAGTACAGTGACTACCACGCCTCTGTAGTAAAAACACACAGGGAACAATTAACTATTTAACCATTTAGAGGCACGTGGAGGCCAAATAATTTTCTAGCATGTGGGGCAGCTGTATGCCACTGCATTGAGGCATTTCACCATGTTTTATCCAATCGAAAGGCACCTTAAATGGCACTTGACCATGTTTTGTCAATTGGAGGGTAGCATCCACTGAGTGGGCCCTTGGAGGCCACTTCATCATGTTTCAGTCTCTGAAAAGGCACCCTGAAGGGCATTTTGTTATGTTTTATCCACTGGAAAGGCACCTTGGGGGGCACTCCAAAACATTTACATCATTGGAAGAACACCCTGGAGTGGACTTCATTATGTTTTCTCCACTAGAAGGCACCCTAGTGGACACTTGTTTTATCTACCACAGGGGCATCCAAGAGGGCACTTTTGCAACATTTTTTTGAACAGAGGTGCACCAGGGGGACAGTCAGCCATGTTAAGATGCTAATAAGAATAAGAATAATTTGGCCATTTAGTATTGTGCTGGGAGAAAAACACAGTACCTCTATTATACACAGTGCCTGCTACAGTCACTACTAACAGTTACCACTAGCAGCAACAGCAAAAGTCTGCTTAATTCTACTATTTCTACTATACTGGTATTTATTTTTAGTGAAACTGGTTCTTGCAGTGCAGTGTGAAACTCCCCGAGGCTTCAACTGAAGGTGTCACTCATCACGTGTGTCATGCATTAGTCTAATCCATCTGTCTCACATTGTCTTCTGTGTCTGGGAGTGTTTCAAACTGGTTCCTCATTGGACTGTTGGAGAAAAGCTACATTATATAGTTAGCTGGCATATTGATTCAATGAACATTTAAATGCTGATCAATCACTTGCGACCATTTAAAAGTTTTACATATTAATAATATAACAGCAGCTCCAGGTTTTCCAGGGTTATGAACGCTGTAAAATGCCATGAAACTGTGCAAATTATTTTTTATGGTGCATTCAGGGAATTTACCATGAACCTAACCTCCCAGTGAACTGTAACAACATGGCTGAACTGCCTGAGTCCTTGGGAACTGCATGACTCCCTGGGTCGTTCTCCACCTGATCTAAAGGCTGATTTCACACATGATATGTCTCTCTCTCTGTGTCTTCAGGCTCAGTGCCACTCTGTCATTCCATGTGTTCTCCCATCCTCCTGTGGAGTCTCATCACCATGGCAATGACCCAACTGAGGCTCATCTTCTTCATGGGTGCTATGAACAAGATGCTGGAGTTCCTGGTCACCCACGGCGACCCTAACCGTAAGAATGATAACCTACATTGAACAATAATAATGAGAATTTTTTCCCCATCTAACTGAACAAAGACTGGTTTCATTTGTTGTCAATGAAGACAGTTAGAGGTGAAGCTATTGTAATTATTTTATATTGACAAAAGCTGGGTCAAAATGGATGTTTCCACTACTGTTGTGTTCTACATTCAATGTTTCAATAGAATTTGTGTTAAACCATCTGTGGTGATCCCTGACCTGCAGCTGTTTCCTCTTTCAGCCTCACCAGAGCTGCAGAAGGAGGCAGATGAACAAGGTAAGAGTCAGAATGTCAAGAGTGGACAGGTTGTTCTCATGTGACTGCTATCCGCTGGGCTGATGGGGTTCTTAAAGACCTTTGGAGAATGTTTTGACTGATGCTGCCAGTTGTATTTTGTGTGTGTACTTGAAAGAGGTAGTACGAAGTAATTGTTTTGAAAGTCACAAATAAGTCTCAAGACTTTTAATTCTTTTAGGTCTGAGTCCTAAACAAGTCACAATGTGCTTGTCACCAAATGTAATGCCATTTTAACAACAGACTTACCATTCTTTGTACAACTTCAAATGTCAAACAAAGTTGGAAGTGTTGTCCTTAGTATTATCCAAAGATGTGGACTTAAGTCCTGATGACATGACTTAGACTCAGTTGAAACTTAAGTGGTCAGTTTAATGACTTTAAACTCAACTTGACAAAAATCAAAAAGACTTGCAACTCAACTTTAACTTTTACACCAAAGACTTGTGACTTGGTTTGACTTGAGCCATTTTTTGATTAAAAAATATGTTATTTAAAAAGTGTGCCATGAATCAATTAATTTCCCTTAATTTCCTGACAAGTGACTGACAAGATGACCAGCCAATCAAGTTGCAGCAGAGAACCATGAAGAAGTAACGTTATGTTACTGAGCTCCATTTGGGAAAAAAATGATACCAAAGGAAATATTGTTCACGTACAAAAGGTACAAGGTCGTCAACAAAAAATGAATTGCAGTATGCAAAACATGAGGGTCGAAAGTTACAGATGGAGACACAACAACTTTCAGCTTCATTTGACATTTGAAATTGCACGAAGAATTGCAAGTCAAGATTCTGTTGCTAAAATGGCGTTACATATGGTGAAGAATGCATTCTGACTTGTTTAGGGCTCAGAAGTGGGACTTGACTTTGGACTTGTCTGTGACTTGGGACTTGAGTGCAAAGACTTGAGACTTGGACTTGCAAAACAATGACTTGGTCTCACCTCTGGCATTTTCTTTAGAAATCTGGGAACGTGAGGGAAAGTTCACAATCTACAGTTAAAAGTGCACACAGCATTACGATATCCAGTATTTTTTCCCAGCTGAATTCAGTAATTCTCCATCTGAATTGTATTCTTGGGTTTCATGACTCCAGTATTTTCTAAAATCCTGACCACAGCCCTGACAGTACATAACCTACTGTGTGTAGCGGGCTTGATCTGTCAAACATTTACTTCTTTCTACTACATGCCTTTCTATGGACTTGACTCTATTGCTTCATGTCCTCCCCAGTTGGTTTCTACTCGTCGATCTTTGGTACAATGCAGCTGCTGTGTCTACTGACCTGTCCTTTGATTGGCTACATCATGGACTGGAGAATGAAGGACTGTGAAGAAGAAAATGCAAACACACAAATAGAAAAGAGGTATGAAGAGGGTTGAGTGGCTTCTCTTTAGGTTTAGGCATTGTGTTGCTAGGTTTACAACATTGTATAGCAGTCAGAGAGACAAGGGATGAGGTTTAAGGTTCATTTATGTCCCTTTTATGTCTGTTTCAAATGATATAACCATCACTAGAGTCCTGCACAGGTTCAGTTTTGCAAACCCACCATAACCGACCCTTTTTACTGCTGCTATACCTGCCAAACTGTCCAATCTCGCACTGCATTTATGCTGTTTACAATGATAATAGTGACAGATTTAACATTGAAATTGGGAGTAATTGTTGAAACACGACGTCTTTGATTCCTTAGCGATGTAAACAAAAGCAGCTTCTAATTTCTAGCTGATGACGGTGGATTTTGTCGGCTAAAATGACTCACAAGTAGACTTCATAAGTGTTGCTGGCTGATGTAAGCTAATGCTAACTCCTTGAGTCAGCTGAGAAGCCTCCAGTTTACAAGAAACAAGAACCGTGTGAAAATGTTCATGTAAAGTTAGCTAGCAGCAGCGTACATGATATAACATTAATGCAAAAACACTGAGGCTAAAGCTAGCTTACATCTCAGCAAACATTGGTCGGATGGTGAAATACAGCAGGTATATCTACGTGATAGATGACAGAAATACACTCATAAATGTATGAAAAGGAAGCACAGTGAACTTTGACCCAGCCAGGGGCACAGAAGACAGCCAAGCTAACCCGTCTTAGACCTGAGACAGCGAGTCAGAGTGAGATGAATCGTTGTTGGCCCACTTTGATTCTGCATCAGCCCTCCATCCTCTTCCTCAAACCCCCACATAAGACATGCTGATGCAGTGGTATCTAACAAGTTTGGCTGGAGGTAAAGTTATTGCAGCTAGTTAGCTAGTGTTAGTTAGTGTTAGTTATCCAGTCCTCTTTGCAACAGGACAGATTGATACTCCTACATCTTGGCCTCTGTAACATCCACACCCCCTCCTCAGCTGTAAGCCTCTTTTGACATTTGTCCTCTTCAGCCACTCAGATCCCCCAAAGAGAGACAGAAAGATCCAGAAACTGACCAATGCCATGCGAGCTTTCATCTTCACCAACATCCTATTGGTCGCCTTCGGAATAATTTCCCTGATTGACAACCTGCCCATACAGGTTAGAAGAATAGTGTTTACAGTTAAAGAAACACACTGACATATTTGATGGTCATTTATGGACATGTTTCTCTGTTGTTCTTTGTCTGTTAGTTGGTGTCTTTTGTGCTGCATACCATAGTGAGAGGATTCATCCACTCCTGCTGTGGAGGTCTCTATGCTGCTGTGTGAGTAACACATCTTTAAAGCTGTACTATTCATATTTTTTATCAACAATGGATCTTGAATGACTATGTGTGATGTGAAAGTTGTTGCTTGTAGTGAGAACCTTGCTCTGTAATTCCCTTCAGCCCGACAGAGCTTTTTAGCAACTTGCAGCTCATTGGGTTTTTTGTCACTTTTCGCTAACTGCAGACAACTGTTTTCAATGAAAACACTGATATATTCACTGTACACTACCTGCGGCTTCAAGTTATCTGTTTGTGTCAAACATGGTGCACCCAATTAGCATGGTAGAAGGGACTACAGGCATTTACAGGCGTAGTTTTAGGTGTGCCAGTAGCGTGAAACGTCCATGGAAGCGACTCATCTTGAACAAACAATGGTGGGTCCTGAAGAGGTTAGGGTAGATACTGTGATAGCATCAGTTATATCAGAACTGAAGGCTTTTCTACATGCAAAAGATATTTCAGACAGGTGGTTTGTCCAATCACCTGCCAAGTGTTTTTTATTAAGTGCCTGCCCTTTTCCAAACAGTTTCTAAGGATGACTTCCCAGATGGTTCTGTGTAAAAAATCATCTGGTGTGTCGGTTAAAGTTTATAGACCCTTTCAGTGCAGACCTCATGATTACATCATGTCATTAGATTATAGTAAAACAAAGGAAAATGTAGTAGGTCACATAACCAAGAGAAAATGTCATCTTGCTGTGATGGCAGAAGCAAAGTAGCAGAGGCCAAAACTGAAATTTGAATGCATACCAGCTGCCAGACAAAAAAACTGAAAACAACTATGGTTAAACATGATAAGAAAGCTAAGAGAGCATGCGAGTGGCAACAAAATAAACAAAAGGAACTCACAACATGTCAAGGAAAGAAATATTCTCACCCCATTTTTCTTTCTATTAAACAGAAAAAGAGAGTTTTGGGTTAGTTAAGTGTCCCAAGCAAAGCAAAATAATAAGAAATACAGGCAGCGGGCAGAGTCTCTGCAGATACCACCACCTAGTGGTTCATAAGCAATGATTAAAAGGGATTATCTGTATCAGTCTGTACATTTTTTTTTTTTTTAGGAAAATGTCACAGATTATGCTTTTACCTTTTACACTCATATTTTTGTCAGCCATTGTTAAAATGTCTAAAACAAAATGCCTAGTCTTAGCTAACATGATTAGGGAATTGTTTTGGCTCCGCCTAAGCTCCGCCCACAAAAAATGTCAGAATGTTTACTAACAGAAAAGGAGTCTATTCATAGGAGTGTTGCTGCACCTTGGTATTTGGGTTTGGTCAGAAGTCAATGTGTCTGTCAAGCATTTGAATTCTCATGTTACTAAAACATACCTCTGAGGTTCCTCTTTTTTTGCAAAGTTTAAAAGGGATTTATTGTCAGAATATGGCAAAAATGGAGTATAATATTCACCTGTAGTGTATAATTACCTGAAAATAAGTATTGTGTTTTAATATAAACATTTATTGGTGCAGCTTTAAACCTTTCATTAAAATTACTTCCAAGGTATTGGTGTCAGCATCATGTATGGGGTCTCCCATGGCTCAATATTGGGGCCACTGTTTGTACATATTTCCTTGAGCCCGCCATCTGCAAGCTCACTGTTAGATACCACTGAATCCTTCACGCTGGTCATTTAAAATATTTTGACTGATCTTTCAACTATATCTTTTTATTCTCCTGATGACTGTCAATCATCTCTGTCTCCTCTCCCACTCTAGATATCCAGCCAATCACTTTGGGACCCTGACAGGCATGCAGTCAATGGTCAGTGCAGCTTTCGCCCTGCTCCAGCAGCCACTGTTCATTCTGATGGTGGGACACCTGAAGGGAGATCCTTACTGGGTAGGGAGCATGTGCGCACCCGATGAAAGAGAAGACAGAAATATGAAACATACAACTTTCATTCTTGAGTATTGGGACAAAACCGAGGGGAGTTTGATTTTTACTTTTCAATTATGCTGGAAAATATATTTTTAAAATCAAACTTGTGGCTATTAAACCTTGTAATGGGCCAACCTCATAGAGATTCACTTTTTAAATTTAAATGTCAACTCTCAAATCAACTCTGTTAGGTGTTTAAAAAAAAAAGTTTACCAGTGACTGAGCAGTATTCCTGCCTTTTTTAAACCAGGAAGTGAGACAGGAGTCATTAGGGTATAACTAACCCTTTTTATGCCTGATTAAATCACATTTCTGTAAAAATCTGACAGTCAACAGAAATCCAACAACAGCTTAAAAGGGACAACATTTTCATAAAAAAAAAAAAAAAAATCAATTTTAAAACAAAGATGATTATAACATAAAATTTTGACACCTATTTTATCAGTAGGTGTTGTTAGTTTTATATTTTAAAGGCTTTTAACACACTTTTAATTTGTTTGAAGAGCAGTTTAGAAATTTAAAAAATTAAACCAAAACCAAAACATTTTATAAATTACATATAATTTATATATATCTACATCCTTAAAGAATGAATGACTTTTTTTGTTTTGTTTTGTTTTTGTTTTGGTAGGACATAATTTGTTCCAATTCTCAAGAATGGGTGACCTAAAACAGGTTTTACAACAGAGTTGTCACATGCACTGACTTGTCTCTCCTTACAACAGATCAATCTGGGCCTCCTCATCTTCTCCCTGACTGGCTTCCTGTTGCCGGGCTATCTGTTCTATCACCGTAGAAACCTGATCATTGCAAAGGCACGGCGTGATAGGCTGGCTGCCAGCCAGTCAGACAAAGAGAATGCTCCTTTAACCCAATCAGGTAGTGGAACTGCCAAGAGCCAAGCCAATGGGCACGCAGCCAATGGATACACACCAAACGGGCATACTGCTTAAAATGACTGACGAGAGTGAGTTTTTTGTAATAACCGTTCAGTAGTTTGAGTATTCTGAGGACCGCCTTCTTGTCTGAAGACTATGACATCTCGCAAAAACAAAACAAAACAAGACGAACGATACATATTGAACAGTTTTATTTTATCTTTATTTAAAACAAACAAAAGTATTTTAGCCAGTAATGGTATATGGTATGTATGTATGGTGTATGGACAGGGTTTACACTGGAACCGTAACCCTAATGTCGGCGTCATGTGATCATTTCAAAATGACACGTGAAGGTGGCTCAGTGGTTAGCACTGTCACCTCACAGCATAAAGACCTCAGCTCTGCTCCATCCTGTGTGGAGTTTGCACGTTGTTCTCCTATTTATGGTGCTTTGATTTTTCTCCACAAACATGTTAAATTGCCCATAAATGAGAATATGTGTAAATGTGATGGACCAGTGAAATGCATGCTGGGAAAAGCTCCAGTCCCCAAACCCTTGACCCGAGCAATAAGGAGCAATTCAAGGACCATGCCAGTGTTTCTGCATGTCTTATCCTGTCTGTTAACCACATACAGTACCTCTACTACAGTATTTCCAGCCATATGCCAAAGCGTAATTTAACTTTTTAGATGACTGAATGGGCTTCAAACTTGCTTGTGTTATGTAAGCCATCACAGTAACTGTATGGCTGCCACGCCAGAAAAGGGAAGTATTTTGACATTATAATGACATACAAACTTACCATGTTACAACAAGAAACTTTTCTTTTCTAACTTTTCTAACAATATACTATTCATCTTGTTATAACAGAAAACGTTTCACAATAATACAATAACTTGTATTGTTAAAACATTATAAAAAGAAAGTCTTGTTGTTTTAACAATATACAATATATCCTGTCGTCACATAAAACATATCATGACAGCTTATATAGTTATAACGTGATAACATATTGTTATAACGTCAAGTAATAACAATAAAGGTAATCCCGTTATAATTTGATAATTTATTTTGTTTTTTGTCATAACAAAACAAGTTATCATGTTATGTGAGTTATTACTTTATAACATGAAACTTTTATAAGCTATAATAATTATATTGTTATAACAAGAAAAAGTTTTATGTTATAATGTGATGAATTTGTATGTTGTAAAAATGTTAAAATATCTTCTTACAACATGAAAATATCTTGTTATAACCTGAAAAACACTATATTGCCATAACAAGGTAAGTTTCTTGGTACATTAATATACAGTTTATCCTGTTATAAAATAGAACATTTCACATTATTGTGATAACACATTGTATCATGTTATGACAAGATGAACTGTACATTGTTATACTGCAACAATGTAAGTTATATACAATAAGTAACCTGAAAGTTTTTATGTTACAACAATAAATTATCACATTATAACATGAAACTTTTATCAAATTAATAATATATTGGAAAACACTTAATTTGAGGGGCTGTGCATAAGACTGTCATTACACTGTTATAACCATGTCATGACAACTGTCATGAACAGTCAACATAGCCTGTTAATGTCTTAAAATAAAGCTAAACAGTTTGATTAAAAGGTTGATAATGTCAAGTTGTCATGACAAAGACATTGAGAGGTTATGTTGTCTTAGTTAATCTCAAGTTGTCATAACAATGACATTTTTTTCCTGATTAATGTCAAGTTGGCATAACAAGGACATCTCAAACTATATCAACTTTGCATTAAAAATGACATAACTGATTGAATAACACCTAATGACGACAGTCATGAACAGTCATAAAGACTCCTTCATGTTCATGACAAGGGTCATGACAAAGTTATAACCATGTAATGACAGTCTTATGCACACCCCTTCAAATAAAGTGTATTAAAAAAAAGAAAAGTTTCTTGTTATAATGTGATACGTATGTTGTAATAACCTGAAAATAACTTGTTATAATATGAAAAATATCTTGTTATGACAATAAACTTTTAACATTATAACATGATACTGATCTTTTTCTGGCATGGCAGCAATACGCAGGCACTGTAAACTACAAAAGTGCAAACCAATAAAGCAATTACTGTAAATGACAGAAACAAGATTTGTTATCCTGAAAAAAAACTTTTACAATCACAACAAAAACTTCTATGTCATAATGATGAGATATTTAAAACAAGACTGTGGATCTTTTGAAAAGAAAAAAAGAAATATATATTCTTCCTCTTCTAATGGAAAGTTGAATTCTTTGCTCAGTGCAATAACCTCAAGTGTTCTGTATCTTGTCATAGTGGCTGCTATTGAACAAAAGTTACATAGTCTCGCTTTAAGTTGTGATGTTAAGATAATGAGCCTAAAAGTGAGTGACAACCACAGCCACTCTGTGTTTCTATAGCTGATATAGCAAATATACTGTGTGATAAAACACAGTGTAGAGTTTCTACTCTTGAAGCAGCTACTTGCTGAATGCAGCATGTTAAAATGAAAGCAACATGCTAAACAACCTGCTCGTAGCATTGCAAATAATCCCCTAATTACCAAATCCACTACTAGCACCTTTAAAGCTCACAAATGAACACTGTTTCTCATTGACAAGTTTTACTTGTTAGGAGAAGGCAATATTTGCAATTTATTGAAATGATATTACCACTATCCAGGGTGCTCACTGTTTTTGACTTAACTCAAATGTCAATTTTGAAACAAATTAAGTGAAGATGTGTAAGGGAATTTGTTTTCCTCTTACTTTCAGGTCATCCTAAATATGTCATCTATATCCATGATATCAAATATCATGGATATATGATATTTTGATTTTAATGTGACTTATTAAAGCGATATTCCACTCTTAGATAATCATCCACTCAGTATGTACTCACCCCTATGCCAATGTGAGGATGGGTGAAGATCTTCAGTTCACAAAACAATCCTGGAGTTTCAGCAGAAAACAGGGTTGCAGCCAAATTCTGTACAATTGCAGTGAATGGTGACCCAGTTTAAAACGTTAAAAAAAGAACAAAAAACAAACACAAAATTTCTCCATCCTGCTCGTGTGGTGTAATCCAAGTGTCCGTGAGCCACGACATTAAAATTTAACCACAAAAGACACCATTTACGCCATGTTTTTACTGAAATGTCAACTATAGCATGTAGCAGGTAGCATGTAAACATGGCGTCGATCTCGTGATATTTTCACACGTGCGTCCATTAAGAGATATACGAAGTCTCGCGACTAATTTAAATTCTAGTCAGTGGTTTGTGAAATCTTGAAATGTTTTGATGCGAAATTACAAGTGATATTTTAGCCAATCACAGCTCAGTCACAGGCCAGTGTTTCTTAAGAGGACAAAAGTGAGAAGGAGGAGGGGTTGATGTCTTAGAAAGTAACCTCAGTATTAACTGACAGAAAATTAGAAAATTGAATGATCTTGGTGCAGGCACATAAATGAAACTTCTTTCACATTTTTAGATGTCATTGAAATGTCCTTTATCATCCTTATTTTAGCCCATGAGATACTGGCAACAACAATTCCTCCTCCTCTCCTCTCCTAAGGCTTCTCTGAGATTCTGTGCAAGCACAGACTTGTTTGGGGGAAAAAAAGGTAAAATGAATCGATAAAATCTAGATTCTTAGGAAAATGTATGAAATAGAGTAAAGGAGGTCGTATATGAAAAAAAAAATCAAATGTGTTGTAGAAATTCTATAGGAGTAAATAAAGCTGCTTTATTTTACTGTTGCAATCAAAGAAGCACTTGAATGTAACGCAGCCGGCACACCACCCTGAATAAAGATTTGAAACTGTGTTTTGTTGTGAATGGCTGCAGGCTGAGAGCCACACATGGCTTCTACTAAAATCTGTACAGTGTTAATAGAAAAATGTGACAATTGTTCAATGATAAGAATTATCCAGTGATTACATAATGTGTAAAATAGCTGAAATGTGTGTTTGTATGTATGATATAATCTGCATGCTTTAGAAGTGCCTTGGGTTGAGCCCTACAAAGTGCAATCTGATGATGTTTGTTGATTTAAAGGCAGCAAACGCACAAATAAAGAAGACAGAATATGCAGCAGTGCACCTTAAAATATGATGCAGTCCAATACTCTGGACACAAGTTATTCTGATGAGGTGTACAAGCTATTGGACATGTAGGCTTCTGAAAAGTAGTATTTATTGTATCTCTGTTGTGTTGGATTGCATCACAATGTACAGGTGTTGCTTTGATTGTATGCACCTACTGTGTGTTCATATTTTGTTGTTTATCTGTCATAATTAAGGCCTGCTGGTCACAGCAGAATCGGTTGTCACAAGTGTTTCAAATGTAAGAGGTAACAGATGTTTAACATCTTTTAAAAAACAACTAAATAAACCAGGGAGACTATAATCTAGAATTTTTCGCTGTAAATAACTTTTCTCAAAGTAGAAATATTTTGTGTTACATGTATTTGGTCTCTGACTCGATTTGCAGTTTTGCTTTGATTTGTTGTGGAGAAATGTACAGAATTAAAAATCAATAAAAATGTGACATGGAATTGTGTGTCTGTTGTTTGCATATTTCACATTTCACAAAAAAACAGGAATTTGCTAAAATACCCCAAATAGACTCTTTGCATTAATTATAATGGAGGACCACATTAAGGCATGGACTTGACAGAATACACTTGAAAGAACATTTCCACATATTTCCACATCTTTCATACATTATGACATGTATTCAATTTTTCAGTCCCATTCATGTTAATTACATAATAATTAACAGCCAGCTATGCAATTATATGCTCCCAGAAATGATTCAAGCAATGCAGTTCAGTTCCTTGCTTAGACTGTATTTTGCATCCTTCATCTCTTTCCCACTTTTTCAACCATCCATACTCCTTTCTACACTTTATCAACTCATGTCTACTCATTCATATGTTCAATTGTCCATTCAGACCTTAACTGTTCAACATCTTTCATACATTATGACATTTGTTCAACTTTTCAGTCCTATTCATAATAATTAGACTCTTTTCCACTTTTCCAACTATTCACACCTTCACTTGCTTCTTCATACACATTAAAGTTCATTATTTATATTTCTTCAGTTTCTTATCCCTACGGATTAAAGCCAGCAATTCAGTTTGGCTCTTTTCTTCAATAAACCTTAAAATATTTCACATCTTTCCTACATTATTAGTATTATTCCACCTTTAAAGCCAGTGCAGTTTAGCTCCTATCCATTATTCATATTCCATCAGTTGCTAATCCATACAGATTAAAGCCAGTAATTCAGTTTAGCGTCAGCTCTTCAACAAGTCTGAAAATATGTTACATCATTCCTACATTATTGCGATTATTCAGCTTTTAAAGGCAATGCAGTTTAGCTCCCAGTCCTTATTCAAACTCTATCAGCTGCTTCTTCATACAAAGTTAAGCGCTCATTCAGTTCCTTGCTTAGACTGTATTTTGAATCCTTCATCTCTTTCCCACATTAAAACATCCATACTCCTTTCTACACTTTTCAACTCATGCCTACTCATTCATACGTTCAGTTGTCCATTCAAACCTTAAATGTTCAACATCTTTCACACATTATGACTATTATTCAATGTTTAAATCCCATTCACAACTAGGGGATCTTTTACCACTTTTCAAATACATTCTTATGATTGTTTTTTTTTTATTAGTTGCTTCCCCAATTATTGTTAATGATTGCTGATTGATTAAAAAATGTGGGGTAAGGGGCATGAACTTTATTCGGTTTTCTGAAAACAGGGACTTGAGACAAAGTGCCACTACAACAATAAACTATAACAACTGCCCTAAATGTTCATTATAGGGTAGGTTCAAATTTTTTTCAACTCACACATGCACACTGAGTTTATGCCGTTGTAAGTAACAGTTCCTCCTCTCCATATAACATATAATAATAACAATAATAATAGTTATTTAAGAATCAGGCTTCTGCGTAGCTTCATATGGATTCACATATATTGAAAAACTGTTTTCTTTGTGCAACCCCCTATGAGAAATGGGTCATCACAGAATCATCCATTGTTTTTTCATGCCATGATTGCCCCTTTAGTTTAAGAGCTTTATGGACTCACATGCCAACTGCTAAGGGGCATCAACGCACACACACACACACAGTCAAAATCCAATTCCATGTATGATTTCCTGGCGGCAGGATTTCAGATTTGTTATTATTTTGGAGATTGTGTGTGTGTGTGTGTGTGTGTGTGTGTGTGTCAGCGTGTGTGTTGATGAGGAGCTTGGTTGTGTGGGTTTATCCTTGTGGCCCCTGCTGTCACTTTAATCTCCCCTTTGTGTAGCCAGTGTGTGTGTCAGAGAGAGTCTGTTTGTGTGTGTGTGTGTGCATTTTTATTCTCATTATGGGCACTGAGGCACTTACAGTATCATGCATTTGTGCGCACACACAAACTCACTCTCTCTCTCTGTCTCTCTCTCTCTCTCTCACACACACACACACACACACACACACACACACACACACACACCACACACAAACATACGTTACTGTGTCAGTGTGTCACATGAGAGGATTAAAACCTCATGTCAGAGACAGCTTATGTGCCAACCATGCTTAGTAACAATAAAACATATTAGCAAGGCTTTATTATCTATGGCAACTCAGTCAACAAGCCCCGCACAGTGTTTTGCTGTGCTGGGGAATAAATTTAATCACGATTAGTGCAATCATGACGTTTACTGTATGGGAGGCGGGGCCATGCCTGGAGAGGCAATAGAACACGCTCGCAGCTTGATTGACATCCCTCTCGTGCAATCAGCGCTATTTTTATTGCGACAATTCTGCTGTTGGACCCTGGCATCAGAGTTTTGTAGTACTGACAAATATGTCGGCCTCTGGGAGTCTCTTGGTCACCAGTATTATGGATATATGAGAAGAGCACACTCCTGTTTTGGGATTATATTCACCTGCTTTTCTTCTTTTTAATCTCGGTGCTGGCAGAGCGGCCTGCACACAGATGCTAGCTATTTTAAAGAAGTTGAAAAAGCAAGCAGCTTCCACCCCTAGCTAACACTTTAAGCTAAGTGCTTGTAGTAAAATAACGTCAGACGTATCGGTGGCTGGCTAGCTAACGTTAGCCAACCAACCATCTAACGTTATCTGTAAATTAGCCTGGCGCTGGGAGAGCTAAGTTAGCCACCAAAGCAAGACTCGTACAGTTAGAGGTTGCTGGCACCGCTGAATAATTCGTCTGGACAATAATGGATGTAACGAGTTGTCTCTGATGATTAAGAGGAAATAACACAACCAACATTGGGACTTCCCATTCATCATTTTTGGACCCAGGAGCATTGTCAAACCCCTCGCAGGTGAGGTGAATTGTTAGCCTGCTGCTGCTAGCCAGGGTAAACCAATGGAGGCGAATTTGCTTCTCCCAGGATGGCGAAGAAACGACCCGCCCTACTCCGCCTCTGATTGGCCATAGTGGTTGCCTTCGTTGGTTACGGTCCTTTGGGTTGGGTAGGTTTAGGCATGAGGAGAGTGTAAGCCAATCAGAAGCGGATTAGGGCGGGTCATTCTTTCGCCATCCTAGGATAAGAAATATCGACCAATGGAGAGCTGAGTAGCTCAAGGCGAGCTAATGGAAATGCTACATTGAAAAGGAGCCTCAACACATCCCACGTACTGTTTATCGTCTAAACCATGAGCTGTCTTTGCTTTTAATGCATTGCTTATGTGTAGTACATTTTATTTGTATCCTGTTCGATCATTTCCATCATCGTGCTGCCGCTGTGACTCATTAACGTTAGTTGTCTCCACCCTACTTTCATGTCATCATTGTGGGCTCAGCATTATAACAGCAGCAAGGTACCGTTAAGTTAACGTAACGCTGAAATTAAATAGTAGTTTAATTTAGCTCCTCATTCCAGGTCTGTAACTTATCGTCATTATATAGCGTTATACGTTATTATACATACGTCCCCACCCTGGCTTCAGTATCACCCACAGGATCACCACAATGTGGGCTGCACATATTTCACTTGTATGCACAGAACGTTATGCCAAATTCTGTTCCCTAAATTTGGCTGGGAACAGCTGTTGTAACGTTACTTATCGGTAATGAAATCCAGAAGCCCTTGCACGATCACACAAGCACGCCGAATTACGGAGTGGATCCCTCAAGGCTGTAGAAAAGGGTGTTGAAACATGCACGTTTGCTTATCATGACCGCCACACTAAAATTGTGAGATTTTCCAGTGGAGTTTGGCGTGACCATTCTATCCGCCCTGAAAGAGAATGGCACATCTTCACCCGGGCTGAATCGCGTCCACTGAGCTGTCAAACCCAGCGCTGCTGGGCCGTGTGACTGAATCAATTAGGGCTTGCGTGTCACCTGGCTCAGCTGTATCTACAAAGCATTTTCTGCCTGCATTTGAGACGTTAGTAAGCAGTTCCATTCAGACCCGTTTTATTTAAACGCTGCGAAATTCGATTAAAAATTGCAATCCAAAATTGGAGCCTCGTGGTCAGGTAATTGGGTTGTTGGCATGTGGGTGAAAGCCATCATTTTGCCGGTTTGGTGCATACACCGATGCTCCCAACTGCTGCTGTTAGAGCGCTGCCGTGACTGCAGCGGGCCATACACACCCAGGATTTATGCGTGGAAGTGCTCTAAAAGCTGTAGGCTTCTGTGGATGTAAGAAGGTGCCATTGTGTCTGGGGATTTTCTAGCATTTCCAGCATTGGAGGGTAGAGATCTTGCCCGATAGAGTAAGGATGCACAGTTGAAGCTTGTATTTTAATAGAGCTTGAGGAAATGCAAGTAAACCTCCACTGCAATATAGATTTGAGTGAATGGAGAGCATTTAAAAAGGTAACACATCTCTTTGTGTGTGTATTCTCTGATTTGTTGAATGGTTTGCTTTCATAAATGCAATCCTACATTTTCCCAGCATGTCAGAGCCTTCTCCTACAGGAGTGCATGTTCAGTATTAGGCTTCATGCCACATGGAGGTACCAGGTCCATCTGACAGAGTTATGGACCTTGATGTTGGCCTTGACATGTCATAATGTGGCAGCCTGCCAAGCGTAGGCAAATATTGGGTAATGAACAAGAAGTGATATCGTGTATTCCAGCTCGTTTGCATGGCAGGCTGCACGTGTGTGTTATCAGACTTTACAAATCCCCTCCACACCTGAACATTGAGCTTGCCTTTGTTAAGCCCATTCAAAGAGTAGATTCATTCTTCTTTTGAAGAATGCTGGGGTTGAAAAAGCCACTACATCAAGGACATAATAAAAATGGGAAGATGACTGCAGGCACGTCCTTTTGGCATTTGGCATTATCAGGAGTTTTTTAAAGAAATCTCAGTGTACTGGCAGTTGTGCATGAATACAGTAATACAGATGAAAATGCAGATAATAGAACAGTATTTAACAGGGTTCCCACAAAGTCTTTGGAATTGCTTAATTTTACCAGTTATGTTTTTAAGGTTAGGAATATGTTTGAATTTGGATATGCACAATTTTCTACTGCTGTTTGATATACAGTCAGTTACATAAATCAAAAATCTTTTAATATTTGAAATGATTGTCATATCATATTTGTCATTAATAAATATTCAGTAAATCCGCTGTTCTCCGATCTGTATGTCTGAAAATTAGTAAGCAATAAATAATTCTATTAACTTTGATTGTTTTGATCACGAACAGCTGGAAAAACAAACAAAGTGACAATTGATTACTCCAGGCATAATGACATTCTGTCAGCTTTATTTTTTGCAGTTGCATTTATCTGGAAATGTTTGATACAGACCTTGAAAGTGTGTGAAAGGTACTGGATTTTACTCTTAAAAAGCTGGACAAACCCAGATATTACCAAAAACCAAAAGCAAATCTCATTTAGAAAAGATGTGTTTGACATAAGCACTTGCTGACAACATAACAATAATTACAGATACAATCATTGATCCAAATTAAAAAATTGTATACAGCGATGCACAACAAAAATCAGAAAATTGAAAATGAAATTTATATGATTATTTATTATTCTGAAATAATAAATAAAAGTATAGGCAATAAATATCTGCTATAGTAATATTAGAACTGACAGATTATGAAAAGCATTTAATCTGAATTCTTAGGCAAACTATTCAATAAAATTAAAGTATTCTTGTGAAGTTCTTTGATACCTAATGAGAAAAACTAACTGAACACTTGAAAAGTCAGAACTTTTGTTTGTTTTGTTGTCATGGTGATGTCACTTAGATTTGGCTTAGGTCAGAGTTATGGAATATTAAAGGGACAGTTCACACCCAAAATCAAAAAATACACACGTTTCCCCTGGCCTGTAGTACTTTTTATCCATCTAGATTTTTCTTTGTTGTGAGTCGCAGCGTTTTGGTGATATCGGCCATAGAGACGTCTGCCTTCTCTCCAATATAATGAGATTAAATTAGGACCCTGTTGTTCAAAATAACACATCTTGTTGTGAGCAGTTTCATGTAGGAACTACTTTCTTTCTGCAGTAGAATCTACTGGAACTTCCTTAGATTCTGCTGGAAGCTGAAACATGAAACTACTCACAATGAGGTCTGTGGATCATTTTGAGTAGCTGGGTCATGATTTTTGGAAAGAGACACTGCTGTTGAGTTTTTCAAATGTAATTTTTTTGGTGCTTGCAGCACCAGATGCCGAGTGCCATCTAGTCTCATTATGTGGGAGAGAAGGCAGACATCTCTAAAGCTGATAACTCCAAAATTTTGTAACTCACACCAAAACAGTATAGATGGATAAACAGCACTGCAGACTAGGGGAAAAATATGTATTTTTGATTATGGGTGAAGTGTCCCTTTAAATCGTACATCTTTCTTCACTGCATCTGATTCTGTCTTCCCTCAGGTGTGCATAAAGTACAAGTTATATGAACTTCATACATTGTCAGTATTGTTCTTGTGGTTATCGTATCAGCTGAAAGACATCCATATTATGTTTCCATAATCATATATTTATCACATACATGATTCTGTGGGATTTAGCTTCACTGATTTGATGTGTATGCTGAAAGTCAGTGCTATTACAAGCCAGCTACTGTAACCGGGACTCATTCACTCTTGAGAATTGGGACATAATTGTATTTTGAGGGGGGGGTGGATTTTTGATAATAACAATTAAGCTGGAAAATACATTTTAAAAGATCAAACGTTTCGCTATTAAACCTTGTTATTTAGCTTTGATTTAGAAGGACTACAGAGTTGATATGTTATGGTTGAGACCCATCTGATGGTAATATTAGTTAATGGATTTGTCAAAAACTAGAAAGTTTACCAGTGCTTGAGCAGTATTCCTACGTTTTTTTTAAAACCAGGAAGTGAGACAGGGGTCCTCAGGGTATAGCTAACCCTTTTTATGCCTGATTAAATCATGTTTTGTCAAAATCTGACAGAGTGGACAGAAATGTGGAACACAACTTTAAAGGGCCATCATTTTCATTAAAAAAAATGATTTTAAAACAAAGATGATTATAATAATATCATTGTTAGTTTTAGATTTTGAAGGCTTTTAACACCTTTTTAAATAATTTGAAGTTGTGAATTTTTTGTCAAGGGACAAGGATGTTTTCTGACACAGAGCAAGTTTAGAAATGACAAAAATGAAAGCAAATCAAAACATTCAATAAATTACACACACACACACACATATATATATATTGCATATGAATCCTTAAAGAATAAAATTCCACTAAACATGGAATTAAGATTGTTGATATTTTGATATATTACATATAAAGTTTTTTTGTAGGACATGATTTGTCCTAGTTCTCAAGGCTGGGTGGACTATATAAAATATGTGGGGGAAAAAATGAGGGTAGATAATGAGGAGGATTGCTGCTGCTGTTAACTACACTTCTGAGCCTTTTTTTTTTTTTTTTTTAATTAGCTCTGTGTGAATGGGCTTAACCTGACTTCACTGGTGGTACATATGAAGTTTGTCCTGCAAAATGAACTGGATAACCATGTGCAAAACATTTTGGTCGATTCCTTTACGTAAGTGTCTCTGAATGGATTCAATTATTTATCAAGAACAGATTACGCAAATGAACATTAATTGCAGCCCTGCTGGAGACTGTTGTCAGAGTTTGTCTCATGTAGTGCAGGATACAGGACACTAATTGGACTACAGATCCGCTGTCAGAGGAGATTTTATGTATTTTCTTTGATTATGTAGAGTTAGAAAAAGCGGTAACATGACCGTGAACATCAGTACAGGCTGAGGCACAGAGAAAAAGGGACTGGGGGGGTGCAATTAATGCTGATGAATGGGGCAGCAGTAATAGATTAAGTGTAGGGAGACAGGTCTATCCATCATGCCTGGCCTGAACAGGTGCACTCATCTGCGTATTGATTGAAGGGTCTCAAGTCCATGAAGTTAACAACTGTGTACAGGGACTGTGTCTCTGCCTGTCTTTGTCTCTGCAAACAGCCTTCTGTGGTTAAGCTGCTGAGCTGTGAGAGCTCTGTGATGAATCAGAGAGGAGGCAGAGGGGCAGCTGGTGGCTTTACTCACTATTTGGTCCTGCAGAGTAAAATGTGTTCACGTTGATGACATAGTGAGGACACTCGTAAGACACATTTCAGCATCTTGTGGCATGGTTTCCTGTTGAGTAGTAAGAGTTCAGTGTGTACATGCAATGCTACTATGTGCTATGTACTGTGTCCATATCGTGCATCTCCACTGGTAGACAGTGCAGCTAACTATGCAACTGAGACTGTTTATAAAGGCCCTCAAACTTATTTTGTCATTTCTGTATTGCAGTTGCTTGTAACTTTTTGGCAGATGTATACACTGATGCTTATACACACACCAACCACTTCATTAGATACACTTGCACAATCTAATGTGATTCATTACAACAGCTCTGCCATAAATTCTGCCTTTACAAAGACAATGTTCCGTTCTGATTGACACTGTTAAAGAGGTATTGATTAAAAGGTCCAGTATGTAAGATTCAGGAGGATTTATTGGCAGAATACGGCATAAATGCAATATAATCGGAAGTATATTTTTATCAGTGTATAATCACCTGTGCTGAGGTGATCAGTCCATTGCTGCGGTCCCAGTTTGATTCCAGCCTGTGGCCCTTTGCTGCGTGTTGCCTCCACTTTCCTCTCAGATCTTCAGCTGTTATCTAATCATTACCTTAGAATGAGCCCTTTGTGTCCACAGAGGGAGTGGCTCACATAGACTTCTGATTGCATTGCTGCTCAGCCTTACCAGCTGTTTTCCAGTGGCCACTTGTGATATTGTTTGATAAACAAGGTCGGTTACGGCTCTTTCTATGATGAATTTTTGATCCATGGAGTTCTTATATTCTAAAACTTAACTTGATCTGAAAAAAGCAACTCGGATATCTGTGACATCATCAGGACTGAGTGGAAACTTGCGGGCGGGAGCAAGGGGGGAACCACTGCTGCGCATATTCAGTGGGCCATATAACCAGGAAGGAAATCTACAAGCTACAAAACTTTTGTGGCTCATGCGCCAGGCAAGCAACTCTCATTGGGCTGAGTGGGTGCCATCTTTGCATTGACTATCTAGCTCATTATAATCTGTGGTGGCTCCTGTTCCACAAAGTCTGCTGTGTTTCTATAGTAGCCCAGAACAAACAAACCAAACACTGGCTCTAGAGAGGGCCTTTCATGATTTTCGCACCCACCGAGGGGGACAGTGAGATGAGCGGTATTCAGTTGATTGCAATCTGTAACCTCACTGCTAGATGCCACTTAATCCTAGAAACTGGTCCTTTATCTATATGTTTGTTATTGAAATTGTAGTTTGTAGTGGTGTTGAACTGGACTGCATTATGTTGAGACGTGTTTATAATATTTTGGCTTCCCCATTTACGTACATGAGAGAGGCACAATATTAGAAACACCTTTAAATATGATATAATACTCCACCACTATGACCTGAGTAATAAACATAGGGTAAGGTTATTACATCTCTGACAGTGTCACCAAAAATTGTTGGGTACAGGTGTACCCAACAGGGGTGTAAAAAAATATTGATCCACTTGTATCCGATATTGTATTTTGTGATACTATATTGACTCTAAAAACACTGTATTGTGATACATGCAAAGATTCGTGGCAGTGGTTAATTTTTTCTCGTTTAAACCTTCTACTGCTAGGTAGCAGTGCTGTTATCTGTCTTCATCTATCTGTTCTGATTGCATAAAATTAAGCTTTTTTTAACTTGGTTTGTATGCATATGGTGATGTGGTCTTTATACTTTGACAGTTTTCCTAAAGTCAAATTTTGAAGAAGAAACAAGTATCACAATTTATCGTGATATATATTTAATTGTAACCCCTGTGTCATGATGTGTATCTATCACCTGATTCTTGCCGATACACAGTCCTAGTACCTAATGAAGTAAAAGCCAGGTAGTGTTAACTGTGGTTCCTGCTTCTTTCAGTCAAAAAGCAGATTTAGTTCCTAAGTTTCTCAAAAGGTTCTTGGTCCCCTCAGAAGGTTTGTGCTGTGAAAAGGCCTTTAAACAATTGCCTTTCAATATTTTAGTTTGAAATTAAACAAGAGTCTTAAGTTTCCTCTAGATGTATTACCAAGTACTGGTGATTGTTGGGGTTTGGTTGAGTTTCGACTCTCAATGTTTATTGTGTTAATGAAAGTGGATATTGATAAGTGACTATTTGGCAGCAGCTCAGAACCAAAATCATGTGTACAGTTAACAGTGTAATACATAGGGCTGGGTAACGTTTAAAAAAATTACAGCACCAGTAACAACACTCGTACCCTTAAAGTGATACAGATATCAATGTAGTACTTCATCCTAGGGCTGCACGATATGGTAAGAAAGCCATTTTGCAATTATTTTGACTGGAATTGGACTATTAAAATCATGATGATGTGCCTTTTATTGAGGTCTTTACTAAACATGAAGATTTTTAGGCCAGTGGTATCTCTGCAGCACTGCAGTATCTCATTATAATGCTGTTTTCTCACATTTTTCCTTTTTCAAAAAATTGTGATTAGGTTCTAGTTCTGCGATTTAGATTTTGAATATGGCCGTATTGCAATTTTGATATTATTGTGTTGAATTGTGCAGCCCCACGTGATTGAAGTACTTTTTTTCAAAGGTTCTTCTTTATGAAGAACACAGTGAGCAAAACCATGTAAATAGAATTTTTTTCCTCGATCTGGGTACCAAAAATATTGAATGCAGGTATCGTTTGACAGGAGAAGCTTTGGATACTACTTGGTACTGGGTTCAGTCGATACCTTAAAGATATTGAGCACCAATACCCTGCAGTAAGACATAAGAAGACATATTGTCATCACATACCAGGCTTTTTATCATCCTAACTGTGTGGATTGACTGTGTCTTATTGTTGTAGGGAGAGTGGCCAAATCTGGAGGATCTGTTCTCTAACCAACCCTTTATTCCTCTCATTACATTGTAGGTGCAGCATCCTGACCAACCATCTGACTGGATTCTCTTGTTTTGAGACAAAACAACCTGTTGAAGTCGATATTCAATACTGCCACCCCTCGGTTTCATCTGTATCACAAACAAGGAGGCCTCTGATCAGCACTGGATGGGGAAAATAGCTGGCATCCTGTTTTCGAGGTTGCAGAGGGATACTTCAAACCTGAAAAACCTGAAGATACAGATGGCCTGAGGAGCCTCCGTCTTCAACACATAAAAGCCGCAGTTTTTCACTTTTTTTGTTGAGGTCATTTTCAGGACGTTGCTCCTGAGAGGCTCTGTCCTCCAAGGGATTGTTGTGGGAGGGTGTTACCCAAGCCTCAGTGCTCTCTGCTGGGGGAAGGAAGCAGAGGGAAGGCCCTGGAAGTCCCTGGAGAAGAGAGCAATAAAGAAAACTGCCTGTAGCTGGGAGGCTGGGCAGCGGTTACATAACAGGCGTGGTTGTCCACTAATAGTGGAACAAGGAGACCAGCGGGGGAGCTGAGTTATTCTACGCTGGTTAATATGAGCTAATACCATTATCTGTACACACATAACCCCCAGTGCTCCAGATCAACACTGCAATTTTAGCTCAAAAAATTCCAATTACATGGATACTAATGGATGTTCTACTGGATTTTGCTTCAGATATTTTGGAAAGAACCAGGCCATCACTTCCTGCTTTTTGTCTTCCAATCACATCCCTGGTGCAGTTGGCAGGTGAGGTGGTTTGAATCAGCCACCGGCGGGGTTTAGGGATGCCCCGACACAGGAAAACCAGGCTACTCCACTGGCCCGCTTACAGACTGCTGTTTCTAATACGAGTCCTGACTGAAAGCAAATTGTCTCCTTCTCTAACAGAGAGCAAGGGGTGCTCATTTTTTATTTACAAGATTTTTCCTCACACTGCTACAGCTGCCCAGACTGCTAATTTCCGGGTGCTGACAACTAAATTTAAGTGAAGAGGAATCTCCATACTGTTTTTCTAGCACTGACTTGTGTGCAAACAAGCCAATTCCTCATTTTTGGTCACTTTTTCTAACATGAAGAAAGTCATAGACGAAGGAAAATAGAAAGCAGAGTCGGATTATCACATCTCTCCTCTCAGTTCTCTCTTTCTTTCAGCCTCATTTCATTTCTCATCGTCGTTCCATTTTTTTAAGCCCATCTCCTTCTAAAACAGCGCTACCTCTGCCAACTCTTGTACCTCACTGAACTCCCATCCATAGACCAATCAAATCAAGCTGGATCAGTTTAGCTGAGGTTTTTTGTTTGTCTTTCATAGCACCAAATCACTTAAGGGTTAAATTATTGTTTTGACAGAAGGGTCCAGATACTTTTTTTTACATCTAAATAACAGCCATGTTTTTTTTAATTTCCCTTTTATCATGATTTTCATCAAGTCTTTATTGACATTGCTATACAACAAGCAAATTATCTTTTTTTTTTAGATTGATTTTACAGAATTATTGTTTATGGCTTGTGTTTCTCATTGATTGACATTTTGAGTACAGCAGAGCTGAACTAGTTTTGTGTATTTATCTGCAACTCTGTAAGAGTCTGGACACCTCTGCCTCTTTATAATCTGTGGCTTATTTGTTCATCCCGCCTTCCCACCTGGTTTTCTGGCTGACGGGAAAACAAGGCTTTTACAGCAGAGCGACTTGTAAGCTTCTTTTAATCTTACATTCACACACACACACACCAGAGTAGATCAGGATTGACCTAAGAACCTAAGAAAACAAGCATTCGCTCCTCCTCCCATCACAGCGTGGTGATGCAGAGGAGTGTTTTCCTCTTTTCCATGTGAGAAGAGAGGAAACCCCCTCCACTATCCCTCCATTTCTTTCCTTTACTTTTTTTTTTCTTCCATCATTTCTGCCCCCCAAACTACAAATCCACTCACTAATACACCCTAAAGAAACACTGAACTCTGAATGACAAATTCTTCGGCATAGCAGTTGCTGAACAGACACACAGGGAGTGATGCCAGGTGGCAGCAGTAAGAGTGGAGGGCGGGGTCCATCCTCGTCACCCCTCCCCCACGCCGTGGTCCCGCCCAGCAGACCCCTGCGACCTTCCCGATATGTCCCCGTGTCGGCAGCCACTTTCTTCCTCGTTGGCTCCACCACGCTCTTCTTCTGCTTCACGTAAGTGGCAACAGTGAATCCACACACACACACACGGCCGGTTTATAAGTCCTGATGACTATTTTATCTCAGAAACAGAAATATATAAAAAAATAGTGATAACAGAGAGCAGGGCCATGTTCTTTGTACATGGATAACTGGATGGAGTTTTCCTGGATTGGATTGGTGATAATTTGACACAAGCCTTGATTGTGCACCTCTGGTTTTCAAAGCCAGCCAACAGAGCAGATCTTTAACCTATGTAGACCCAGACAAGTTATATCTGTCCAAACTGTAACCAGGCTGTGTCTGTCCTGAGTGGGTCAGATACAGCCTGAGCAGTTATGTTCACCGTCAAAAACCCCTGTATTCAATTAGCCCCAGGATTTACTTATTTTAAAGGGATAGTTCACCCAAAAATGAAAATTCAGTCATTATCTACTCACCGTCATGCTCATTGAGGGTCGTTTTTTAGTTTTAGTCCACAAAACACTGCAGGAGTTTCACAGGACACTCAACACCATGTTTTTAGAATGAATCTTCACTGTCGTGGTCGCCATTCACTTACATGTTTGGGAGATTCTGTAACACTGTTTTGCTGTGAAACTCCAACAGGGTTTTCGTGGACTAACTAAATAAATCCCAATCCTCATCGGGATGTGGGTGAGTAGATAATGACTGAACTTTCATTTTTTGGTGAATTTTCCCTTTAAGACCAGAGTATTGACAAGCTGTGACATTATCTGTTCTTTTATCAGTACTTCCTTAGGGTTTGGTGCAATTTATTACACACAGCTGCAACCCAGGCTCTCCACTTCTCTTTCTGTGTCGGGGCAGCTCCTACAATACCACACCATATACACACAAACACACACACACACACACACACACACACACACAGAGCAGGGTTAGTGCACAGCAGAACGAAACCGCTGGTAGAGACAGGGAAATGAAACAGGTGAAGTAACTCAAAGATTATTCAATTTGACAACAACTACACTTGGAACCGTTAAGATAAATAAAACCCTCCTGAGTAGAAAGCCAATACTTATGATCAACAAGCACAAACGTGTAAACGTGTAAAGCGCGATGTGTCAGTCTGCTTTGTCTGTATTCTCATCCATCCACTTTTTGGCTCATAGCAAATTGTTATAAACAAGCTTACGCAAAAGCTGTCTGTTTGTTGTCTGACTGTTTGCCATGAATCATAAAACTTTGTCAAATTCTTGCATAGTTACTGCTGGGTGAGACAAAGCAACCCCACCTCTCTCTGTGTTCAGAGTCACATGACCCGTGGAGGACGGAGGACAGGATGAATGAGATCGACTGATGTTGGAGTTCTCCATTGTTTCTGAACTTCATTCAGTATTGTGATGTCAGGAATCAAAGAAAGAATTCTTTATTTTTCTGAGTATACAGAGCAACCAGTCATTTCCTTTTTTTAAAAAATATGATTTATTTTCTTGGTACTTTAGATTTGTTTACAGTGAATTATTATTGAGTTTAAATAGAGGCTCTGCTGGTGCAAACATTACTGTTGCTGCTCTAGAGACATTTAGATAAATAAATATTTGCTTCTTATGCTGTTCTAATGACAGTGTAAACCCCAGTCATGCTGGGCTGACAGACCGAGTCAAGCCAGGCCGGCTCTGTGTATGGAAAAGAGCCATATCATATCAGTTTAAGTTTGGCAATATTTAGAATATTTTTATGGCTTTATCTTGCCACCAGACTCCTTTGGCAAAAACAATAATTTTACCTCACAGAACACAGGAGTTGGTGGGCTACTGCTGCCTCGTACAGTTAGTTTGTTTGTGTTGTTGTGTGACTTTGGTGTTTTAAGGGGTTAGTTTGGATGAAGGAGGAAAAGAGACTAAGCTGGTTTTATAGTTTGGGGGTTTGAGTATGAAGAACTTTTCAAAAACTACACACTGTGGACTGAACTGAGGTCATTTTCACTCGTAAACAGCATTTTGAGATTTCCCCGGCTCAGTGTGGCCCTCAGCCCTGTGAGTGTTTCTGACAGAATGTCAGTGGTGTTTTAGACTGTCATCACTAATCTTGCTGACACCTCACTCTGGAGTGGGTTTGTGTGTGTTCGCCACACAGTGAGCGTGTGATGAGGGGAAAAATTGTGGTGAGAGCTGGTGAATGTGAAGCGCTGTCTGTGGGAGAAACAATGTGTGTGCAGTTTAAATGTGAGAAAGTCAGATTGACAGGTGTGAGTAAGTGTGTGTGTGTGCTCGTCCCTTTGTGTGTATTTGTGTGCGCATATGTGAGAAAATCTAATCTGTGTGTGTGTGTGGTCAGTGTGGTGGGCAGTCAGCTCTGTGCTTCAGATTAGTGAGGAGAAAATAGGCCAACATCTGTCACCCTGACAAAAGCCCATCATCCAGTCTCTCACTGTTTCTTTCTTCGTGAGTCTGTTCCTGTTTGTATTCCTGCAGCCGCTCTCACATCCCCTCTTATTTTCTCTCCACTGTAGTGTTCTGAACAATGAGGGAGGAACACAATAATAACAAAGTAATCTCACTGGAGGCCATCAAGCCAATAGTATGATTGTAATTAATTTAATATCTTGACTTGTTATTTAAAAAATTAAATAGAGCTTTTTTTGCTATTGAAGGACAGCTGAAGATACAAACAGGAAAGGGGGAGTAAATGGGCGGTGCTGCATGCACCAAAGGGCCACACTTGGAAATCGAACCTACGGCTGCTGCAGAGCCTCGGTACATGGAGCATATGCATATTTTATTTGCACAAAAATAATTGGCACGAATGAAAACTTTATTATAATCAAATACAAAAGAAGTGGCTGGAAGCAGAAGTAAACTGCAAGCATTGTCAGCAGTGTCCATCAGTTTGACAAAATGTGCTGTCCTTCAGCTTCAAAGAGCTTATTGCCACATTGCGTAAATGTGTAGAAATGCAAAACTCTGGAAAAGTGTATTGTTGGGGTTATTTGATGGAGGTTGCCAGGTTGGAGCACCATCCTGGTAGTTGTAGTGGCTATCTTGCTAGCTGCTTGCTGCAATAGAGACCGAGGATGGTCTCCCAATTTTCATTGTCAAAACTGGGTGGAAACAATTAGAGAGTTTAAAAAAAACATTGCTGGACTAATTCAAAGACGGAGTTTTCAAAGCCAGCCAAGACAGAGTGTAGTTTTTGATAAGGTGCGTAAGGGGCGTAGGTTAGTTAGCGGCTGTTCTCACTGCTGTTCGAGCAATTATTTTGCATTTAGAAATCGGCAGATGATCAGCAGGTAGTGAGATCTCTTGATTGTTAGGAATTGCAAGATAGATTTGAAGTTGTTGGAAGTCACTTTTTTTAGATAACAAGGTCATCCCAAAACTGCAACAGTCACCATATCTGAAACCAAGTCACGGGTCTGTCAATATTTTTATATTTTAATTACTGTCAACACATTCCATGAAGAGACCAATGGATGTATCCTACCAACAAGTATTTGTGTGTATTTCTGCCATAGAACTCTAGAAACTACTGAAAACACATCAACGTACCACTTTACTTTGACTGAATCCCTCATGCATCGTCCTGCTGCCCCAAATACTCACTAGTTTTAAGACATTTTATGCAATTATATATTTGTGAGCCATTTTCATAGATCTGTATTAGGGATGTCAACGTTTACAATTTTTTCTACACGTGTAAACGGGACTTCTAACCGACGTGTATCCGGTTACACGTCGGAGAGCTAACTGTCGCTCTGCAGGGAATCTCATAGCCTGGCTCCAGATATTTCATCAGCTGAAAAAATCTGTCGTCCTCAACCATTGACACAGGCTGCATGTCGAGGGCCACCATTTCAGCTATTAAGTTGCTGATATGTTCACTCCGTGCCTTGTCATATTTCTTCGATTTGTTGTATGTAAAATACCTCATGCTAGCCTGTGAACCACTAGCGGTAGCACTGATGCTGGCAGCAGCAAATTGTTCGGGTGTTTCCATCACAGGTGGTTTCGCATGGATCCTGTGCTGCTGTTGTAAGCCAGCTTTGCCTGACATAGCCTACACTCAACAGTATTTCCACTGGCAGTTTGTTCGAAAAACTGCCACACAGTGCTCCGCTTGTTGTTCGCTGCCATCGCGTCCCCGAGTCAACTTGAAGTGACGCGACACTGGCTGTGGCTGCAGGTTTTTTTTTTTTTATATCAACGTAACATTGCGTCCCATGCATCTATTATGTATGCGGATAACTGCACTAGTGGGAACATTTAAGTGTATAGTTAGTTAATGTTATTATCTGAAGCTTTCAGGCAACATTATCACCCCTAAAAATACTATATACATATATATATATTGGTGAGAAATGAACGAGGAGGAGGAGGAGGAAAAAATGACTGTGCACTGTTATTGATTTTTCTAAACGGTTATGATTTGTTATCCGTGTACCCGTTTACACGTGTAGATGTTGACACCCCTAATCTGTATCATCTGTGGGAACCAGTGGACCACAGACAGGGTAAGGAAGCACTGAGACACAGACTAACACATTGTTGGTTTTGGTCTTTTCAAGGGATTTACTGGCAATAAGGAAAACAGAGAAAACGACCAACCTTATCCTTTAAAGGGCTTGACCAATGATTCAGCTCACTTTGACTCATCCTACACTTTCGTAGGTTTGAGCCCACAGACATGTTGTTGTGCTAACAGCTCCATGGAACTCTAAATCCAGGCTCATGTGAAATCATCTACAATCAAAGCAGCTCCCAGTTATCCATGTGTGGAGAACAATCCTCTGCACCTGTCTGTTCTGGATGCAACAGATGAAATAAATACAAGCCTGAAATTAATATCACCAAACAAACATATTTCTTAGAATTTCAGTTTTTTTTATTACAATGATGATTGATTGTAAAATGACAACAAGTGGCCCTCTATAACCTCGCTTTGATTACAACTGAACTATAAACTGTTTTCTTCTGAGTGTCACCTCCTGCCTTCTCTGTTCATCATCATTTCAGGTGCCCGTGGCTGTCAGAGCGTTTCTCAGTAGCTGTGCCCATCTACAATGGAGTCATCTTCCTGTTTGTTTTGGCTAACTTCTGTATGGCCACATTCATGGACCCCGGCATCTTCCCGAGAGGTGAGTGCATGCCTGGGTCAGTGAACTTTATGTGTGTGATGCAGGTCATGTGTCATCAGAAGGCCGCCACATATCACATCTGCAGGATGTTTGTATCGCTGTTGTTGCAAAATGTCAAGTTTGCCTTTTGGCTTCATTTTCAATGTGAATCAATTTCTTGCTTATACACACACAAAGCTGAGTCTCTGTTACAGACCCAGAAGTTGTATTTCCATTTTAATAGCCTCAAAAAGATGGAAAAACTTGAAAAACAGAAGTTAAAGGGATAGTTCAGGTTTATTTGAAGTGAGGTTGTCTGAGGTACTTCTCCACAGTCGGTGTATTACACCACATTAGTAGATGGCAGTCAACACACACCCAGTTTGGCAGCAGGAGTGTAAGAAGCTAAGCAATGTATTGTTGTGGACACGGTCAGCAGCAAAATGGCCTTTTGACGCCTAAAAAATCAGTATCTGTTTAAGTGTATGCTATATTTAGAATATTTTCACCACTATACCTGACCTGTCATACAGACTTTTCTAACTGCAGACTACTGTTATATAAGCCAAATATCATTCATATAAGTTATATAAGCCAAATATCATTCATATAAGTTATATAAGCCAAATATCATTCTTTCCAAAGCAACCACACTCCCTTGACAAAAACAGTGATTTGACCTCCAAAAACATGAGGGTTGCTGGTCTACTGCTGCCTCGATCTGTTAGTTTGTTTGCATTTTTGTTTGACTTTGGTGAATCAACTAACCCTAAAATTACGCAATAACAAAAACAAACTAACCATTCGAGGCAGAAATGGAGGGGATTGGCGGGGTAAAAGCAATACACCAAGCGACATAATAAGAGTCTGTCTGCCAACAAGATACGAAGGTGAAAATATTCTAAATATGGTGTACACTTAAGCTGTCACTGACCCTCTCTACAGTAGTATATTGCTTAGCATCCTTCACTGGTACTCCTGCTGCTTCTCCAAACATGTAAACTGCCATCGTACTATAGGTAATACACGGATTATGGGGTGTTTTCACTGTGTGTCATCAGTCCTGTGGTCAGCCATGTTGGTGCTATTGACTATACACAACTCATCTGAACTTGACACTGTTCCTGATTATTTGCTGCCTTCGAGTGGGGTCGCGCCACTTCATGCCCCCCTCTCTTGTGGCTCACGGGTAATGGCTGAAGGCAACATTGTTGCACAACATGGTAAATTTAGGTCATCTAAATATAAGCTTGTGAGAATAATAAACTAGTTTCTCAACAGTTTACTTTTTTAATAAATTGGTTGAAGAGGGATGTTTTAATTTTCATATGTTTCTGACAGGGTGGTCTTTTAGTTCAAAAAGTTGCAGTAGTAGACTATCAGACAGATCTCTTCCTCCGGACAGCTGCCTCCCTCTGACTAGTATGCGTCCGTGGTGTCCACAGCTGTCTGTGTGACACGCGTCTGTTTGGGAGTATACTCAGGCCTTCAAACTTACCCTGGGTTCAGCAGGGTCTGCAGCTGCCTGTACCCATCGCAGACATCTTCACCCAGCGGGTGGGCAACTTGACGTAGTGGAGTGATCAAGTCAACTGACGGTTCTCCAGCTGATGATTCAAATCTTTGACTTTCAGGGGTCAACGCAGTGTCCTAACAAGCATAGCTGTGCAAACTTGTGTGTGTTCCAATGTCGTGGCTGAAATGTTCTTCATGGTCAGTTTTAGGGTTGTCTCTGGGTCCGTAATCATGTGTGTGTCTTCCGTTCCTGTCTCTACAGCTGAGGAGGACGAGGACAAGGAGGACGATTTCCGTGCTCCCCTCTACAAGACAGTGGAGATCAGAGGGATCCAGGTCAGGATGAAGTGGTGTTCAACCTGCCGCTTCTACAGGCCGCCACGGTGCTCGCACTGCTCCGTCTGTGACAACTGTGTTGAGGTGTGCTCACACTCGCCCATTCACTGTTTGTGTTGAGTAATTAGGACTTTCTTCATGTTCACGGTCTCTCGCAGTCTCTAGGTTTCAAAGTAGCTAATTCAGCTGTGTCATGCACACTTTGCCTGAAGTAGGCAGTTTTCCTTTCATGGCTTCTGATGGGGAGGCGTGTCAGTGTTGGTCTGAAGTTGGGTTGCCTCAAGGGCTGCAACTAATCATTATTTTCATAGTTGATTCATCGGTCAGTTATTTTCGAAATTTATTGATTAATTGTTGTTAGGTCTATACAGTGTTAGAAAATGTTTATCAATGCTTCTCCAAAGTCCAAGGTGACATCCTTACATGTCTTGTTTTGCCCACAACCAAACAATATCAACATTTAAGAAGCTGGAATCAGAGATTTTTGACTTTTTTCTCATAATTCTCACACCAATCAATTGATTATCAATATAATTGGCAAAAAATCTAAGTATTGATTAATAAATGACAAATCGTTGTAGCTATGTAGCCTCTCTTCATCCTTTCATCAAAAATCAATGAATCAACAAAACAGTGAAGCTCAAATGCAACCAGCAGCAGCAGCAGCACTTAGATGCATTCTACACACACAGAATGTTTCTGTAATAGACTTTGTTTTCTCCAACTCACTTGAAGGCCTGTGACAGCAGGCAGATTTAGAGTTCATAGGGTTAATGTCAATTAATGATCATAATGTATCAGGTTATATATAGCTGATAGCAATCCATTAAAAACTCTTACAGTCTTTCAGATCCATAAACCTCTTTGTGGTAGGTGAGTCATTAAATGCACCAGGAACACATAAATACATTCTACATATCTTTTCACTTGAGCATCCAATCAAAATCAACTTTCAAAGATTAAGACTTGATTGGCTTTAGTAATCCATCACAGCGGACATGATGTCTGCTCATTTTGTTATCAAATTTGCCTAAAGGTTGCAGGATAATGTGGGCGAAAGTGCAGTTTGACACAACATAGATTTGCCAAAAATAGAAGTTTATGTGATGACTCACAACTCAGGCTTCAACTGCAGATTTAAGCATGGGATGAACTGAGCCTCATGATACCTTGTGTGAATTATGTGAGTGCCTCTGACCGCTCCTTTCAAAGTGAGAGATATGCTGCAGCTGTCCTCTGTGTGTTTTTTTTTTTTTTTTGTTTTGTTTTTTTAAACAGATTTTTGAGGAATGAATGATGTTGGAACACAGCCTTAAATCACACCTTCACTGAGTTAATGTGGTCGATTTTTGGGGTGATATTTGTCATTTTATTTTGCTAATGTAATAGTCTACAGAGTGACAGCCTGTGCTCTGCACCGCGCTCTCATCCAGCGGCGCAGTACACACCCACTCAGCCAACCATGAGTGAGTAAGCTGCATGAGGAGTGAGAGTAAAACAGCCTGCAGAGTCAGACTCTTTACACCCTTTTCATGCGGTGAATTAAGGATTTATTTTGACCAAACCAGAGTTGGTGATTGTTGGATGAGGGGGCAGACTAACAAAGGACAGTTTTGGTGAATTTTAAGTTTTTCTGTCGAGTTTGAATTATGTGTGTTTTCCAGGAGTAAAGAGCCAATTAAGGTCGTCTTAGTTCGGTAAAAGAGAGAAACTTGATTCCAGAAGGTGTACGGTTGTATTTCTCCGTTTAAAATGGAAAATAAGTGTGAGAAATGTAATTTCTAGACACTTTGTGAGTTTATTGTCTATTGGACGTAGTAAACGTGCACAGCATGCATAACATAGTGAATTCGCTGCTTGCACACATCTCCCAGCTGAAACTGGAGAGGGCGGGAGGAGGTGGGAGGTGGGGCAAAGATCTCGCCAGTCGCCAATGAATGGGCTGGGTTGTCATTTTAACATATCGCCCAACTCTATTTACTACAGAGAGTTTCAAGGCCAACCTGAATAAGTGGCCTCAGATAGCAGTAACAAACTGTAGCTGTTCAGGGACAAGTTGTGCAGTGTTCAAAACCCAAAAAAGCTAAACTAAACAGACGAATCCAGACTGCAGCGAAACACGTCTCTCAAATGATGAATGGGTGTGCGTTACGTGCGCATGCGGCAAAAAGTTGAGTCAGCTTTGGAAAACACTAATGTTGTGCTGCAGTTAGTAATATTCTGGAAGGCGCTTCTTGTGGAATTCATGATGATACTCTACAGTTGTGTCCTTGCTTGGTTGATTTTGTGTACCCAGCTTCAACGTCAAATAAACACAAAAAAATGACCCACCCTTTAAATCTCAAAAACGATGATGTCCTGAGCTGACCATCGCAGAACAACCCTTTCATCTGTAAAGATGACAATTGACGGTGGTGAAAGATCATATCAGCAGGAGGTAATTCACGTGAATTCATGATAAAGCTCTGAAACAAGAAACTTGACAAGGACATCCCTATCCGCAACAGAATCAATAAAATAGAGCTGCTATACATGATCATGCCCACTTCCTCAGTGGCCTCCCATCGCTTGGTGTGTTCACATTGTCCCATTCAAGGTGTGACAGATTTTGTTCTCAGATCATTTATAAATCAAAAATCTCCCCTTCAGCATATGGCTAACTCTCACAGATGCGGGCTCGGTTACAGAAATGACTTGAATTTACAACCATAAATCATGCAAGGTAATATCATGCAAGTCCTTCATTTGAGTGGTACTTGAGATTAAGATAAGATAAACTTTATTGATCCCACAATGGGGAAATTCACACGTTACAGCAGCTCAAAAATTACAGATAGAAACGATCGAGAAAAAAATACAAACTGTACTAGTTTTCTCACCACAGTATGTTTTCTATTATTTTTGCAGGACTTTGACCACCACTGTCCGTGGGTGAACAACTGCATCGGCAGGAGGAACTACCGCTACTTCTTCCTCTTCCTCCTGTCTCTGACGGCTCACATCATGGCCGTGTTTGGCTTCGGCCTGCTCTTCATCCTCTACCATCGCCAGAACATCGACCGCCTGCACGCCATCGTCACGTATCCTTTGAGGACCTCTCCCACGTGTTTTGTCCTATCTATATTAAATTGCCAGTAACAGTTCAGCTACAGTGTTGCCCACTGCTGCAATGAATGAAGTTCCTCCTCAGCTTCCACAAATTGTTATAGTTGTATCAGATATCCTGCAGATTAATTTCAGTGTGGTGTGGAAGGATTTTGCTTAGCATTCTGAGACAAGTAGCCTTTTACTGGCCTCAGGAATGGAAAACAAGCTTAACATTTTAACATATCATTAGTCCAGTTTCTGCCAGCACATTGTTGTCTCCTGATGGTCCAGATGTTTGAGAGATTTCTGTGCTCAATAGGTTGAAACTTTGTGAGGAATACTGTTTGGTATGTAGCCCAGTTCCACCAACTTGAAAAGGAAAAGATCCTGTAAGTCACAAACTAGCTCAAAAGAATGACTTGATATTTAAAAATGTTTTTGTATCTCAAATGAGAAACTTTCTCAGAATAAATTCTTATTATTTAGAGATACTGAATCATTATTTTGGGATTCTGGATTATTATTTTGTGATACTGTATAATTGTTTTGAGATATTAAAACACTATTTTAAGGAAGTTTCTCATTATATAATGACTTACATGATGTTTTTTTTTTCACCACATTGGTGGAAATGGGCTTCCGTGGACATCAACATATTGACATTATTGGAAAAGATGGCAATATTAGGCTTTCAGGATGGGTCCAGAGCAACAGGTTTCCATGATGAATTCAATTTATTTTGTTGACTCTCAGGTCTTAACACCACCACCAGGCCAGGTGATCCATTTATACACAAGAAAGATCCAAATCTAAGGAGCACATTGCCACAAACTCCATTAAAGTCTTCTCTGTGGTCCTTCATCTGTTGAATATGATCTGTTATGGTCTTGTCTGGTCTCTTAAGATATTCCTTGACCCTCTGTGCTCTCAGACTGGCAGTAATGTGTGTGGCAGGCCTGTTCTTCATCCCTGTTGCTGGCCTCACTGGTTTCCACATAGTGCTTGTGGCCAGAGGAAGGACTACCAACGAACAGGTAGGAAACTAGAGTGTTTCAGTATGTGTGGACCACTGACAGATCTTTTATCAGAAGAAAGAACAGGCACAGGTATAAAACAAAATACAGTTCAGTATCACATATATATACAGTTGTTATAAGCATTTAGGTTTGCTCAACCATTTTCAGAGGGAAATGGTACACAGCCAGTACATACTGTATATCAATTTGTATCTTCTCAAGACACAGTTCCTCGTATGAATACCTGCCTGTGTGTTAATAATGATGATTTAAAAAAAAAAAAAAAAGGGGTGACAGAATCCAGTTATGGTCAGTCCACACAGATGTACGGGGGGGGGGACACATATTTCCTGTAGTTCAACGCTTAAATTTATACTGTTACACAGATGGAAATGACAAAAAAGGTTGAGGATATGCACAAATAGGAAACAGATATGTTCAAGTTCTTGTAGTCCTTTCCTGTAGTAAGATGTAGTAACCGTTTCATCCAGTAATTTTCAAATTTCCACACAAAGTTTCAAGGAGTAAGTCAGTCTTTCCATACTGTAAATTTCTTTTACAACTCTCCACTCACATTTTGTTGGGGGGTTCTTTAATTATCCATTTCCCAGTTATGGCTTTTATACTGGCTGCAAGCAGTGTTTGGAGAAGATATTTGTCACGAGAATTGAGTTTGGTTGAAATATCACCGACATATATTGTACTAAAATCATGAATAATCTCCAGGCCAATAATTGATTTTATTTCCACTACGACTCCCGGCCAGTAGGTTTGAATTACAGCACAATCCCAAAAGATGTGAAAATGGTCGGGCCAACAATGACCACATCCTGGTTTGACACTTTGCAACGCTTTTATCTTTGGGGTGATAATATTTTTCCATACATATTCTCTCCATTGGACAGAGCTAGAAGTAGTTACATGCATTTTATAAATGTTAGGCCATTGGTCTTCTGTGAGAGTTACATTGGCTTCTGCCTCCCATTTAGATTTGACGTACATTGAGTGACTCAGATCGTATGCATAAATAAATTTTAGATCTAATTTTCTGTGAAGATTGGATTGTATCCATCAATAAATGTATTAATCAGATTCAGTTCACTTTCCTGAGTGACTCAGTGACGGATCTTTTGAGTGAATGTTTGTATCTTAATGCCTATTTTCCTCTGTAACTCTGAATCCCTCCCTGTCTCTTCCTCCAGGTAACAGGGAAATTCAGAGGGGGTGTTAACCCATTCACCAATGGCTGTTGGAAGAATGTCTCTCATGTCCTCTGCAGCTCACAGGCACCCAGGTGCATTTTTAAACCTTTTCTTCTAATTTAACTACTTCTGTCTTAGGTGGGCTGTTCATAGCATTACATAACACCAGTAATACTTCACATTCCTCACAGCACCAAACATATCTCTAATTTCCTCAGGATGCACGAAACATACGAAAGACCATCATTTTAAGAGAGGAACTGAGAATGCTGGGTCGATTTAAGTTTTGACTGATGATAAACAGCATGTTTCAGTGCTCACGCTTCAAAACCAAGCTTATAAGAACAATGCACTTCTGTAATGGTGGGTATTTCTGATGTGGACTCACTGTCTCCTGCTCCCTGCAGGTATCTGGGCAGAAAGAAGTGTGTGCAGAGTGTGTGTGTGCAGCCTCCTTTCCTGCGGCCGCAGCTGACTGAGGCCCAGCTGGCTGCAAAGATCCTGGACAACGGCATACAGGGAGACCTGCATCGGGTAAGAGCAGCAGGATGAGTGTCCATAGGGACAAACTTTACTAAAGTGCTATTCATATTGCGTGCTAACATCATTCTGTTTGATTTATACATTTGTATAAAAAAAAAAACAAGGGTTGCTTTTGCCTGTTGATAAAGCCGTGTTATGTAAGGCTGCTGTGCCTCTCATTCAAATCTGCACCTGGAAAGTTTGCATATAGGCAGCACCAGATGTCAACAAGAGGTTTAACACTGTTTGAAATTCACACGACAGAAATCCTGTAAGGTCACATCAGTAAACACAACAGGACCACATCTATCAGCCCAGACAGGCTGCGATGCTTCATAACAAAGGATACAAACACACAAGTTCATTCATTGTTTCCTGATGTCAGGAGGAGTCGACATTTTCTACATCAGTCAGCCCCAACAAGATCATTATCAGACAAAAAGTGATGACATTTGCTGAATCTTTGCGTTAATTTTTGAGGAAAAAGGAGAATTAGTGCTTGGTGGAGGTTATTGTGGACTTCTCACAACCTGGAGTCAGCTCTGCTTTGGCAGAATAAAGTCCCACAGGCAATAATGTATCTGCTAGAAAATGGGTTGTTGAGGTGGATGTTGATTCTGTTTGGTCTGGGCGCAAAACACTGGATTTGAAATGGGTTCTTTTTTAGAAGAAAAGGTGTTAACTAAAAGATTCATAGGCGAGTTTATGCCTTTAATTGTTAGGGCAGCTGAGGTGAGGATAGGATGGGGGAGACAGAATGGGGGGATGACATGCAGGAAATGACCACAGGTGGGAGTCAAACCCACGGCTGCTGCAGTACATGGGGTGATCACTCTACCAACTGAGCTACCAGGGCGTCCCACTATTTTTATCTGTTTACTTATTTGCAGAAATATTGCATCAGTTGGACAAAATTAGAGCCTGACCGATACTGGGTTTTTGGGGCCAATTCTGATATTATGGAGTGAAAAATAATGATGTTGATATGTCCACCGATATTCCTTATTGATAAAGAAAAACTAAACAACTTGAATTAAGGAAAAGGATCAAATATACATAAAATTCTGCCTTAAAAAACTATCAGCATTACGTTCTGTATACATGGATACTAATGTAGACTGATATATAGAGGAATATATGGTAGATGGGGATAAAGTATATATAGGAAAGATAAATTATCATCCAATATTGGCCTGTCCCGCAATATCGGTTAATATTGGTGTTGGCATATATTATTTTTTAATAATGGTGGCAGAAAATGGTGTTGGTGTTAAACCTACAATAGATGTTCATTTGGGGTGAGATGTGGTGACTGTGATGACCATAACGTATGATTCCCATCATTTTCATTACCCCTTCAATGATTAATCAATTATTAATTGACTATGAAATTAATCACCAACCAATTTGATAATTGTTTTGAGTCATGTCATTAAGAAAAAATTAAAGATTCTCTGATTTCCGCTTCTCAAATATGAATATAATAATAATCAACACATTAATCGATAAGTTGCAGCCCTAATTTTCATACTGGTCTGTATTCATCATGTTTCTCCGCTCATTTATTCCAGTCTTTCTGTCCCCAGTACAGCACATGTGTCACATATGAAGTAATAACAAGAGCAGTTTTACTATGTGGGTATGTTTCAGTTCACGGAATGTGATTCTTTGACTTCCTGTTTCTCATTCTTCTCTGTCTTACCTCTCTCTTCCTTCCAGTCCAAGTCCAGTCTGGAGATGATGGAGAGCCAGTCATGTGACGCTGAGCCTCCGCCTCCTCCTAAACCAGAGCTCCGCTACCCCGGAATCAGCAGGGGAAACACAGAGGGTAACGCCGTCTAACTTTCACCGAACATCTGCACATCGACTTCTAATGACTCATCTGATTCTGTGCTGATTTCACGCTGATGTTTATCCTCCTTTCTCTCCCCACCCTCCTGCAGAGTGCATTCTACTGAACAAAGCCCCTCCCACCCCCACCATGTACAAATACAGACCCACCTACAGCCCCGGCAAGAACCACACAGCGCTCACACACGCTTACGCCAACCAGGTAACGCACACACAAACACACAGGAGTGACAGTCAGGTGATAAACAAGGACAATAACACACAAGGAAACGAACTGTACACTCATCTTTTTGTTTTTGTTCTTCCTTTTGATTTCCTGTCGGCCATCTTGGTTTGGTTTCTCAGTGGCTTTCTGTTGATCAGTATCAGTAAGTGATTGTTCTGAAAGCATTATTTCCCTCTTATCTTCCCTTCTAACTTTGTTTCCTGTTCCTTTTTGTTTGCTCTGGACATGGGTCAAATACTGTTTTGAGTACATTTAAAATCATTGGGTTCATCTGTCTTGAATGAATAAAACAGAAGCACAGGGCTGATAAAGAGAATGTCATTTGTTTTGTTTCAATCAAATGATTGGACTGGACTACATCTGGTACTGATAAGTTGGTTCTACTCAGTATTTGCATCCATGTCTGGTCCGTATTCTCCCTCCTATCAATCCAGCCCTCTGTATTTCTGTTGTTTCAATTCTCCTTCATTTCTCTTTAATGGTTTCCTTTTCCTTGTTTCAATTTTGCCTACATTTTGCCCATTTGTTCTCTAATTTTGATGTTTCATGCGGGTCACATATGGGGAAAACTTGGAGATAGAGGCCAGCTGTTGATACGTACAAAGTAAACTGTCAGAATACAGAGGAATCAAACAGGACTATCAACTTGGGGAAATGTATCTCAATTTTTAAAGGGACAGTTCACCCCAAAGTCAAAAATACATATTTTCCCCTGGTCTGTAGAGCTATATATCAATCTATCTTTTGGTGTGAGTTGAAAAAGTTGTGAAGATATCAGCTGTAGAGATGTCTGCCTTCTCTCCAATACTATTCTGCTAAATGGCACAGGGCTTGTGGTTGGTGTGGAAACACATACAGTTGAAAAATTCCAAGTGTCTCTTTCCAATAATCATGAGCTGGTTATTGGAGATAACTCACAGCAAAAAAAAATCTAGATGGGTAAATAACACTGCAGGACAGGGGAATTACATGTATTTTTGATTTTGGGGTGAACTGTCCATTTCTTCAACAAATCTTTTGTGTCATTGCTGCCCATAAACGTCCTACCAAAATGATTTCTGTTAATTATTTCTGTAAAATTCAAGTTTGGACAATTGCTCTTTTTAATTTCATGTGGGATTATTAATTTTAATGAATGAACTGGTTGACCTTGCAGTCCCCTGCAACTACCTGTTAGAGGAGACAAAACCCTTTTTATTTTATTAAATTTGATGTGCAGTTTGTCAGCACTTAATATGACTGACAATGCATACAAACAACATTTATTTATATGCTATTGCCTTATGTGCTCTGTTACTCTTTTTTTAAACCCTCACAACACCATTATTCAAAAAATGTTGGCATGGGAATTTGAACGTATTGAATATCTAACATGGAGAAATGAAGACTCGGCACATTTACCTTTTTTATTAACATGAAGATGAGCTTTCAATCACTAAACCTTCATCAGAGCAAGTGATCGAAAGGAATTTAGTTTATAATGACATCAAATGGAGAACACTTTAGTACAACTGGGAAGTGCACGTCACAACAGCTGTGCTCTCATGTCAGCGTGATGCTTGTCACATAGTGGTTAGGCCAGTTCATTGAAATATGTGCGGCATGTCAGGTAATAGGTATGATGTTGAAAACAGATGGCCCTGAAAAATCAATGAAATCAAAATATTCAGTCGAGTTGAGACTCACATTTTGTCAGTCAAATCTCTGCATTTTTGCTTTTTAGCTGCGTCGTTTGAACTCATCAGCTATAATCTGACAACGATTTAGCCTCTGGGGACAATGAGACAATCAGTGTTTGAGGGCTTCCAATGTAGCCTACGGATATACAGATAATGGATATCCAGGCCAAGACTTCCTCTTTCATGCGCCAGTCATTGTTTCTAGTCTGATTAGGTACTCCAGATGCAAAAATGGAGCTGAGAGACAACTGGGGCTTTTTTTCATTGTCACTTTTGGTCGCACCGAGCAAAACCATGCCGTGCTGATTTGCATTTCCATCACCAGTTTGAACATGCTGAGCTGTGCTGAGTCATGTCTGAGATAGACCTTCTCTGGAGTGCGGCCAAAGCGAGCCCAACCCCTTCCAAGCAGTCTGTGGTGATGTTTCACTGACTGTGGCTGACCCGTGACGACCCCCCAAACCCTCGAACAGGGAGTGGTGCGATACTCAACTATGTCAACTAATGAGCAGGAGAGCAGAGAGCAAGACGTTTCTAAAAGCGTCTGTGACTGTATGTTCAGCTGTCAGTTCTTTAGATGCTAATCTCTGTGGTCTGAAGTTTAGTTTCTCCCCTGCGTTGCTGTTTGTACTCGCATATCTGCCTGTTCCTGTATATTGTTTAATTTGAGACATATAGGAGTTACATCAAGTTGCTACCGAATCCAATATTTCCTGATTTTGCTGCTTCATAATAAAAGCCTCTAAATAACTAAATAAAGAGGGATCTCTATTGTGAAGAATGTAAAGGAAACTGTTTAGCCACTGTTCTACTGCCCCTCGATTTGAGCCAAGTTTGTCTTCAGTTACAAGACACAACTTCAAGCAGTAGCCCTGTTGTAATGGAAATGCAAAACCAGGTCAAACAAGCCAACCCATCACATGTATGGAAACGGGGTAAATATCTACCACCAGAGCAAGTCAAGACTGAGGTGAGACCAAAATTTTAAGGGGTTGAGATCAAGTCAAGACCAAGACCAAGGTAGGCCGAGACAGAGTCGAGATCAAGTACTGTCACACCTCTAGCTCTCTCACCCAAGTGAGATGGTAGTAATCCCCACAGCTTGGAACCAGTCTTGAAATAAAATCCAGGGTCCTGGACAGAGACAGAGATAAGAACCAAGTATAAAAAAGGCAGATTCCGAGACAAGCCTGGTCTCAAGACCAAGACTGATCTTGAGTACTACAACACTAGCTGATGGGTTCAGAGATTGCATTATGGCTCTTGTGCACACGTCCCGTTTACCTTTGTGCAACCAAAGCTTTTCTCAAACATGATTGGTCAGTACTAGCCAGACACAAACTAAACACTGAACTAAACACAAATGAAAGCGCTTCCAATACTGAAATCTTCAGTCTTCCGATTGCATTGATGAAGGTCCAGTGACAAAAAGCTTGGCCTTGGACTTCTCCATGTTTGATGCTTCCTTCATGTTACCATTGTGATATTCCCCAAGTCAACATTGTGAATGTGTAAAATATCTGACTTTATGAAGCTCTCGACCAGCAGCATCAGTCCTGACCTGACAGAGTCTAGTTCCTTGTGCGAATTTGCCGACAGCAACAGTTGAGGTGTTGTGTGAGGAGTTTGAGTGCAGCAGAGATTCATGGTTCAACTCCCACGGAGCTCTCAGCTCTTATTTGCTCAGCTTCTCGTTTCTTTTCCCTCCTTTTGCCCCCCCTCTCTCCCTTCACCTTCCCTCCTCTTCTTCTCCTCCTCTTCCCTCTTCTCCTCCTGCCTCCTCCAGTTAAGTCGAGGGGAGAGTGTTGGCAGTGCCAGGGACTCCTCCTCCTCCACCTCCTCCCTCCTCCAGGCCAGCCAGCAGCCTGGTTTCCGCTCTCCAGCCCAGCCTGGACCGGAGGGACACTTCGTCAGACAGAGTGGGAGGGGGAGGAGGCGGGGAGAGGAGGGAGGGAGGAAGAGAGGCGGGAGCAGGGGGCATCCCTGGCTACTCCCTTGGTGGACGTTCATATCCCTTCCTTCTCCGACCCCACCGTCCTGTCAGGAGTGGCGTCGCGATCTTCCAGCTCTACGCACACGTCAGCAGGTGCCGCCCACGTCTCCGAGGCAACCACCACCTCAGCCAGCTTCAAGAGCTTAGCCAATCAGACACCCCCGCCTCACCACCCGTCCCGCAACGGGAGCCTGTCATATGACAGCTTGTGGCAGGTGGTGAGGATTTCGACAAAGGGGTGGCGGCGGGTCCAGCAGCCCCTGAGGGTTCCTCTGGGAGACCCTGCACGCCAGCAGCCGGCGGCTTCAGCTCGCCTTTCCTGTCGTCACAACAGAGAGCTGCTGAACTGCACTCCCAGTCCTCCCAGTCGCCCCACCACCACCATCGCTCCTCCCAACACCACCACCACCCCTTCCTCCATCGCTCCTCCTCTTCCACGTCCTCCTCCCCGCCGCCTCCTCCAGAGAGGGAGCGTCTGTTAGGCGAGCCTCACCCCCCGCCTGCCAATCAGGCCTCGGCTCCGCCCTCTTCATCCGCCCCGGCTCCCCCGCACCACCATCACCACCATCCCCCCCACCACCACCCATCATCACCATCCTCCATCCTCTCCTCTTCCTCCACCTCCCCGCCTCCCGCTTCGCTGTGCCTCACGCCCGCTCCACCATGCTTACCCCTACCGCACCCGCTCCACCCGCACCACCACTGGCTCTTCCTCCCCTCCACGACCCACCCACCCACGCTCCCCGCACCCCTCCACCTCGGCAAGTCGCTCGCTTACTCGAGCGCCGCCGCTGCCGAAATGCAGTACAGGCTGGTCCGAAAGGCCTCGGCGTCACCGGAGCAAACCCCAGGCGGGGGTTAGGAGGCAGGAGGAGATGGAGGGATGGTGAGGTAGGAGGTACTACAAAAGCGCCGAAGGTGAGTATGAGTTTTCGCCTTTTGTCAGGACAATTGGTTTGCTGCTAACCCTGAAAAAACCACCTGCCCGCCTGAAAACCTGACTACCTGATTGACTGCTGCTCCTGCTCCTCCTCCTCTTCCCCTCTCTCCTCCTCCTCCTCCTGCCAGATTTCCTGTGAGTTCTTCCTTCTTCTTCCTTTGCTCATCTTCCATTTGTCACTGTTCTGTGTCTGCTGTTGTTGTGCTCTGCCTGTTTGTTCTCATTTGCATCATTATTATTATTATTGTTACCACCTCTGATTGGTCATTTTGTACCAGCCTTCTGTATCCATATCAACTGTGTGCTCATATAAAAGTAATAGTGTAAAATACTCAAAAAATAGTGTAAAAATACTCTTAAATGGAACCGTAAGGGTTCTGTTCACTGTAACTGTTCAAAAATATACAACAGTGTAACAGAAACTAGACAATAAAGTGTCTAATGAACACACTCAGCAGGCCGTTTTAGAATATAAGTAACAGTTTATGAATTAAAATGTACAAAAACATTCATGGTGCACAAAAGTAACAGTAGCAGCAGTAGAACTGATGACATGTTTATTTTCTCAAACATGTAATAAGGGTGTTTCAGTCAGGATATCTGGGGCCAACTGCTGATCACTGGAAGCAGTATGGACAATACTGATGACTGAATACTGATTTGAAGCCTTCTATTTATCATGTAGCACAGGGGTTTTCAAACTGTGAGACTGTGGGCCTCCCCTCAGACAAAGTCGCCCCGTTGTTTATGTGCTCGGTTTCACTTAATTCCTGGATGTCAGTTTTTCAGTTCAATTCAAATTGCTTTATCGGCATGACATAACACTACATATTGCCAAAGCAAAGCATTTCTGTAAATGCTAAACATATAACACATTGAAAACAGACTTTAACAAATCATATACAGTACTACAACAAAATATTATAACAAAGGAGCATATAACAGAATACGACCAAACAAATATCATTAAATACATCAATAACCAGGTATGTGATGTAGCTGTTACTCATGTCCCCTTCTGGCAGGCAGCCAGAGAGGGACTGATACACACATTTGTACATGAAAAACTTTTGATAAATAATTATCTCAGTATTGATCAAAATAATTGTGATGATCATGTTGACCATAATTGTGCAGCTCTAGTACAAACATTTACCCCCCAGTGTGGCAGATTGCATTGTAAGATTTACTCACCAAATAGAAGATCTACCCACATTCAGTGCTTGGTGGGGGTTAATGTCAGACCCTGCTGCTTCGTCATCCGATCAGCTCTTCTGATCAATCACAGATCAAACTATTTAGAAGAAAATTGTCTAATAATAACTGGTGCACGATTAGTATGTAGCATAAAAAGAGGCAATCAAATCTGACTACTATATCTGAGATGATGTTGGGAAACTTTTCTGCTGTTGTTAGCTGTTCCATCTGAACAGATCCAACACTGTAGCTATCTGATCATCTCTTCTTGTTTTAGTTCCATCGAGGCATGGTCAACCTTTTGCATGACAAGTATTCAACCGTTTGAACTTCTGACATGTTGATGTGTGTGTTTCTGTCCTGTCCAACATCACTGTTGCTTTTCCATCCTGCTCACTGTGTTTGTTATTTGCAGTTACTCTACAACTGCATGGGTTTAGTCTGACTACTGTGGCTCCTTTTTATACCACAGGAACATCTGGTTGTGTTTCGTCAATGTGATCAATGGACTGTAGTGTGAATGTCGCATGTGTCCTGGTTCACAAACTGTTAAAGGGAAACCTGTCCATGATCATTTCAGCCTCCATGCTGGGATACAAGCTTTAGTATTACATGACAACTGCTGAGTACATCTTCCATGTGGGAGACTCCTGCAGGCTTTTCTAATTCAATTCAGGTCTGCACAAACATAAAGTATATGTACTGTCTTGTACTTTCGATCTTTTTGTACATTCTGCAAACATAAAATCCAATATCTGTAGTTGGTGTCATAGCTCCCTTAAAGGGATAGTTCAGATTATTTGAAGTGTGACTGTATGATGCACTTAATAATAATCAGTGTTTCACCTACAGTAAATGGTGGTTAACAGGGTTGGGTATCATTTTGATTTTAACAGTTCTGATTCAGTTTGTTTCATAATGATTCTTGATTCCAATTCTTTGAGTGCCCTATGCGCTTCACAGCAGAATTGTGTGAAACTCTAATTACCACAGATAAATGTCACCAGTGGGAACACTAAGCTAAGTAAACATTAGCTAGATAACTGTAACAATGGTGGTCTCTTCTGGTTTCCTGAATATTTTGGTGGGTTTACGGAGGCCACTTTACTGTAATGATAGAGGAGTATCCCATCCCATTTGCTAAATTGAGGTGATTGTTAATGACTCACACAATTTGTGGTGTTCACCTCAAGCAAACTTAGCAACACCTGAGTAGGATAACTGAGCATAATGCTAAACTTATGACTTAATAGACATAATTATTAGGAGACAGGGAGACACGCATGCATTCAACTCACATCTCTGTAGGTGCAGACGGTAGGTGTAATTTGGAATTAGCACCATTAAAATTTGTGTCAGTAAGCAGAATCGATTTGGTCCGACATCAGTTCATTATATCCCAAAATTGATCTTTTAAAAGTGACCTGGTCTTTTAAAAATGACCCGTCGTTGGCATGAGATCTCGCTGATGTGCTGCAAAGTGGTGGAAGGGGGTTGACTACTACACAGCTCCGGCCAGAGAACAGAGATATCAGTTATATTTCAGCTCCTTACTGCGTATCTGTTACTTGTTACTGATAGCAGTGTTAACCAAAGCATTTTAGGACTGTAAAATGAGATCAGTATACTCCTTGTGTGACTTTAAATAACAACAACTGTTGCAGTGAACACATTTAACTGTGTGTTCACAGTAATACGAGGCATGCTAGCTGGGCTATCCAGTTAGCTTATCACTTGGCAAGGCAAATTTCCACAGGCAAATTACTGAAACAAGTCTTTACAGACATTACAGCGACAGCGACAACAACAGAGAGAGAATCCAGTTATTGTGCAACATGAGCCTGACAGCACATCCATCGTCTGTGCCTTCTAGTCCGTGGTGAAGCCAGAAACGTCACAGACAACACAAGAATTCATACATAACAAAATATTTTGCTTCGTTCAAGGGAGGCAGGAGGTCCAACGGGGGGGCGGGCGGCCCTCCCAAAATAATCATAGGGGAAACACTGTTTATGTAACTGCTTTGAGGTCAATTCTTAATGTAAACATGAATTTTTTAATAATGCAGCAGGTTAGAGGTTTGTCCCTGTGCAAATTTCGGCATTAGTTCTCTGAGAATATCTTATAACCAAGTACAGTTGGTTTTGTTACTGAAATATCCCTAATCAAGCAATATCAATATCGCTATCAAATTGAGTCGAATTGAATCGGGACCTTCTGAAATTTGAATCGATACCCAGCCCTAGTCAACACTCCCAAAGTCTGGAGAAGCAGCAGGAGTACTTGGCCCAGGCGAAGGATATGCAATGTGAAAAGCCCATGAGCTCTCCATCTCCCCTTCACATGACCTCTGGACATCTAGTCCCAACCCGTCCCACTGACAGGTTCTGTTTTGTCTTTGTGTTTTTCTGACATCAGGGATGAGCTGATCCAGATGAAACCTCTGAGTCGGACCAACGGCGGCCAGCCCTTCTCCTCCACCTCCTCCTGCTCCGCCCCTTCCTCCCCCTCTCACCCGGTCAGCGTGTCTGCCCGGCCCGGAGTGGCCTATCCCAGCTCGGCATTGATGCAGAGTCCTGCCCACAAGCCCCAGGGTGGCGGGGTGAAGAAGGTGACGGGCGTCGGGGGCACCACCTATGAGATTTCTGTCTGAGTGGCAGCCAGCCTCCAGCTCGAGGACCATTGAGACAAAGAAGAGACACAGCTGTCTCCTTCTGCCAGTGAGGGACAGATTTGGCCTGAGCCACTGTAAACCTGGACATCTGAGGATGAGTTGAACTTTTTTTTTTTGTCCAGATCTCACTCCTCATTGGCTGATTGACTGTGGAGCTAATCTGCACTGGACTGTCCTGCCTCCAGATGTCCACCTCAATAACTCTGCTGACAGTAAAACCTGGACTGATGTTAGCCAGGACTTGGTGGCACTGGGCTATAAAAGACACGGGACCAAACAGGAACCATGATGTGGCTCGTTTCTGTGGGTTTTATCCTCATGGTAGCTCAGCGGGTAGCACGAGGCACTAGCGTGGTCAGGTGCGGGTGTTTCAGCAGTGCAAGGCATTACCACTGCCAGGGTGAGGAGCTGGATCCCCCCCACCCTCCCCCACCCTCAGGGCCACCAGTGAGCTCTGGATGAAGGTCTGACCACTGAAGGTTCATATCAGCACTTTCGGACTGAAGCTGCATTTAGGTCAAAAATGGTGCAGATGTTTAATATTTTACCATTTCACCATTTTCAAGCTCTCATTTAGAACACAGAACCCTATGATGATGATGATGATGATGATGATAATGATAGTAACAATGTCTGTGGAACCCAATGATCAAAATCAAAGTAGAATCCACACAAAGTTAAGGGCTTCCCATAGACGACCAGTTTAGAGTCAGCTAAATATGTGATCAGTCATATCAGATTAAGTCATAGCACATTCTTAAAGGGATAGTTTGGATTATTTGAAGTGTGGTTATATGAGGAACTTATCCCTCGTCAGTGTTATAACCCTGGTAGATGGTGATCGACACATCCCCAGTTTGGGGAAGCAGCAAGAGTACTGGTGTAGGAAGCTAAGCAAGCAACACACAACAAAGAAATCGCCTGGAAAGCTTACATTGCTCAGCATATTTTAAAATGCAATAGGGCCTATAGCCTACAGTGTGATATAAAAAAATGTGGTATCGAGCCATCATTAGCAACATCACTACATGCTTGTAAACATTTAAAATAACTAAAAGCAGAATCTCTACTCATTAAAGTTAATTGTTAAAGAAAATACTCAGACATCAATACATCACACAAAGAAATCACCTGGAAAGCTCATGCTGCTCAACATCATTTTAAAATGCAATAGGGCCTATAGCCTGCAGGGTGGTATCAAGTCATCCCTAGTGACATCACTACATGCTTGGAAACGTTCAAAATAACTAAAAGCAGCCTCCTACTCATTAAAGTTAATTGTTAAAGAAAACACTCAGATATCAGTACATCACGCAAAGAAATCACGTGCAATAGGGCCTGTAGCCTACAGGGAGCGGTAGAGGTGTTGGCCACTAAATCAGAGAAAATAGTTTGTTTTGTTGGGCGGCGGGTGGTTGATTTATGAGCTCATACTTAAGTTAATGGCAGCTGGTAAGTGCTGTAAAACTTAACAAGTAAAAAGCCAGTACTTTATCAATACACCTGTTCAGCTAGCGTAAACATGGCAGCAGCGATGTGTCAACATTATGTCATCATTATGACCAACATTAAAATACAGCAGCGAAGGCCGACCCTACTCAGTTCCGAAGAGTTCACACAGGAGACAGGTTTATTCCCACTTCCAACTGAATCCAAATCTGAGGTAACTTGAGTCGTATCTCCTAACGGTTATGCGGTGTTTGGTGCTAGCATGTGCTGTGGACACTTCACTGGCGCTTCTTGTGCGTTGTTTTCAACATGGCTGCTTAAAATATTCTCCTCCTGGTCTGCACTCCTCTTCATTATAGGACCAATTTGGTTTGCAGTGTTTTTGAACCCTTCATTTTCAGTCTCCACATTGTGCCTCAGCTACCATCACAGTTTAGTCTGTATCGACCAGAATTACGGTTAACTTATGCGTGCACTATGTGCATGATTGTGGCAGGTTGTGAAGTTTCAGTGTAAATTTTGTAGTATTTTAATAGTATTATATGGTTTAAATTAATTTATTTCCTAAAAAAAATATTTCTGACATTCCTCCACATACCACTAAAGGGAGCTTACGTACCACCAGTGGTACACATACCACAGTTTGAGAATCTGGGGTTAAGCAATAATCAAAATAGTTGGCAATTAATTTAATAATCAACTATTGGAGTAATCATCGCAGCTCTACAGGAGCTGGTAAATATTGTTTTCCAAGGCTTAAAATCCATACTGATTTTCCATTATGTCTTTAATACTTTTGCCAGTATGGTCATGAAGTTGGCATTAAATTTCAGTCTAAATGGTATTAAAAAGATCTTTAAAAGTCTTAAATTTTTACCTGGAGAATCCCAGTTCACCCACCTGCTATTGATCATAATGTTCATTTTGATTAACTGCAGTGTCCGCAGTTTTAACTGTAGTCCACGCATCACTATAAAGTGGTGAAAATATTCCAAATATAACATACACTTGAACTGATACTGATATTTTTTTAGGTGTCTAAACACCAGCACTCCTGCTGCTTCTCCGGCGTGTCGACCTTCACCTGCTGTAGGTACTACACTGACTGTGGAGAAGTGCCTCATACAGCCACGCTTGAAATAATCCATAAAACTTCCCCTCTAAGTCATAGCGAGTCTTAAATCCAAGCGATGGCCCCAGTTGTCAGTTAAAGTCTTCTTTTACTGGAGCGTGGTGTGACTGCTTTGGACCAAGACCACAGGTGGTGTTTGTGTTGCATGGAGTAGGTGATGCAGCCCCGGCAGAGCCCCTCTAACCTGCGTCAGCCTCCTCGAGGCCGTCGTCTCGCTCGCGGCCTTCCAGTCAGTCATGGAAATGCACAACGCGACCTGACAGGAGGTCGATAATCAAGCAATTAGTAGGATCTATTATGGACTTGTGACAATCTCCCCGCGGCTGGAAGGAGCGTCGCCCTTGAACTGTTGGAGCGACGTTGCTCCGTGAGTTGACTCGTCTTTTGACGGAGGGATTAAACAAAAAAACAAAAAAACAAAAACAAAACAAGATGCTGATTCCCTGTTTCTTTGATTCATTTGTTGATTTCTTCCTAGATGTGAATATGATTCCATGTTTGTACAGGATGATGTGATTTTAAATGTGGATTTCTTTTTTTAAAAAAAAAAAAAGTGGCGTTGATACGGGACTGCAGCATGCACTACTATTACTACTAGCCACTATAGGCCACTGTGTTTGGCTGTAGACATGACATGTCGTCTGTTTGAACAAACAGGAAGTGAGCAAACTAAAGTGAACAAGGAAATCATGTGTTGGCCTTTTGTTGTTAATGGGGTCCTTAAGACAAGGTAGACTTTTCTAGAAAATTAATTCCTGAGCAATTGCCTTGAAAATTCAAGTGTTTTTTTTAATGTCACCTATTTAATTTGAAATTGTTTTATATGAATTTATATGGAAATATAGCTATTGATAAATGAAGAGTTTTTAATATTGACTCAAACGAGGGGTGGTGTTGTCAGTGTCAGAATCATGATAAAAAAAAAAAAAAAGAGCCCTTCTGATTGGTTTAGGTTGAAGCTCCACAGAAGAGAAGAATCCAAGTTGCAGTGTCTTAAATGTCCTATTTTCCAAGATCACATCTGAACACAACAGGACTGGAATCTGTCGGACCAGATGAGACGGTCTGAAGGTCAGACTGCATCTTCAGTGATGACGACAGTCAGTAGTTAGCTGTAAAAAGAAAATGAAGAGTATTAGGGCCACTGTTTACATAAAAAAGAGAGATCTTGTAATATGTAGATAAAAAATTAATGTTTTCAGAATAAAGTTAAAATTTTACAATAAAGTTAACAATGAAATATATGGAGTGATAAGGGTGCCATTAAAAAGAAAAAATCTGTAAAAGAAAATGTGGAAATATAAAGAAATAAAAAAAATAGACATGAGAAGACAAATAAATAACTTAAGAGAATAATTAAACATTTTTAGTCATTTTCACATTTATGTGTTCATTTATTTCTGTAATATTTATTTAAAAAATAGCTGTTTATTTTTGCATATAAATTGCTTTATTTTTTCAGTATAGTTTCAAAACTTTATTTTTATTTTATTTATTTTCTAGTTTTGTCAATTTATTCTGTCCTTATTTGCTTTAGTTTGAATGAATCCTGTTGGATTCATGCGTGCAGAAATTGACCGCTCCAAGGAATAAAGAGGGAGGGATAAAAATAACTAAATGACCTCTAAAAAATAAATATAATAAATTAAAACAATATAGAAATGATAAGAGTAATTTATATGCAAAAATAGGTATTTAAAAAGTAAATATATACAGAAATACTTGAACAAATGTGAAAATAAAAGTTTATTTTTATTTGTGTGTCCACATTTATTTTCTTATTCTTTTCCGTACTCTTATTTATGGCACTCCTGTGACTCCATAGAAAAGTCATATTAGAAAATAAGGTTATAATTTCATGGTTGCAATATTAGAATAGATAAGTCATAAAAAGTCATGAGAATAAAGTCAGTATTACAAGAAACTGCTTCTATCTGGACAACAAGTGATGAGACTGAGTTGACTCAACATGTCCATGTTGTATTATTTCTTGGCTGTCCGTTCACACTGTACAGTTGTCACTTTTCTTAACAACATATTCAGACTTTATTCCCCGCTGACAGTGGCCCCAATACTCTGTTCTCTCTTCAGACTGTAGACCTGATGAGTGAAAGTTCTTCTGGTCTCCAAATTCATGTAAATTAAACTTCCTTTGTGAATGAAGGTGCTCGAGATGCAATTAAAAGAAGATTACACAAACGCTCTTTTTTTTGTATTTTTGAGTCAGACTTGAGTGTGTCATGAGAAATGAGATGAGTTCAAACACAGATGAAAGAAAACATTTACAGATGAGGCTCCCTGAGCGATCGCTGTTCTGCTAAAGATTTCACTTTCAGAAATTCAACTTCATACCAACTTCTAGTTTCACACAGGTACTCAGTCTCCCATGTTTGGGACTTGAATTCTGGTCTGCTGGGTGTTAGGGTGACCAGATCCCAACAAACTAAAGGTGGGCAGAGGGTATGTTTGTGTGGGACGGTGTGGAACATGTTGCCAATGGTGAGAGGCAGTCTTTAAGTTTTGAATCCTGTTGATTAGTAGAGCAACAGATGAGTAGTTTCCCCAGTCTTTGTTGTTTCCCTTTTTTGTGGTAGTTTCCATCTTATCCTGCCTAAATCTGCAGAGCTTGTAACTTTTTGGTGACTTGCACACGCCCATCAGATAAAAGCCAGATTTTCGAAAATCTACCCACATTTGACACTTAGTGTTTGTTAATTTTAGACCCTGCGACTTTGTTATCTGATCAGCATGTAACATATTACAAAAAGACAATCTTATCTGACAAACACAGAACTTTTGTTTGTTTGGTGCCGAAGATCCAACGTCATGGATGCTCTCCTTGTTATAGTTCCATTAAGTTATGGTCAGATTTTTCTGAGTGCTGTGCAGTCCCACATAAAATGGGACACTGGTCACTCTAGCTGGGAGGGACAGTCCTGTGTTTAACCTATTCATCCATCATTGTCCTCATGACTGTTAAAAAAATAGTATTGAAACTAGTAAAAAGAATATTTGAAACTAAAAAATTTTAATCAATAAAACTAAACTGAAACAATCAAACCCATCTGGAAATGAACTCAAAACTAAACTGAACTGAAAGTAAAAATGAAACAAAAATAAAAACTAGCAAAAATAAATAAATAAATACAAAATTCAAAATACCAGTGCAAAAACTCTGATATATTCGTCCCAGAAGTAGCTAACTGGTGCAACAAACTGCAGGACAACATGTGTTTAACAGGTAGTGACATAGTGCTTGTGAAGTATGTCATAAGTCAACAAACAGGAAGAACACAGGAACATGGTACTACAAGCAGTCAGGGTGAAAAGAAGTGAAGCAGCAGTGAAGAAAAGTCTGCATTAGATTTTTTTTAATTTCTCTGTAATTTCAGCCCACTTGTTGGAGCAGGATGGGTGGTGCAGCAGATGAAGGGGATGTTTGAAAGCACACTTTCAGCAGACTTCCGTCGCGGTGTGTTCGATGAGGACAGGGCTGAGAAACAAGTTCCTCTCAAAGAAATGACAAATGTGTGTACTGTACAGTTAATGTGAGTGTGTGTGTGTGTGTGTGTGTGTGTGTGTGTGTGTGTGTGGTGCGGGGCAGGAGGGTTGATAATAAACTTCAAACAAAGAGGTGGATCATAGTCGCTCTTTTCAGTGGACGCCATGATGACATCTGACAGACCACTACAGTGTGTGCGATGGTAGTGTTTGACTGGATTTTTCAGTAGATGAGAGCAACCAATCCTGTGTCATGCCCCGCCCCTTTTTGGGTGAAAACAACAGCTCTTATTGGACTTGGGGTCAGTACAAATTAGGACTTTGCCAATTTAAACACATTAATTAAGAAAACCATATCGCTGTTTAGCTATTAGGAGCCCAAATCCTCTGATCAGTCAGCCAATCAATGATCAGCGTTGTACAAATAATAAACAGGAGTCTTTTCAGCCGGCCTTCATCAGAGTAGACAAATCTGATATAAAACTACGTTACTGAATCTTCAGGCAATGTATTTCAGACATCTGTCACTATTGTTAAGACACTATTTTGCCGTTTTGGTGCTGTCAGACCAAACTCCATTCAAAAAACAGCTGTTTTATCGTAGGAACATATATTTTTGAAGCAAACTCTTCAGTTACACCTTTTTCTGATTCACTTTGATCTGCAGACACAATCGGCACACATGTCATTTACTCAGTAACATCATTAACTAACCTGTGATGAAGAGTTTGACACTGACCGGCTGCTTTCCCAGCGCCTGTTCTCACCCAAATGACAGCGTGGTCGTGGAACATGACTTATGGCTTCTATCATTCATGGCTGATGGCTGATATATAATGCAGATATCAAAACAAAGAGAATTTTTGTCACCGTCTATTTCAGTGCTTTTTGTTAAAGGGACAGTATTTTTCCTCTGTGCTATTTAGCCATCTAGATAGTTTTGGTGTGAGTTGTAGAGGTTTTGGACATAGACTGTATATAGAAGTGGACGGAGCTTCCGGCTCTGAAAAATGAAGCCAATGCGGAAGTGCAGTAACGCTGTATTCTCACCGAAATCCAGCAGGGGGCGCGCGAGCTGGCTGCAAAAAGAAGCCCGGTTCCATTGACACCCGTTCTAAAATGCCGAACTTTACAGCTGAAATAAACATATTTATAGCCCGTGTCAAAAAACGATTTTGGTCTCTATCGCTAATATCCCCCACCATGTTCACTGAACCAGACTTGAATTTTCATATAAGTCATTCGTTGATTTTATATTAAGGCTTAAAGTTCTGTATAATTAGGGGCGTGGTTTCGTGATTGACAGGCGTAGTGCCCTATGGTAGTGCCACTCACTCGCTCCCTTAGACTATACCGTCTATGGTCCCACCCTGCTCCACCGTCTCAACCAATCATATTCACATCCGGTTTCAAAACTGTCAAAATGGCGCTGGCCAAATCTGAAACTCGAGGCTTCAAAACGGGTGTTCAGAAACCAATGGGTGACGTCACGAAGGCTCCGTCCACTTCTATATACAGTCTATGGTTTTGGAGCTACTTTTGTTGTACTGGAAAGAAAGTAGTTCCTACATTCAACTGCTCGCAACAAGGTCTTTGGATTATCCTGGGCAACCAGGTCATGTTTTTTGGAAAGAGACATTACTGATGAGTTGGCTCTACTGTTGTTTTGGCTCTTTGAGCACCACAAGCCCAGTACACTTTAGTCCCATTATATCATCCCATTAAAACTCTGCAACTCTCACCAAAACTATCTTGATGGATAAACAGCACTACGGGTAAGAGGGAAAATATGTAATGTGACTTTGGGGTGAACTTTCCCTTTAATGTTGAACTTTATTGATCCCCAGTGGAGAAATTCAATATTCACTGAATGTCACTGCAGACAAATCAGAGGATAAATACACCTCAGTGGTGGTGGTGGCACCAGCACAATGCACTGGAGGTGAGGAGAATATTGATTGTACTGATCAGGCTGTTGAAAACTGCCTAACTGGCCGCCTTAATGATAACATCCTTAAAGGGATAGTTCACCCAAAAATGAAAATTCAGTCATTATCTACTCACCCTTATGCCAACTGAAGGTCGGGTTTAGTTTTTTTTTTTTGGCCCACAAAACACTGCTGGAGTTTCACAGGAAAACAGCGCTGCAGAATCTCCCAAACAATGGAGGTGAATGGTGACCAGTTTTCAAAATGGCTCCATACAGCTGGAGCTCATCTGGTGAAATCCAAATCTTCAGGAGAACAGGAATTCCTGTACACTGTCCTTTTACTTTGGATAATGTTTCAGTCATCAGACCTTCTTTAGGCAAAGCTGAGGAACAAAGAACATTCTGGACAGGTGAGGTCAATCAGGAACCATAGCCTATCAGGAAATCCATCCCACTGTTTCTTTGCATTTAGCCAATTAGAAGGCACATTCTGTAATGGACATCGGCTACATCAGTTTATAAGCATTGATCAGTATAACAGCCTTCACAGTCAGAACAGCTTCCTTAAAATCACTCTGGTAGTATCATGTTTTCATTGAAACAGTTGCTTTCAGTTCGTTCACCCTCACTATCTTTAGGTCAGTGTCAAAGACAGCATGGTGCACTTTCTGATACGGCCACTGAAGGGCACCAAAGTAAAGGACGTGTTCAGACTCTGCACACCAGGGCTTTGAAGCTGAACGGCTCAATACTCTCCTGTGAAGAGTAGATCTGATCAATCTGTGTAGTTTGAAAGAGGTCACTCCCTGTGATGAATCCTCCAGACTGTAGCTCCCCCAGCTTCACAGACAGGTTTATAGGGACACGTTACCCCAAAGTCTAAAATACATACTTTTCCTCTTACCTGTAGTGCTACTTATCCATCTAGATAGTTCTGGTGTGAGCTGCAGAGTTTTGGAGATATCAGCCACAAGATGTCTGCCTTCTCTCCGGAGATGGGAAGTAACTAAGTACAAATATTTTGTTACTGTACTTAAGTAGAGTTTTCAGGTATCTGTGCTTTTTACTTGAGTTTTTCTTTTTCCTACATTTTTTTACTTTGTCTCCTACATTAGAAAACCAAAATAAACAAAATGATGTACTTTGTGATCACGTTAACAATTACAACAAGAAAAAAATAACAGATCAAAACAAAAATTGATGTAACAGCACGAAACGATAATAAAAAGTACTAAAAGAATAACATACAAAACAACATAAAAGATTCTAACAGACTTAACATACAGTAAGATGTAATAAGACAAAAACAACATAACAAGATGAAAAGGAGTAAGAGACGTAATGAGACAGAATCGATGAAAAAGGTGTAACAACACTTTACAAGACAAAAAAATGACATAAAAGACATAACAAGAAGAAAAACAACAATACATTAGACAAAAATGACATAAAAGACGAAACAAGACGAAAACAGTGTAACAAGGCGTAACTAGATGAAAACAACATAAAAGACGTAAGAGGAAAACAATGTAACCAGATGAAAAGGACTAAAAGATGTAACAAGGTGAAATCAACATAAAAGGTGTAACAAGACTTAACAAGACAAAAACGGCGTAAAAAATACCTAACAACAAACAACATAAGACCTAACATGATGAACACAATGCAACAATAGATAATAAGATGAAAATGAGATACGATGTAAGGACAAAAATGACGTAACAAGACGAAAATGACATAAGATGAAAAGGACTAAAAGAGATAAGACAAAATCAACGTAAAAGGTGTAACGAGACTTTGCAAGACAAAAATAACGTAAAAGACATAACAAGACAAAAACATCATAACAGGACTAACATGACAAAAATGACGTACAAGACGAAACCAACGTCAAAGGTGTAACAAAACTTAACAAGACAAAATGACGTGAAAGACGTAACAAAAACAACATAAGACCTAACATGACAAAAACAACGTAACGAGATAAAAATGACGTAAGACATAACAAGACAAAAATGACATAAGATGAAAAAGATGTAACAAGACAAAAACAACATGAGAGCTAGCAAGATTAAAACGATGTAAAAGCAACAAGATGAAACAGACAGAGGGAGACTTTTGTGGAAAAGGTGAGGTTCGTTAGCTTTGCACAGTTAGCCAGTAGAAATGAGACTTTTTACTTTTGTACTTTGAGGACATTTCAGAGCCTGAACTTTTTCACTTTTACTGCAGTAAAAAAGTTGAAACAGTGCTTCTTTTACTAGTCTTTTTTTTTTTTACTCCTACTTGAGTACACAATGTGTTCCACCTCTGCTTCTCTCCAATATAATGGAACTAGATGGCGCTCAGCCAGTGGCGCTCCGAGAGCCAAAAAAATACTTTTTAAAAACTCAACAGCAGTGTCTCTTTACAGAAATCATGACCTGATTACTGAAAATAATCCACACACCTTGTTGTGAGCAGTTTCATGTAGGAACTACTTTCTTTCTAGTGTCCACTAACGGTATCACTGTGTAGATGCACGCTTCCTTCAGCGTGGTGATTCGGTTGGCGAGTGTACAAAGAAAACAGGAGCAGTGACGAGTCAGCTCAGTCATTTATGAAGAATGGAGGCTGTATTGAAACTCTTCATGTGCATTTTGTTTTATTGCATGAATAACAAAACAGGCCGGACTTCTCTGAGGTGTTTACAGCAGACTTCTCCGTTCAGGTACAGCAAATATACACACAAGCCTCGGAATGAAATGCAACATGACAAAAGGTCGAATCAATTTCAAAAGAAGTCAACAAAACATAACAAAAACAGGTTTAGTAACACAATAATGATTAAGGAATGAAGTCACAGTGTCTTCAAAAAGAAAATCTAAACAGTTTATATGTGCGTACAGCAGGTTTATCACTTTACTACAATGGGGGGAAGAGCTCAAAATCATAATTAGGAATGTTCAGAAAAAAAGCAAGAAAATATAATCAAATGCCTCAAAATTTCATTTTATCTGCTCCAAAAAAGACCAGAAGAAGCAGCTCATTGTGAGACAGTCTTTCTGATCATTAATAATGTAAAGGCCATTTTATAGAAAACATAAAAAATAAATAAATAAAAAGACAAGTGGATGTGTGAACGTCTCAGACAATCATGGAATAGGATGATGTCCCATTAGGATCAGACAAACATGCTCTCAGTTCATCATCATGCTAATCACACGTTAATAGAAGAAAAGGTTTGTCCAGCGTTCAGCCTGGACGTACAGGACACACATCTGACATCATTTGATTGGCTAACACGAGCTTTAAATCTGAGCGGGACTGTGGGAATGCAAAGCTGGTTAAAGTCTGTGTAAAGCAACAATAAATGTGTGTTCTCAGTTTGACACACCACAGAAACATGTTAACTTAACGGCCTAGTTTGAATGATTAAAAAAAAAAATTACAAAGTATATGAAATCAGGTCTCAAAGTCATGAAAAAATGAGCAGTTTTCTGTGAATCACTGGGGGCGTGTCCGCTCCGCTGCCTCAATGTCAAATGGACGTTCTGTCTAGCAGCTTTAATGGACTTGTACGGGCGTGTTTGAGACACCAGAAACAGAGGACGGTGACTTTTCACCTGATTGGAAAATCCTCTAAGTCTGCAGGAGGATGGTATTTTTTCTCTTCTGTGTTGGTATGTTTGTAACTGACTATTAACGGGTGGGGGGTGGAGGGGTCAGTTTGCAAGGCTTATGTAGTGTTAGGGGACCATGCCAGGGCTCAAGAGTAAGTATTGCCCTTTTGCGCGGGGCAAGTAAAATGTCATGTCGGACAAGGAAATCTGGCAACTAACTTGCCAGACCGTCAAGTGGTAATAAGAGTAAAACTAATTTGATAACTGATTGATCATTAAAGTAATTTTTCATGTAAAAATGCAGAAAAATGGGGTTTCAGCCTCTCAAATATGGAGATTTACCACTTTTCTTCATTTGTTATCACATTAAACTGAATATCTTTAGGTTTTGATCTAACAAAACAAGACATTTAAAGACATCACGGTGGACTGACGTGGACATTTTTCACTACTGTCTGACACTTTTTCGACATTTCGACATTTCGACAGTCTTTGTTATTTTATAACCACTAGAAAATAAACTAATTCATGTAAAAAGGGGCAAGTAAAAATTGTAGATTTCTGAACAATATGCCTGACTGGGCAAGTAAAAAAAAAACAAACAAAAAAACAACATTAATTGAACCCCACGTGGCTTCATGAAGAACGGTATAACTCCACAATTCAGTGCTAAATTCAGAAAACTCCGAATGTCATTTACACAGACTTCAACAGAATGTACAGGATTATTGAAAATGTTTAGTGACTGCCCAGTTTAAAGAATCAACATGGAGATAAAATCACTATTAGCAGTTTCCACTGTGCATAAAACTGCCGCCTTTAAATTCACAGAACATTGAAAAGGTTGGAAGCTCCAGGGAGGGCCGAGGAACCGAGTGCCAGTGGATGCTGAAGCTCCAGCACTGCTCGCTTCGAAAAACATAAAAATACAGGTCATGTTATTGCTAACAGAAGAACTTGGTCCAAAAAAAACCCCAAAACAGTGCAACCCCATCAGTGTAAAACCTGACGGAGTCTCTCATGAGTAACCGAGAGCTGAAGACAGTCAGGTTCATCTCTGTTTGAGAAGCGAAAACATCGAGTATTGAAAAAAAACAACAAATGAAGGAGATCTGGAAGCTGTACAAATGAATTGAAATGAAACTGACGGAATGTCCGGTGAGAAAAGCTCGGTCTGTCCCCCACAGCACAAAGTCAAGTCCATAGTGACAAACAGGGATGCTGTCAACTATCAGTAAACTTGAGTAACACCACCCGTCTCGTGCAGATGTGTTGATGTTAAACAAGCGCTTCCATGTTGTATCTCTCCCTTCAAAACACTGACTGTAAATAAAGCCGTGTCCCCACTTCCTCCCTCTTTAAAAAAACAAAAAAAAGCCAAAATAACCTGGATACAAGCGCTGCCACCCTGCGCTGGTGATGTCATTTGGAGCCAGAAGAACAAGTTACAATCTTGAAAATCTCAAGTTTCATGATGATACAATGTTTTTTGGACAACGATATGATATATGTCCACTTAACATATTTGGTTACATTTATGTCCACTCCACAAAATAAAAGTGTATCTTAAAGACGACGATATAGATCCGATATTTTCACCTTTATTGTTGAACATTGTCTTGATATATCGACATAGATTGATATATCGTTGCACCCCGACTTTACAGTACAACAATCTACATAAATGTTGACTGCAGTTAGTTCTCTGACATTTTTCAATTAAATATCAAGCAATCAAAGAGATTTTTCTGCTAACGAGGCGTGTGAACCTTGTTATCCCTGGTAGGTAAATAAATGAATAACTGGAGTTTTACGTATGTTACTTACACTTAACCATGGATGTTCTTGCACTAGATGCATAACTGCAAAGCATTGTGGGTGACATACCCCTTCGTAGTGATCATCATTGTTGACTTGCCCTCTGAGAGTCGATCTCACTTTAGTTTTTCAGACAAATGGAACGCCACTGATGAGGGCAGTAGGGAGGGCCAAAGGTAGTCAACAAGGGCGTGTTGAACAAGTTATGAAACTAGCCAGAGTCTGTGCGTAGTGATCGGGATTGGATCTGCGGTATTGAGGTCCCGCCCACACAGCCGGATGACCCAGTGGTGAGCAGAGCTCAGCTGTCAATCATGACCCCAATTTTTAATGAATCACATGACTATTTAAAGCCAAACTGATGAGAAAAATGACACTTGAACGAACATCAGTATGATAAGAACTACCTAAAATGACAGAAACCATCTTTTTGAAAAATTTATTTAACGTGTACTTCAATTTTTTTTAGTTTGGCCCATGTGCCTTCAGCTAATGTGGAGGGAGCAGGTTATACTGCAGCCAGCCACCAGGGGGCAATACAGATATTTTGGCCTCACTTTTAGGAAGCTGTCATGTCGTCCATCTTTAAATACAGTCAATGCTCCCACCACACACCTGAATGTACTGTTTAACACTGTTTGACAGCCTACTGTGTGTACCACTGGGTTATAACTTAGTTTATATGAACATACAGTTAAATCACAGAATGATTTTAAAAAAACATCTACTCTGAATTAAATTAGTTGCATAAAAAAAAAATCTTAATCCAAAACAACAAAGTAGCATCACATTCACTGCTCCCTTCCTGTTCATTAGTAAGAACTCTCCTAAATTAACGGTCACTCAGACTTCACAGCTTGAACCAGCAGAAATGTGCTGTGTAGACGGTGTAATAAGACAGTGCAGGTCTGCACAGCACATTTCCAGGCCTCACACTGATATACTGGACCAGGTTTTAACATTACGACCCCCTTCAGAAGCTGCTTTGCTGTAGCTCCTCCTCTAAAGTGTGCGCTTGTTCTTTTTGTTCTGTAATAAAAGTGGCTCACTGGGGTCCTGTTCTGACTCACGAGTGAACAAACTGAACACTTTGAAGAGGAGAGGGAAGGAGAGCCACAAGTTCTATCCAGCGGTCCGAGCCGAGTGATACCAACCATCTCTATTTGTCCTTCTTGGACTCGGTCTCCTCCCCCTGGGTGTCGGCTCCCTGCTGCTCGGGCTCCTCCTCCTCGGGGACCGGGGGGAACTGGGATTGGCTGACCTTGTCTCCTTTGGCCTTGTTGAGCTTCTGTGGATTTCTGGTAGAGTTCGTTCAGGTTGAACTCTCGGATGATGTTCTCCTGATGGAGAGAGACAGACACTGTTACTGATATGAATTTGTTTGAATTTGACTTTTTATTTGCAAAAAACATTTAAACTCAGTATTTGGCGTGGACTGTTATTCTTGACATCAGCTTTCAGGAACCCACAATGACCTGAGCCTCTTTTTACATTCACTAAAGCAGAAAATCAACCTTCCAATATAGTCACTGAATTGATTAACACAACTACAGTAATGTCATAATTCAGCCACTTGGTTTAGTGACAACTTCCTCAAACTGAGGGTGAAAACTTGCAGACTTGGGCCTGTATTCACAAACACTCACTCTTTTAAAGAATGTGACTGGTTGATCAAAAAAAGAAAAAATCTATATTCAACAGAGATGTTCTTCACACAAAATAGTATTCATAATTACGCCATTTCTTAATAAACTGTAATACAAATAATGTAGTATAATAATTACAATTAGTTAGAAGTAGCCTACAAAAAAAAAAGACCTACTTGCGCAGTCTCCTGCTCACATGCAGGTAGTTGTTAGATTAATTTGCTTACTTTTAGTACTATATTTGATATTAACAGAAGAAGCATGTGTGTCCATGAATGCCATTTTGTGAGTCACTATCCCTGCATGATCTAATCTGTAGTATTTCATTAACTCGCTGTCATTCAGCATTTGAAAGGTTCTTAAGACTTTCATCACTAGGAGCAACTCTTTGTGAAAATGGCCCCTGATGTACTTTTGTCTGAGTGACAGGCTATTTACTGAACGTGTACTCGGCTCCAAACTAATTGACACTGTGTCAAAGTAGCAGCAAAAATCGCTACATCAGCCCCCAGCCTCAGAGGACAGAGGAGCTGAGAGGATAAAAAGTTTATTTTTGATGACACTGATGGATTTGACTCCATCAACAGTTCAAGCCCAATAACCAATCAGGATCAGTACCAACCGTCTGTGACCTTTTGCAGGTCATACTGCTGAATTAAGCGCTAGCATGTTGCTAAGATGGCTATTCCCACAGACTGGTGCAGCGTTAGAATAAAGTGGGTGTGACCCTCATCACCGTTGCGTGTGTGCATTTGTGTTGCTGCTGTATGCAATGCTAATTTACTTGACAGACATGCTGTGAAGGTAACGATAGAGTTACATGTGAAAAAAAAAGGTCAAACTGCAGGAATTCATGTGCTTTGCAACATTGCGTGACTTTGATCAGCACCTATTTGTGTTACCAGGTAGAGTCACACAGTGCACTGCGGATGATGCATTTCATCTAGAGGTTATGTCCTGGCCACACATATACTAGGTAAACATTTCAGTTTATTTTCTATGTCCACTGCATATCAGTGTCGTATGAATAGCACCTTGAGGTGTTGTTTTAGTTTGTTTTTAAATACAGTTCATATTATTGACTACGTGAGCCACGCGTTTTCGGTTAAACAGTCACAGATGTGAAGTGAACTATCCAGTCTGACCTCAGTGAAGCTCCAGGACACGGCTCTACCCTTCTTGTCCACCTGGGGGCGACGCATCACCTCTTTCCCCCCTTGAAACAACACCAAAGAGGGGAGCTGTTTGGACAGCGGAGACGCAGAAACTTTGTACCTACAGAACAGAATGAAATCCACATGAGACAACAGTCCTCTCTGACAAAATAAAAGCCCATCATTTCAAGTCAGTCCTCTCTAACAAAATAAAAGCCAGCCAGTATAAGACACGTAATAAAGACAAAAGAGAATAAAAACAAATGTCCTACTTCTTGGAAACCTCTCCATAACGTCCAATGTCCACTTTGCCAAACTTGAGGCCGGCACAGTTGTACCTGAAACACAAGACAAACAAGTGAGTGAAGCTGCTCTTGTTAGTGTCACTGAGAGCACTTCATACTTTCACTGAGCGGGTGGGGTCTTACTTGAGAGACAGATCAGCGTAGACAGAAGCGAAGGACTGGCACTCTGGGGACCAGTTGGCGAAAAACTCGACGATCCACGTCACACGACTGTCTCTGTCCAGCTCATCCTGCACTCACACACACAAACAGTTTGGATTTATGATTAATAAGAAACCTCCTGGTAACGGACAAACTACTACTACTAACTGAATTCTTCCACTTGTACTCACATCGATGGTTTTGTCACTGAAGTATTTGATGTACTCTGGTCCCATGTAAAGAGGAGGCTTACAGGTCATCAAAAACACTGAAACACACACAGAAACAACACAAGAGGAGAACATTAGGACTTTGTCGGTGTGACAATATTTGCACAATTAGCACTGAAACAATTAGTTCATTAACTGAATGAGCACTAATTTGATCATTTTATCTTCAAAAATCAAAATGCGTAACATTCTTCGGTTCCACACTCCATAATGTGAGGATTTGCTGTTTCTCTCTCAAATTAGATCACTGTAAACTGATGATCTTTGTTGTGTTTGGTTTTCTTTTATTGTTTTCAGTTGTTGGCAGTGAAAAAGAGCAAACAAAATGAAGGGCTCTAGGGAAATTATGGTGGGTGTTTTTCAATATTTTCTGACATTTTACAGACTCAGCTACCACTTGAAACAATAATCACCACATTAATCCATAACTTAATAATTGTCTGGGGACCGAAGCCATCACTGGCAAGTGTAGGAAATATTGGATGGTACTACACTCACAAATAATGTGTTATTTGTAGATAAGATGGCTGCTTAAATGCCACAATGTATATGTCTTATATCGCTATTTACTTACTCTTTACACAAATGTTACCCTTAACATCTCCAAAGGAATATTTGGGTTTTCACCATCCTCTTCAGTAGATATCTACTATAAAGCATGGGTTCTGTTCTTCAATGTGGATAAAAGACCCTTTGCTAAGCCCGCCCACCTTAATTACTGTTGCTACACCTGCCAAATTTTCCATTCTCTCACTGCATTTATGCAGTTTACAGTAAGAGAGGCAGATTTAACATCGAAATTGGGAGTAATTGTTGAAACACGAGGTCTTTGAATCCTTAGAGACGTAAGCAAAAGCAACTTCTCATTTCTAGCTGATGACGGTGGATTTTGTCGGCTAAAATGATTCACAAGCAGATTTCATAAGTGTAGCTGGCTGATGTAAGCTAATGCTAATGCTAACTCCTTGAGTCAGCTGAGAAGTGTCCAGCCTACGTTTTATTGTTTCCATCTGACATGTTTTAAAACAAGAACCCCGTGAAAATGTTTACGTAAAGTTAGCTAACAGCCGTGCGCATGATATAACATTAATGCTAACAGACTGAGGCTAAAGTTAGCTTACATCTCAGCAAACATTGGTCAGATGGTGAATTACAGCAGGTATATCTACATGATAGATGAGAGAAATACACTCACTAACATGGGAAAAGGAAGCACAGGGACTCGATTAGTGAAGCAGACCTTGAGGCAGTCACCCACCAGGACCGTGATATGCTTGGTTTAGACCTGATATAGCGAGCCAGAGAGATGAATCATTGTTGACCCATTTTGATTCTGCATCAGCCCACATCCTCCTCCTCAACCCCCCACAGAACAAATGCAGATGCAGTGGTATTGAACGGGTTTGGCTGGAGGTAATGATACTGCAGCTAGTAAGCTAGTGTTAGTTAGCCAGACATGCTAACGTTTGCAGCTTATGTTGGAGCAGATGAAGACAGACCACCACATGTGTGCTCTTGTGTTTCACGTTTTTGAGAGACTACAAAAAGACGCCACCATCCAGACTCATGAAACACTGGATATCGCTCTTCTCAGAGCCTCCTGCACACCTTTAGCTTGATGTTGATTTTTTTTTTTTTGTTTGTTTGTTTGTTTGTTTTGTTTTAACAGATTTTGGCAAGGATTCATCTCACAGATAGAATGTGTTTAGGGTGGCTGAGTTACAGAGCTTCAGAGACATCAACGGTAGAGATGTCTGCCTTCTCGCCAGTATAAAGGAACTAAATGGCATTCAGCTTGTGGTGCTCAAAGCATTAAAAAAAAAAAAAAAAATTAAAACCACTCAAAAATTCAAATGTATTTTTGGCGCTATGAGCACCACAGGCCAAGTGCCATCTAGTTTGTTTAACTGGAGAGAATCCAGACATCTCTACGGCTGATATCGCCAAAACTCTGCAGCTCACACCTAAACAGTAGAGATGGATGAAAAGTACCACAGACCAGAGGAAAAATATGTGTTTTTAGAACCAAATTAGAAGTAACAGGATCATTTTATCTGGCTAACTTCATGTCAGCCTGTATTAGTATTGTGAACAACGCCCATACTGTATACAGACCCCAACCAACAATGTGTTAGTCTGTCTGTTCTAAATAAAAGGAGAAAAATAACCAAACACGAGCAAGTACCTTTAATATGTTGAGTACATCTTTGAAAATGTAATAAGAAATAGGCCTTTCCGTGTAGACATTTCATATTAACTACTTGTTGCATTTACAGAAAATGTGCTATAATATGATATGTATCTGGATATGAAATGACCTGTATGGGGATATGGGATTTTGGTCACGTTGCACAGCCCTACGATGCAGCTCTATGGCAGAGAGGAAGAGGATATATCATGCTTTGAAACACACGCAGGATGTACGTGTTCGCAGGATATAGTCATTGTTGGTTTGGGGTATTTTAATTTCATTTGTTGCCAATAAGAAACCAGCCTTTAAGTCACATCTGACAACCCAGACCTCGTCTTTTTCATGAGGCAAGAAGCAGAAGAGTCAGCTGATGTATGTGTGTAACAATAAAGTTTGGACAGACCTATGCAGAGTGTCAGGTACAGCAGTCCCATCCTGATGTCCAGTCTGAAGAACAAGATGACATTGGCCACTTTGCTGAACAGGATGATGTTGCCCACATGCTGCTCCACAGTTACTGACATGAACACAAACAGATTTAATGAAAACAATTTAAATTAGCAGGAGATAATAATGCTGTTTCTATGATGCAACCTGTGTGAGTTTGGGAGGAGACGGTCAATAATTTTAAACTGAATATGGCAATATGTGATACTCAGTGAAATGTACTATTCTAGACCTAAAATAATGGAAGAAAATAAGAACGATCAAGACATTCAAAGAGTTTAAACAATGTGACAGGCAGAGGAAGACATTGCAAGACATTTTAAGAATGGTGTTTGGTCCAGTGCATCAGTTTAATCTTATTTAACTACATTTTTGGAGGCCATGGACCTGGATATATACCATTATCATCCATAAATCAGATTATAAATTGACATATCATCATATTTCTGCACAGGAAAAATGATTCAGAACAACACAGAAAACAAGACATTTACTCACTCGCTCGTCTGTTCTTCATCATGACAATGGCACTGAGGAACATGAGGATCTCCACCTCTCTCTGAGAACACAAACATGACACGTCTTCACTATGGCAACCAGTCTGTTCATACTGCTTTCATCCTTCGAAACTCAATCAATCAATAAATATAAAAAACAAACATAAAAATTTTGCTAACATATCATGTGGAGCATGTTCATGCAAATAATCTGTTTTGTTTCAGATCAAGAACTTGGTTGATCAAGTAAGATTTATCAATCTTCTAGCAAATAAATTCTTAACAAACAATTGATAGATCATTGATTAACTGTTAATCATCCCTACACCCTGACTCATATACTCCTCTGTATTGATTCTCCTTGTACTCCTGCAACTTAAAGGGAAGATTCAGCATTTTTCATTAAGGCACGGTCAATATTAGGGAGGAAAAAAAAAAATCCTGATATGAATATATCAGCTGATATTCTTAAACATATATATATACAGAATATAGGACATTACAGTTTAACAATAAAATGTATTGTCCAAAATGACATCAGTGCACTGAAACAGTAAACTTTCACAGATGTTTTAATACTTGTAAATAACTATAAACAGAAACAAACAGAGCAAAACATATATTAAACCTGAATTGAGAAAAGGATCAAATATGCATGAAATGCTACCTTTACAGTGAACAAACATAATTTGCATTATGTTCTATTAAAAGAAAAAGTTTTTTTTAATCGGCACATATCGGACAACATGTATGCCAATACCAATATACACCAATATAATTGTGATAGGCAAATATTGGCCCAATATATCCGTCGACATACTCTGCTTTTCCTGTGAATGTTCAATCAGTGTTGATGGTGCATGTTGTCAATTGAAGTGATAAATTCCTCAGTGTGTGCTTTATTGACCAAGAAAGCCGAGCTGTCCTGCCCGTAGAGCCACGCTGGCCATGCTTACATGTACCAGGACGCATTGTGCATGAACTTCTGACACCCATTTTGCTGTGTGGGAGAGACTGCACAAAACCAATATGCCTTGTGGGAAGACCCGCCCCTACCCTGCTCTGATTGACCATACGCATTTATACATAGACACCACATTGGCCTTTGGATCGTATGTCGATGTCACCGCTATTTTTGTTAGGTCAAGAGCTGTGAACAAATACATTTAAACAAGGGAGCTGTGGTTTTTCTGTAGGAAAAGCACAATAACATTTTCTCAACTGATCGCAATGAGTGCAGTTACATTAAAGGGTTTATTATCTTTGTGGTGAAAAAAAACATGTTTTGTGTCTTACTCCATGTTGATCATAAGTTGATAGTGAACAGCAATCAATCAGCTCTGGTGTGACCAGTGACGCTTCAATTTAACTGTAAGTAAGGTCTCACTTTGCAAGGAGTAATATATTTTTTAAACAAGTTCATTGCTGGCACGAGTTACCATAGTTACCTGTCTCCAACCAGCGAGGAGACACCCAAGATGTAACATAATATGTGCTGTGCAGTGCATCAGCAAAGATCAAGCTACTATTACTATACACAACAGAATGTTAACCAATAGTACACATTTTAGGAACGTAGTGCACAGTATGTGATTTTGAACACAACATAGAAATCCAAACTGAAATAACCTGTAGTTCTTCCTGACATTATCACTGTGACATCACTGGAGGCAGGAAGAACAACAGATTTTGCAGCAGGAGAACTCAACTTTTTCAGCCAACAGAGCAGTAGTGCTTCAGTTGACTACATTTACCATCAACACTGACAGGACATCCACACGAGATTCTTCCCTTTAATGTTACTGAGCTAGCTAGACAGCTAAACCATACTGAATGCAGTGATGTGACTAATTCTGTATTTAAATAAAGGCTCATTTACACATTCTGTATGTGCCGTATATAACATGACACTTGAATTAATTCTATGGGTTATACAAAAATTTTGTGACTTGAGTATCTCTGCTTATCAGTAAAACAGTTTGAATTTCCAGTTTTTTGAACGTAGTTTGGCCTGTCATTCTCTCTATGTGGCTAAGAGGAGCTAATGTCACCTGGCCCTTGTGTCAGCCATTCACTGAGCAGCTAGCTAGCTAACGTTAGCTGATACAATTCCTGAAAAGCACTTAGAGGCTTTCTAGTATTTTCCACGCACCCAGTCAAAGTCACAGGAGTTTCCGTCCTCTCGCTGTGTGGACAGATGGTCGCAGATGCCAGGCGTCTTCCGAACAGCTAGAAAGGCTACAGACATGAAGAGAGATGCTATGTAGTAGGGCTTCAGCAGCCACTTGTACACCTGCGGCAGGTGGTACAGAAAGGCGAATAACGGCGTTAGTAGAGCCATGTTCTGTGTAACTGTCGAGCTACAACGAACACAGGAACTGAACCCCGAAAAGACAGAGGCAGCCTCTGATGGAGCCGTTAGCTTAACGTGAATGCTCTGCGATAGCCTAGCTGGCTTGATGTTTCACGGTCGGGTCTAGCTCAGATAGTAACCCCAGACCCGGGGAAGATCACGCGAGAGGGATCGTTTTATCCCAAACCATGATCTTCCTCTAACATAACCAAGATTTTTTTCTGTCCCTAAATCTAAGCAGGTCTTAACCACAGCGTTTTCACATTACCAAACATTACTGGTTTGTAAAACGTGCACAATGAAGAAACAATGTACATAAATCTCGCGAGAATTGCCCAAATCTAGGGTTCCCTTATTGATGAGTATGAAAAATGATTGCGAAAGTGACCAGGAAGATCACTTCCGGCTTAGATATCTAAATAAAAGCATGTATAATTACGTGTCATACGCCGTGTGAAGTTCAAATGTGTTTTATTTTATTGAAAACTTCATTTTTAGGGAAATATAATATTTTATGTTTACGTGTGCATGTTTTTTTTCCGCCGACAAGGGCGTTTTTTTCACCCATATGGACATATAGCTGTTTTAAATATGAAGGCAGAAGAGGCAACATCCTGTATAACTGTGGCTAATTCTTTGTAGCTTGGTTCAGCTTTGCAGTTTGCAGTCGGCAAACAGTCAAGAAATCCTGATTTAAAGGGGATTTAAAGGGAAAGAGGTGCGGAGGTCAATCAGGACGAATGTGCTCTAGCAGACGCTGATTGGTCAGAACAGGTTACAGAGAACTGCTGATTGGTTCATTGCAATAAACAGTGTAATTCATTTATTTTGTAATTTAATTGCATGTAGCTAGTTATATGTAATTAACTAGTCACTCTTCAGCACTGCCAGTATTCTATTAGGCATTTGTGTGAAAGTTTGTCTTAATTAGCGCATGAATTCATGAGTAATAGCCAAAAACGCGTTTTTGTGAGGTCACTGTGACCTATGATCATTGACCATCTAAATCTAATCAGTTCATCCTTGAGTCCAAGTGGACGTTTGCATCAAGTTTGAAGAAATTCCCTCCAGGCATTCTTGAGATATCACATTCAAATTTGTTACAGTTACTGAGAAAAACATATGTAGGCCTAATTACAGTACAGTCACCAATCAAAATTTTGGGGATTACAAAAGAGTTACCTCCAGATCATCTCTCTTAGTTGCCTGGTGGAGATCTGCACTCTGTGAGTGGCCTCTTCTAGTTTACAGGTTCATTTCCGGTGACAGTTTGTAAAGTAAATGTTTAATTAAGTGGAGGAAAGTGATTAGCCACAGCAGCCCATACTTCTGAACATGTCATTATAAAACGGATTACAAAAAATTAAGTAATTTCATAATAATCCCAGATTACCTTTGACAAAAATTGTGTAATTAGATTGTAGTTACATTGTCAAGGATTACTTGGTTACATTTGTAATATCATGTATTATATTAACATATACATATAACATATCATGTAAAGCAACAATAAATGTATGTTCTGAAAAAAATCTCTAAGTATATAAAATTAGGTCTCAAAATCATGATCAGTTTTCTCTGCTCTGAAAAGCTGGGGGCGTGTCCTCTCTGCTGTCTCAGTGTCAAACACCATTACAACCTGAAAACAACCTGAAGCATGGACGATCTGTCCAGCAGCTGGTAGGATGGTAGTTTTTTTCCTTCTGTGTCTGGTTGTTGGAACTGAAGTGAGCTGAAGTGAACTGCTGGGCTGATTTGGACTGAGAGTCGCTGAAGGTACATTTGTAACTGACTGTTAGGGAGGGTGAGGGGAGTGGGAGGCAGTGTCATTCATGTGTTGGTTCGTGGGGCTTATATCGTGTTGGGGGACCACGGCACCGGCATGTTTGAGTTCCACCCAAAAACTCCTGAACATAGAAATCATGAACAACACTTTGACAGTCTAACTCCACAGTTCAGAGCTACATAGTTCTCAGTCTGTTCACATGTTTTGAGCAAAGATTTTATAACATGTATCATGTGTTTAGAAGAGAAAAATCCCATTTTCCTTTTACACGATCTTTAAAATATGGCAATTTTAAAATTATGAAACTCATTTTCACATAATGTTCTATTTACTCATGAAAAGTGAATCTGACATACAGGGTTTCTTAGACAACTTTGTGAGTGGAGTAACTGAACTTATGGGAAAAAATGTATCTTATTTGCATTAAAATTATGTTTCAAGAGAAAACAATATTCGTGGAGCCCAGTTTTTGTGCCTGTGTCCAGTTTTATTAGTATAAGATGCAATATTTTCAGTGGTTTATTTTGAAGTAGTCCGATAGTAATCTGAGAGTATTTAGATTAGATTACATTCATTCATCTTCTGTAACCGCTTCTCTGTGAGGGTCATGGGGGCTGGAGCCTATCCCAGCTGACATTGGGCCAGAGGCGGGGTACACCCTGGACAAGTCGCCAGTGGCACAGTGACACATAGAGACAGACAACCACTCACGCCCACATTCACACCTACAGGCAATTTTAGAGTCACCAGTTAACCTATTATGCTGCATGTCTTTGGACTGTGGACAGAACCCACGCTGACACGAGGAGAACATGCAAACTCCACACAGAGGGGCCCTGCCGGCTTGGGGAGTCGAACTCAGGACCTCCTTGCTGTGCGGCAGCAGCGCTAACCACTGCGCAACCGTGCAAAATATATTAGATTACATTTTTATGTAATCCAATTCATTACGTTACTAATAATAAATATTGTCATGTAATTTGTATTCAGTATGAACTACACTGCAAAGTAATCTGAGCCAACCCTGCATATTTACTTTAGGGTGTGTTGTCATGTAGATTCCTGTACGTGATGATGTCATAAAATAGTGTCAGCTCCTACTGTAGGAAGGAAGACGACAGTGAGACTGAACAAAAAGGCTCGACAGCCATCTCGAGAGACAACTATGAACAACAGAAACCTGTTCGGACAAAGGTAAGAGCAGTATTTTTCTTACTTTGTGGTTTGTTCACATCAGGGTTAGTTGATCAGAAGTCACAAAAGAGAATATTCTTTCTTTACCTGAGTATGTGGCCATGCAGGTAGTTTCGGTTATTTTTGTTGAGGCGTTGAGATCATGGGCCCCATGCCAGAAACCATTTATGAACAAATTTTCTCTTATTTTAGTTCATATCCTCAATTTGTTCTTATTTTGTTATACCCATTCATGTCTAGGTTTCACCAGTGTTTTCTTGTATTTACTCCTCTCTTAAGTAAGAGAATATTTTATGAGTGTGAACGCTCTTGCTAAGAAAAGAGAAAAACATCTCCTTCTCACAGTTCACTAATTGTTTGTCCAATGCACGGACACACAAGTTTAAAGAATATTTAAATATTTAGAATCATAATAGTATGTCTAATTATTATTTATATACAAATATTTGTTATAATTATAATTAAAATATCTATAATTATATAATAATAAAAAAAATCAGTATTTCATCCAGGAAGACGCCTAAAACTAAAAGTTAAGAGTGTCATATTTTAGAAGACTTCTCACATCTACTTCCGCCTTCACAAATTTGCTGTTTTTATCTTTTTTTTTTTTTTTTTTTTTTTTTGTCTTATTTATCTTATGTTCAATAATTTAGGGTTTTAGAGTGCTGGTTGGACAAAACATTAATTACAAGGCATTTATGGAGGCCATAAACTGACATGATAAATAGTTATAAGACAAGTCAAAAATATAGCTAAATGTATAATTTAATAAATAATACTGTTTGTTGAATGTGTAAATAAAATTGTAAAAAGAAATTAAAGGGTTTCTGTTAAGGTCTAATCAGCTGATGAAAAATAACAAAAAAAAAAAACTCTTAATAATAATAATAATAATAATAACAATAATAATAATAATATTGATAATAATAATAATAATAATAACTACTATTGAAACTAAGTAATGAGAAAATATAAAAATTTATGAGAATGTTGCTGCATGAGGCACATTGACTTGTGAAGCGGCACAGTAAAGGGAGATTTTATGTGTGTTGTTCACATCCTTCAAAGACTTCAGGAAACCGTTTCTCTTTGGACTTTTTTCACAGCCATAAAATTGAATTTCATGTCTGTGTTTGAACATCCGACAGTCGCAGTGATCCACCGCCCAACCATAGATTGAACCTAAAACCAGAACCCCTGAGGAACGCTGTTTCAATGGAAGCCAGTACAAACTTCCACGGCCACTGGTAACCTACTTGTTCTGCAGCATTCCTCAAACACACACACACACACACACACACACACACAGTCTTGTTACATCTTTTGTCTTATTTTGTCTTGTTACGTCCAGTGGTGGACAAAGTAGTCAACCTCAGTACTTGAGTCAAAATATAGATACTCTTGGTCAAATATTACTCAACTACAAGTGAAAGTTGCTAAGTCAAAATTTTACTCCACTTAAAGTACTAGAGTACTTGCTTTTAAAAATACATAAGTATTGAAAAGTACAAATTACAAAGTACAGTTTCTCATATCGATACGTCACTCCGTTGTTTTCACGGTGCATTTACGGGAGCCTGTAACTCTCTGAAACCACCTAATGATGCACTGACTTGCTTGTAGAAGCACTCTGCTACGCAAAGCCCATAGAAACACCTCTAAAAACTTCAGCAAAGAAATGTCACCAAAAACAAAAAGGACAGTTATTGTCATTTTCTGATGTAATTGTATTAAAACCACCACATAAAATTAGATTGAAGCCGACTGTAAGGAGTTCTCCAAGTCTGTTAAATAACTGAGATTTCTTTCTGTCTTCAGGAGCAGTATATACTGTATATACATTAATTATGTGGTATTTTTCACCCTGATAAAAACAATCCAACATTAAAAGCCCACCTGGAATTATTTATCTTTTTCTAATTATAATAACATCTTGAGATTTAATTTTGTCTTTCTCCTGCCGTCACCATGAGTTTTGTTTGAATGAAAGAGGGAGAGCTTGTTTGTTCTTGTTACAGAGCGTCTGGATGACGTATTTCTGCTTTTACATCAATCCCAGTTGAGAGCAGGTACTGTGATTGGTTTCCTTCTGTGAGGAACACAGCATGTGAAAAAACAGCAACAGCTGACTTCAAAGCTCTGCTTAGACTAAAAGTAATGAATAACAACCTTCTTGCAAAAAGTAAAGTACAGATACTCAAAAAATGTACTTAAGTACAGTACTCAAGTAAATGTACTTCATTACTGTCCACCACTGTTTCTGTAATTTTTCATCTTCACATGTCTTTCACATAGTTTTTTGTCTTGTTACATCATTTTTCCTGTTGTAATGTCTTGTTATGTCATCTTAGGTCTTGTTACATCTTTTAATTTTTGTCTATCTGCGACTTTTTTGTCTTGTCACATCTTTTTTGTACCTTATGTGGTTCGTCGTCTCATTACATCTTTTTCTTAGTTTTTCGTCTTGTTTTCATCTCATTTGTGACATAATTTGTTTGTCTGTTGTGTCTTTTTTTTGTCTTGATATGTATTTTACGTAGTTCATCCTCATTTTTCATCTTGTCACGTTGTTTTCATCTCATTGCGTCATTATGTCTTTCATTTAGTTTTTCGCCTTGTTGCATCATTTTTTGTATTGTCATGTCTTCTGGTGTCCTTTATGTCTTGTTCCATCATTTCTCGCCTTGTTACATCTTCATTTTCTGTCCTGTTACGTCTTTTTCATCTCATTACGTGACTGATACATCGTTCATGTAGTTTCTCATCTTGTTACATCATTTTGTGTGTTATTATGTCTTGTTATGTCCTTTTTGTCTTGTTACATCATTTTTCATCTTGTTGCATCTTTTTTTATCTTTTTTCATTGTTATGTCTTTTACACAGTTTTTGTCTTATGTTGTTGTTTTTTGTCTTGTTACGTTGTCTTTTTTATGTGTTATTGTTTCATCAATTAGATTGAAATTAGTCTTGATGTTGGAAGGCAGCGCACAATGATGCAAAATAAAAATCATTTATAATTTCCCTCAAATGCATTAAAACTGAAGTAACAAGCCTGTTTTGAAAATGTAAGGAGTAAAAGTAAAAAACTGTCAGAAAAATGAATACTCAAGTAAGGTACAAGTCTGAGTACTCCATCTCTGCCCTTCAGGCCGACACCTCCTCATCTGTCTTGGACCCCTGGTGCCTCCAAGCATCCACCAACCAAGCAGCACAGAAAACCTCATACCTGTGGAGGACCTGCGTGGGCTCGCCAAACAGCCTGACCTGTCATTGTCTGACAATGTACTTTTGGTTGCACACTAAGTTTATTTGTTATGAAATGAGCCTTTTAAATACAATTTGCAGTGAAAAGGAAAAAACAGAAATGTAAGAAAAAAGAAGATAGAGAGTAGAAGAAGTGATCATTCTGACAATATGCCAATTATCATACTATGAATTTTGATCTGCTAAAATTATGAAGCAGTCAGTTAGACTTATTATCCAATCATCTCCACTGTCATTTTAACTTAAAATGACTCCCTGAGCCAAAATCATGACATAACAAGTCAAGATGCTGATACAATAAGCAAGTCAGGGGTCTGCAACCTGCGGATCCTGAGCCACATGTGACTCTTTTGCCCCTTTCAAGGGATTCAATGTGACTTAGACAAAAAAAAAAAATTATATGGAAATGAACTTTTTTATTTTATTTTTTTTTTTACATTGCTTTACACTGTATTACATTTTAATTTTCATTTATCGTTGTTGTTAGCCCAAAGTAATTCATGCACTCTCCAATTGTAAAAATGTGTGGCCTATACACTTAATATTTTTTAAACATATTTTTAAATTTTTAAAAAATGTCATCAAATAAAATGTGTGTCGCAGCCTACGTTTATGTCTCAGCACCTTTTGCTATGAATTTTGCTGGTTACTTGTCTTAAGTCTCGCTAGGCTATGGACTACAAAACAAAACAAATCGAACAAAAAAAAAAAAGTCTCAGAAGTTCCAGAAAGAGTTTTCCTTTTTTTTTTTAGCTAAAAAAAATGGCTCTTTTGAGAGGAAAGCTTGCAGACACCTGTGTTTGACTTGTTATCTCATGCACTCAGTGGTGGAAAGTATCAAAGTACATCTGCTCAAGTAAACTACTGTACAGTTGTAAGAACAATTTTATGGACGTCCATTTCTGCCAATGTGATGAAAAGTAAGTTAATAATCATAAATAATAATAATGATAACATTAACAATAGCTTATTGCATTTATAATATTATGATAAAGTTATTATAGTGAGAAACTTTCTCAAAATAAAGAATTAGTAAGCTTCTCATTATTGACATATACTAACTCATTATTTTTGAGAGAGCTTGTATATATATATATATATATAAAATTACTTATAGGATCTTTTTTTTCCCTAAAAACATTGACCAAAATGGGCTTCCATACAGTTCTGAGGTACTTGTACTTGACTTTAGTGCCTCCATTTTCTGGTACTTCACTACATTTGCAGGCTACTCCACTACATTTATTTGATTAGTTAGTCTACTGCTGCAGTTACTTTGCAGATTCAGATTAATAAACAAATAAATGATGATGTAATATTATAGATGAATATAAAACTTTGATCCCTGGATGGACTTTGATAAGCTACCCAGCAGATGAAGTATATAAAGTAAAATAAGCTCCATCTTTACCAGGTGACACATTAAAGTGATGAACACATTAATGCAACAATAATCCAATAATATAATTTATATTATTGTAATATGGGACATTCTGCATAATGAGCACTTTTGGTACTTTGAGTATATTTTGATGCTAATACTTTTGTACTTTTACTTAAGTAAAAATTTGAATGCGTGATTTTTACTTAAGCATAAGACTGGAGTACTTCTTCCATCTCTTCGTCTATACCTTGATTTAAAAGGTATAATAAAAAAATTACTGCGTTATAATTTTGAATTGTAAATTTTTAAATCATTTTTTATCATTGTTGCTTTTGTTTATTTTGTAATTGTTGTTTTTCCTGGCGTAAATTCCACAAATTCTTTTTGAGGGAGCCACACATGCAGTCAGTGGTATTTCACAATGATCTGACTTCACACATTGACTGACACAAAATGGATTGTGAGGGTTTGGTTTGATGTGAAAGTGAAACCAAGTGAAAACCACTATCTCGACGTGTAAATGGCTCTTATCTCAATTTTCCCACCTGACTTGAACGCAACACAAGCATGTAATGAAAACTATCCGCTGTTTGCTGTTTGAGTGACATCACCCTCTATGATTCATGATGATATTCTGATGATTTTGGATTTATGAGCTCATCACCAACATCTCTGGATCTGACAAAGAAGTTCTATTGTTGATGTAATATGGTGAAAAGGGACACACTGAAAATGGTCTTTACAGTAAGAAAAACAGTTTATTGTTACTAATTATTTATTGAAACAACTTATAATAAATTATGGTAAAATCCTGTTGAAAAAGCGTGTACAGCTGGTACAGATACAAGATAATTTACTTGCGAATCCCTCAATCATTACTCTGTTGACTTTAATGATGCACTCTGTATTATTCCAACACAAACACAACTACACTGTTAAATAAACTAATTAAAGCTTAAAATGTCATCTGACAATAAATTTAGACTAGAAATTGAGATATTTATATTTTTCATATATGTAACCTGTTCTCATTATAACCACTTGGATGCTGCACATTATTGTTACCAAATGAGCAGTTAATTATAACTGTCTTCTCACTTGATCTTCACTAAAACAATTCCTAATTGTATGTTATATTGACCAATTAAAATTTATATTGATTATATTGTTTTTGCTGACCACAAGGTGAAATAAAAAGGTTCCTGTCTGAAAAAAAAGTGAAATGTGATTGTTTTTGTTTCTAAAATCAAAACTAGTGTAATAAAAATTAATACATGTAGTTTTTTTTTTTTTCATTTTGTCAGACATTCAGAATTTCAAAAAATAGAATTTTTTAGCGATTATTTGATGTGTCAGGCCTCGTAGGGTTAAGCCTGCTCTCTTCCTAATGGCCAGCAGGGGGCTGTGAACTCCACTGGTTGCAAAAAGAAGTCAGATTATATGTACTTTTATGACAAAATGAACCCATTTCTCAGTTGATTTATGACCACAGTGAACATTTTCCTAATGGGTTTATGATCTCCATCACTAGTTTCAAGTCTTCTTCAATACAGCATGATGTTCATTTTGTAAATTAGGATTTCATTTAAGGTAAAACAGAACATAAAGCTGGGTATGATTTGGGGCGGGGCTACCATCTGATTGACAAGTCACTACTACTGTGTGCCCTTGAGTTTTCATTAAGATCCAATCAGGATAGAGGTATAGCAATGTGTACCGTCCTCAGCTCCACCCTCTCATCCAAATAGGGTCACTTCTGGTTCCAAAAAAAACAAAAAAACAAAAACAAGATAACAACAGCCATGATAACAAACTTGTGGCTTTAAAGGCACAGTTTGCTCCAAAATCAAAAGTACATATTTTTCCTCTTACATGTACCGCTATTTAGCCATCTAGATAGTTTTGGTGTGAGTTGCTGAATTTTGGAGACATCACTCACCAACTGTACCACTGCACAGAAGGAAGTGTGCATCTACTCATGGATGAAAGGCCTGTGCTTGTGACAGAGCGGGATGTTAACATTAATGGCGTTCTACTTGGCTGAACCACTTAGCTAGCCGGCATGGTGACACAGTGTCCAAGAGAAGGCAAAATAGATGTAACTATATCGGATAACGCTATGGTAGCGGGAAAAATGTTTATGATATGTCATAAGAAATTAAAGAAACATGCTAAGTTTAAATATTGCCTTCTCAGACAACAATGCCACAGCCAGCATGTTCTCCTCCATTACATTCATGCTGAATGTTCACCGAGGGAGTTAGTGTCTGTTTATGAGTCATAAGAAATCATTAATATTTTTTTTTTAGAAGGCAGGGAGGCAGTGAGACAGGCAGTCACTCAACTCCAACTCCAGAGTGTGTTATTTCAGAGCAGTGGGCTTTTGTTTTCAGGATAACAGACTTAACTTCACACTGACAGACCACTGACAGACTTATAAATGGCTGATCAATTTACAGTGGAGTACAAATACAATGTTGCACTCGTCTTGCGCTCTTGTGGGTCCAATGTCCCTGCAGCCTGCAGACTACCTGCTTGCTTCAGTCTGAGGACGAGGGGTCGGGGGAAACAACTCACTTCAACCATAGATTGTGCATTAAAAACCCTGTAGAGGAGTTTTTCTTCTAAACACATTATATATGTTAGAAAATAGTTGCTGAAAACATGTGAAAAGACTGAGAACTATGTAGTACTGAACTGAGGTGTTAGACTGTTTAACTGTTGTTAAGGATTTCTGTGTTCAGGATTTTTTGGGTGGACCTGAAACATGCCGGAACCGTGGTCCCCCAACACTATTTAAGCCCCATGAACCGACACATGAGCGACACCACGTCCCCCTCCCCTCACCCTCCCTGACGGTCAGTTACAAACGTACCTTGAGGGACTCTCTCAGCCCAAATCAGCCCAGCAGTTCACTTCAGCTCACTTCAGTTCCAACAACCAGACACAGAAGGGGAAAAAAACTACCATCTTGTCACTGTCTTCTGGCTCTAGTGGCTCAAACATGTCTGGACATGTCCAATAAAGCTGCTAGACAGAGCGTCCATGTTTCAGGTGATTTTCAGGTTGTAGTGGCGTTTGACACTGAGACAGCGGAGTGGACACGCCCCACGAGTTTCAGAGCAGAGAAAAACGATCATTTTTTATGATTTTGAGACCTAATTTTAAATACTTAAAGATTTTTTTAATTTCTCAAATTTGTCTGGTTGTTTAATAACACGTTTCGGTGGTGTGACAAAGTCACATTTAAATTGCTTTACATGATCTTTAAATAGAGATTCAACCTATTTAATATACTGTCTATGGCTCCAACTTGTTATTTGGACTGCTGTACTCACTCTTGAACACTAGGGTCTTGCATAATACTGCTTTATAAGCAAAAACTAATTTTATAGGACCAAAAATGTTGTACACATCAGATTTATTATTTAATAAAAGCCATTTTTTCAAGTTATAACTTTGTTTTTTAAATTTCACAGTAAATATTGGTAAATATCGCATCATGGACTTTTTTTTAATCACGGTATGTGCATTTTCTTTATGAAGATCATTATGTATTCACTCATCTGTCACTGTTATGTTCACATACATGTGCAAACACATGTGATCAGCATTATGACATAAAAAGTGAGGTCATAAAAACAGGGATCTATTGCTCCTCCGGATGAAACCTAACCATGATGTCATCACCACTGACATCATCTTTAACGTTTGACTGAAAATTATTTATCTACTGTGGCCTTTTCCTCTACCACCGTGCTATATTAAACATATTTAATATATTTCATGTGCTAACTTGACGTGAGAATATGCGTGTATCTGACTGTGTGGTGGCTTTGTTCCATTGTTAAAAGTCCACATTGATTTTCTGCTGCTGCATGCAGACCTGCTGTCCTGTGGGCTGTGCACAGTTCCATCATCACTTCCTCCAACAGGCAGGAAACACACCGCAGGAGGAGGAAGAGGAGGAGTAGGAGGAGATGAAGATGGTTTGTCTGTAATTTTAGAGTCTTTTGTTTTGAAATTATTCTCTAAAATAAACTCTATTTTTTAATTTTACATTATTATAATGACTTATTGATGTCATTACGTTTTTTAAATACAATTTTTGGCTTATTTATTTATTTTAAGATCAAAATGTGTGTCATTGCCAGTGCCCCACTTCCGGCTCAGCAGCTGGTCTGGGGTCGTTTTTTTGTTGTTGCAAATCTCTTCTCTTCAACCATGCGTTTGGACAAAGGAAACTGATTCTAGATCAGCTGTCAGGGTTTGACTCTGCCTTCTCATCTGCTCCAATCAGAGCCGCCCACTGAGTCCTGTGAATGTGTGCCAAGTGTCAAACAAGACAGAGTGAGAGACAAACACACAGGAAGTGTCTCTTGGTCTTCAAAATAAGAGTCTTAAAGGGATGACTCATTTAATAAAAACGACGTAAAACGAGACCCTCATGGAAAGAAATAATCTATTAAAAAGAAAAAAAATACTTAAATATAAAAAGTATTTATTTTAGCATGATGTAATTGACAGAAAAGTCCACTCAATCATAGCCTGCTGAAATATACTCTTATTATATTCATATCACACATAAACTGCGAACTAGTAAACTATAAAAACTGAAATTTTCTGCTGCTATTAATGGTACAAACCAGACTTTTTGCATTTCATGTAAACTGTATCATTTTATGTTGTAACTGTTGGATGTATCTCTCAGTTGTTCTGATATAATTTAATAAAATACATTCACCTCAGACTAAATAAATATCACATTGTTCCCCAAGTAAAAATGTTAATTAAACTTTGTAAGAATTTTGATTCACAGAAAGAACTCTGTCCATTTTTTCTTTTGCGTGTGTGTTTGTGAATTGATTATAATGGCAAATATAAGTGTGTTTTACTGCTGTATTCAATAAAGAAACATTTAACAGCATCGGAAAATGTGAACTTGTTGCTTCTATTTATTGTGTTACATAGATAATCTTGTTTTGGAAATCAATGTTGTGTCTTTTTGAGTGATAAACTTCAATTTTCGACACAAGGTTCAGATATACAGAAGTGTATATTTCAGTGGTCCCCTAACTTTTCCATGCCAAGACCCCCAGATAGCACAAGCTTTTGGCCGGGGCTCTGTTTTTGTAAGATGTCTTTAAAAACCCACTGACAATACCACGACATATATAAAAAACAACAACAACAACTTTTCAATATATTTCGTAACTTAAATTAATACAATAATAATAATTGCATTTTAAATAACATATGCAGTATAATTATATTTTATATAAACACTATATACTGTACTGCAGTGTGGCATTCTTACATGCACAATAGAGTGTTCATCGCACCACCACTTCTGTTTAAATAAATGTTTTGCTACATTTTGTCAAGGCTGGACCCTGATTAGATTTTGGTGATCAAAGGTCAAAGGTCACTGTGACCTCACGTTCAATCCATCCCATTCTTGTGAATGCGATATATCAGGAACATCTGGGCATGTTAAGCCCCATAAAAATGTAGCAAACACCTCTGACACACCCACCAAATGAGAGAAAACATGCAGTATCTGAAAGCCTGTTGCACATCATCATTCACTGAACAGAAACAGTGCTGTGTTGAACACCCTTTTGTGCGCACTGCAGCGCAATGCCTTTTTAATATAGCATTGTTTACATACACATTCCAGCTGATTGGGTTACACCTGTGCCAATCCCAAATGAGAGAAAGTGTATCTCAAAGCCTGTTTTGAGGAAACATGTTGTTCAATCTGGAAAACCTTGCAAAATGGTGCACACGTTTTCAGATTGAACATGGTCCAGGATGGAACTTATTTAAAAACAAATGTCCACTAAATTGGTCACTATAACTCAACAATTCATACACTAAATATAACTAAATTTCACACAAATTTCTAAGAGGATAAAATGATGAGGTGATGACATTTTATATCTAAAGGGTCAAAGGTCAACTTCACTGTGACATCAAAATAATTATCTCTCTCTCACTCCTCGGTAGAAATTAGTCTGTAAGTGAAGATAGCATGTTTCGACCTGGAAATTATTCACTAGAATGATACATGTCAATATAGTGATAACTTTTAAAAACACTTAATACTTTTTATTAAATTGATATTCAAAACATTCACTACATATATGAGTTTGGACACACATGGATGCAGGGCCAGCTCTACCCAATTTGGTGCCCTAGGCGAGATCACCCCTGAAATACAATTCAATGACAACAGCCAACTGGGCAATCACGACAGTTTAATTTGAGCAACAACAAACTCAACAGTAACACTCTAGACAGAAAACACTAAGTGAGGGCGCCAGTGGGCATAGAAAATTATTATTAGTATTATTACTATTGTAATCCTGCATGTTCTTCTTCTTTCTTTCTTTCTTTCTTTCTTTCTTCTTCTTCCGAGGAAATCCTACTTCACATGCACGAAAAATGACCAAACTTTGCACCAAGGTCCAGTCCCATGTCAGATTGCCTCAGCTGCAAAAACAGGCCAATAGTCTTGATGGTGGCGCTACAGCAAGCCTCTAAAGTTCAAAATTTTGAAAATTCATAATAAATCAACCATATGTGCTACAGATTTACCAAATTGTAGCCCCAATACTGAAGAAACTTTTGTACATTTAAACCTATTGCAAATTATGAAGTCCATCACTGTTTTTTTCAAAAACTGTAAAACTTATTAAACCTATCTCCTCCCACAATTTTTGCTCAATTGGCACCAAACTTGCTACAGAGCATCTTCAGACTGTCCTACACAAACGACCCACACAGATTTTTGATTTATCAAAAATTGAGCCTACAGTGCATCAAAATGTTTGACTGTAAACGGTATTATAAACATATACTTGCAAATTCTTGCTAAATACATTTTCAATGTTCATGAAAAAAATGACAAAATTTTGGAGTCATGGTAGATGATGTTTGGAAAATATCAGAATTTTATCTCAAAAACTGAATTTTTTACAGCATTTTGAATTTCACTCTCATGCGAACAATTGGAGTCAATGCAAAAATGGCATTTTTAAACATCAGTTTTTCACTTTTGGAGCCAGTAAATCATTGTTAAAAACTAATGACCAACATCTCCATGCTGTCTAGATGCAATTTGTGTATTTTGGGATTTTTGTCTCAATAACTGAATTTTTGACAGCCATTTGAAATCTGCCTTTACATGCTAACAGCTGCTGTCTTGCACACAGGTGACTGGCTTAGTCAATTTGTGAAGCTACAAGTGGTGTTTCCATTTGCCAATTAGCTCAGTGAGATAGGGGATGGTTCTTGGTGTTGAAGGTTGTGAGTTCAAGCCTCAGCTTGTACAACATTTCCATATGAGAAATCTACCCAAACTTTTCACAAAGGTCCAGTCCCATGCCAGATGTTCTCAACTGGAAACACAAGACAATAGTCCTGATGGTGGCGCTACAGCAAGCCTCTAAATTTTGAAAATTCACAACAAATCAACCATATGTGCTACAGCTTTGGAACTTTCACTTTGAAATGTTCTTTTCCATGGCATGGATGGCTGCTGCCTGGCACCCTGATCCTTGGCTTAGTCAATTTGTGAAGCCACACATAAACTGTCACTTGTCAATTAGCTCAGTGAGATAAAAGACGGACTTAAGTGTCAGAAGTCGTGAGTTCGAGCCTCAGCTAAGGCAGGATGGACTTTCAAATGTGAAAGCCTTATGTTCAGGTATCATGCTATGTGGATTAGAGACTGCTAAGATTTAAATAATTATGATTCAGGGAGTTTTGGGAAGAGACAAATACTCTTTATCAACACGTTTCCCTGTTATCCCTTGTCTCTTTTCCCTGTTTATTTGGCTTAGCTATCAGTCAATATGCAGAGTCTCTTGTGCCAGAAATTGTGAGTTCAAGCCTCAACTGATGTAAAATGCACATTAGAATGACACCTTTTTTTCATCTTCCTACACTCTGCTTGTTGCTCAGAATTGCCTAATTTTGCCTAAAATTGCCCGGCCCCGACCATTGCTGCGCAGCAGCTATAATTAGGGCCCGAGCACCGTAGGTGCAAGGCCCTATTGTTTTTGCTCAGACTGCCCAAAAAATGAATCGCATTTTTGGGGGCTTAAACATACTCAAAAACTCACCAATTTTGGCACACACATCAGTCTTGGTGAAAATTTACGTGTCATGTGGTTTTGGTTGGTGGGCGTGGCAAAATGACTTGGCCACGCCCTTTGAACGCCGCCATCACCCGCACGTTTCACCGATTTGCACGAAAATCGGTACACACGTAGATCATGCCCGGACGCACAACAATGTATCTGGGACCCATAGGCTAAACCCAACAGGAAGTCAGCCATTTTGAATTTCGTGGTCATTTTTGGCGTTTTCCACGCGTCGTATTTTAACGAACTCCTCCTACAGGATTCATCAGAACGGCTTCAAAATCACCAACTGTCATCTACATTACTTTGTGATCAAAAGTTATCAAAAGATTTTTCCACCGTCAAACGGTTTGGCTGTGAGGTGGCGGCGAAGTTTGATGTCTCGCCAGGAAACACGAAATTGCTACAAGTTTAGCATTCATGGTCTGATATGCACCAAACTGCACATGTGTGATAGCAGTCCTGCCCTGAACACATCTATATCACAAAATTCCAGGATTGTGATAACGCCCCCTGCTGGCGACAGGAAACAACATGTTTTATAGTTTGATGGCTGCTCCAAGCATGTTACACATATCCACCTCAAATCTACTCAGACAACTCTTCAGACCTTGGTAATGCTATATTGTCAAGATCATGACATATTGTCAAACAGCTTTGCTCTGAGAGTGCGGCGAAGGTTGATGTTTCACCAGCACACAGGAAGTTGCTTTAACTGCCCTGTACATGGTCAGATCTGCCTGAAACTTCACAGGTGTATTAACAGTCCAAGCCTTAACATATGATATGAATTTCAGCAGCGGGCGTGCCTAAATGACTTGGCCACGCCCATTTTTAACAGTATCCCCCATAGGACGTTTCACCGATATGCACGAAAATCGGTGGGCACATGTATCACACCCAGACGGACAAAAAAGTCTCTTGCACCCATAGGCTAAACCCAACAGGAAGTCCTCTATAATTAGGGCCCGAGCACCGTAGGTGCAAGGCCCTATTGTTTTTGCTCAGACTGCCCAAAAAATGAATCGCATTTTTGGGGGCTTAAACATACTCAAAAACTCACCAATTTTGGCACACACATCAGTCTTGGTGAAAATTTACGTGTCATGTGGTTTTGGTTGGTGGGCGTGGCAAAATGACTTGGCCACGCCCTTTGAACGCCGCCATCACCCGCACGTTTCACCGATTTGCACGAAAATCGGTACACACGTAGATCATGCCCGGACGCACAACAATGTATCTGGGACCCGTAGGCTAAACCCAACAGGAAGTTAGCCATTTTGAATTTCGTGGTCATTTTTGGCGTTTTCCACGCGTCGTATTTTAACGAACTCCTCCTACAGGATTAATCATATTGACTTCAAAATTGCTGTGTATCATTTACACTACTTTGTGATCTAAAGTTCTTAAAAGATCAGCTACCCGTTGAGGGGCGTATTGGCTTTTTGGCGTCGAAGTTTGATGTTTCGCCATGAAAAACGAAATTGTTATAACTTTTGCATAAATGGTCCGATCTGCACCAAACTTCACGTGTTTGATAATAGTCCCGCCCTGAACACACGTATGTCAAAAGATTCTATAATTTTAATAGCGCCCCCTGGTGGCGACAGGAAATGACATGTTTTACTGTTTGAGGTGCTGCTCTGACCATCTTGACCATATCTGACTCAAATTTGGTCAGGAAGGCCTGAAGACCTTGGTAATGCTATATTGTGAAGATCATGACGTATCGTCAAACGGCGTTGCGCCCAGAGCGCGGCGAAGTTGATGATTCGCCAATATGCAGATATGTGGCCTTAACTTCAGTGTCCTTGGTCATATCTGCCTGAAACTTCATAGGTGTGTTACTGGTCCAGCCCTGAACATGTCATTTGAGTTTCATGAGTGGGCGTGTCCAAATGGCTTGGCCACGCCCTTTAAACAGCAGCCCCCGCGGCCAGTTTCACCGACATGCATGAAAATCGGCACACATATGTATCACACCCAGACGCACAAAAAAGCCTCTTGGACCCATTGGCCAAACCCAACAGGAAGTCAGCCATTTTGAATTTCACAACAATTTTTGGCGTTTCGCACGTGTTGTATTTTAACGAACTCCTCCCACAGGATTAATCCGAACGACTTCAACATCACTGACTATCATCTAGACTACTTTGTGATCAAAAGTTCTTCAAAGATTTTTCCATCGTTACACGGTTTGCCTGTCAGGTGGCGGCGAAGTTTGATGTCTCGCCATGAAACACGAAATTGCTCTAATTTTGGAATACATTGTCCAATCCTCACCAAACTTCACAGGATTCATAATAGTCCTGCCCTGCACACACCTACATGACAAAGTTCTGTCATAGTGATAGCAACCCCTACTGGCGACAGGAAATGACATGTTTTTGACTTTGCGGTGCTGTTCCCAGCACGTTGACCATATCCAACTCAAATCTGGTCTGAAAGGCATTAAGATATTGGTAATGCTATATTGTGAAAACCAGGATGTTTCATCAAATGGTGTCGCCCTGACGGCGCGGCGAAGGTTGATGTTTCGCCAAAACACTGAAAGTGGCATTAACTTCAGTGTACTTGGTTCAATCTGATTGAAACTTCACACGTTTGTTCACGGTCCAGGCCTGAACATATGCTATGAGTCTCGTCAATGAGAGTGGCTGTAAGGCTTGGCCACGCCCATTAAAGTGCAATACTACCTATAGCAAGGTTTGCCAAAATGCACGAAAATCAGTACACACATGTATCATACCCAGACGCGCAAAAAAGCCTCTTGGATGCATAGGCCAAACCCAACAGGAAGTCGGCCATTTTGAATTTTGCGGTCATTTTTGGCGTTTTCCACGTGTCGTATTTTAACGAACTCCTCCTCCAGAAATAATCCGATTGACTTCAAAACTGGTGTGTGCCATCTAGATAAAGGCATGATGAAAAGTTCTTAAAACAATTGGTCAACGTGGAACGGTTTAGCCGTGACGTGCCGTCGACTTTTGATGTCTCGCCATGAAACACGATATTGCTATAACATGGGATTTAATGGTAGAATCTGCTCCAGACTTCACATGTATGATAAAAGTCCAGGCCTGAACACACCCGCATGACACTCACAAGTCATAGTCATGGCGCCACCTAGTGCGGAGGGGAAGTGACAACGCATCGCTTCCTACAGTGTCAGAAGGGGGTGAAAATTCAGCACCTCATCTGCCGGTCGGCCTCTGGCGACACAGTGGCGGCCGCATCAGGCCCCGAGTTGCGCGGGGGTGTCGAGGGCCCGTTCAACGCTGCTTGCAGCTTTAATTTTATTATTATTTTCCCTCGAGGCCAAGGGGGACTGGCAGCGCGGCGGCGCCCCTCCAGCAGATGGCGCCCTAGGCGACCGCCTATATCGCCTATGCCAAGAGCCGGCCCTGCATGGAAGTAAACTGCAACTTGTGTGGTTAGCAGAGGCATACTACAACAAGAGTGTAATTGAAATTCTATTTATTTATTTATTTATTTTAGCATTTTCCCTCATTATCCCTCCACTTTACTTCGGGGCCCTGGCTACCCCCACTTTAAAACGCATGGTTGCATACTGCACCGTACGGGTCGAAAAGCTTTTATTCTGAAATTCCTGACCGGAAGTCATCTCCATCCCTCTCGCGTGCTTGACTGCGAGCCGTGTCATTATGGTAGCCGTCCCATCAAGCGGCTCGTGAAGCAGGAATCCAGACGGGATTATCAGCGACAGACACCGCCGAGCCGCCGGACGATATCAGCCGACACAACTCACGTCCAGCACCCGGACCGCATCGACGTCTCCGTCCAGACCGACGTGAGGAGAAAGGTAAGCCGTCGACTGTGCCTCTGCAGCCCGCTTGTCATTGACAGCAGCTCGAGGTTTTTTTTTTTTAATGGCCCGGAGAAATATGCAATTACGAAGCGCTCACGTTTATTCTCCGTTTTTTTCAGCGTCGCTCAAATTATTATTATTACAATACGCAGTTTAAAAAATTAAAATGTGGCCGAATGAGGCCTGTAATTATTTGTAAGTCGAACAGTCCGGCTGAGCTGTGCAGGTCGATGTTATCCGGTGGAGGTTATGGCTTATCGCCCCGTGAGCGGTGATTCCCTGCGGCTACCGCACACAGCAGCGTGTGGGCCCGACAGGGCTGCCCACACAGGAGGCTCTCAGTCTGACAATGCGACACGATCACCGCATATGTGTCCTGTTGTTACACAGAGGTGATATTTCTTCGTTATATCTCTCTAATAGGGCTGTTATATTTTTTCATTTAATATCTCTATAATTCTTCCACAGGGACTTTTACACGGCTTTGACTGCTTCCTCCTCCTCCTCCTCCTCCTCCTCCGCTCTCCCGGTACGGTGCAGCTGCAGCATCCATCATCTCATCTCCACACTAACTTGATGACGGAGGGAACCGAGCCTCCTCACGTACCGGCACCGTGAGGCGACGTTCAGGGGCTGCAGGAATTCTCACAACCGCTGTGGCAGCGGCGCGGAGATTTGAAGTGACTGAACTTTTCTTAGTGGGACTTTTCCATCCATCATTCCTGGCAGCTCGGGAGGAGCCACAAAGAGGGAAACCTGCAGCAGGTGGGAACATGGAGTCTTGCTCAGGGGCACTGTTGCCGCATAGAGGAGTGGTGGACTGGAGAGAGAAATGTGGCTCACGAAAGTAGAATTATAGATCATATTTTTCTCTATATTTGTGTGGCAATTGGAGGTCTACTGCAGCCTGGAAATCAACTGCACTCATAGTTGCATTATTGTGTAAAACAGCTGTATTATCAGGTCAGGTTTCCATCATTCTGCCGCCATGATGGTGGGAGCCACCATCACCTCACGCCTCAGGACTACTGCGGTCTAACAGACGTTTCTGTTCCCCTGTGGGAAACAAAAGAGCGGCTGCAGCGTGGTGGTCCTCCAGCACCATGGACTACCACGCCGAGTGCTGCTTCTGCGATCCCGAGGAGGGTCACGGTGGCCCGGACGAGCCGCCGCTCCACAGTATCCACGCCCCGAACCGGATCCGCCCGTCCTCGTACCGAGCCCTGAGGAGCGCCGTGTCCAGTCTGGCCCGCATTGACGACTTCTTCTGTGAGAAGATCGGCTCAGGCTTCTTCTCCGAGGTCTTCAAGGTACGTGATCTACTGATTGAAATACCAGCTGTCAGTGGGTAAAATAAACCTCTGTTGGTTTATCATTATCAAATATTGTGAATATTGCGATTCACAATATTATCGCGATAATATAGTATTAAAAGGACAGTACACCTCAAAATCAGAAAATGCTTTTTTTCCCCTTTGGCCTGTAGTGCTATGCTACAGGTCATGACTTTTGTAAAGAGACACTGGTTTTGAATTTTTCAAATGCATTTTTTGGTGCTTTGAGCACCACAAGTCGACTGCCATTTAGTCCCATTATATAGGACTCACACCAAAAAAATCTAAATGGATAAGTGGCTCTACAGGGCAGGAGAAAAATATGTATTTTTGATTTTGGGGTGAACATAAAGCCACATCAAGGGCAAAAAAGAGAAGATAAAAAATCATTCAAGATCGCGTCTAAATGTCGAGAGTAAAGACAAAATGCTGAAAATAATGTTTAAATGTTGAGAATAAAGTTATTTATTCTCAATATTCATTAGTCAGGCGTAAGAAAAAATAAATCCGAATTGCATTTTGAGAATAAAGCAGAAGACATATTTTAATGTTATTGTTAACATTTTGACTTTTTTCCTCAAAATATGGAATACATTTATTCCCTCTTGTGCCTAACTCTAATACTCTTCTATACAATAATCATCAAAATATACTCAAACCTCTTAAAATGGCACTAAAACATACTGGAATCAGCTTACCTTACATTTTGTTAAGTAACACTTAGACAGGACTTTGGAATGACTGTAAAGATGCAGACTTCCTGAATATAATTTCAAAATAAATCAGGAAATCAGTACAGGACTGTCCCTTAGCTTTTTAAAGTCACTCGTGAGGATGTTTACAATTATCCCTGTTTACTGTTGATCAGAACTGCAGCATCCCTGTTCATTCACACGTAAGGTTGTCAAAAACAGAGATACTTTGATACTTTTTCACAGTAGACCTTTTCAAAGCAGCCATATTGATATGAAACACAGAGAAAACACAGGTAGGGATGCACGATTATATCGGCCTGTCCAGCTATATCTGTCTATATTGGTATCCACATATATTAGCCAGTAAATATCAGCTATATTAATATCTGATTTGACAGATTGTCAAAGTTTTTAATTTGAATTCTTAAGTAAAATGCTCTATAAAAGCCAAATTGTATTTGTGAAGTTTTTTGATGAACCCTATGAGAAAAAATCAATTAATTTGAAGAGTCAGAACTGTTGTTTATTTTGTTGCCATAGTGATGTCAGTTGGATTTGGTTCAGTCAGAGCTGTAGAATATTAAATCATCAGTTTGCACGCCACATCTGAGCCTTTCTTACCTTCAAGTGTGCTGAAACTACACTTTATATCAACTTCTTTTTAAAATGTGAAAATGTGAAATTATCAGATATCTTATCGCTATCAGCCATGAGAAGCTGGTGATTACTGGTTATCGGTATCAGCTGAAAACAATCTGTATTGTGCATCTCTAAACACAGGTGTTTAGAGAGTTAAGGTCTCCTTCCATTCAGGTCAAACAGAATCAGGGCTATTGTGCATGTTGGCTCACTGGCTGCACTAAATGGAACAGGACCTTAATTAGTGTCATTGGTAACACTTGTGAAAAAGGTGTATTCTCAGATGACAGATGAATTCTTCCTCACAGTACTACAGCACTAGGGGTGTCACAATTCTCCAAAATTCCATTTGACTTTGATTTTAAGGCCACAATTTGATACGATTTTTGACTTAAACATTTTTTTTCCCGCAATGACAGCTATGCCATTGTTAAATTACTGAGTGATTTAACGGTCGGCCTCGTGGGTAACCTGGATTGTAATATGTGACGAAGTCTAGACGGCTCGTTTTAGGAGGCAAGTCTGTCCTGGTGCCAGCACACTGAGAGGGCTAGTTAAACGTACTACAAGGAGTTTTTAACTGACTGTGAAATGGTCTCAGTTTAATACTAATACTTCCATATGACCTACATAGACAAACAAAACCATCAGCGAGAAGATTGGATATTTCTATCAGAGGTGCCAAAAGTCCACACATTCCGTACTCAAGTAGAAGTACAGATACTTGTTTAAAAAAGAAACTGGTAAAAGTAGAATTACTGAGACAAGTTGTTTACTGCAGAAAAAGTGTAAAGGTACAGGCTGTGAAATGTCCTCAAAGAATAAAAGTAAAAAGTTGTCCTCTGAAGGACATTTGTACTGACTGTGTCTGTCCAAAACTAACTGAACTTCACCTTTTCTCCACGGACGAGTCTTCCTCTCTGTCTGTTTCAGCTCGTTACGTCTTGTACGTCATTTTCATCTTGTTATGTTTAGGGCTAAACCTAACAATTATTTTTTAAAAGATTAATCTGTCAATTATTTTTTCAACAATTCCATGATTTTTCTATTATTGAATTATATAACAATCACTTTACCTAAAATAAATATCAAAAACTTGTCTCATTAATAAAGAACCATAATGAAGTACCCCCAACAAACCCCAGCAAACCCTCTTGTTTGTGTTTTTTTTCATCCACACAGTGCTGTTTTTGATCTGAAAATCCAGTGAGCAGGAAGGTGGCAATCTATAGTAGTTAATGCCCCCCCATCACTTCCCCTGGAGTGGAGCAGCTCAATCTCATTAAGTAAAGCTGCTGTATGACTACAGTGGAGCTTTGTGTTTCACTGTTGCTGCATGTTTCTGCAAAAAAATACCCTGAAGTAAAGGCTGATATAAATAAAGTAGATAAAAGACAATGTTTTTTGCTTGAAAGTTATTGTTGACAGTGGAAAAGCCTCTCGCACAGCAGTTGGACCATTGTGGGACACGGAAACTTTCACTGGATGCAAGAGGTAAAGAAATAGTTTTAAGTAGGATAGCAGTTCTTAAAACTGACCTCAAACAACAGCTACATTATAGGTTTTACTGACTGTTGAGCAAGATTATAGAATTATCGCAGTCAGCTTCATCATGCATCAGCACACAGATAAGCATCACCACTGGATGAATAGAAACACTGTGGCTGCAGGTAGAAACAGAACAATGCAGGCAGAGACAGTGCTGAGCAGGAGTGCCATAATATCAATATTAAATTGAAAATCGATCAAAATTAGCACACTCGAAATCAAAGGCAGAATCATGATTCTCCCAGAATTTTTTTTTTCTCTACACCCTGCCTATTTTCAGCATCCGGCACGTGTCGGAAGACTTCAGAGACGACACAGTGTAGCTTACTGGCAGTTATATCACACTTGACACCACGTAGACTTTATGAAGAAGCATTTGAAACTGTACATGACAGATCTTTACAGATCGAGACTTGATAGTCTAACAATGGCATAGGAACTGCTGCTAAAAAAAAATATGTTTGGATCGAAAGTCCAACTCAATCATGGATTTGGAGAATCGTGACAACCCCCAGTGTTGAAAGAAATTGTTATTGTTGTGTAGAAATGTCAGCGCTGCAGGTAGACACATGTTTGCAGGTAAAAGCGTTTACTACATTGAGTAGAAATGTCAGTGCGCCTACAAAGTCATTATGTGTAGATAACCTATGTCATCACTGCTGGTGGAAATGCCATCACTGTCATGTGGATGAAGACTATTAGGGCCAGGCATAAGGGGGGGAAATGAGAGGTAAAAGAAATTTAAAATTTAGCATTTTGAGAATAGAACAGAAACAAAATTAGGAGAACTACTCCTGATCAAAAAGTTGAAACGATAAGAATAAAATCAAACTTTAGTATTAGTCTCAAAAAATAAATCAGAGGGTGAGGATGTTTATTTTTTGAATATTTCAATTTTTTTTTCTCAACATTTTGATTATTTTCCTAAATGCAAAAAAGCCCAAAAACTTCCTCCTCTGATTAATTTTTTCTCGTGCCTCGCTCTAATTCATGTAATCGACTTTATTCTCAAACTTTGTTTCTCAACATTTCAAGTTTATTAACAGAAGGCCTTTATGTTTTTATGGTTTGTCACAGCTTTTTTATCGATGCTATGTGAAGTTGCTAAGTTTACAACTGAACAGACCTGGGTTGAGAAGGATACGGTTTTACCAGTGCAAGAGCAAACCGTGTTTGATTCCACAGGTGCATGTAGGTTTGTGAATACGACTGCATTCAAATGTTCATGTGTCCATCCATGTGTCTTTCAGATTTTTCACGGTTTTCTCTGCCTGTCTAACTTAAAGGCAGACCGCCTTTGTATTTCTGGCCGCCACCTGTGTTGAAACTTTGGACAAAAACTTTGAGCTAAAGGCTTTTATGAAGCCAAAACTATTGTCCCTTTTATCAGCAACTGCTCTGGTGCACTGATACGAATCGTGTGCATGCTGTGCGCAGGCTCAGCATTTGAGTGTGGAGGCAGTGAGGGAATGACACATTGACAACTTCAGCAAGATCAAGTTAATTGTGTTTGTAATGAAAGCTGGGACAGCTTATGTCACAGAAGTAAAGCGGACTTGATATTGAACCTCAGTTTACTGTTTGAGCGCCCGTACTTGACAGATCATTTTCCCTGATTTACAGGTTGAATGCTCTTCAGACTGCTGTGCTGCTGGCATCCTACTGCATGCACTTTGTCCATTCAGTCCATTAAAGAGTGTATAACAGTGATCCCATAATAATAAGCCTCCTGTTCATCCTGTCTCCACCTGATCAGACGCAACAAGCTGCAGGAACTTCTGTCAGTTCATTTAGGGACCGTCAATAAATTACTGTTTGAATGACACAAAGCCAATGTTATAGTCAACACCCACACGCTGTCTTTGTGAAAATTACGATTAAAAGATTATACTAAATGGGCAAAAACATATTTGAATAGATAATAATTGTATTTCTTTTCAATAGCTTCCATGTCATGTGATTCAGTGACACCAAATCAATACTGAATTGTATTAGTACACTGCACAAAGAGGACAGACCATTTTCTTTATTGGATTTTAGTGTTTCTTCTTTTTTTATATGAATATATTTATGGAAAACTCATGATTTTATTTACATTTTTTTTGTCTCTCCAGTTTCTTTGTCTGCCCTGAAGTCACTAAGCAAAAAGTGTAATTGAGACTTTCTTTTCAACTTAACTGCAGGGGCCTCTAAATGTGTGTGCCCAAATTGTGTACACCACACTTGTCACTCATGTTCTTCAGCCTTTGCCACCTTTGTCTCAAAAAAAAAAAAGAAAAAATCCAGGGAATACCCTGTTATTGCTCACTTACTTTTAATTTACCATCAAAAGTTGTAGCAGTTTTAGTTTTCCAAAATTTTAGTTTCAAATGTTTTTTTAATTTAGTTTTTTTTAGTTCACTTTAATGTGAATATATTTATGGACAATTCATGATTTAATTTCAATATCAGACTCTGTGCCATGAAGTTGCTAAGCAAAAAAGTTTGTTTGTTTTTTTTACTTAATTGCAGTGGGCTCTAACAGTGCGTGCCCAAATTGTGCACACCACACATAACGTACACATTCTTCAGCATTTGTCACCCTTGTCTCAAAGAAATCCAGGGGAAACCTGTTATTAGTTACTTTTTATTGACTGTGGAAAATTGTAACAGTTTTAGTTTGTCTTGTTTTCAGTATAGACAAAAGATGGTCCAGTAAACTTTTTGTCATAGTTTGAGTTGACAAAATTGAGACTGAACTAAATACAGTCTGAAACTACCAATACTGTGACCCATTCACAATAGTTGAGAAGAATACTTCAGTGCCACCACACAGGACTTGACTGTTTGTGATACTCTGTGTGTCTCGGTACCATCAATACCAAGACAGACTGAAGTTTGATACCGGCTGTAGCTCTGAGCAGCTGCATCATGGTGATGATTTCAAGTGATGCATAATGCACAGGCCTTTACAGCACTGCATTAAGAACTCAGTCCTCATGGGTCCCGACTGTAGATTCTTTAATGCATCGTAATGATGTTTATTTCATTGGTTTTTACATAATGTATACATGTACATACACTGTGTTGGTTCCACACCAAACGCTTTTATGTCACATGTGTCTGTTGCATCTGTGTCGTGTTTTTCATACATGTAGATAAATGTGTGCGTGTTCATAGGTGCATATTTATTGTATGTCGTAGACTGTGTGTGTGTGTGTGTGTGTTATCTGCTTTTGTATGTGAGGTGACTGGCTGATTGGAGGACAAGTTCCACTGTCCAGACTAAGTAGATTACTCACACACCACCTGTGTGTGTGTGTGTGTGTGTGTGTGTGTGTGTGTGTTGTGTGTGTGTTTGTACAGTCTTACTTTTTCCTCTGAGGTAACCTTTATGTGCGTATGAAAATGATCTCCTCCTGACCTCCAAATCAAGACCCCACTCAGCCTTCACACGTAGCAGTTCTGACCATGTACAGTTAAAGGCTTTGTCATGTAAGGTTGGGTATTGCTCATGTAGGGTTGGGTATTTGCTCAGGGTGAGGGTTTATGCAAAGTGGATTCCAGTCCGCATTCCTCTGCTCTTATCTGAAATAGCCAAAGCTTTACACACTCACACCCAGAAACCGAGACGTCAGATCCAGGGGAGCGGTGCTCGGTGTAGAATATGACTGTTAAAGCTTGAAGTAGTTTGAAGAAAATCTTTTACTTGAGCATCTGTAGATAAAAAATATCTCTATATGCAATGAAACATCATACTTAAAGTTATTAAGTACCTTTTGTGATTTGTGTCAGTTTCATGCTTTTTTCTTTTTCTATGAGGGTGTATGCAAACTGCAAACTAACCCAACTACTTCTACAGCACTAACGCTACAGCCCCTGTTGTATTTATTCTGTTTCATATATTGTTGATAAGAGATCTGGGCTGAGATTAGAGACCTCCATAATGACCAGACCCACACTTTTATGTGTTTGTAGTGTTAGGATTTAGCACAAAGCACCACTGTGACACTTGGAGTGAAAGTGATAGTGATCATCTCATCAGAGTGAGACCCAAAAAAGTTGGGATGTTGCTTAAAATGTAAATGAAAACAGAATACAATGATTTGCAATAACTTTTTGACCAATATTCAGTTGAATGCAGTACAAAGACAAGATATTTCATGTTCAAACTGATTAATTTGATTGTTTTTTGTAAGTATACACTCATTTTGAATTTGATACCTGTAAGAAATTTCAAAAAAGTTGGACAGGAGCATGTTTACACTGTGATACATCACCTTTTCTTGTGTTTGGGAACTGAGGATGTTAATTGTTGAAGTTTTGAGAATGAAATCCTGAATCATTCTTTCTTAATACACGATTTCAGGTGCTCATCAGTCTGAGGCCTTGTGCTTCATAATGCACCACACATTTTCAATGGGAGACAGGTCTGGACTGCAGGCAGGTCAGTCTAGAGCCTGAGCTCTTTTACTACGTAGCCATGCTGTTGGAACACATGCACTATGTGTCATGGCATTGTCTCGCTGAAAGACATCGTCTGGATGGCAGCATATGTTGCTCCAAAACCTGTATGTACCTTTCAGCATTAATGGAGCCCTCACAGATGAGCCACTAACACACCTCCACACCATCACAGCTGCTGTCTTTTGAAGTTAGCGCTGGTAACAATCTGGATGGTCCTTTTCCTCTTAAGCCCGGAGGACACGACGTCCATGATTTGTGAAAACAGAAACAGAAACACACTTTTCCACTTTGTGTCAGTCCATCTCAGATGAGCTCAGGCACAGAGAAGTCTGCTGTGTTTCTGGATGTTGCTGATATATGTCTTTCTCTTTGCATGGTAGAGTCTTAACTTGCATTTGTAGATGCAGAGACAAACTGTGTCTTTCTCCTTCATTTACTTTAATGCAGTGTTACTGTTTGTAGATGTAGCTACTTGCCAATCCTCCAGATTCTCCTCAGGGTCCCATTTGTCACTGCCCTCTTCCTTCTGAGTCCACATTTTGGCAACAACATTACTTCATAAATAGAGTAGAATGTAGGAAAACATTCTTTGAAACTAGGTCTCCCAGTTTAGGCTATGATGTCTGGAGGTTAGCAATATGCTGGTCCTGGTCAACCATACTTGATGCTATGTCATCCAAAGCTGGAATGCAGAATGCGATCACCAACAATGGTTTTATGAAGTGTTCCTGAGCCCATGTAGTAATATCCTTTAAAAAATAAAGGGTTCCCAATTTGCCCCATCCATGCTTTTGAACAATTGGTAAACAGTTGACTTGGTAACTGGTGGCACTATCATGACTGGGTATTAAAGGGGCGTCCTCGAAAGGCTCAAAGAGGTGTTTTTTTTAGCATTCCACAACTTTCACAGTGTTTTGTTGCCTCTGCTCTAACTTTTTTGAAAGGTTGCAGGCATCAAGTGCAGAATAAGCGAATTTATGTAAATCAATGAAGTTGATGGGGTTTTTGTGCTATTTTCTAATTCAGTATATAGGGCGTAGCCTAACAAAAGAGAGAGGATCATTTTTGGCAAAGAGTTCTCCATTGCACCTTTGCTATTGGACCCATCCCTAGAACATCCACTGATTGAATGAGCACTAATCAATATAATCAAGATAATGGATCTTAATTCAGTTCCAGATGCACACAGTTGATTATTACCGTTAAACTCAGCCTACTGTTTTCCTGTTAACTCTGCGCTGTGTGTGTGTGTGTGTGTGTGCTGCAGGGCGAGGCCTCAGTAATGGCCCAGTGGATTTGTGCAGATCAGGTGGAGTGATGGGAAATCCAGAAAGCCTATTAGTGCAACGCTATTAATACACACACACACATGCAACACACACACACAGCACACAAACACACAGACACAGTTGCATGCACCTGCAGGCCCCAGACACTGGCTGAACTTTGCAGACACACATTACCAGTCAATGACCCATCCAGTCACATACGACCACAGAGCTGCTGTACCTGCAGCCTGTTCATCTACTGTGACATTGTGATTCTCCACCACACAGGAGGAATCGTTTTAACAAGTGAAAGCTAACCTGGGTCCTAACCCAGTGAAAACATGGGGTGTCCAAATTTTAGCCTACCACTCTAACCAGTCCCTCCAGGGAGTGGTTAGAGTGGTAATGTTGCAATCGCAAGAATTAACGCAAATTCAACCAATACCTGTGAATTCTGCATGGCCTTGCAATTTTGTTCAATCACTGCAACTTTTTTTTGCAGATTTGACACATCATTGTAGCTTCACACTATTAAAATTTCTGTAATCCTGAGCCTTTTTGGTAAGGTCACTTTTATTGCTTTTATTCTCGCTGGAACAAGTTGCCTTTGATTTTAATGAAAAGAAGATTTTCTCTTGCTCCCACAATTTCATTGCAAAAACAATTAAAAACATCACATCATGCATCACAGTTTTTTTTTTTTTTTTTAGAAAAGCTACCATGAAATCAGGCATTTTAGCTCGCATTAATCCCAAGAAAAGATCGCAAAATCTTGGAACGGACTGTTTAACAAATCCTATAAAGTTTATTGAATACTTGAATGTGAAGTCACCTGTCAATGGTCGTATAAAACAGAGCAGTCAAAAATAGAATTACTTGTCTCCAACAACCTGTCAAGTTACAGTTTACATCCATGTCTGTCCACACTCATATAATGTCTGTAGTGAAGACTTTGAAGGAATTTAATATGGAACTGACCACTATATTGACTTGTAACTTTGAAGGACTTTAATAAAAGATATGAAGTGTATTATTTGCAAAATGTAAGTTCTCACTATACATGTGATTCCAGTGAATCTTTTTGAGTAAAAAACATGCTGTCTTCAGTTAGAAACACAGCGAAGTTGACCTTTGACCTTTTGGATGTAAAATGTCATCACTTCATCATTTTATCTTTTTATTTACATATTATTATTTATTTTTATTTATATATCTTATCTGTTATTTTGTCATAATTTGTGAAATAATTCTTGAGTTATGGCCAAAAATATGTTGAGTGAGATCACAGTGACCTCGACCTTTGGCCACTGAAATCTAATGAGCTGATCCTTGAGTTAACCAAGTTTGAAGAAATCCCCTTCAGGCGTTCCTGAGATATCGTGTTCACAAGAGTGGGACGGACATGAGGACACACTGACTTTTGACCTTCCACCACCAAAATCTAATCAGTTCATCTTTAAGTCCAAGTGAATATTTTTTGTCAAGTTTGAAGAAATTCTCTCAAGGCATTCTTGAGATATTGTGTTCACAAAAATGGGATGACCTTATTTAAGGTTTTTGAAAACTTGTGAATCACAGAGGTCTTTCTGCATAGAGGCGTGAATGTGCACAAAAAAATTAGGCTGACCAGTCCAGTAGTATTCAAGATTAGCTGTGGACAAGCTGTAGGTCCAGTGATCATGCACTCACTCACTCACTCACTCACTCACTTACACATGGAAGCGATTTCATGACAAGATTAGAAAAAAAAAAATAAATACAGAGTCATCTTTTTTTTTCCATAACACTTACTTCAACTCCAGATGACCATTATGGGAAATAAAAAAGAGACGCAACCTATAATTTTACAAAACAATCAATTAAGGTTCAAATACAAATTTATCACAAAATTTACAAAACAGTTTTGTACTAGTAATAAAAATTAATCACAACAGTATGTTTATAGTTTATTTTGCTCCAAGAATCAGATTTAGTTAAGATTGATTGGAGCATATTTTAATGGATCAGTATCAGCCAACATAAACCTGGTCAAAATGCAATCCTGTCTTGTCTCTTCTCGTCCAGGAGCCACCACACCTGTCCCCTCACTGCCGCCTGTATCTTGTGACTGTTTTGTGTGAAACACCACGTCTGGTTGTCCCTCTGTGTCTCTGCTTTCTCACTGTAAATCTTCTCTGGTTGTTTTCCAGGTGCAGCATCGGATCACAGGGCAGGTGATGGCACTGAAAATGAACACGCTGGCTAGCAACAAAGCTAATATGCTACGAGAAGTGCAGCTCATGAACCGGCTTTGCCACCCCAATATACTCAGGTAGGTAACAACGTATATCTAAAATCACACTTCCAACATCAAAGGGTGCGCTGTGTGATGCCTGTGTTGTTAAGTCACTGTTCAGGCGTTGTCGTGCCCCTCTGGTATCACTTAGTGTCCTCTCTGTCCACAGCAAGTCGCCATGCTTTCATTGTAATTGACCTTTTATCATTCATGGAGGGTTTTCCCCTCACCAGTCAATAAACGGTGAAACCAGCCAGACTTGACAAACACTGCTAGTAACCTCAAACTATTTTACTAGTCTAGTCTAGTGTAGTTAGGGTGTGCGGTTCCCAGCTGATAGAAAACACTCATCAGCTTTTTTACCTTGAATGAAGTCAAATAGAAGATTTTGAACTTTGGCAGGATAGATTCATCCTAAAACTACTTGTCCACAGAAAAATATAGTAAATATTGCTATTGGAAACCCGTATTAATTTTGACAGTTAGTTTTGAGTAAATCTATTGTAGATTTTATCGACTGTAATGAGTTTAGTTAGTCTAATACATTTCCAAACTCATTATAGATATGTATAGGGAAGATCTAGGAACCTACTATTAACATATGTGCATTTTTCTCTTGTTATGTTACAGTTTGAGGACAGTGAAACTTTACACTTGTTATTTTTAGCGTGTCAATTGATCTTTTAAATTCTGATCTCAGATTAGCAACTCTGGATCCTTCTCTCTCTAATCACTACATGACAGCTGTGTTTTCTTTTAAGCTTGTATTGTATCTCTGTTTAGCAAAATCACACCAGCAGGGGTTACTATGAGGTGAGATTAACGTGTTAGCGAGATATGTTGAGTCTAAAGCCAGGGTATTCAGTGTCACAAAGGTGTCTCTCTCTCTCTTTTTTTTTTTTAAAGTTATGTTTTTGGGCTTTTTTGCCTTTATTAGATAGGACAGCTGAAGAGCAGACAGGAAGGAGGGTGAAGAGAGAGGGGATGACATGCAGCAAGGGGCCGCATGCGGGAGTCAAACCAGTGGCTGCTGCAGAGGACTAACAGCCTCAGTACATGGGGCAGATGCTCTACCAATTGAGCTACAGGGCCGCCCCAGGTGTCTCTCTTTTAACCTGGTTGGATCACCATGGTAACTGATGCTGAGCTCATCGCCTGGTCGGGAGCAGGTTATGTTCTGAGTTTCAGATTAAATCGTCCGTAAAAAGCGCCGCTCTTTAACTAATTCTTTTCCTAACAAAGTTCTTTGTGAGCGATATAGATTATGAACTGACGGAAGACATGACAAATAAAAAGCTGCTGAGCTGTACATTCATAATATCACAAATGAAGGCGCATAATGTAGAAATGTGACATAATGTAATGTACAGCAGCACAAACTGAATGCATCGCACTGTCACAGGAACCTCCATTTGGTGATGCTGAGTCATTTTTTCCTGTTTGCTTCAGCTCATATTAACACTTCAAATTTACACAGTATATCATCCACACACTAAAATAATGATGAAGCAGCTACAGACCACTTTGAATACAGTTTTGGATTGCTGATGTAGCCGCTCAGAAAACTGATTGGAAAATTAATTAGTCTATCCCATCTGCCACACAAAATCTTCATTTGTTTACATTCATTTTACTTCGATGTGGCCAAAAACTGAAGTGATCTCCACGTCTCTGTCTCAGACTGACAGCATTATGTTTAAATCTGCTGTATGAAGTTTAATTGTTTAATGTGCAGTTGTCATGTTAGAAATAAATGGCAGATTGCATTCATTCAATAAGTAATTTTTTGACAGCATTCCTCCTCTCCTGCCTTATTTTTAATGACAGTTGCTTTTTTGCTGTGATATATTTTTTGTATTTTCCACAGCTATTCATTGTAACAACTTGATCACTTTGAGTGAAGTGGGCGGCTCGCGATCACTTTTAGGTTTTAGGTTTTGTTGAGCAGCTCATGTAAAGAGAGCCTGGCTCTGTTGAGCTGCCTTTGTAGTACAGCCCTCAGCTCAGGGTAGCTGAAAAAATAACATTATCTTGTAAAAAATTTCTTACCTTTGCATGAATTTCAGGATGACTCGTGCAGATGTTTCAAGTTTGTTGGGTTTTTATTGGTGATTGTTACTCCACACGTTAAGGGTCTTGTTTAATTTGACATCAAATGTGTAGTTTATGCTAAGAGACTTGTAGGGTAGATCAGTAATCTAATTGTGTGCTTCCAGACTCCCTGCCACACAAACAGACTGGATCTCTTTCCAACTAGTCACTTCCTAACATTTTCGTCTCGTTTTTATTCATTAATGAAAGTGTCAGTGGATTTTGTCATCATACATTACTTTTGATTTAGCTGTTGTATGTGTGATTTTCGTCAGTTGAAAATTTAAACTATGACAAATTAGTAAACCAAATGAACGCTGTTGGAAAAAAGAACAACAGCCTGTTCTGGCATATTATGAAAGATGAATTCAAGACCAGCTGAAGCAACAGAGCAAGAAATCCTGTTTGTGACCATATTTATATCCTCAGTGTGAAGTCAACTGTTGCCAGTAATGTAAAAAGAAAAATGCAATAAGAAAATCTGTGCCTGCTTGTCCTGCTTCTGTGTGTATTTTCTTTAAATACAGATCAGTCTATACAGCCAGCTGGGGTGACATAGTGCTGGTAGGCTGAAAGATAAACTTTAATGTGGCACCTGATGAGCACATCTTGAAAATATTCCATCACTCAGTTCACCCTGCAGCAGTTTCAGATAACCTTTTTCACTACTGTGGAGAAACACAAGGGGTCGCCAGAGTCATATTTCCTGCATGTAGGGTTTTGAAACGCTGGATTTGATCATGTGAATGTCGAAAAATGATTCTAAAATATGACCAACGGTATTTTAAAATCATATTTCTTAACTTCTTCTCAGGTTTCTTGGGGTTTGTGTGCATGAAGGTCAACTCCACGCTCTGACTGAGGTAAAACCATCACTTCCGTGACTCTTTTTTTAAGTTCTGTCAGACTTCTTTAACTTCTTGAAATGTCTCTTTTTTTCTGACTTTGAGTGTCCCTCTTTCCTTCTCTTTAGCCTTCCTCTTTTCTCATCACATAGCCTGCATACGGGGCACAAAATTAGCAGCAGCCATCAGCCAAATGCTGGTAAAACATGCGGCTGGTACATTTGTTTCACTCATCAGCCAACAAAAACACAATGGTTATCTACTGAGTGGCTGCTAGCCATTTGGCAGGTGGTAAAAAATAATTTTGCACCTATACATACATTTGCATATCTGTAGCAGTAATGGATAAAATAATCAAAACACCACACCAGACTGCCTATTACATGATGTGCAGTTGTTACCATGGTTACCACAGAGGCATAGTTGAACATAGCCGTCCTCACCAGCAGAGGACTCTGTTTACTGTAAACTGTGCTGAACGGTTTCATCTGTTTCATCAAACATGCAGTTCCTCAGGAATTATGCAGAAAATAGAATAATTCAGGAGATTGTAAAATACTTTTTACAAATTTATGGTCAGAGCAGTGATTGCATTCAGATCCTTTGCTTAAGTAAAAGTATGTAGTATAATCAGGAAAATATAAAAAGCATTTGGTGCAGAAAAAAATAAATATATATATGATATCTTAGGATGATTATGACTTATGTACCGATGAAAAATCAGGATTTTTCAAATGGAGCACTTTCTATGAAGGTGATGTCTATGTCTGTGTAATGCACATTCATAAGACATTGTAATGCATTTATAGGGCTTCATAAAACTGTAAATCTTTATAAAAAAAACGGATTATAATTTTTTTTTTCTTAAATGGAACAATGTCTTAAAAACATCACACAGTCGCTGTCACTTCACTTAAAACGATCGACATTCCATGTCAATAACTTTCTAATCTGTTATGGCAGGTTAGAGCAGTTCTCTGTGTCTTTATAACTGGCTAGAGTCATGGTAGTTATAATGCGCTGTGTAACCCAGGACTCAGATTCTTCTCTCAAACACTGTGTCAAATTAGCTTGGAGCTATAAAGCATTATGAATGCTGGACTTAAAATACATTATGTCCATCACTTATAATACTTTATAATCATGCACGACAACTTACAACAAGATTTATAAACATTTATTAAGATGATTTTAATGTACTGACAATGCATTATAGACATGACCGTCATAAAAAAGTGTTATCAAAACAAATGAAAGTAATTAAACGGGAAAAACAACATATCTTCATGTGTGAAGCTGGAATGATGAAATGTTTTTACATGAAATATGACTTAAACAAGTGACTCTTTGATGTACTTGATGAGTTTTGTGTGCAAAAATCTTAACTTGTAAATTAAATAGGAAGTAAAGCTGTCAGATAATAGGAATTAAGTCATTAAAAAAATACATTTCCTTCTAAAATGTTGGAGAAAGTGTCATGAAAAGAAAAGTACGAGCAGTGGCCACACTACAAGAATAGGAGCGCACAAAATACACTGTGAGTGACAAACTCAGTTTTGAGCAGCTCAGTGTTTCGTAAAAAGAAACTCAACAGTGTTTAGGCTCACTGTTCCCTCACTGAGTTCAAAGAAGATTAAAGCATTTTTACCACTAGTCACCACTTCTTAACATACAGTAACACAGAGGGTGGTATCCATGGCAACACCATAAGCTGTGTTTGTAATAAATGACTCATGCGTTTGCTATGCAGGTGTTGAATCTGTGTGTGCGCTGACTGTCGGTGTGTTTAACAGAAGCTGAACTGCAGATGTGTCTGACCCTCCCCTGTCTTACTGTCCGCTCTGTATTTTGTCTTCTCTGTAGTATATAAACGGAGGGAACCTGGAGCAGCTGTTGGACAGTGATCTGTACCTGTCGTGGGGCGTCAGGATCGGCCTGTCTCTGGACATCGCCCGAGGGCTGCAGTACCTTCACAGCAAGGGCATATTCCACAGAGACCTCACCTCCAAGGTACAGCGTGCAGGATGACATGATTAGAGGGGGTCACGGGGCGTCATCAGGGGTGGGAATCTCACGATTTGATTCTGGTTCTTTGTTTCACTGTTCAATTCAGAATCGACTGGCGATTCACCTGTGCCTGCTGCAGTGGGGTTTTTCTATTCGTTGCTATGTTGTCATTGGCCCGTTTGCAATCTGATAATCTTATTGGCTCCAAAAATGCAGATGAAAAGTTGGATATTAATTAAAATTGTATGCAGTACTCAATTATGAGTAGTAGTAACAAAGTAGATTACATTGTGCTTATGGATACTGTTGTGTGCGCTTGGATCACTTGCACACACCTGGTTCATGGCTTAACAATAAGGACTGCCTGCTTGCCCAGGGCAACTAAAATGCCATGTTGGGCTGGTAAATCTATTAACTCACTTGACCAACTGGGCAAGTGGTAAAAAGGAATTAAACTATTGAACTGTTTTGATAATTAATTAATGATAAAAGTAAGTGCAAGAAAAACTGGCAGAAAATGCTGTTTTCAGCCTCCCATGTTAAAGTTTCCTGCTTTTATCTGTTTATGAACATATTAAACTATTAAACTGAGTATCTTTGGGTTTGGTCTGACAGAACAACTTGAAGACATCACCTCGGACTTTTTAAAAAACGAATGAACGTTTCTCATTATTATCTGACATTTAGATTAAACATGACAATTAACTTTAGTCTTTGTCGTTATTTGCTAACTGCTAATAAATAAAACAGGAGCAAGTGAAAACTGACATCAAGCAAACAGATTTCTGACCCACTTTTTTGGAAAAAAAAATGAACATTGAACCCTGTGGTTTTTACATGCATGGATGATTTTGAGACTAACTAAACACTGTAGGGGAGCCTCATTTCTTTCTCTTTATCAGTCTTTATCAGCATTTAAATACTGATTAAGACGTTGATTACTGTGGCAACAGTAGAAGCTTCGACACGTCCATTAGCCCTACGTAATTAACTAACATTATTTCAAAAAATGGATTTTTGCCATTTTGTTAATTGAATAGAAGAACCGCAACTTCATTTTTTACCTCCCACCCTTAATGAGGATCATTTTTTACCACAAGTGATGAAATCTGGTGACTTCTGCTGACGTGCAAATCACAGCTTACTAATACAGAAAGGGTGTTTGAGGTTTAACTATCAAATGTTGGGTATGGTACAGTAACTAAAGGTGTTTACTCAACCATTCTAACATTAAATACTTACAAAAACTAACTGCGCATAGAGACCATTCTGCAGTAAAGTATAGTCTGCTGCATCCCTTGCTGTTGTTGTGTAAAAATCTTTCTTCCTGTCGCCTGTTAACACAAATAAGAACAGGAAGTGTTTCTAATCTGAAAGTGTTTATATCCTGTGATACCGAACAGGGCTGGACAATCAGGAAGCTAAACACAACCTGGATTGTTCAGATGCTGCCACTCAGCCCCCTCATATACTGTATATAGCACTGCTGTTAAAACCTCAGAAACTCTTCAGCACTGTGTGAAAAAATGAATGAGACCAGTGTGGTATCACAGAGAGGGGTGTCAATTGAGACTCCAGAAGAAAAAAAACAAAAACAAAAACCAAAAAAAAAAACGCAGGGTCATCATCAAAAAGTTGAACTACATTACTTTAACATCGTGATACTTGGATTATGTTACTGACTACATTTTTTAACAGGTAATTCGTAACTTTATCAGAATGCATTTTTAAAGCAACCCTCCCAAGCCTGACTATGCTCAACGTTAGCTGCGACCCAGTGCTACATCATCCGGCAAGGTGGTGCAGTGGCCAATCAGATACTTGCTAACAGACATTCCAGGTGGATTACTTTGTAACTTGAGTTTGGAACAGAGGGCTCATGTTACAGAGTGATGTATTCAGTTACAACCCAGACAAATCAAACCAAAACTATCTGCTTGGTTAGACTAAAGGTCAGTGAGAGAAATGTTTTTTGTGCTTTGAGGTGTGTGTAAATTTGAATTGGCACGTTTCTGACCTCCTGACTCTTTTCCTGTGCAGAACTGCCTGGTGCGCTGTGATAACGGCATGTTCACCGCTGTGGTGGGAGACTTCGGCCTGGCAGAGAAAATCCCTGATTACAGGTCGGTGCGGTGAAATCCAGGATCTTTCCTCTGCTGCAGTCTTAGAACAAAGAAGCATGAAAGTCTAATTTCATTCTTAGCTGGAAAACACTGTGAGACTTACAGGAAGTCTATATGTGACAAGCTGTTTTACCATTTAACTGTTAATATGTGCACTTGTGGATTAAGCTGACTTTAAGGAGAATTTTGGTTTCTTTGCAGTGATGGTTTGAAGCAGCCTCTGGCCATCGTGGGCTCCCCCTACTGGATGGCCCCTGAAGTTCTGAGAGGAGAGCTGTACGATGAGAAGGTAAACCTGCTTCATCTTTGGTTCCTGCATAGTTTAAAAAAGAGCTGAAACGTTAGTCTGTTTGCACAGTTTAAGGCTGTGAAGAAGGGATGATACGATAAAAAAAAAAAAAAAAAAAATCTTATTTATATAGCGCCTTTAAAATCAGAGTTTACAAAGTGCTTTGACAGACAATGCTAAAGAGCAGGATACCCAGGAGGCAATAAGGCCAAACGGAAGCAAGAAAAACTAAAAGACACTAAAACATTGTAAAACACGGTAAAAAAAATTTAAAAAATAGTAAAAGTGTGAAGAAGAGGAAAACAAGAAAAACATGACAAGATGACATCACATAATGCCAATATAAATAAGCACAAATAAAAAGAATAAGATTTAAGTATATATGTTATCTGATATTCACTTATTTATGTTTCATATGTAGACTTTTATATGTTTCATAGTCTATGTAACACTGTCAGAGAATATGTAATATGTTGCTGTGGAAATAAAGTTCTGATTTAGAGGAGAAAAAAACATTTGGTATTGTCTGGTATGTGCAAAAAATGTAAGTTTTTGTAATTACAATTAATCGATTAAATTTTACCAATAAGCAACTATGAAGCGACAAGCAAACTAATCAGTGTCCTCTGGCTGCTTCTTCTTTGGTTTCTGCACAGCTCTCACACACAAACCGTTGGAGGACAGTACATAAAGCCATACTGTGTGACTTCTGAAAGAAGTAACACATCCTTCCTCCCACAAATGGTTCTCCTACCTGGAGATCCATCTCATTTCTTCACTTCTTCTTCACAGAATGCAAACAGTGCAGCTGTTGTACATCACTCACACGCGAGCTGCAATAATCTGGCATTTGAAAGTGTATCAGTTCATTCATGTTCTGTATTTTTGCTGGTTGATGCAGGACAGTGGAGATAATGCATTCATAGTATCAGCCATTGACTGTATATAAAGATGATGAAGCCAAAACATCTGGATCATAAACCCTGTACCCTCCATGTTAGAGATGGACACGGGCCAAACCAGGGGTCTGCAACCTTTACGTGGCAAAAGACATCTGAAGCCACAAATATTAAATTCTCTGTTTTCCTCAGACTTTTTTTGGGATTTGGCATAGCTAGTTTAGGTAGACTTAAGACTAGCCTCTGACAAAATTTAAAGTATAGGGCACCAAGCAATAGATGTAGGTTATAACGCACAGTTTAGTTGATGAAATATCAAAACAGGTCTTTTTTAATGTGGTGTATAGGCTCAACTTTTTACAGTTGGAGAATGTAAGACTCACGTTAGGCCTACAACGATGATTAACGAAAATTAAAATCTTTAATAAGTGTTATTTATTTAGTCATATTTTTTGTCAAGAGCCACATGAAACCGTTGGAGAAGAGCCAAAAAGCCGCATTTTTCCCAAAGATTGGTAGATTTTAGGTAGTTCCTATCACACTGATGTTTGTTCAAGTGTTATTTTTTTCTGATCAGTTTGGTTTTAATTAGTTATTTGAATCTGTAAAATGTTTGACATCATGATTGATGGGATGATATTGGGATATTTTGGCCTCATTTGTGTTCAGTGGGAGGAAGTGGAGACATGCTTTCCATCTTTATTTACAGTCAACGGTACCAACAAAGAAATATGAGTTATGGAGAGCTGAGCAGTCATCAAAAAAATACCCTTTACTTTCAGATGTACAGAAAGAAGAAATACAGAAATTGGGTTCTTAAAAGAAGAATATTTTTTGGCCATTTCAAATGAAATTGCAATGAAATTAAGCTGTAGCATTCAGGTGAAAATCATTTTAAAATTCTGCCCTTTGTCTCAGCAAAGTTTAAGTTAGCCCTGGTGAGTTTTATCGGGCACTAAAACAAAATTAGGTTGTGAACTGGAACCTGAAATTTGTGAGATTTTCAAGTATGTTGTGACACCTGTGCACTGGCACAGCAGCTTTAACCCAAAACTATTCATATTTGTGCTAATCCTCCACTTCCAGATGGTTTGTGATTACTGCTGAGCGAAATCTAGTTTGAAGCCTAACCTGTGTGTGCATGATCAGAGTGAACATCAAGGACACAACTGACGCACACCTCCTCTCCTCTCCTCAGGTGGATGTGTTTGCGTACGGCATCATCCTGTGTGAGATCATTGCCCGGATCGAAGCAGATCCTGACTTCTTGCCCAGGACGGAGGTAGGAGTCTGCTGCAGCTCACTGTCAGGGAGTGTGTGTGAGTGATGTGTCTCTCCTCACTGACAGGAACATGTTCATGGTCCATCAAATACTGTGTTGGGGAAAAACAGTATTTTCTGTCAATGTTCCAAACTGCTCTTTAGGGAAGAGCAGACAAGGACACTAGTTGTAGTTTGTTGATCCAGATAAAACTCGTCTTCAGTCTGAAGTGAGAGGACGTGACTCGTTCAACACTGAAGAGGTGTGTACTTGTGTATACAGAAGAGTATCAGGGCCAGGCATAAAGACAAGAAAAATGAGAGGAGGAAGATTTTTATTATTTTGCATTTTGAGAATGAAGTCAAAATGGGGAGTTAAACTCAGATGCGAGGAAAAAAGTTGAACTGTGGAGAAAACAGTTGAAATGTGGATAAGAAAGTTAAAATATGGAGAATAAAGTCAAAAATTAAGTTGAAATGTGAGAATAAAGTAAAAATCAAGTCAAAATGTGGAAAATAAAGTCAAAAATTAATTGGAAATATGGAGAATAAAGTCAAAATATAGAGAATAAAGTCAAAATGTGAGAATAAAGTAAAAAATAATGTCAAAATGTGGAGAATAAAGTCAAAAATAAAGTCAAAATGTGGAGAATAAAGTCAAAAATAAAGTCAAAATGTGGAGAATAAAGTCAAAAATAAAGTCAAAATGTGGAGAGTAAAGTCAAAAATAAAGTCGAAAATGTGGAGAATAAAGTCAAAATAAAGTCAAAATGTGGAGAATAAAGTCAAAAATAAAGTCAAAATGTGGAAAATAAAGTCAAAATGTGGAAAATGAAGTCAAAATGTGGAAAATAAAGTCGAAAATGTGGAGAATAAAGTCAAAAATAAAGTCAAAATGTGGAAAATAAAGTCAAAATGTGGAGAATAAAGTCAAAAATAAAGTTAAAATCTGTAGGATAAAGTCGAAAATAAAGTTAAAATGTGGAGAATAAAGTCAAAGTGTGGAGAATAAAGTCGAAAATGAAGTCAAACTGCCATTTCGACTTTATTCCCCGATTGCAAAATAGGAAAAAATTCCTTTATGTGGCCCTAAATCTCCCTCTTATGTGTGTGTAAGGTGTAATACTGTCTTATACATACTTCATTACACGAGTCACTGAAACACTTGTGTGCATATGTGTGTGTGTGTGTGTGTGTGTGGTGTGTGTGTGTGGTCATGACTGTGTGTTGTGTGTGTGTGTGTGTGTGTAGGACTTTGGTCTGGACGTGGATGCATTTGAGAACACTGGTTGGGGATTGTCCACCTGCGTTCTTTAGCCTCGCTGTCACCTGCTGTAATGTAAGTACACTCACACGCGCACACACCGTACCATTAGTCATCAGACATAAATAAGGTTGCAAAGTTGTAAAATGCTTTCAGTTTCAATGTCACTCACGTCTGATGCCATCATGGAATACTGGACCTCTCTGAACCAGTGTTTCCTTGTTGAATGACTTTTAAAGATGTGAAGATACTCGTCATCAGTGTTATTCTGTGTGTGGGTCTTTTTTCTTGTGTTGTTTTCAGATGAGTGCAGAGAGGCGTCCCTCATTCTCGGACATTGTCTTCACACTAGAGGGCATGGAGAGAGAAGAAGAGGGAGTGAAGCCCATTGCACTTGGTAAAAGGATTAAATTTCTTTCTCTCCTTCTCTTGCTTGGATATTGAACATTAATTAAGGGATATTTGGTGCTGGAACCCTCCTCAAGAAAGAACCCTGAGATCATGTTAAACCAAGATCCGTTTAAGTCCTTGATCATGTCTGTTGATAATGAGCTTTAGTTTGACTTATTTCCAAACAAACTTTTGATAAAAGTAGCACGAACCACTTGACACAGAGTAACCTGTGTATATAACTGGACTCGGGTTAACACTGCATGGCAGTACTGTATTAGGTCCAGGGCCCCTGGAGTCATATTCCACTTCTCCCACATGAAATGAAATCACATGACTGTCTGAGATGGATTTCCATTTTTAGGTTTCCAGGTTTCCCCTGTAAAGTTAGCTCACTTCAAGGCTGACTAACACCTGCCTGTTGGAGCCGAGGATCTTTAGCCAAGTCATGTGTCATTTTTGCATGAACTGAAACAAAGACACCTTTCTCAAACCTCTTCAACATTAGCGTCACCAGTAGCATATGACACCAATCACACTGACTGCATAAGAATTTTAAAATTCTGTGAAAATCTTCAACCCTAATCCAGTGTCCATGCTACCGGTTCCATTATGGAAAGTTTCCACCACAGGGACTATAAACCTTCAGAGGAGCACAGTGTGTTTCCAGTGGAGGGACCGAGGTCTAAATTAAGTTCGAGGGCCACAAGTTTATTTCCCAAAAAGTCTCTGCTCAGGGGGTCGTACTCTCCAAAAGCACAGGAACTTTGGGGGTGGGGCTTGCAGTGCTGAACATTTCAAAATAGTTGAGCACACACAGCATTTTATGTCAGCCAGCACAGTATAAGGAAATGTAGGTTCTTTTTAGGTACGAATTTCCCATCACGTGGTCCTTGCTGTAGATACCTGTTGATGTGTTCACACAGAAAGTGTAACAAATTTTGGTCTGGTGCAGGCAGTGAGGGTGTGTGTTTGTCTTCAGGTCACTCAGGAGACTCTGGTTCTTTCTGTTATTTCCCCCCAGTGTCTCTTCTTCTTCCCCCTCTCCTCTATATATATCTGTACGTTCCTGAAGTGAAGTACATCAGATCAAAACCGAATCGGACTCGGGGTTATATACACTGTCACTGGCAGTACTGTATTAAGGTACAATTATTTAGTGACTAATTTTGGTGCTTTTTAAAATAATCAGTAGCATAGGGATACTAGTAGGGCTGAACTGCAATTATTTTCATGATCCATTAATCTGTCAGTCATTTTCCTAATTAATGGATTAGTTGTTTGATCCATAAAATGTCAGAGAATGGTGGAAAATGTTAGTTTCCCAAAAGCTCAATGTCATGTCCTGAAATGTCTTGATTTGTCCATAACTGAAAGACATTCAGTTTACTGTCAGAGAGGAGTAAAGAAAAACAGAAAATATTCACATTTTAGAGTCTGAAATCAGATCATTTGGATATTTTTTTTTCTTTAAAAACTGACTCAAAACAATGAACTGATTAATAAAACAGTTGGCCATTAATTTAATAGTTGATTAATAATCAACTTATAATTGTTGCAGTTCTAGCTGCTAGCACTGGCTACATGTCACTTCTAAACTACGGTGGTTTTGTAGTGCCAGAACGGGCAGTAAAACAGTTATTGAGTTATTGGGTTATTGGAATAATGTTTTAGTGGAAACGACCTGTTGGTAAAATCATAATGTGTAGTTTTGGAACCATTCATAGAATAATACACGGGCACTGTGCAGGGCAGCTCTATAATACATTATATATTAACGTTTGAGCCAATAAATATAACTATAGATTAACCATTTGCCCTCATGCGTGTGAAACTGACATGAAATAGTTCAGATTGTAAATGTATTTGGTTCACTCTGTGGGTCTCATGGTTTAAGATGAGTTTTATTCACTACGTAGTGGAGACGGCCCCACAACATGGCAGCATGATACCATCTGCTGGAATAGGGTTGTTTGTCAAGTTATAAGCAGTTTACAGGAAGTGACAGTATGTACAGAATGTACATTCCACCAGAAGGGAGGAAACAAGCTTCCTGAACTGCGTGCTAAACCAGTGGCAGTGTGTCTGAGATAGCCAGTGTCAAAGTCTGTGTAATTATAATAGCAACGAGGTCCTGTTATCAACGAGGACACAACTTGTATTGTAAAGCCACAGACTAAAAGGGGAGAGTGGTTGGAGATAGGTATGGTGTAATTTCAGGGGAACTGAGCTCTGCTTACAACACAACAAAAGGTTAATTCATGGAGGTATGTTAATTATTGTAAAAAGCTGACTCACAACAGAGACACTCAAATTAAGAATATCCAAAGAATCACACTAATATAAGAATTAAAATAGAAGGAAATATAATATGTTCTTCCACACCAGGGTTAACCATTGTGGACACTCTGTTTCTGATCTACAGCATCGAGTATCAAACCAGTATCGTTTTTATCTCAAGTATCCTTTTGGTATTGAGTATTCTGATACTAAACTTGGTGTCAAAATCAAAATGTTATTGAAACAACTGCAGCTACAAACCAGCTCGTTTTTTATTTATTGTGCTTCAATATGAAGTGACAGAAGAAAGCATATGACAGATGAACTGACAACAAAGTCCAGGCCTTATTCTTGTATAGTCTCAGGCAAAAATAACGCCTAACACCAGTCAGCAGACTAGTTTGCCTAATCTGTATGGGTCTTTAGAACCTTTTAGTTCCTTCAGAAGTAGTTCCTGTGCCTAAAAGTTTCCAGCACCTTGGGTTGAAACACAGCTTAACACTATTGCAGCATGTGTTACCCCATTCCTGGTGTCCTTTGTATTTTTCTTAGTCTGTCACATTCTGGATCTTGTTTATTTTCCACCTCTCTTACGTCTTTCTACCTCCTTCCCTCGCTCAGAGCCCGTGGCGGTTGATGTCAGCCCATACCGGCGCCGCAGCTCTCCTTGTCACCTCAGTGACCACAGCCAGCAACGGCAAGGCTTGGCGAGGAGCCAGTCGACATGTTACCCCCGGCAACCCTAACCCCTCCTCTCCTTGGGACACCCGCACGGGTCAACCCCTTCTCTCTCAGACAGGACCTGAACGGGGGGCGGTGTAAACTCCTAGACACGCCCAGCAAGTCTGTCATCTCCCTGACCTTCACCCTTCCGGCGCTTCGCGACCCATGCACCTCCCCCCACCTTCACAGAGGGATGCCGGGGACACGAGCACTGCCAAGGAGGTGTCAGTCGCTCCCCTGTACCCCAGAGCTCAGCCGGACTGTAGCCCTGTCAAGAGACATGGAGGAGGAAAAGGATGAGGACATCAGATTGGCAGAAATTAACGGAGAGACAGGGGACAGTATGGAGGAGGACATGAGGAAGACGACAGGTGTGTTAGAACAAGTGGATGAAAAGTTGCAGGCGGAGCACATGGAGGTAAGCGAGAAGAGAGAGCTGTTGAAGGAGGAAGATGGGACAAGAGATGATTCGGGTCTTCCTGTGGAGCTGGAGATGGTGTCTCTGGAGCGTCTGGACGAGGAAGAGGAGGAGGACGAGGAGAGCGTGTGTCTAACAGAACCCATGGACTGCACCAAGTCTCCAGAGCCCGCAGAGAGAGTCTTGGACTCCACACCTGGAAGACCCATGCTCACTTCTACGTCCTCTTCCTCTTTACGAACCAATGGCTGGAGACTTCCCATCTCCAATGGACCGCCCTCCTTGCCTCCTCTGCCACGACTGAACAACAACAACGGCTCAGGCCTTGTGATTGGCCAGCAGATCCAGTGGGGTGGAGGAGGGCGGGCTAATGGTTACAGCGGAGCCCAGGTCCTGTCCTCTGAACCTAGCGGCCCCTCTGAGCAGGATGAGGTGCTTTCCTGTCCAGGTTGCTGCCTGGTGGGTCTGAGTTTCCCCTCGGTGTGCCTCCGTGGTTCAGCTGCTGTGCCTGCCCCCCGTCGGAGGGCTTCGTTACCACGGCAGCGGCCCTACCGGAACCTCAACGGCCCCATAAGTGGTGGCAGCACTTCCTCATCAACAACAGCTGCCACAGCAACCAAAGCCCTGCTGTGTCGCAGCACAAATGGACTGGTAGTGGGCGGGCCCTCAGTGCCATGTGAGCCTGGCCGGTCCCTGCCAGAGGCCCAGACATAAGCTGGCCCAGTGGGGATGTGGTTTTGGACTTGTAACATGCACCAGCACTAAATGCTAGCAGACTAACATAGCAGCACAAAATGTTGCTTTGCTAATACTGAGAACCCAATCCTGAGCCCAGCATCTGAGATGTGTTGTTAATTCTGTAAAGTCACCGCAAACAGTAGTAATTGATGATTAGAGCACCACCTGGTGGGCTGGAGGGTCAACACAAGTCACTGTGACAGTGACAGTGAAGACCATGGTGGTGTAAAGACGGGCAGAGTTCAAACACAGTGGGCTGAGCACTGAATATTCAGGGTCAACAACACATCACTGCCGCTGGAATGGTGCCGATCCAAACAGAGCAGCTAGTCTGACTCACATGGGCCTTTTCCACCAAGATGGAACCAGCCACGCTGCCGTTTCAACTGTTCAGAGCATTCCCACCAAAAAAATAAATTGGTTTGGAAACCAAAATGTTGAGAGGTTGCTCACTGCAGAGCTAGTGGGTGGGGTAAGATATTCATACCCTAATCCTACCCAATCACAAACCTTGGGTGGAGCCTCAATAGATTCAGAGAGGTGGACCTGGACTAAGCTAAATTTGGCTCTGCAGCGAGCACTACTTAAAAAAGTTGGTTCCCAGCTGGAACCAAAAAATAGCAGCTAGTCTGACTTACATGGGCCTTTTCCACCTTCCCATTTGTGCACCTCTGCTGATGACATTCTTGACCACAATGGTTCCACTCAAAACTGGCAGAAATTTGAGCTGGTTTGCCAGATCGCACCAAGGTTCCAAGAGTCTTGAATGGAACCACTCGATTGGTGGAAAAGGGCCTAAAGTAACACACGCCCCATCTCTCTTGAACCAAATCAAGCTGAGACTCAGTCTGTACTCAACTGTGCAGCCTTCAGTTATGGAGGCTGTCATGGAAACATAGTGTGTGGCTGGTTTAACTAGCTCAGTAGATGGGTGTCTAGCTCGGGTCTTATTTCCGTAGTTATGGCTGTCTTTTCCATTCATAATCAAAACACAGCAATCACCAAGTTCGTCGTTGACATCTGTGAACATGGTAGCATGATAAAAAAAGAAACCCTGCTGTTAATCAAGGAAGGAAAAAAAGATGGTGGACAGTAAAATAATGACCCAAACTGCCCACTGTAAATAGTCACAGTTTACAGACTAACCTCCTGTTTCAGTTTCAAACCTCCTTAATAGTTTTGCATGGCAGCCCTGGCACTGCACTGTTAAAGGGATAGTTTGAATTTTTTGAATTGTGTTTGCATGAGGTACTTCTCTGTAGTCAGTGTATTACCTACAGTAGATGGTAGTCGACATGCCCCCAGTTTGGAGTACTGTACAGTGGGAAACTAAGCAGTGTACTGCTGTGGACAGGGTCAGCAGCAAAATGTATTCTATACATATACCTAAAAAATCAATATCAGTTTAAGTGTATTTTACACCACTTTACCTCGCTGTCAGACAGACTTTTCTGATGGGAAACCGTCGTTTATAAGGCAGATATCCCTCTCACCACCAGGATCCATTGATAAAAACACCATTTTACCTCGCAGAACACGGGGTTTGCTGGTCTACCACTGCCTGGATCTGTTATTTTCTTTGTGCTATTGTGTGACTTTGGGGTTCTAAAAACTTAATTGAGCTTCACTGAAGTTACACAGTAACACAAATAAACTAAAAGCAGTGGTAAACCAGCAACCCCTCGTGTTCTGTGAGTTAACATGACTGATTTCAACAATGGAGAAAACGATATCTGACAGCAAGGTAAAGTGAACATATTCTAAGTATGGTATCCACTTTCTTAAATGGATCTAAAAAATCAAGTAAAATACATTTTGTCCACAACAGCACATTGCTTAGTTTCCTACACCAGTACTCCTGCTGCTTCTCCAAACTAGGGGCGTGTCGACCTCCATCTGCTGTAGGTAATACACTGACTATGTATATACAACCACACTTCAAATAATCCAAGCTATCCCCTTAAAAAGAAGTCAAATGTGGAAGGAAGCCCCCAGGTTTGTCAAGGTGCTTTGTAAAAAAAACAAAAAAAAAAACTAAATAAAAAGATGGTGGACAGTAAAATAATGACCCAGACTGTCCGCTGTAAACATCGGTCAGTTTACAGACTGACCTCCTGCTTCAGTTTCTTTTGTTTGTCATGGCAGCCCCGGCCCTGCACCGCACTGTTCGGCCCAGGTTCTGTAAGGAGTGAACAGGAAACAACAGATGTGAACGGGGTTTATTCAGCCAGCACAGTGTGGCTGCAGGTACATCACCATGTGTAAAAACACTGTTTTTGATTCTGTTTAACTGATTAATGGTAGCTACATGGGGAATATTTATAAAATTAATAAAGATGATTAACTTCCTACATTTTTATAGCAGCTGACCTGTCTGTATGTGTGTTTTGTGAGAGAGAGAGAGTGTGTGGGAGAGACTGATATCCGTTGCTAAAGGAGGAACTCTTCCTGGTCTTGTTATGTAAATTCTTTATTTTTGCACTTGAGTTTGGAGCACTTTGCAGTAAGACACCAGGCTTTTACTAGATGGTGCTTTATTTAAATATGTGCTGCTGGTGTTTTATATGTGTGTGTGCTTCTGGCCCAACAAACTCCAGAGCTTTCACCCTTTGACATCTACCCCCCCCTCACATGTTTCTTGTGTATTTACATATACATTTTGATGACACTGTTGTAACTTAAAAAGTGGCATGTGAAGCAGGTACGAATATTTATTGTACAGATCATTCCACACACTGTGTGTGTACAGTATGTGCTTTTGAGCGAAAGGTAGAGCGAAGGATACTCGCAGGAGAACTTTTATCCCATCATTTCTGATGTTAAACCATGGTTCTTGATTCATTTCTATTTTTGTTCTGTTCTTCTATACAGCTTGAACCCTGCGTGCAATAATCTGGTAATAAAAAACATGGTTGTGCATAATCCATTGTGCTGTTTTTGTTCTATTTTTTACATTTATTAAATGCTTGAAAATAAGTAGACATTTTCTTTTATTGAAAATGAACATTAACAAGTTAACCAAAAGTCAGGAACATTACACATAAAAACTATTTAATTAAGTAGTAATGTATGGAGGGCCTGGGGGGCTGATACTAAATATATGAATACATAAATAACTATATAATACAATGATAAATGATTTCAGTGATTAAGTATCACAATAGATAAATAAATCAGTGTTACTTGTAACGGCTCGCCCCGCTAAACAGGCAAAGAAAAAAAAGCCGGAGGCAGAAAAGGCTGCGATGAAAAAGGAGGGAAAAAGGTTGGGACCCACTGTTCTATTGTGTAATGACTGGTTTAAAGGATATGTTCATTTGAACACAAGTTGTGTCCTTTATTTTTAAATGAACAAATTTGTTCAAGCGAATGAGAAAAACTTAAAGGCTGGTCAAACTCAGCTCTGTGTGGACACAGCACTGTCAATGAACAGTATGTTCTGTTTATAGAACCACAGAACACGTGCTGTTGCATGTGTTCATTCTACAGGGGGAGCAGATATACAGTGTTCCCTGGTGTTTGAGAGAACTGCTGCCATTTCTTGTAAATGGTGAAGGGAGGGTGAGTGTGGGGGGATCAGAGGAGCACAGCTGAACTCACAGACATACAGTTCAAGTATTTACAGCTACTTTAACCTCCACACCCTCTAGTCTTGTGTGCACATCATAAAAATCTCTTATTCTTTTGCACAAATTGCAAATTCTTTGGCACATTCATGCAAAAGATCTTTGCACAACTGTCTGCTGTTTTCTCAATTATCAGTTACTTATGTCATGTTGATCAAAATGTATTACACTGTCTCTCTGATGAATGAAGTGCCATAAAAAAGAATAAATCTTTAAAATAAATAAAAATAAAATAACTAAATAAAAACATGGAATCAAATAAGTGACATAAAATAATACAAATAATACAAACTTATTTTCACATTTTATTTGTTTTCCTTGTTGCTTTTGCTTGAATGAGCAAATGAATGTTTGGCCTTTCATGGAAAAGCAAAAGCAACAGGGAAGAGAATGAGGAAAGTACTTCTATTAATAATAGGTCCATGTGATTAAGGATATCAGCAATGACATCTCAGATTTTTTAGCTGTATTCACACTGATTATTTATTTATTTATGGTGTTACTGTTTACAATAAGCAGTCCAGTCTCACTCCCAAGGCATCAAATGCACCAGCTTGTTTACTGCCCCGATGCTTCAAACTATGATGCTGTAGCTTCCTCTCTTACGTCAGCACCCTCCAGCATTAAATTCTGATGTGCTGTCAAAGCCAGGTGACAAGTATAAAGAGCGAAAAAGTCCGTGTGGAGGTGGGGTGGGTAGATGGGTCAAACAAATAGGACATTTAATCTAAGAGAAAGCAGTCCATTGCTTGCATGCTTGCTCATGGGGGAATTGTTTCAATTGTTGGATGTAAATATAATTAATTATTGAGTGTGGTCTAGACCTACTCTATATGTAAAGTGTCTTGAGACATGAAAAGGTTTTTCCCTTCATAGGAGGTGATGTTACAGGACGTTTGTCACAGCTGCAGAAACATAAAGAAAACAGGAGCTACGTGACACAGTAACACACACCTGTAATACATCCTGTTATGTCCGACGGTGCTGAGAGGAATGTCTCACCTGGACATACATAACCACACTTATAACTCACACAGTTATAGCTATAGCTCATAAACTAGCAGTCAACTCCCACCACATTAGCTCTACTGTTTTATAGACAATAACTTCTAGTAGCCGTGAGCTGATCTCAGTGAGCCACCGTATATTTCAGGTCCTGATCATACTTTCGAAGCACCATGTAAATTTACAGACGTGGTAACAAACATATTATCGACAGAAACACGGGTACTTGTGTGAGTGATTAGCGTTATGTCCGTGGCCATGTTATATCGTTACCTAAAGCTAACTCATAATAAAGTGCAGTTATGTGTGTAGGATGAATTACCTGTCCAGCAGAAAAGAGGCAACTTCGGTGTTGCTGTGAAAACAGTCCCTCATCAGTGTTGTCCTGTGATAAACGCCACACCGATGTATGTTTTCTGCCGTCTGCTGTCGTGCTGCGGTTTGGTTTTCAACATTCTTTGAGGACAAGAGTTCACGGTTTGCTGTTTTTTCTTGTGGTAAATAACAATTATGATCATCCACTGGTCAAAACTGTGGCTGTAAGCCTCCAGAAAACAAGATAGTTTGCCAGTAAACACCGCCGTCTGTCCTCCTCTTCGTCGTTCATGTTTACGCTGCGCAGTTTACATAACGCATCCGCTCTGCGCAGCCGTAGAAAACATGGCGGTGCAAGATGGCCACCTCCGTAAAAGGCGACCCACTCCTATGTAACTATAAATGGCGATTTCTAAGGTACCTGACGCTTACCTGAAGTCTCCAGAGTCTTTTATTCATAATATAAAACCTTCTGGCTGGGGAAAACAGCAGCTGGGGAAGATCCTCCTCCTGGCATTCGTCCCCACTCCACCAGAGCCGTGTCTTCCTCCACAGCTCTCCTCAGGGGGATGTCAGTGGAGGACATATGCACAGCAGCATCATGGGCTTCACCGTGTTCCTTTATTCAGTTTTATCTGCGGGACACATCTGAGTCTTCCCTGACTCATTCGGTGCTGAATGTGCTTGCTTGAACAACATCACATTGTTGTCTCTGGGCATCTTACAACACACACCAGCCGTCACCGTAGAGAGCCAGTATACGCACGTGTGTGTACACCGCATGTTCGGCTCTCCGGCGCAATGCTCTGCTGCGACGACACTTCCCTGTACGCTTGTTTCTGCCGCGAGCTCAGTTCATTAATGTTGGTGATTGTTTGTCTAAACTCCATATTGTTTTGTATTGTCAGTCATCGTCAGTCCAAGTATAAGTGTCAGTACTTTTGTCAGTATGTGGATCCCATTGCACAAAACAATCTGGATAATTTTAATCACACTCTGGAGCACAACGGGTAACAGCCGGGCACTACTGCCAGAGCCCCACAACAATGGACTCACCTACACCCGGGAAGCTCTGCTCCACCTCCGATCCTCCATGCCACGCAGTATCAAGCCATCCAGCATACTGCCAGCAGAAATCCGATCGAGGAGGAGAGGGAAGCGTGGAGGAGTTCGTACCAGGCTGAGAAGACGGCCCTTCTAACCACCGCTACCCTCCATCATCATGGCTAATGTTCGGTCTCTCCGGAACAAAATTGACACGCTCCATGCAAAATGCCTGGCGGAGAGATCCTACAGGGAAGCCTGCATCATAGCCCTGACTGAGACCTGGCTGGATGAAGCTGTCTTGGATGCCGAGGTGAACTTGGACAACTTCACCATTTGTCGGGCAGACCGGACGAAGGGCTCTGGTAAGGAAAGGGGCAGAGGAGTATGTGTGTACATCAACAACCGGTGGTGTACCAACATCAAGATCCACAGCAAGATCTGCACGCCGAACCTTGAGATGCTCACATTATCCCTCCATCCCTTCTACCTTCCCCGGGAATTCCCTCTGTCATCCTTAACTGCGTGTATATCCCACCAAGCGCTAATGTCAACATCGCTGCAGAGCTAGTGGCTAACACAGCTAGCGACATGCAGGGGAAATATCCCGAGGCTCCCGTGTTTATAACCGGTGACTTTAACAGCTGCAGACTCGACAAAATCTTGCCTTCTTTTCGACAATATGTGGATGTACCAGCGCGGGGGGGGAAATACACTGGACTTGTGTTATGGAAACATCCTGGACGCATACACTCCACAGGCACAACCACCGCTCGGCTTCTCCAACCACAATGTTGTTTTCCTGCTCCCACACTACAGAGCGGAACTGAAGGGGTGCAAACCCCAGATCCACAGCGTCCACCAGTGGTCGGAGGCCAGCACTGCACAGCTCCAGGGCTCACTGGCCTGCACAGACTGGGACATTCTCTCTGGTGGCAGTCTGAATGAGAGGGTGGAGGTCATCACGACTACATCAAATTCTGCATCTCCTCAACAATCCCAGTCAAAGCCGTCAAGCAATACCCTAATTCCAAACCCTGGATTACCCCCCACATCACTCACGGCCTGAGGGAGAAACAGAGGGCCTTCCAGCAGCAGGACCTGGCCTCCCTCAAATCCATAACCCGGCAAATCAAGAATGACATTTTTAAAGCCAAACTCCGGTACAAGGAAAAATTGGAACAGGAATTCAGCACAATGAACACAAAACAAGCCTTCCAGAAAGTGAGAACACTCACCAGCCACAACACAAAACCCACTTTACCTACAATAACTGATCCTATCTCGTTTGCTGAAAACCTGAACATCTTCTTCACCTGGTTTGACGCCAGGGACTATTCAGAGGATTGTAGGGCACTCCTGGAGACCGTTCCCCTCCCTGATCCATCACAACCCGCCCCCTTCTCTGTGGACGACGTACGCCGACAGTTGAGCCGGTGTAAACCAGGGAAGTCTCCAGGGCTGGACCTCATCCCAGCACGAGTCCTTAAAGAGTGTGCAGCGGAGCTGTCTCCCGTCATGCACTCTCTCTTCCAAGACTCCTACAGAACTGCCACAGTGCCCACCCTTTGGAAAACATCCACTATCATTCCGGTACCCAAGAAACCTCGCCCATCAGAACATAATCATTACCACCCAATTGCTCTAACACCAATACCTATGAAATGCCTGGAGAAAGCTGGTTCTTAACATCGTACTCCCATCTGTCAAACCACACCTGGACCCTAACCAGTTCGCCTACAAAGCCAAAAGAGAGACTGAAGATGCAGTGGCATGTCTTCTCCACTCCCTCCTACAACACCTTGAATCCCCAGGTAATTTCGCCAGACTCCTCCTCATCGACTTCAGCTCAGCCTTTAATACTATCCAACGCCACCAGATGATAAGGAAACTCCTTCACCTCAATGTCGCACCCCTCCTCATCCACTGGATACATAGCTTCCTCAGTGACCGACCACAGTCCACCAGAGTGGGCAGTACCATCTCCTCACCTGCCATCACCAACACGGAAGCCCCACAAGGTTGTGTCCTGAGCCCTTTTCTGTTCACCCTATACACTAATAACTGCATCAGCCCTTCACCCATCACCACCTACTTAAAATACTCAGATGACACTGCAGTACTTGCACTACTTAAAGACAATAACTCAGTAATGGACTATCACAATTCCATCTCGTATCTCTCACAGTGGTGCATAGACAATCACCTACAATTAAATGTTTTCAACCCCTCCAGCAGGTCAGCCCCTAACCCCACCCACAACCCTGTCAGAATAAACGGCGAAGCAGTTGATATGGTGGAGAGCCACAAATATCTCGGACTCACCCTGGACAATAAACTAAACTTCGAACAGCACACCACTGACATCCATAAACGCTGCCAACAAAGACTCTCTGCCATCCGCACACTCAGAGCACTCTCAGTTGCCCCCCACCTCCTGTTGCTACTCTATAAAAGCATCATTCAACCCATACTCCTCTACTGTTCCCCCTGCTTCTTCAACATGCTGTCAGCACCCAACAGAAACAAATTAACACAAATCACACACAAAGCTGCCAAGATCATCAGGCTCCCCACCCCCAACCTCTCAGACCTAAATAGCACAGCCACTGCACGCAGAGCACACTACATAGCACTTGATCCCAGTCATCCACTCAACACATACTTCACACTCCTTCCTTCTGGCCAGCGATACAGGTCGCTGGCTTGGAAGAAAATAAAGTTCAACAAAAGTTTCATCCCATATGCCATAACTGAACTAAACAAGAGAATGAAAAGATTGTAAAATGTGGGGAATGCATATGTGTATGGTGGCAGGTATTCATCTGTGGTATTGATGTGTTTGTAAAATTTGTTTGTGTAATTTCTCGTGGCTGTACAGAAAGTGAAAACAATTATCCTGAAAAGGACAATAAATCTAAATCTAAATCTAATCTTTTGTCTTATTTGCACGAGCTTACAGAACTGTTACAGTGCGTAACTGTTAAGGAATTTTCCATCTTCTAGTGGTTATGCTAAGGCCTTTGAGCCATACCATTAAGGTTTTAACCTTTGACAGACTTACTGTCTCTCCTCTTTTGACAGTGGATGCAGCTGTCTTCTCCTTTCAGATAAACAAGTGAACAACCTGATAGTGTTACTAGGGCAGCTGACGTCGAGGAGGTGTTTGTCTTGTCTATCTGACTGGAGAAGACGTAAACTGTAATCTGTTTTGGTTAACACTGACCCTGAGCTGTAGAGCCAGAGGTGCTGAACACTAGTCTCAGACTTTGTGTATTCATAATTCCTGTGTTTGCATATTCAGACCAATAGGCTAACTTTATGTGTTGGGTCTGACCTTATTTGGGCATAGGTTCATCATGACTTTATCTGTGAATGCTTAAAGACTATCCCGGAGGACAGAAACGCCAGAATTGAAGGGAACATCAATGCCAACTGTGTACTGGTTATTCCTTCATTCTCCTTGGCCAAGTATTATTAAACCAATTTCAGTGTAAGACATATTGGACTCCTGAGTACTTCTTCCTTCGGATATATGGGTATTGGAATAAAATCCATAACAGTAACGACCGTCCCTTCTGCTCTTCCAACATAAGTTGCTGTGTGTGTGATGGTGCGTGTGCCGCTGCGCTCACCCCTGTTCTGCTCATGTTTGGGACTTTTTACAGTGCGTAATTATTGTCCCCGCTCTCTCGCAGCAGCAGGAATAATCTTGTCAGGCCTATATTCTCACTCTGTCCATTCAAACGGGGCTCCAGAGGGGAAATCATGGCTCAACTGCCTTAATCTTGCTGTGCACTGTGTGCTTACTGAAGGTGAACTGGTGTGTGTTACTGCTTGTGGACTCAGGGGGTCCAGTGGGGCACTGACCACATCCATCTTCGCCCTTATCCCAATAGCGACAGCCATAGGCGCCATCTACGGGGGGGGGGGTATTGGGTTTTATGTCCCCTCAAAGTTGAGGTTGGGTTGTCAAATAGCCATAATCTAATAAATTTGATTTGCATTTGACAGGAAAGGAAAATAAAGTCATAGCATGTTGTTATATTGTTCTTAGTATTTGATTTTCATGTGGGCTGGTGTGTGTTTTGTTGCTCTCATATGTTACCGCCTGAACACACCGAGAGCTTTAGTTAATTAGTTACAAGCACAAAGTGCCATGAATTCAAGCACTTCCAATCATTAATGCGTTTAATGCAGTAACTTTATGCTCTACAATCTGTGTGAGACTTCCAATACGATGTCTGTCACCAACTTTGTGTGGAAATAATTCAAAATATAATAACAATAGAGATGTAAATTGTGCGCTGCGCTGAAGGGATAAAATTCTCTGAACTGAGGTTTGCTGCCACATTTGGAATATCAGAAAAAATTCCAGGTGAAAGCCAGAAGTTTCAAGAACACTGGATTTATAATTTATCCAAAACACATGTGGGTAAAATACTGCAGCAACTGATGGATTTAATGTCAGCAGCTGGCTGTGGCAAAAAGTGCTGCCAACTGAAGAAAGACCCAAAAGCTGCCGAAAAATTCATCTGAAGCCTCACCCCAAGTGAGTGAGAACTGCATTAGAGTTTTACTTTTTAATGTTGAGCAATTGTTTACTTTATTAAGCCGACTGTATTGAACATTGACGCGTGCACGATGCGAGCCGTCTGCTGCGCTCAGCTGCATACGAATGGAATTTAGAATCTGTTTCGGCTCAACATCATGAAATGACTTGATTTAGCGAATTTCGTTAGTTTGGAATTTAAAAAACTGTAAAACATAATTTCCATGAGGCTGTTCAGTCAGACAGTTACAGATCAAAGGCTGAACTTGTCATTTCATCCTCACATGCAGCCGCAGTGAGGGTCGAGCTTTACGCAGCCTGCACAGTTTATATTATGTTCATAATAATGTTGATTAATGTTGAAATGATGTTCTTCTGCCTCAATAATAATTATAAATACCATCAGATAATAGATGAAAGTGATCATGTGGTCAAATCGTGTCATTTTCGAGAAAATATTAACCCCTAGCCCTCACCTCATCACTCCTTAACATTATATCGGCCAATATTTTTAGTATGGCGACAGCTCTTAGAGAGCGAAGCCTATACGAAATAGAACGTCGTTACGTATTGTAACCCCAGATTCTATGAGTATAGGCGTAGCCCTCTAAGCTGCGGGCCCCACTGGCCCCACCCTTTGTCAGCTGAAGAAAAAGCTGGCTTGATTGGGAGCAGAGCTCAGGTCAGACAGGTGTTATATACTCTGCGGACCTGAGAGTAGCAACTGCACAGTGTACAGTTGTGCGAAAGAAACGACTGCGCATGTGCGCAGGGATGAATGCAATAGCAACAGGTCTTAGAGGGATACGCTTATACTCATAGAATCTGGGGTTACAATACATAACCAGCGTTAATCCTATTGATATATTTCTCTCTGTCAACCCCATTTCGAAAGGCATTATGTCTGATCTTCACAGTCTTACTTCAGCTATACTGCCCATTGATGGTGGCTATAAGAACTGCTTGGGAACAGGACCGTAGGCTCTATGCTTACTGATGACACATGGGTCTCAGTCTTTAATCTCATACACTCCTCTTTCATGTGTGCCCGTTATGCACTCTTGCAGTTTAAAGTGATCCATCATATCCACATATTTAAAGCCAAATTGGCACAATGATGGCCATATGTGGACCCTACATGTGATAAATGTAAAAGTGCACCTGCCACCTTCACGTGTACTGGGCATGCCCCTCTCTGGTGAATTTTTGGGAATTAGTCTTTCAAACAATCTCTGTTACCCTCCAACACCAAATAGAGCTAAATCCTTTGAGTGCCATTTTTGGCATTGCCCCCGACTTGGATTTGCCCAGAGCAAAATTGAACATATTGGCTTTTACCTCCCTATTAGCCCAATGAGCTATCTTACTTAGTTGGAAGGATTCCCCCCCCATTCACACTGGCTTAGGGACATCATGTCTTGTATGAATTTAGAGAAAATACATTTCACTACCAGGGGAAAGCGAGTAAATTCTATAAAGTGTGGCACAGCATCGCTATGACAGCGACATTCAACTAGAACTCAAACATTTCAGGTAAATTTGGTCACTTCTCTTGGAGGAGTTTGTTAAAGTACACTTCTTGTAAGTGCCCCAAATCTGTGCAAAGATTCCACAGTAAAGTCAAAATGGCTGACTTCCTGTTGGATTTGCAGTATGGCTTTTTTGTGAGGCTGCATCCAAAATCATATATGATGCGCTAAACAAACAACATGTGTACTATTGTTTACCATACTTTTGAGTAAGTAAACAGTAATATGTATCTTTTCAGATGTAGTGCTCAGTGCAGATCACGTCACTTACTTATTGGAAATGCATAACCATGGTAACCAACAATGAACTAACTTACCCTAACCATAACTCATACAAAAAATGTGTCATGCTGAGCAAAGTGAACCCTTACTTACATTTAAACTGAAGCATTACTGACATTAGGCCAGTACTTCCTTGGTCATCATCCATTATCTTGTTGTTGTTGTTATCACTACAGCATTGCATGTCTCAACATGATGCATGTGCCAAACAAATTTTGTTTAATCTAGGTAAAATGCTTCACGAGGACTACTTTGTTGAAATTTTACTACACCCGTTACCACACCAATGCACAAATCAGTTGTAAATTTTCAGCTTTCCTGACATCTGTGCTGAATGTCATGATTTTTCATCCACCTTTAGACCTTTGAAAACATTAATTTAGGGGATAATTCTTACAATTGCATAAACTATACATATAAAATTTACATAATGTGTTGAATTTGGAAAGCTCATGAAATATTTCAGTATTTTTCAGTTTCAGGTACATTTATATATGAAATTCTATTTATTAATTTTGTTAAACACAATCATTTATTTCATAATGTCAGATTTATTGATGTAAATTATATTGGCTCTTGTTGAATTCGATAGAAATTCTCTGAGAGGAAAACCAAAATATGTCAACAGTCCCAGTAGAAATGTGCATGTGACATTTGCAACTAATGGAAAGCACTGAATAAGTTATATGAACACATTAAGCGACTGTTAATCAAACTGCATGAAAGCTGTTGAGTACATTTCAATGGTTGAAGGTTGGTTGAAGTTTAACCAGCTGTGTCTACACTTGGACACATTTTAACAATGCTGTTCTGTTCTTATTTGCTAGGGGGGCAGTGAACAGTATTATGTAGAGCTTAAAAGAACTGCTGCCATTTCTTGTAAATACAAGGCAGGAGGGGTGGGAGGAGTCTGATGCTGCTCTGCAGGCATATAAAAGAAGAGTGGATTCACTTCAGCTGCAGCTTCTACTTCATACTTCAACTCAAGCATCACGAACAGCAACTTTTACAACTCAAACATGGACGGCAAATTTGGTGAGTGATGATACTGTATTCCTTTACACTAATACTTTTGTAGACCTACTGTATTTAACTACAAAAGCTTCTATTTAGACAATTATTATTTTGTATTTCTCACCTTTTGCTCAAAGATCATTATCTTACTACACATTCTGAGGAGTACTTTTATAAGATTTTGTCAGATTTGTTGTGCTCACTGGAACATTTTAGTCCTCTTTTGGATGAAAGTTCAGAAGATGTGCTTTTAAATTAAATTGTGCCATCAGCTGAACATTTTCTCTGATGTATTGACTGTTATATTTTTAACCTTAATATTTTCTTGAGGAAAATTTTTTCTTAAAAATCTATGAAATCTTTAAATAAATGTGTCAGTCTAGACATGTGGACAGGTTTCTATCATGTAGTTCCACTTGGAGCCGACAGAGGAAGCAGTTTAAAAGAACCGCAGCTTCCTCTTGTAAATGAGAAGCTGAACAGAACACTGACTCCATATTAGATCATGGACATAAGGCAAGAGAAGTGCTAATCAAGTCTGCAAAAGAAATGTTGTCAGTGTCCCACAATGTAAAAACTTAAAGGGGAACCAGGTTTTTTGTCTCTCTCAAAGCAGCTGAATAGATGTTTGTTTTCTTGCATTAAGTTTTGTGTCGCTCTTTCTTCTACTCAGGAAGTAGCAGAACAAATAATGTGGCGATGAGGATAGTGATGGTGGGGAAGACCGGAAATGGGAAGAGTGCCACTGGAAACACCATTCTGGGACGAAAGTGCTTTGAATCAAAGTTCAGTCCTGAGTCTATGACTGTAGAATGTTCTAAGGGCAAAGCAACGGTGGATGGGCAACAGGTTGCTGTCATCGACACTCCGGGCCTGTTTGACACCAGGTTTGGCATGGACAAAACAGCTAAAGATTTACGCCAGTGCATCTCTTATGCTGCTCCTGGACCCCATGTATTCCTGGTGATCATCAGGCTGGGAAGATTTACAGACGAAGAAAAGCAGACGGTGCAGAAGATTCAAGAAATGTTTGGCCAGGCAGCAGACAGATACAGCATGGTTCTCTTTACTGGTGGTGACCTTCTTGAGGACACCACTATCGAGGAGTTCTTGGATGAAAGCGCAGGCCTTCAGGAACTCGTTGCCAAATGTAACGGCCAGTACCACGTCTTCAACAATAAGCAGAAGGATCGCACTCAGGTCACTGAGCTGTTCCAGAGGATCAGATATATAGTCCAGAAGAACGGAGGAAGCCACTACACCAACGAGATGTTCCAAGAGGCCGAGAGGGCAATCGAAGAGAAGAAACAACGCATCCTCAAAGAGAAAGAAGAGCAAAAACGAAAAGAAAGAGAGGAGATAGAGAGAAAAATTCAGGAAAAATATGAAAAAGAGATGAGGAAAATGAATGAGATGCTCCAGGCTGAGAGAGAGAGGGAGAAGAAAATGAGAGAGGAGGAGAGGATGAGGGAGAGACAGGAGATGAATGAGCAGAGACAGAGGGAGAGAGAGGAGAGACAGAGGGAGAGAATCGAGATGATTGAGGAGAGAAGGAGGGAGAGACAGGAGTTGAATGAGGACAGACAGAAGGAGAGACAGGAGAGACAGAAGGAGAGGCAGGAGATGAATGAGAGACAGAGCGAGCTGACAAACAAGATGATTGAAATGATGGAAAAGCATGAGAGAGAACTGAGAGAGGAAAGAAGCAGGTTAGAGTCGGAGTATGAAGAAGCAGCCCGAGCCCAAGCTGAGAAGGATAGTTCCTGTAACATTCTCTAAACTGAGTCCATTTGTCACAAGTGGTTTGTGGGACATCCAGACTGTACTGCATGTCAGCAAAAAGATAGTGATAATCACTGATAACTGAATGGATCATTTTGTGATGGTCATCATGTGATGGCTCAAAGTTACTAAGCTACTAAGCTAACATTATCTACACATTAGCTCACTAACAGTGTTAAAATTAGCATCAACTTAATATTCTTTGTACAACCAGCAAATGTTGTTGGAAATGCAGTTACAACTACAATTCATTGTTTTGTTTTGTTTTTGTTGTTGTTTTTGTTGTGAGTTTTTTTGTTTGTTTTTTTGGACCAGCTGCAGTTGGCAGACAGGTTAAGGGTCACATGAACTAATATCACAGGTTTGTGTCATTCTGCATTATTAGTGTCTTTTTATTTTGTTGTGTTTCGGTGTCTTTTTCTCAGAAATTGTGAAATGCATCAGTGCATTAATAGCCTCTGATTTGTTTTTATTGGTTATGTGAATGTTCTTATGAAGTGTGATTTATGACATCAGGCATCATGTTGGAAATAATTTTTTACACTTTACATGTTATCACTTGGTTGTTTTGTCTTCAATAAATAAAAGCAATAAATAAAATCAATCATCCATCCATCCATCTTTGTCATTCATCAAAATGTGTGTGTGTGTGTGTGTGTGTGTGTGTGGTGTGTGTGTGTGTGTGTGTATTTGCACATCCAGTAAGGGTGCTCCAAACTCAAGTGCAAATATAAACTATTTATACCAGGACGTTGTTCCTCCTTAAGCCACAAAAATGAATAAATTAATTATTAAAATAAAAAGTCAGACATACCCTACAGACAGTGTACTTGGCCCATCAGCCTTTTTCTATTTATCTGCATATACCTGGAACATTATAGATCCATATCCACAGAACATCACATCTCCTAACTCATTCTGCACATCTATAAAACAGTGGTACAGTCCTGAACAGTCTGACATGCTGTAATAGTCTGGACTGGTGGTTATATCATTGTTTTCCCATGTTTTTGTCTGTTTATTTGCTTTTGCATAGCATGTTTTCTTTAGTGGGCAGTGGAACTGATTTTCTGACAGTGATTTTGATGCCTCACAGCAGCCCACTTTAGTTCATGTATTATCATTATGGAAACATGAATTATCTGCGGTCTTTGAAAGATAAACAACTATGCAAAGATAAACAGCGTATCAGCCCTCAACGTCGATAATCACAGCAGAGATTAACAGATACGGGCATTTAATTCTTCTGGCTGCATGACCATGACCAACAGCATCACTTCTGGGAAAAATAAACACAAAAATGACTGTGTATTAACCCTCTCACATGAAGACTGGAAATAAATCCTCTAAATGTTACAGAGTTACATTTGTACTTAGCTACACACTTAAATTACTAAAAGGGATTGTTCAGCCAAAAATGAAAATTCAGTCATCATCTACTCACCCTCATGCCGATAGAGGGTCGGGTTTATTTTTTTTAGTCCACAAACCACTGCTGGAGTTTCACAGGAAAACAGTGTTGAAGTGAATGGTGAGCAGTTTTCAAATGTTAAAAAACAAACAAACAAACAAAAAAAACATAAATGCCTTCATAATGCTCTCGAGCAGAAAGAGTTAAAGCCACCTCTAATATACAACACACGAACAGTTGACAGCAGGAAGATGTCATTGACATCACAAGGCTGACACATAGAGACAGACAAGACAACCATTCACACTCACATTCACACCTATGGTCAATTTAGAATAACCAATTAACCTATTATGCTGCATGTCTTTGGACTGTGGGAGGAAGCTGGAGTACCCAGAACTCACGCATATACAAGGAGAACATGCAAACTCCACACAGAAAGGCCCTGCCCCAACCGCAGACTCCGCAGCCTCTCAGCTGGCTGGGGAATTTGAATTCAGGACCTTCTTACTGTGAGGCAGCAGTGTGAACCACTGTGCGGTGGCCTTTGTGCCTAAATGAATTAAAAGATAATCGGACCTCATGCAGTGCATTTTTTTCTTTGCTCTGCAAAGTGAGCGAACAGAAGAAAAATCTAAATCAAATCAGTATTTGGGGTGACCACCTTTTGCCTTCAAAACAGTCTAGGTACACTTGCACAAAGTTTTTGAAGGAACTCAACAGGTAGGTTGTTCCAAACATCTTGGAGAACAAACCACAGATCTTCTGTAGGCTGCCTCAGATCCTTCTGTCTCTTCGTGTAATCCCAGACAGACTCCATGATGTTGTGTTCAGGGCTCTGTGGGGGCTATAGATCACTTCCGTGACTCCTTGTTCTTCTTTACGCTGAAGGTAGTTCCTAATGACACTGGCTGTATGTTTGGGGTCGTTCTCCTGCTGTGTTTGGGGTTGTTCTGCTGCAGAATAAATATGGGGCCAATCAGATGCCTCCCTGATGGTATTGCATGATGGATAAGTATTTGCCTGTTTTTCTCAGCATTGAGGACACCATTAATCCTGACCCAATGCCCAACTACATTTGCAGAAATGCAGCCCCAAACTTGCAATGAACTGCCACCATGCTTCACAGTTGCCTGCAGACACTCGTGGTTATTGTACCACTCTCCAGCCCTTCAACAGACTACCTTCTGCTACAGCCAAATATTTCAAATTTTGACTCATCAGTCCAGAGCACCTGCTGCCATTTTTCTGCACCCCAGTTCCTATGTTTTCATTCATAGTTGAGTCACTTGGCCTTGTTTCCATGTCGAAGGTATGACTTTTTGGCCACAAATCTTCCATGAAGACCACTTCTGGCCAGACTTCTCTGGACAGTTGATGGGTATACCAGGGTCCCACTGGTTTCTGCTAGTTCTGAGCTGATGGCACTGCTGAAATTCTTCTGATTTTGAAGGAAAGTAAACATAATGTGTCTGTCATCTGCTGCACTAAGTTTTCTTGGCCGACCACTATGTGTACGGTCCTCTTACAGTGCGTTCAGACCGGACGTGAAGCGAATTTTCGCCTCGCGTTACTCGCGCGAATTTGGCCGCGTAGTTGTTGAATTTACTCGCGTGAATAAACAACTCACGAATATTCGCCCAAAACGAAGGGGAGGGGCTACCGCAATATATAAGATAAAACAATTATAGGCTGTCCCGACACAGCTTCACGCAAATATTTCACCAAAGTTCAATTTTTTGAACTCGCGCGAATTCGCGCTGCGTCATTCGCGTTGCGAATTCGTGTATTCGCATCGCGCCAAGCCCGCGATTCGCGCCGCCGGCACAAATTCACGTGTATTCGTGTCTTTGCATTGACTTTGTATGTAATCTCGTCGCGCGAAAAATTCGCTTCGCGTCCGGTCTGAACGCACTGTTAGACTTGAACAGCACATCTTGAAACCCAAGTCTGTTTTGAAATCTTTGCCTGGCAGAGACCTCGCTGATGTAGTAGAACTACCTTGTGTCTTGTTGCTGTGCTCAGTCTTGTTCTGGTGTCTGACCTGTGACATCAAACTGTCTTCTACAACCTCACCTTGGTAGCAGAGTTTGGCTGTTCCTCACCCAGTTTTAAGCCTCCTCCACAGCTCTTTCTGTTTCAGTTAATGTCTGTGTTTCAACCTACATGTGAAATTGATGATCATTAGTACCTGTTTTGTATAATTGTTTAATCAAACACCTGACTATGATCCTACAAAATCCCTGACTTTGTGCAAGTGTACCTGGAAGAACTGATGCTGTTTTGAAGGCAAAGGGTGATCACACCAAATATTGATTTGATTTAGATTTGAAAAAATAAAGAATTACATTTTATTAATAACACAGCACCTCAGTCTTTATTTTGCTCCTCTAATAATGAAAACGACACCAACATGATTGAAATAACCAAGTAATGATGACGTTACCATGACAACTTAAAATTCAGTTTGAACTGTTTCTTGTATTGCCTTTAACCGTCAGCTTTTCTTCATGTAAAATACTTATCAGTCAGAGGAATCATGAAGGTCTGCAGCTGCTGTGAGTTTTACTGTCACAGGTACAGATACCACAGAGGCCTCTTCCTCAGACACATAGATAGATAGATAGATAAGCCCTTTATTGTCACAAGTCACAAGTCACAAGTACATGCGAAATGCAAAATTAGCCGTCAACCCATCCATACATACATCATAACAAACAATATGACGAGGGGGGGTAGACAGGACAGGAAAACAGGGATGGAAGGAATACAGAAATCCAGCGTAACATGAGGAGAGTGGAGGAGAAAAAAAGAGCAACCCCCAGACTATGCTCCTGTGGGAAGTACAGTGTGGGAACAGGAAAAAAAAAATTCTGTCAGTGAACATTTCTTTCCTCTTTCACAGCTCACAGCAAGATAAGCTTAATTTCACATACTCACACAGAGAGCTATTTTCTCCTTCTCTGCCCTCACATGTACTGAGTTCTGTGAACAAACATCAGAAAGAAACCAAAAAGCTTCTGCAGTGCAGATCTGCTGCCCTCATTAAACCTGCAGAGACTGTCCCTGTCTGACATGTGTCAGACTGGAGTAAAGGTGAGCTACACTCAAGAACCCATTCACAATATCTCATTACCACGTATCATTACTGTTTTTTTCAGTTTCTAAGACACACTTAAAGGGACAGTTCACCCAAAAATGAAAATTCAGTCATTATGTACTCACCCTAGTGCTGGTTGAGGGTCGGGTAAAACACTGCTGGAGTTTCACAGGAAAACATTGGTGCAGAATCTCCCAAATAAGTTTTCAAATGTAAAGAACAACTGGAAAAAAAAAAAAAAAAAAAATAATGCCTCCATACTGCTTGTCTGGCATAATTAATGTCTTCTAAAATCCTTTAACGTATGGCACAAATTAAGGTTGAACCAGGTCACACTGATGCTGCATTTTGTTGTCTATTGCACTGGGGCTCTGAGGGAAAAAGGTTGTGACCCACTGGTCTATTGTAATGACTGGTTTAAAGGATATGTTCATTTGAACACAGGCTGTGTGCTTTACTTTTAAATGAACAAATTAGTTCAAACAAATAAGGAAAACTTTAAGGCTGGGCAAACTCAGCTCTGTGTGGACACAGCACTGTCAATGAACAGTATGTTCTGTTTATAGAACCACAGAACACGTGCTGTTCCATTCTCATTCTATAGAGGGAGCAGATATGCAGTGTTCCCTGGTGTTTGACAGAACTGCTGCCATTTCTTGTAAATGGTGAAGGGAGGGGTGAATGTGGGGGATTTACAGCTACTTTAACCTCCACAACCTCTAGTCTTTTGTGCCTCTGTGTTTGTTTGGCCTTTTAGGGAAAAGCAAAAGCAACAGGGAGGAGAATTAGGAAAATACTTCTATTAATAATAGGTCCACATGATTAAGGATATCAGCGATATGAGCGCATCATAAAACTTAGTTTTCTCTTACACAGTGCAGAAAGACTTCATCTAACCAGTGAACATTAGTTTTTATCACAACACAACTGTCATAATTGTTTTCTTTACTGAAGTAGAGGTTTATTATTACTATTGCTAAATGTACTGCATAGGTGAAATATGCAGAAATTAGTTTTGAATGAATTTTATTGAACGGAAACAACATTTGGTGTATGAACAATAACAATAAATAAGAATAAAATGAGATAAAAGATACAAAACAAAAATGTGATGAACAATCCACAACAATCCACTCTAATTAGCACATGTAGGACAGTATGTAAGTGTGTGTATGTTTGTCATTGTGTGTGTGTGTGTGGTGTGTGTCATTGTGTGTGTGTGTTAGGACAACAGGAGGGTTAATCAAACTTGCCTTGTTTCAATTTCAGTTTCATTGTGAGCATTGTGTAACTGTTTGTAGGTGTGGTTTGCTTCTTAAAACCATCTGACAAGAGGACGGAGCAGCAGAAACTCTCTGAACTCTGCATCTTCAGCAACACCGGGACCAGCAGCACCTGAACTCTGTCACCCAAAGATGTCCAGGAGATACAATTTGAGTGAGTTATAATACTATTGTTCTCATTTTATTTAAGATACATTCAAACTTATATTGTTAAAGGCCCAGTGTGTAAGATTTAGGAGGATCTGCTGACAGAATAGAGCAAAAATATGAATGCATCACTTTTGTTTTTGCTTTGATTTTTCATGATTTGAAGTTAAAATAAAGTCTTTAAGACTTTTCTGTGCATGCAAAAGGTTTAATTTTCACAATAAAAGGACACTCTAAAATGTGATGTTTGATCCTATTAGTAGTGCTCACTAATAATAGTGCTCACTTTCTCATAACTGCAACACACAAGTGATGATTTGTTTTTTTTAACACACATAACTTAGTTTCTGGGTGACCAATCACGTTATTCATCCTCATGTTTCCTCATATAGCTCATCGTGCAGTATCACAGTGCAACAGGTTTGCTTGAGGCAGCAGTCATTTGAAGTCTGTTGGGACCAGGGGCGGATCCAGAGAAATATTCATGGGGTGGCCAGAGGGTGGCGTGGAGACTTTAAGGGGTACAGATTGAATCGAAAACAATTAATTTTCCCAAATGCCAAATACTTGGACTTCAGAGTTTCAGTCTAGTAAATTTCCATCCAGCCAAACTTTTCACATTTGTATTTTGAACTAGAATTGTCCAAAACTAGGGTGGCCGCTGGGGTGGCAAGGCATCTTTAATCAATCTTCAACCATCAAGGGTCTTAGCTTCCCATCAGGATTTACTAAAAATCTCCATTCCATTTGAATCAAAAGAAAAAGGAATATCATTTCTCAGAAAGGAGCCATTTTTGTGAGTATGGTTTACCAGGCAGAACAATATGCACCCAATTACTGCTCCTGGGAAAACTGAAGTCCACTGTATTTCTTTATGTTTCTACATCTACATCAGACTCAACGAACAAAAGTATCAACCCTAAAAAGATTATCAGAGCATCTCTAATATCTGTAAGGTTTAAAGTTTGAGTCTGAGTTCTGCACAGACTGTAAAAACTTCCATGATGTTGATGGAATTTACAAAATCTTATCTATAATATTTAGAGCTTTGATTTGTATCTAATGTTATTTATTCTCCCAAACAGGACAAAATAATGTGGCGATGAGGATAGTGATGTTGGGGAAGACTGGCAATGGAAAGAGTGCCACTGGAAACACCATTCTGGGACGAAAGTGCTTTGAATCAAAGTTCAGTGCCAAGTCTATGACTGTTGACTGTGCTGAGGGCAGAGGTGTGGTGGATGGGCAACAGGTTGTTGTCATCGACACCCCAGGCCTGTATGACACCAGGTTTGGCATGGACAAAACAGCTAAAGATTTACACCAGTGCATCTCGTTTGCTCTTCCTGGACCCCATGTATTCCTGGTGGTCATCAGGCTGGGCAGATACACAGAGGAAGAAAAGCAGACGGTGAAAAGGATTCAAGAAATGTTTGGCCAGGCAGCAGACAGATACAGCATGGTTCTCTTTACTGGTGGTGACCTTCTTGACACCACTATCGAGGAGTTCTTGGATGGAAGTGCAGACCTGCAGGAACTCGTAGCCAGATGTAACGGCCAGTACCACGTCTTCAACAATAAGCAGAAGGATCGCACTCAGGTCACTGCACTGCTCCAGAAGATCAGAAATATAGTCCAGAAGAACGGAGGAAGCCACTACACTAACGAGATGTTCCAAGAGGCAGAGAGGGCAATCGAAGAGGAGAAACAACGCATCCTCAAAGAGCAGGAAGAGCAAAAACGAAAAGAAAGAGAGGAGATTGAGAGGAAACATTGGGAAGAGCATCAAGAATGGTTGAGGAAAATGAACGCACAATTGGAGGCTGAGAGAGAGAGGGAGAGAAGATGGCGGGAGGAAGAAAGAAGGAGGGAAAGAGAGCGGATGGATTGGGAGAGAATGATGGAGAGGATAAGAGTAGAAGCAGAAAGGAGGAGAGAGGAAGAGGAAAGACAGAGGCAGTATGAAGATATGATGAGACGTTTAGAGGAACAGCGTCAAGAACAAGAAAGAGAAGAGGAAGAGGAAAGAGAGAGATGTCGAATTAGAGCACAGCAGCGACGTGAGGAGAATGATGACTGTACAATTCTCTGATTTGGTTTTCCTGTCTTGTCTTTCGTGTGTGCTGATCTAAAGTGAACTATTTAACTATTTAAATTCATGAGAGGAAGAAATGGTTAAAGTCCATCTTCTCAATATAACAATGGATGATAATGGAAATTTATCAGCTATTCTTTCATCATGTTAAGATACTGTTTTTCTTTTAAAACTCCACGTTTACATCACCAGAACCATCAGCAACCAGGGGCGGCTGGTTAATAGAGGGTGCTAGGGCACCGCCCCACCTCTCCCCACATCCTGGCACACATGGCGTCGATCTCGCGACACTTCGTATATCTCTTAATGGACGCACGTGCGGAAGTCTCGGCTAAAAACATGGCGTAAATGGCGTCTTTTGTTATTTTCTAATAGGTTTTAGTGTGTTTATAATTTTCTTCCACTGTATTTCTTTCATACTTAATGCTGACTTTAGTCTTTCAGCATAAATTGTAAAATAAAATATATATTATTATAAAGGATTTGCAGAAATTGAAGTACCTCAACTAAGCAAGTTCCATTAGGTTATAAAACGTGTTCATTTAGTTCTGCAAATACAAATAAAGGTCCTTTACATGTACGCCGGTGCGATACCTTGCAGTGTTTGCCTGATTTCCGCTATAGCCCCCCCTGAAGAAAAAATCACCAGCCGCCACTGTCAGCAACAGTGTTAATATACATGTACATTGTTAACTATCATTGATGAGCTGACAGGCTTCATGATCTTGGTCTTTCCCAGCATGCATTGCTGTGGTTTAATTTTTATCTTCACTACAGAAAACAATGTGTCATTTGTTTTGTTTTGTTTAGATTTGCTTGTTTGGCAGAGAGGTGTGCCACAAGCTTCTAATTCTTTTCTCTGTTTTTATTGATGATGTTCCACTCTTTTTCCTGATTGATATGTACAACTATATGCAGATGATTCTATTATATATGCGTACAAAGATTCTATATCACATATCAAGAGTTGCTGCAATCTGATTTTGATATTTTACTTTGTTGTCAGCTGACAAATTATTGCTCAATAAAGCAAAAAAAAAACAAACAAAAAAAACTGAATGCTTCTGAGGGTGAGGCAGAACCTCACCTCTAAATTCAATTCTTTAATTTTAACTTGTAATTATAAAAAATAGAAAATATTAAAAATTTAAAAAATTTAAATATCTAGTTGTGTGCATTGATTCTGAACCTCTCTTTAATAAACCACATTGATCAAGACTTGAAAAAAGTGTGTGTGTACAACTTAAAAATCCCCACAATAACAAAGAAAAAATATGTTAAACTTGACAAACTTTGATGCTATGGACTACCAACACGTTCAGAGATTGGTGTAAATAGTCACCCTTCAGCGTCTCATTCAGATGCATAAGTTAGCTGTTAGCACCTGAGATGTTTCTGCCAGACAGACTTTTTACCCATGGTTAATGTTGTGAAATTGGCACAGTTTGGTTGTGTTTAGGCACCAAAACTACTTGAATCTATTTCAACCTAGACTTCAGCCCATCACATTCAATAACGTCCTGAAATCTAATTTATCTAGAAACACATGTACATGTACAGCATTTGTTTGTACCCTTGAAGACTTGTGGCTCTGAGCTGCAGTTGGAGGCCTGAACCAAACTGAACACACCTGGATCAAATGTTAGCAAGTGGAAAAAAATACAGCAAGGCAGAAATAATGGCCAAAATCCTGCACATCAACAATACAACAACACTGAAACTCACTGTAAACCCTGATTCATCCACACTTAAGTTTAGTGTAGATACATGATACATACATGATATGAACTGTCAACATGTAGTCAATTTCTTGTTCAATAAAGCAAATAATTTGTGGTTACTGCACATATCAAAAACATTACATTACAAAAAGCATTGCAGTGTTATGCTGAACAAAAAAATACTTTGCTTTCTTAACAGTCAAAGAAACATTCACCTGCCTCCCAGCATGCATTGTGTGAGAGCCACAACTCTCCTGAGACCCCCTCTATGGAAACTGCATGTCTCTAATATACTTTAAGATAAGTCCTGGTTGTTTTCACAATAATCAATTGGATTAGCAAAACTAAGTTTTAAGTTAAGTAAAGTTAAGTAAGTTAACTTACATTTTTAAGCAGAACCAAAGTTTCATGAGCAAACTGCTAACAGTAATTTTTGAAGTTGAGTGAGTGAATTGATGAGTACAGAGGGTCCTTCAGAATGTCTCTGATTCAACAGCAACATCTACAATGATACAGTTCAACCACATCTTTAAGCTAAGAAATTGTTAAATTTTAAACTGCACAACTCTCACTTTGGTCAGGCCTGATCACAAACAGTCTGACATTATATACAAGAGTCTCACAGAGCGAGGTTTTGTCCCCCTTTTTATTCACGCTCTATATCAGTGATTAAAGGCAGCAGTTAATCTTGTTAAAATCCAAAGGATTTCAGATGACACTGTCCTCATGGGTCTGCTTAACGCAGTGGTTCCCAAACTTGCCTTTCATGTGTTGCACACTTGGACACAGAGCGGACTTCCAGGCATGCATAAGTTTAAAAGAATGCCTTTTATTCTTCCTCTGTCACTGGTAATACAGAAACACAAGCACATCTGAGTAAGGTGGCGGCATGCTGCAGGCTAGGGATACTGAATAACACAGGTATCTCCTTGTATCCTACATAAATGGACCTCCAGGCTGCCCCAAGTGCCTGTATGAGCTTCACTCACTATAACCACAAGTTTATCTATCAAAGCATTAAAGTTGCTATTACCAGTGAAAATATACATCAGCTTATGAGTGAACAAAATAATAAATAAGATGGGGGGGGGGTGTCTAGTGTCCATAAATATGTTGGCATTACTGTGGGCCCCACAATAAAGTAAACTGTGATTTTGTATTGAAAAAGGCTCAATCAGGACTGCCCTGCTTGAGGAAGGAAAAGAGAATAAGAGCCAAACTACAAACGGTTCTGTGTTTTGAAGGCCATCCATGGAAGTTTATTTAGTGAGCAACTAGTGATGCCTCTTTGTTCTACTGAATGACTCAAAAGGACTTTTGTTCCAACAGCAGCAGCAGTCAGATTTTTTTTAAATCAACACTTTTAGATGTGGTCTTTTCCACTCTTCAGCTGTTAATCATGACTCAAATGTCTTTTTATGGTGTGTTCACATATTTGTGTGTACTGTGAATGCAATATCTATATTGTTTGTTGTCTATAAGAGTTGATTTGATGCCAAATGAGTTTCTAACTGAACGCAAAGTTGTCATTGAGGCTCTTTCTGACATCTGCCTCATATCATGGCATGGTGCTTTCAGTGGCATTGTTCTTAATGAATCACATGTTTATATATAGACTGTCAGCTCACAGAAAATGTGCACATATGTGTATGGCTAAAATGTCCTCAAGTGGCTTGAGGGTCAGAAAGAGTTGGATCAAAGTACAACACAACAGAATACAATACAGTCCAGTACAGATCGTTCCCAGATTCCTCTACCTACCCAATATGATCAACACTTGGACACTGAGAGAATGGAAATCACTGTTTGCTACGACTGTACAAAACATGAGAGCTTGTTGTAATGCAGAGGGAGGCAGTTAAATAGTTGGAGTGACCCAATATCACATAAAGACCATCAGGGATTAGCTGTTGTATGCCAGAAACTCCTGAGCTTGGGGCAAGACCAGAAAAAGTGGGTCATGGGTGATGATTGAGAGGGATTATTTTTGTAAGAATTTATGCATTGTTTTAGGGAAAACACAGCAATCATTTATCGTAGCTTGCCTGACATGGATATACATTTTTATAAATACTGGACACTCATAAAGGAGTCAAATATTGCTTCCGAATATATGTCCAGAGGTTATAATTATACATTATGTTGCCGTACATCAAGTGTAAACCACATCATGCAACCTTCATGCAAATTAAATGATGTTTGTTACACAAAGCTTAATTCCTCTTGTCAGTAGGTGACACTATGATTATGATTCAGTGTTGACATGTGGGATGTCTTCAGGCAGGACTCTTCTCAAACGTGAAATTTGGAGTATATATTGACCACGTAACACTCAAGTTGCAACAGCTCCCTGTTTCATGTTGATTCATCAGAATTTGCAGCATCGCCACGACAACGGCATTCAACGAGAACTCAAACATTTCGGGTAAATTTGGTTGCTTCTCTGGGAGGAGTTTTTTTAAAGTACAATTCTTATAAGTGCCCCAAAAGATTCCACAGTAAATCCAAAATGGCTGACTTCCTGTTGGATTTACGGTATGGCTTTTTTGTGAAGCTGCATCCAAAATCACATTGATGATGCTCTAAATAACCAACGTGTGTACTGTTGGTAACCATACTTTGGGTGAATAAACAGTAATATGTATCTTTTCAGATGCAGTGCTCATAATGATGCATAACCATGGTAACCAGTGCCAACAATAAACTATCTTAGCCTAGCTCTAACTCATATCATGCCTAGCAAAGTGAACTCTTCCTTACATTTAAATTGAAGCATTAATGATGTTAGGCCAGAACTTCCTTGGTCATTATCCGTTATCTTGTTGTTGCTGTCACTACAGCATTGCGTTTTGGGATATTTTTTGTCGCTGCAGTGTCCAGTGCGTGCATACTGTAATATTTTAAGAAGTATACATCCTGCATACTGTTGGTTTCATAGTAAGGTTTATTGACATACTAAAAAATCTCAAATATGGTTTTAGCATACTAAATAGGATGTTAACTTTCAGATGCACGAGACGCATATCAGATGGAAATTTTCACCACTTGTGCCGAGTTTCATTATTTTTTCATCCACCTTTAGACCTTTGAAAAAGTTCATTTAGGGGCTAATTCTTACAATTTCATGAACTATACATATAAAATATACATAATTAGTTGAATATTAAAAACTCTTGAAATATTTCAGAGTTTCAGGAATATTTATATATGAAATTCTATTCACTTATTTTGTTGAATTCAATAGAAATTCTCTGAGAGGAAAACCAAAATATGTCAACAGTCCCAGTAGAAATGTGCATATGACATTTGCAACACACTGAATAAGTTATATGAACATATTAAGTGACTGTTAATCAAACTGCATGAAAGCTGTTGAGTACACTTCAATGGTTGAAGGTTGGTTGAAGTTTAACCAGCTGTGTCTACACTTGGACACATTTTAACAATACTGTACTATTCTTATTTGCCAGAGGGGGGCAGTGAACAGTATTATGTGGAGATAATAAGAACTGCTGCCATTTCTTGTAAATACAAGGCAGGAGGGGTGGGAGGAGCCTGATGCTGCTCTGCAGGGATATAAAAGGAGAGTGGATTCACTTCAGCTGCAGCTTCTACTTCATACTCTAACTCAAGCGTCACGAACGGCAACTTTTACAACTCAAACATGGACAGCAAATTTGGTGAGTGATGATACTGTATTCCTTTACACTAATACTTGTATAGACCTACTGTATTTAACTGCAAAGACATTTATTTAGACACTTATCAATTTGTATTTCTCACCTTTAGTCCTCTTTTTGATGGAGGTTCAGAAGATGTGCCTTTAAATTAAATTGTGCCATCAAATAAACATTTTCTCTGATGTACTGACTGTTATATTTTTAACCTTAATATTTTGTGAGGCAAATGAATATTTTTTAAAAATCTAACAAATCTTCAAACAAATGTGTCAGTCTGGACATGTGGACAGGTTTCTACCATGTACTTCCACTTTCAGCTGACAGAGGAGGCAGTTTAAAAGGACTGCAGCCTCTTCTTGTAAATGGGAAAGTAAATAGAACACTGAATCCATATTCTGTGAAAGAAATGTTGTCAGTGTACACTGACACTGTAAAAACTTAAAGGGGAACCAGGGTTTTGGCAGCTGAATAGTTCTTTGTTTTCTTCCATCTTTGTATAAGTTGCATTAAGTACAATGTATCTGATGTCGCTCTTTCTTCTACTCAGGAAATATCATAACAAATAATGAGGCGATGAGGATAGTGATGGTGGGGAAGACTGGAATTGGGAAGAGTGCCACTGGAAACACTATTCTGGGACGAAACTGCTTTGAATCAAAGTTCAGTGCCAAGTCTATGACTGTCGACTGTTCTAAGGGCAAAGCAACGGTGGATGGGCAACAGGTTGTTGTCATCGACACTCCGGGCCTGTTTGACACCAGGTTTGGCATGGACAAAACCACCCAAGATTTACGCCAGTGTATCTCTTATGCTGCTCCTGGACCCCATGTATTCCTGGTGGTCATCAGGCTGGGCAGATACACAGAGGAAGAAATGCAGACGGTGCAGAAGATTCAACAAATCTTTGGCCAGGCAGCAGACAGATACAGCATGGTTCTCTTTACTGGTGGTGACCTTCTTGAAGACACCACTATAGAAGAGTTCTTGGATGGAAGCGGAGACCTGCTGGAACTTGTGGCCAAATGTAACGGCGAGTACCACGTCTTCAACAATAAGCAGAAGGATCGCACTCAGGTCACTGAGCTGCTCCAGAAGATCAGAAATATAGTCCAGAAGAACGGAGGAAGCCACTACACCAACGAGATGTTCCAAGAGGCTGAGAGGGCAATCGAAGAGGAGAAACAACGCATCCTCAAAGAGCAAGAAGAGCAAAAACGAAAAGAAAGAGAGGAGATAGAGAGAAATATTCAGGGAAAATACGAGGAAGAGATGAGGAAAATTAATGAGATGCTCCAGGCTGAGAGAGAGAGGGAGAGGCAAGAAAGAGAGGAGGAGAGACAGAGGGAGAGAGAGGAGATGAATGAGGAGAGACAGAGGGAGAGAGAGGAGAGAGAAGCAGAGAGACAGAGAGAAAGAGAGGAGAAAGAGAGGGAGATGACAAACATGATGAATAAACTGAAGGAAGACCAAGAAAAGGAATTGAGAGAGGAAAGAAGAAGGTTAGAGTCGAGGTATGAAGCCGCAGCCCGAAACCAGGCTGAGCGACGGGGCTCAGTTGGACCAGCCTGTAACATTCTCTAAACTGAGTCCATCTGTCACAAGTGGTTCATGGGACATCCCGACGATGCTGCATGTCAGTAAAAGATAGTAAATCCCCCAAAACATTTTATTCGTGATTCAAAATCTAGTTTTTGTGTCAGTAAATTGATCAATGCCACCAAATTGAAAAGTTGCTTTGTCATCATGTCAACTCCATAATTGATAATCACTGATAACTGAATGGATCATTTTGTGATGGTCATCATGTGATGGCTCAAAGTTACTGAGCTGCTAAACTAACATTATCCACACATTAGCTTACCTGTTTGTTTGTTTGTTTGTTTGTTTGTTTGTTTGACTTTTGGACCAGCTGCAGTTGGCAGACAGGGGTCTGCAGGGTCACATGAACTAATATCACAGATTTGTGTCATTCTGCATTATTAGTGTCTTTTTATTTTGTTGTGTTTCTGTGTCTTTTTCTCAGAAATTGTGAAATGCATCAGTACATTAATGGCCTCTGGTTTGTTTTTATTGGTTTTGAGAATGTTCTTATGAAGTGTGAATTATGACATCAGGCATCATGTTGGAAATAAGTGTTTACACTTTACATGTTATCACTTGGACTGTTTTGTCTTCAAATAAATAAAATCAATCGACCAATCAATCCATCATCCATCCATCTTTGTCATTCATCAACATGCACATGTAAATACACAAGGGTGGGAGGTGTGTGTGTGTGTGTGTGCGTGCGTGCGCAAATATAAACTATTTATGTGACAAGACCAGGAAGCTTTTCCTTCTTTAGCCATGAAAATAAATGAATTAATTAATAAAATAAAAAGCTAAACAAACAAGTGTACTTTTGGCCCATCAGCCTTTTCTTATTGAGCTGAATATACCTGGAACATTATAGATCCATACCCACAGAACATCACATCTCCTAACTCATTCTGCACATCTATAAAACAGTGGTACAGTCCTGGACAGTCTGACATGCTGTAATAGTCTGGACTGGTGGTTATATCATTGTTTTCCCATGTTTTGGTCTGTTCATGTGCTTTTGCATAGCATGTTTTCTTTAATGGGGAGTGGGGCTGATTTTCTGACAGTGATGTTGATGCCTCACAGCAGCCCACTTTAGTTCATTTAGTATCATAATGGAAACGTGAATTATCTGCGGTCTTTGAAAGATAAACAACTATGCAAAGATAAACAGTGTATCAGAGAATATCAAACAGATACAGGTCACATTCCTCTGGCCACATGACCACCAGCATCACTTATAGCAAAAATAAACACAAAAATGACTGTATTAACCCTCTCACATGAGGGCTGGAAATAAATCATCTAAGACTGTGATCCGTCGTACCCCAAATCATCAAAGTCCAATAATTGATCAGTTCACTTACTGCCATGAGAGAAGGTGACTTAAAGTATTTTGGTGTCACATTATTCCTCAGTCCAGTTTCAATCCTGAAGTGCTCGTCCACTGAAAGCTGATTTTATCGCCCAGTTTGTATACGTGTACAGCTGCTTTTAACTGGATCAAACAGTCATAACATGCAAACAAATTCACATAACTTTATGTACATGGTAATATCAAAGGTGTCTTTGTGAAACTTTTCTGTTCCATCTTGTCTTTTTTTCATTATTTTTTTTCCAGTTCTTTCTTTCTGTTTTCATTTCAGTTGATTATTTCCTGCTTGACCTTTGACATGGATGGGCTGAGCCACTTGATCCAGTTTTGGGTCTGTGTAACCCCAAATCAGATTGTTCCATCATTGAGTGGGCCGCTGCGGTGCTCAGTTTTGAGGGGATGGAGATCCTGTCATTCAAGTATACAGGTTCCTGGGCTCACCAGAAATGATCTGTTTATAATGGTTAACCCTGCAAAACCATGAGACCACAGAGTGTACACAAAATACATTTACAATGAATCTTTTTCATTTTAATATCATACATTTGAGGGAAATTCGTCAATCTATTGCCCGTGTATTATTCTATCAATAGTCCCAAATCTACAAACCATGATTCTACCAACTGGCAGTTTCCACTAAAATGTTACTCCGTCGACCTGATGACTTTTCTTTAGCCAGGGAATTATGTTCATTATAGGCACTGTTATGTGTGCCTTTTTTACTGGCTGTTACAGAGCCACCATAATTTAAAACTGACATATAGGTGGCCATATGCTATATAGCTATCTAACCACTGTAAAGCACCAAAATGAGACCCTGAAATAATGGTAGCTTTACACCATGCTGCAGACGACATTGTATTAAGTGTGAGTTCAAAGTATATCATACATTCATGTGTAGGGCTTTGCAGAGTTTTGTGCGAGGAGGACCAGGCGGAGTGGAGGGACAGAGTCACTGCTCGCTCACAGACAGCTGCTGAACCACAGGTGACTTTAGAGGAAAGAGCCTGGAGTAGAACCAGAGCCTCTGGAGGAATAAATGCCCCGAGTCACATTGGATTCTGCTCTGATCTGATCCTTTACTTCATGAACATGCAGATGTAGAGAGGAGAGGGGGAAAAGAAGGGAGGCTGGAGGGAAATGACGGAAAGAACCAGAGTCTCCTGCAATTCAGTCAGAGGCTGAACTGAAGACAAACACACACGCGAAAATTTGTTTCACTTTCTGTAACAACACACAAACTGGGCCCTACAGCAAGTACCAAATGACAGGGAAATACCTGTCTGTTTTTAACAAGTGAAAGAGAAAGTGTTTCAGTTCATGCAATAAATGCCACATTCCCTGGGTCATGTGAGCCAGCCCTGGAGTAAGCTGACTTTCCAGGGGAAAACCCACAAGGGGAAACTCATCTCTCAGACAGCCATGTGTTGTCATCAAACGTTAGAAGCTGTAGCTCAGGCTGGATTACCAACTTGGAGAAGTGGGAACTACCCCCCCCCCCCCCCCTCCGTTACATTAGGTTTACTGTGTCAAGTGGTTTGTGTGACTCATAGTGAAACTTTGTGTGGAAATATGAACTGAACTAAAGCACAGTATCAATGGACATGATAAGGGCCTTACATGGGTCCTGCTTTAACCTGATCTCAAGGATCTTCCTTAAGGAGGGTCACAGCACCAAATATCCCTAAATCAATGTTCAATATAATAGAAGGAAATGGGGATTAACAGGGATACAGTGCAGTGATTTTACCAGTGCAACAGGCTCCTCTCTCTCTTCCTCTCTCTCCATGTCCTCCAGTGTGGGACACCTGTCTGCACTCCACTCCACTCAACTCAAGTCAACACAACACAACACAACACAACACAACACAACACAACAAAACAAAACAAAACAAAACAAAACAAAACAAACAAAAAATCAAGAAAAAAGATCCACATACACAATTCTGATTCACAAGGCTTATGAATGAAGGGATTATGAATCGATTATTAGTGACTCTTGATGCATCTTTTTTTTCCCCATGATTTTTTTTCACTGTGTGACCACTTGCTACTTTTAAAACATAGCATAGTTGTAATGATCCATGATTGGTTTCGTTCGAGCCAAAGTGCTTCCATATGCAAAACTCAAGAAGTTGCCTGGTTCTCATTCGTTACATTTCACCATGTAACTTTAAGTAACCTACGGCACGGACTTTTATTATAATAACTGTTACAGGTGATCATAGTGTCGAGAATTCGGTTTTAAATTTCAGATTATTGACTTTTCTACATCAGCTCACAATCTTTCAAGAGAGAATCATGATACATGTAAGAATCTATTTTCCCCTCACTGCTAATATTCACTGATGTTGCTGACTGAGTAATCTAATATCTACGGTGGCCGGGAGGTGCAAACCAACATTACAAAATGTGAAACACTTTTACAAAGCTAGAGACAAATTTACATTTTGGAAAACATTTTTACATATCATAACACAAAATTACATTACCATAACACATTTAGAAGTCCCAAAACAAATTAACATTTCAGAAAACAAATTAACAAGACGCGAAACACTTTTACAAGTGGCGAGACAAATTTAGAAATACAATCAAACCGGAAAGGGAACATCCCAAATCCGGGGTTGACCCGGAAGTGATAACGGGAGCGGGCCAATTCCAGTTGCTGATGTTGTCAGGGGATGGAGATGGACAGCGACCGAGTGATGTTTTGCCCGTTTTGTGGACAAGTGCATACAGTATTTTAATGAGGGCCACTCGTACGCTGTCATCGTGGACATGATGTCATGTTTACACGGTGTACACATCAGCGTGAGGTCACTGAAAAGCAAACTGAATGAAGCCGGTGTTGTAGCCCTTCTGGTTTTCAATTTAACTGGTTTCCGTCAGGGTGTGTGTGTGTTGATTTCAGCAGCTGTGTGTGCTCCTGTTACCAGATTCGTCACACATTCACAAACATATTTACTCAGGATTTTCATGTCGCATTTCATATCTACTGTGGCGAAAATTATTGTACAAGCAAGTGCTTCAGAACGGACACCTATGAAAACACCAATTTAAAAAAATATATTTTCAAGATCGCGCTGGACTGGGCTCAATCTCACCAGAGCTAAATAACATCTCCCGATGCAGCGCTCTGCACCAGGAGCCACTCAAACTCTCACATTACACTATGGTAAACCGGCTTTTTTGTTTTAGCTCATCTAAAACAACTGGTTCCCTTTAGTTTATCTTGCAAAATAACCCGAACGTGCTCGTTAACAGGGTTTTCTCGAGGTTGTGGCCAAATAGACCACTACACCACAGCCCCATACAAAACTACACATGATGACAAAGACTTACTTTTAAACAGCGACGATCAGTAGATATGAAATGCCACATGAAAATCCCGAGTAAATATGTTTGTGAATGTGTGACGAATCTGGTAACAGGAGCACACACAGCTGCTGAACTCAACACACACACACCCTGACGGTAACCAGTTAAATTGAAAACCAGAAGGGCTACGACACCGGCTTCATTCAGTTTGCTTTTCAGTGACCTCACGCTGATGTGTACACCGTGTAAACATGACATCATGTCCACGATGACAGCGTACGAGTGGCCCTCATTAAAATACTGTATGCACTTGTCCACAAAACGGGCAAAACATCACTCGGTCGCTGTCCATCTCCATCCCCTGACGACATCAACAACTGGAATTGGCCCGCTCCTGTTATCACTTCCGGGTCAACCCCGGATTTGGGACGTTCCCTTTCCGGTTTGATTGTATTTGTAAATTTGTCTCGGCGCTTGTAAAAGTTTTTCGCGTCTTGTTAATTTGTTTTCTGAAATGTTAATTTGTTTCGGGACTTGTAAATGTGTTATGGTAATATAATTTTGTTTTATGACATGTCAAAATGTTTTCCAAAATGTAAATTTGTCTCAAGCTTTGTAAAAGTGTTATGCTTTATTTAAATATGTGCTGCTGGTGTTTTATATGTGTGTGTGCTTCTGGCCCAACAAACTCCAGAGCTTTCACCCTTTGACATCTACCCCCCCTCACATGTTTCTTGTGTATTTACATATAAATTTTGATTTTTATGTGCTTTTGAGCGAAAGGTAGACTGATGGATACTTGCAGGAGGATTCCTGTCATTTCTGATTTCATTTGTTTCTATTTTTGTTCTGTTCTTCTGTACAGCTAGAACTCTGTGTGCAATCATCTGGAAATCAAAACTATTGTTGCGCATAACCCTCTGTGCTGTTTTTATTCTTTTTTAAACATTAAAATGGTTTGAAAGCAAAAGAGTAAACATGATCTTATAATCTTATAATGATGAGTTAAATGATTTAACAATTTATTAGTTAGTTTGTATTTATTCTACTATTAAGGTATATAGTTAGTTTTACATCTCTTCATATAAAAACCATTAAAAACAAAAGTGGAATATAGTAATTAAGTTTTGAAAAAAATATACTACTAATTGAAAATGATATCATCAAACCACTTCTATTTTTATTTGGCTCATCTCATATTAAAAAAAAAAATTACACATACAAAAATGGATTGTAGTTAAGATTAAATAAGAAATAATGGCGTTACCATGACAACTTACCAACTTTGACAATTTTTAAATCACTGCTTGACCGAGAAATCACTCATTATTTCTCCTTAACTTAAATCAGTTGAGCTATTCTTGCATCACCTTTAACCCTCAGATTATTTGTATTTATGTAAAATGCAACAGAATGGTCTGCTGCCTTCATTAAAGGGATAGTTCACACAAAAATTAGAATTATCATTATGTACTTACCCTCATACCGATTGCAGGTCAGGTTTAGTTTTTTAGTCCACAAATCTGTCTGAACTGTGTGTGTGTGTGTGTGTGTGTGTGTGTGTGTGGTGTGACGGTGTGCAAACGGTATGTCAGGGCTTTGGGAGACTTGGATTACACCAGAGAGGCAGAATTTGGGCATTTTATGTTTGTTTTTTTCTGTCAAGTTGTTCTTTATGTTTGAAAACTGGTCACCATTCACTTCCATTGTTTGGGAGATTCTGAAACACTGTTTTTCTATGAACCTGACCCTCAGTCGGCATGAGGGTGAGTAGGTAATGACTGAATTTTTATTTTTGGGTGAACTATCCCTTTAACCTCCACAGAAAAGAGTGTCCCCATTTGAAATGGGCCAGATAGAGGTCAAGGTGAGCCCCACACAAGAGACCATCCACGACACCTCCTGTAACATGAAGGCTGGTCACACTCCTCAGCTCTCAGAGTCACATGACACTGTTATGAAACAGTTCTGTTTATAGAACCAGACGTATGCCGTGTTTCCAGCTGTTTAAGAGAAGTGCTGCCATTTCTTATAAACGGTGAAGGGAGGGCTGAGCAACAGCTGAAGTTATTAGAGGCCCTGAACAGTAACTGTTTCATGGCCAATAAAGTTTTTAAGTCAGTGCACAGCTGAACACACAAAAATGTGAAATTAGAGTTTTGGAGATATCAGCTGAAGAGACGTCTGCCCTGTCTCCAACATAATGGGACTAAATGGCTTGAGGTGCTGAAAACACCTATAAAATACATTTTAAAAATTCAAAACCTGCATCTCTTTCCAAAACTTGTGACACAGGTTACTCATGATAAACCACAGACCTTGATGTGAGCAGTTTCATGTAGGAACTACTTCATTTCTAGTAGAAAAGAAAAGAGTTCCTACATGAAACTGCTCACAACAAGGTCTTAAGTAACCGGGCCACCCAATCTTGGGCAATACTGTAAAATTTTATCTCCATCCAGTCCCAAGTAAATCTGGGCCAGAATCACTAATGTGTCATGTAGGGGAGAGTGTGCCATTATTTATAAGGTGAATACATCATCAATAAGCTAAATCTGCATAAATATAGGAATTATTATTATCAGACATTTTCATAATTCAGCTTTGAGATATATTATTTTTTTCATTCCATTCCAATTCCATTAAAAAATTAATTTAGATAATAAGTTTCAACTGGCTAAATATATTATTTGAATGTCACAATAATGGATATACACTCACCGGCCACTTTGTTACGTACACCTTGCTACTACCGAGTTGGACCCCCTTTTTTTTCTCAGAACTGCCTTAAAGCGATATTCCACCATTACATGATAACCCACTCAGTATGTACTCACCCCTATGCCGATGTGATGATGGATGAAGATCTTCAGTTCACAAAACAATCCTGGAGTTTCAGCAGAAAACAGGGTTGCAGCCAAATCCGGTATAATGGCAGTGAATGGAGACCACGGATAAAACGTTAAAAAAAGAACACAAAACAAACACAAAATGTCGCCATCCTGCTCGTGTGGTGTAATCCAAGTGTCCGCGAGCCGCGACATTAAAAATTAACCGCAAAAGACGCCATTTACGCCATGTTTTTAGCCGAAATGTCAACTGTAGCATGTAGCCGGTAGGATGCAAACATGGCGTCGATCGATCTTGCGATCCTGCTACCCTGTTTTCTGCTGAAACTCCTGGATAGTTTTGTGAACTGAAGATCTTCACCCATCATCACATCGGCATAGGGGTGAGTACATACTGAGTGGGTTATCATGTAATGGTGGAATATCGCTTTTATTCTTCGTGGTGCTGGACACATTCCTCAGAAATTTTGGTCCATATTGACGTGATAGCATCACACAATCCTCGATGTGAATCTCCCGCTCCGCCACATCCCAAAGGTGCTCTATTGGATTGAGATTTGGTGACTGTGGACATTGAGTGGGTTCATTGAGAGGACTGTTGTGATTGGTGGACTTGCGTTCGCAACATCGCAGCTTCCTGGAGGAACTGATTATTGGTTCTATTTGAGTTCCACAGAAATTCTACCGTTTGCTCAAAATGACGTTTTTTTGTATTTCATAGAAATGGTGGAGATTATGATTAATAACTGATCAGTTAACCAAATAGTACAACTTTTGTGTGCTTTGTGGATTACATTAAAATATAAGTCTCAGCAAAAATGTTCATATGACATCTGCAAATACAGGAAAGCAGTGAATAAGTTATATAAGAACATTAAACTGCTTGAAAGCTGTTGAGTTCCCTTAAAACTGTCAGCCAACTGTATCTAAACCCAGACACAGTTTAACAACGCTGTTCTGTTTTTATCTGATGAGGGGAACAGTGAACAGTATAGGAGCTTAAAGGAACTGCTGGAATTTCCTGTAAATGTACTGTAGGAGGAGGGAGGGGTGGGGAGCTCAGTGCTGCATGTCAGTGGTGAGGGAGGAGAGAGCAAGGTTTGAGATTTGCACTCAATGCAGGGAAATAAAACAAGGGCAGATAGAGAACTGATACAATCAGGAGACAAACAGTTCATAATTTCAAGGACGGGGCTCTGTGAAGGGTCACTTGGTGTTTAAATGAGACTTTTTTTCTTTTTTCATGAACTATTCCTTCAAGCCTCAGAACAAACAAACAAACTCTAACCCTTGTTCAGAAAAAACTCTTTCTTGTTCTCCTCATTAAGCCAATGTTAGATATATTATTCAAATTTACTGGAGCCTGTTTACTGTGTTTTAAATATATTCCTATACATACACCATTTATTAAAAACCGTTCTGAAGCAGAAACAACCATGTAAAGCTTTAGTTTCACTTTCACTTTGAGACCAGTGCAACAGTCTGTGGGTGTGGTTTGGGGCCAATTTAAAGGAGCTGCAGCAGAAACACTCTGAACTCTCTGTCTTCACTTGAGCTGCAGAATCTACACCACACTGTTGAACTCAAACATGGACGGCAACTTCTTCAACCCGAACATGGCCAACAATTTTTACAACCCAAACATGGCCAGCAACTTTGGTAAGTCATGACACTGTATCTTTTTTTAAGGCACAATTATTCTGCGGTCTTATAACCAGGACTCAATCTGAGCCTGATCCTGCTGGTAGAGAACACTGAACACTATTTGTGTGCACCTTCCCCTGCTGATGTTGAATTATTATATGTGGATGCTCTGATCAATAAATATGAATAAATAATTAAAATATATAAAATTCACTTGTATACATTTGATTTATAAGATTGTTTCAATTATAAATCATGATTTAGAGACAGTGGTTCCCAAACTTTTTGTGGCTCATGCCCCTCAATCAATCATTAACAATATTTGGGGAGGCAACAGATAAACAGGGGTTCAAGTTTAATTTTAGTAAAATAAAGAACAGCATGACGATGTCAACAAGCTTTTGTTTGTTTATTTCACCTATGAATCATATTCATATAATTTTATTTCACTCTGTATTTCCCCCCTGGTCACTCACACCCCCCTTGCAGAAGCTCTGCCAGCCCCCAGTTTGGGAACCACTGATTTAGAGTTTTTCAAATCAGGTGAACGTCATTTTTGTTCTAAAGAAAAGTTCTCTATAGAGCGAGGTTCAGAAGATGTGCTTTTAAATTAATATGTGCTATCAGTTTAACATTTTCTCTGATGATTTCACAGCGACAGTTAAAGGTTTAACCCTGTTATTTTGTTTAGAAAAAGTTACATTTTTGAAATCTAATAAATCTTAAAACAAATGTGTCAAGTGGGCATCATGTAGTTCCACCTTCAGCTGACAGAGGAGGCAGTTTAAAACAACTGCAGCCTTTTCTTGTAAATGGGAAGCTGAACAGAACACTGACTCCATTTTAGATCATGGATTTAAAGGGATAGTTCACCTGAAAATAAAAATTCAGTCATTATCTACTCGCCCTCATGCTTTATTGTTTGAAGGTTTTTTAGTTCACAAAACACTGCTGGAGTTGAAATGACTCCATGCTGCTCGTCTGGCATAATCCAAGTCTCCTAAAGTCCCGACATGCTATTTGCGAACCTTCACACCACACACACAGTTCAGACAGTGTGTATGAGAATGTGAACGGGTCTCTCTCTCCAAGCAGCTGAATAGATGTTTGTTTTCTCTCATCTTTGTATAAGTTGCATTAAGTTTTGTGTCGCTCTTTCTTCTACTCAGGAAATATCAAAACAAATAATGAGGCGATGAGGATAGTGATGGTGGGGAAGACTGGAATTGGGAAGAGTGCCACTGGAAACACTATTCTGGGACGACAGTGCTTTGAATCAAAGTTCAGTGCCAAGTCTATGACTGTCGACTGTTCTAAGGGCAGAGGTGTGGTGGATGGGCAACAGGTTGTTGTCATCGACACTCCGGGCCTGTTTGACACCAGGTTTGGCATGGACAAAACCACCCAAGATATATGCCAGTGTATCTCTTATGCTTCTCCTGGACCCCATGTATTCCTGGTGGTCATCAGGCTGGGAAGATACACGGACGAAGAAAAGCAGACGGTGCAGAGGATTCAACAAATCTTTGGCCAGGCAGCAGACAGATACAGCATGGTTCTCTTTACTGGTGGTGACCTTCTTGACACCACTATCGAGGAGTTCTTGGGTGGAAGCACAGACCTGCAGGAACTCGTTGCCAGGTGTAACGGCCAGTACCACGTCTTTAACAACAAGCTGACAGATCGCACTCAGGTCACTGAGCTGCTCCAGAAGATCAGATATATAGTCCAGAAGAACGGAGGAAGCCACTACACCAACGAGATGTTCCAAGAGGCCGAGAGGGCAATCGAAGAGGAGAAACAACGCATCCTCAAAGAGAAAGAGGAAAAAATACGCAAAGAAAGAGAGGAGATAGAGAGAAAACTTCAGGAAAAATATGAAAAAGAGATGAGGAAAATGAATGAGCAACTCCAGGCTGAGAGAGAGAGGGAGAGGAAAGAAAGAGAGGAGGAGAGGATGAGGGACAAGCAGGAGATGAATGAGGAGAGACGGAGGGAGAGACAGGAGAGAGAAGCAGAGAGACAGAGAGAAAGAGAGGAGAAAGAGAGGGAGATGACAAACATGATGAATAAACTGAAGGAAGAGCATGACAGAGAACTGAGCGAGGAAAGAAGAAGGTTGCAGTCCAGGCATGAAAATGAGGCCAGAGAGGAAGCTGAGGAGTTTAATCCATTGTTTCCTTTGGTAAAAGCTGCTGAAGCAATAGTTGAAGCTGGTAGTAAATTTATTGGAGGAATTAAACTGCTGGGAAACTCAATCGGGAGGTTGTTCAAATTCTGAGTTCAGGAAGTGTAACCACAGAGGAAACCTCCAGAAGCTTCCACACACAGGGACATATGAAATATATTAAGAAACCACAAGTGCCTTTTCAATATCCTTGTCTATGGTGCTAAGTCACTCATAATCAATCAACATAATCTCACATCACCATCTACAGTTCTTTTTGGATGATGTCTTGAATGAGGCCTAAAGAGATATTTAGTGTGTAAGGTAACATTTGATTGTATAAAATATTCGCATGTCAGAACATTTTTAAGATCATATTATGACTTAGATCAATTCATCTTATTATATTAACTTTTCTTTTTTCATGTAACCACTGCATTTAGTTTTCTGCAGACTAGTAGTTTTACATCATTAGAAAAAAGTTGTTCCAGTCCTCTGATGACTTTTGTCTTTTGCTGAGAGGTGCTGCCACCTAGTGACTTTAAAATGTGTCTACAACTGTTCATTTTATCACAACCTGTTGTCATCATGACTGATGTTGATGATGCCACTCAAGAACAAATATGTTTGTGTATTAAACTGAATAAAGATGATATTAAGACTAAACCTTTGTCAAAGGTGTCATTAACTTTTAAATCAGGAGATCAAGGTAACAGCTCAGTGTTTTTACACAGTGGGGACCCAGAATGAAAAGAAATAGATACATTTTAGTCATGTTTATATGTTTTATCTGAAATTTGTAAGTACTATATATGACTGTCCAGATACAAGGTCCTTAGCAAACTTGTACAATTTGGGCACTTAAAGTATTAAAGATGACAATCAGTCCATTTACAATACAATGCTATCTGTGTGATATCAGACTTATATATGAGATGGGCAACCATTAGTGCAACTGAACTCTTTAAATATTGTATAAAAACTTTATAAGACATGTCTCATATAAGAAACATACACATAAAACAAAGAAACAAACAAAAAAACATACACAACTTGTAGAAAAAGCAGATGTCTGAGACATGTTTAGATATTCAAGAAAACTCTTGGAACAAATATTGAAGACATAATTTGCCATCTGCTTTACTAATAAAGAACAACATAGAATATATACTTAATTTATAATCAGTTCTTATCAGTATGTTGTATGAAAAAATATTAAAGAGCCCATTTTAATGAGTAACTCGTGCATTTTTCTAATTATGGGGAGCTAAGGAGGAGCTCAGCTCACTTGAAAAGGTCATGAGCTCCCCTGAAAGCCTCATCTGGGACATTTGAGGAGAGCTCTAAAACATGATGGTCCTGAAATAATAACAATAATAGTGAAAATATAACAATATTGTGTGTTTATTCGCACATTACATTATAATTTCCGAACATGTATCTTCATTAATTAATACTATGCTCTGTGAGCTGTTGTGTATGGAAGAGTATTAGGGCCACTCTTGAGAAAAAAAAAAGAAAAAAAAAAAGAGAGGAGGTAGATTTTTTTTTCATCATGCACTTCGAGAATAAAGCCGAAATGTCTCCTCTGGTCCATCCCTAATACTCTTCTGTCCCTCAAAGTCCTAATACTGATAAGTACACTGTTTGTGAGCTAAAAGAGAAAGAATTTCCTTGTTACTGTAACCCAACTTGTGCATACCTGTCACCACAAAACAAGGGCAGACAGACAGACACACTGTGTGTAATAATAATAAAGGTTATATTATATATATATATATATATATATATATATATATATATATATATATATTTACATATATATATGAGACTACTTATCAAATGAACAGTAACAAAGTGCTTTACAAAAGAGCAGATGTTCCCTGTAACAGGAGGGGGATCACTTTTATTTTAACTTCAATCAGCAGTCGAGAACACACTTTATCTCTTCTGCTATGAGCTGGTCTGCAAACTACAGGTAACATACAGGTGATCTAACAGGATGTCAATGTCTCTTCCTGTATGTTCTCTTAAGTCTGCTGGAAACTGTCCGACTTGACGGCAGCTTTTTGTCTCCACCTCGTGATGCGGGCGCCTGATCTCGTCTACTCGCCAGGCGAGGCGCAGATCATCTCAAACGCACCTAATAACTCTGCTTACACTGCACGTGAATGTTATAATCAGTGCTGTAATCACAAGAAGTGTACACACGCTGTACTGTTTCCACCCAACCGGGCTGTAGACTTTAATGAAAACTTCGGCGTGTCAGGTACATTCAACTCGGTCTGATAACTCAGGTGGTGTCCCACAATAACAAGTCCGTGTGCCAACACGGAACCAAACAAAAGTTCCTATTGTTACAATGAACATACAAATGAAACAATATACAAAGCACAATAAATGTCAATAAAATAATAATTTACAACTAACTAAATGATGCTGTAAAAATATTATCACTTAAATATAAGTAATGTACGCACTGTACTGCTTAATAAAAAAAAAACACAAAATTACACAGTAACTTAAGTAATAAAAATAACCCAAAAATATAATGTGTGCAGTAATTACAGTTACGTTAATAAAGCCGATTCTGAAGTATAGTTTCACCAGTTCATCTAACTGCCTGCAAGGCATTTTGTAGAAGCAGTCACATGTGCCGGTTGTTATAGTCTCAAAAGGTCGACTTTTTTCTCAACATTGTATTTCGACTTTATTCTCGACATTTCGACTTTTTTCTCAAAGTGCTTGAGTGGCCCTTATAGCTTACTCTTCCGTAGTTGTGTGTGGCAGCCTGACAACTGCGCTGTCCATGGTCCTGACACGGAGCAGAGGTGACAGACAGAACACGTTACTTACTTCGGTTCCTGTTTGCTTTTCGTTGTTGCAAACTGAACTTTCGGCCCTAATTCCACTTTCTCCCGATTATAACAATCCACAGACAGAAGGGAAACGACAGGGAAGTGAAGAGGACGGTCAATGAGGAGAGAGTGTGAGAGAGAGATGCGCGCAGCAGAACAGCTGTTTCTATGTCCCTGTGATACTTTATGAAGTTCTCCCATGAAAAAACAAAAACAAAACAAAAAAAAAAAACAAGAACAAACGTGAGTTAATTTTGATTTAAAAACTCACCACATTAGTTCACATTCACAAAGATCAGATCATGATGTTGATATTGACGCCAAAACACAGTAAAGACGTCTGACGCTCGCGTTTTGAAGTAAACCCATTGTTCTAAACGTGCACTGAAAACATGATGACGCGCCTCAAACTGACTTGACACTCGCACTCCGAACTTGTTTCGATTTTGGAGCATCAAATGAGGACCAGAGCTTTTTTTCTGCTTCCGCAATACGTGTTTGGGGAGAGTTAAATGGAATAAAAAAGGTATGGACGTGAGGAGGGAGGGCTGATGGATACACCTGAGAAAGAAGAAAAAAACAAAAAACAACCCGCAGCAGAGCGGGAGAGGGAGAGAGCATGTTACAGATGTGCCGACTTGATATAAACGTTTTATGATCATATATTATAATCCCCCTCCACCCATCTTAATCTTTAGTGACGTGTGTAGTTTGAGAAGGAACACATACCACAGTTTGAGATTCTAGGCTCTGACTGAGAGGGAGGATGTCTGACTGAGACAGAGGCGGCAGTATTGAGCAGATTGATCACCTGTGAGTCCAACATGGCGGCGCGCTGTTGCTGCTAGATACCGGCTAAAAGTTTTGCTCCCCTGTGAGTACACTTGCGGGTTCTTCCTCACTTTTTTTCTCAACTGTGAGCCTCACACCGCAGATTAATCTGGCCTGCCCAAAAGAGCCAAGCGTTGTCCGCCTGAAGAAACGCAAACGTTTCTTGTGGTGTGTTCCAGTTGTACTGGGAAGTCGGGATTTCCGAGTTCCGAGTGGGAAATTTCAACTGGAACGCCTCCTGAAGTCAGAATTCCAAGTTGGAAAGTCGGAGAATCCTCACCACCCCCGAGTTGACAATCGAAGATGGCTGCCCCGGGTGTAAACAGTAAGTAGAAGCTAAGGACCGCATATTTGTCCAGAAGTTGCTTATATTCGGACAAGGCAAGCGCGAGAATAGCTTTCGTAGACATTGCCATCTTGTTTTCCGACTTCTTCTTCCCGTTTAATGGCAGTTGGCAACTTTTTTCCGACTTTGTAACTGGAACACCGATAACTCAGCTGTGACGTCATTCCCAGCTCCGACTTCCGACTTCCAAGGTAAATGGAACGCACCAATACAACAGCTACAACGTTGTAGTCAGAATGGCCGATCCTGACAGTCACTCACCTGAGGAGAAAAAAAGGAAAACACGCTGCTCATCTACCGATACGGATGACCTGTTCACATCCACCGCTGCTCATAGGGATACAACAACGCTCAACGACAAGTCACAAACACTGGATTTAATACGACAGGACATTCTGGACATTAAAGAAAGCCTGGAGTTCAACCAAAAACAACTCGACGATCTGCGGAGGGACAACAACCAACTCAAAGGTACTATTAATTAATTGCAATGCAAAATGAATAGAGTCGTTGAGGAAAATAAAACTCTAAAAGAAACCGTACTGGACATCCAGACGTGCAGCATGCATGACAATCTGATTTTCACCGGCATTAAGGAAAACAACCCTGACAACCCAGAGAAGAGTTTTTTCTAAACTCCTTAAAACTTCCACCAGAGTCGGTCAAAAAAATCTTGTTCCATCGCATGCATCGCCTAGGCAGCAAAAGCAATAAGGGCATTGGGGTCTGTGTGTATGTCCATCTCTGTGTTTGTCTCTGTGTTTGAATTTTGATGTCTTGCCAAAACACAGGAAGTTGCTTTAACTGCACCGTACATGGTCATATCTGCCTGAAACTTCACGTTTATTGACAGTCCATGCTTGAACATATGATATCAATTTCGTTAATGGGTGTGGCTAAATGGCTTGGCCACACACTCTCTTAACAATAACCTCCATACCATGTTTCACCGATATGCATGAAAATCAATAGGCAAATGTATGCCACTCACACGCACAAAAAAGTCTCTCAAACCCATAGGCTAAACCCAACAGGAAGTCAGCCATTTTGAATTTTGTGGTCAATTTTGGCATTTTCCATGCGTCCTATTTTAACGAACTCCTTGTACATAAATTATCTAATTCAGTTCAAAACTGGTGTGTACCTTCTACACAAGTGTGTGATCAAACTTTATTAAAAGATTTGGGGCCCTATCTTACACCCAGCGCAAGTGCTATTTTTGCCATGTCTGCAGGATAGCAAATTCACTTGCGCAGGGTCCGATTCGCCGTGGGCGGGAGGTCTAAACATGAAGGCAAAATGAAGGCATAGCCCGGCGCGTTTGCTATCTTGTGCTCAGCGCACTGGAGTAAAAACCACTTGGGCCTTAGAGCCCTATCTTTCGCCGGTCTGAAGCGCAATGGATTTAATTTATTCAAGGAGTGCCCAAATCCTCCTTTGCTGTCTCCCTCCAGAGGGGCAAGTGATATTTTGCCCTGCCCCGCTCACTGCGCCACCAGCGCAAAGCAGCATACACCAATCAGCTGTGCCCAAGTGCCCTCATTAATTCACCGAGTTTAGGCTGAACATGCAATAAACCAATCAGAAAGTCGGCTCTCATCGCCTGTAAGAGGTAGGTGCGCAAGCAGTGGCAGCATGACGGATTTACAAGGAGGAAAGAAAGAGAAAAGATTTTCAAAGCCAGGAGACAGATCTCCTGGTTCGAGAAGTGAAAGCGCGAGAGCACACAATATATGGAGACACGTCTCCAAAGCAGCTTCATGTGTAAATAGTTTATTTTACATGAACACCTGCAAAAACCATTACAATAAATGAACCGCAAATGTCATGCAGATATGTAACTGGTTATGTTTTACACTGAAGCACCTTGAAATTGTGTTGTATTTTATAATTAATCATTATCTCCCACCTAATCCTCATCTCCTCCTCCAGTCCTCCTCCTCTGTCCCGCTACGAAACAACCAGCTCTGACAGGAGCACACACACTGTTTTCTCTCCGGGTTGGGCAGGACTGTGGGGTCAAATATTGTGTCTTGTATGTTATAGATAATAATTGTTTAATCCTTGTTTTTATGGATCACAACAAACAGGCAGACACAAACAGCTGTCATGCTGACTCATCTGATAAAGACGATCTGACAGCTGTGATCCCGTGTGCACTTTACAGGTCTGTTTAGATTTATTAGGCTTTATAATTACAAATAAGTTCTATTTCCTTATTAGTGAGTTTATCTTAAAAGACACACTCATGCACAGCTGTTTAACACTTATGAAAGGTGTTCTGTGGTTGTGGAGACGTGTGTGCACCTCAGTCAAACGTGAGACGCGCACACGCTTTTAACTTCAATATTTACACTTTATTGCTGATAGAAAATATGTTTAAATGACACTTCACTGATCCGCACTCCGTGTGTGGGGAAAGGAATGAACAAAAATCAAGGTGTCTTGTGATTTTGAAGACGTGTCTGTTTTGGCCAAACACGCCTTTCAGCTGGTCTGAAGCGCAATGCGCAATTACTCCAATGCGCCAAGCACAAGATAGCAAACGCGCCGGGCCACGCCCTCATTTTGCCTGCATGTTTGTGAATTTGCTATCTTGCAGACATAGCAAAAATGGCACTTGCGCTGGGTGTAAGATAGCAAAGTCACCTGCGCAACGGCTCCACAATTACAAAACACCTTAATTAACGTTCAGTCTTTTCCCTACACAGGAGTGTCGATTGTTAGAGTGCCCTTTGAACATAACCATCAGCAATAAAGTGTAAATATTTAGGTTAACAGCGTGCGCGTGTCTCACGTTTGGCTGAGGCGCACAGAAGTCTCCACAAGACAAGACAACACAGAACACCTTTCATTAATGTTAAATAGCCGTGTGCACGTGTGTCTTTTAAGATAAACTCACTAATAAGGAAAAATAAATTATTTTATGATTATAAAGCCTAATAAATCTAAACAGACCTGTAAAGTGCACATGGGACGGGATCACAGCTGTCAGATCGTCTTTATCAGATGAGTCAGCATGACAGCTGTTTGTGTCTGCCTGTTTGTTGTGATCCATAAAAACAAGGATTAAACAATTATTATCTATAACATACAAAATGTATAAGACACGACTGCATGAGTCCGGTCTGCCCCAGAGAGAAAAAGGAATGTGTGTTTTTATTGGAGCTAGTTGGATATATTCGTGTGTAATTTTGCGCACTTCAAATTTCAGAAACTCTTTCTCATCGTTTCGTAGCGGGACAGAGGAGCGAGGATGGGAGGAGATGAGGATTAGGTGGGTGATAATAATAAATTATAAAATACAACACAATTTCAAGGTGCTTCAGTGTAAAACATAACCAGTTACATAACTGCATGACATTTGCGGTTCATTTATTGTAATGGTTTTTGCAGGTGTTCATGTACAGTAAAATAAACTATTTACACATGGAGCTGCTTTGGAGACGTCCTGCTGTCTCCATATATTGCGTGTTCTCACACTTTCACTTCTCAAACCAGGAGATCTGTGTCCTCGCTTTAGGAATCTTTTCTCTTTGTTTCCTCCTTGTAACTGTCCATGGTCATGCTGCCACTGCTTGCGCTGCCGGCACACCAACCGCTTACACGTGATGAGAGCTGACTTTCTGATTGGTTTATTGCATGTTCGGCCTAAACTCGCCGGTGAATTAATGAGGGCACTTGGGCACACCTGGTGTGTGTATGCCGCTTTGCGCCGGTGGCGCAGGGGGCGGTGCAGGGCAAAATATCACTTGCACCTCTGGAGGGAGACGGCAAAAGAGGATTTGGACACTCCTTGAATAAATTAAATAAGATAGGGCCCTTGGTGTGCGTTGAACAGTGTGCCCATGATGTGGTGTCGGATTTTGACGTCTCGCCATGAAACAGTAAATTGCTTTAACTTTGGTATAAATGGTTTGACCTGCACCAAACTTCACAGGTATGATAAAAGTACCACCCTGAACACATCTACATGACAATCAGGAGTCAAAGTCATAGCGCAAACTAGTCAAGACAGGAAGTGACATCTAATTCCTCCTACGATGTCTGAAATATGGTTTAATCACAGGAAACGGGATCCATGGGAAATCTAATCAAGACCATGCAATGACAAGACATGGGAAACATTTTGTTTTAATTTATTTATCTTTTTTAAGCACAGAACATATTAGATATGTTCAGAAAAATGTAGGCTGACACTTTACTGTCATAAAACATGCAGCAGATATGTTTGTGTTTGTGCTGTGTGCCAGTAAAACAGATCACGGCCTATTAAGTAAGACACAGTGCTGATTACAAAGCACACGCATGCTCAGAGTCTGACCTTGTGGCATTGCACATATACTAATGCATGCTAAAGTGAAAATAAAGACATGATCTGTTAATTCATCACCTAAAAGGATTAAAATCATGGTTCGAATTACGGGGGAGCTAGGGGGAGCTGGGCTCACCTGAAAAGGACATGAGCTCCCCTGAAAGCCTCATTTGGGACATCTGGGGGGAGCTCTAATATATGATGGTCCTGAAATAAATAATAACAGCAAAGTTTTGTGTTTATTCGCACATTTTATGTATTGTCACTAATTAACACAATGCTGTGTGCGCTGTTGTGTGCGGCACCGTGACTGCTGTGCTGTTCATGGTTCTGACATGGAGCAGAGCTAACTGACAGATAGACTTAACATGTTACTTCGATTTCTGTTTGCTTTTCATTGTTGCAAATTGAACTTTTGGTCTGCATTCCACTTTCTCCCAATTCTAACAATCCACAGACAGAAGGGAAACGACAGTGAGCTGAAAGGACAGTCAGTAAGGAGAGAGTGTGTGAGAGAGCGATGCACGCAGAAGAACAGCTGTTTCTCTGTGTCTGTGACATTTCATAAAGTTGTCCCATGTAAAAACAAATGTGAGTTAATTTTGACAACGATAAGAGGGCTCCCCCGAAAGCCATTGTGTAATTCGAACCCTGATTAAAACAATGTCCCATCTCTCAAAACTTAAAGGGACATCTGTTTACTCCAGGAAACACATTTGATCAATTCTAAACTTGACCTATTAAAATCTAATTGGGCCAACCAGGTATTTGCTGCTTCATATAACTCCAAGAGTAGAGGTGTCGCAGTGCTGATCAATAAAAAAATTACATATAGCAATAACTCAACCATAGTAGATCCTGATGGATGTATATATATATGTGTGTGTGTGTGTGTGTGTATATATATATATATATACACACATATATATATGTGTATATATATATACACACACACACATATATATATGTGTGTGTATACATATATATATATATATATATATATATATATATATATATATATATATATATATATATAATAATTAACGGTTCCATTGGGGAAGTTAAGTTAACTATTGTCTATGTATACGGTCCAAATGAGGACAATCCAACATTTTTTCATCAGTGCTTTTCAAATCTAATGAATTTTTGCTGATACAACTATAATTATTGGAGGTGATTTCAACACAACTCTATGTCCAAAACTTGACCGATCAAACATAACTAAACTTTCCAGACCTTGGCAATCATCTGAAACAGTTGAACAATATATGTCTGACTTTGGTCTTGGTGATATATGGCGACTAAGGAACCCAACCGGATGAGAATATACATACTTTTCCCCCCATCACAACTCCTTCTCTCAAATTCATTACTTCCTCACTAGCAACTCAATCATATCAAAGACAGAAGAAATAAAAATCCACCCCATTGTCATTTCCGATCATGCCCCAGTAAGCTTTACTCTCACTATGGATACTACTACTAAACCATGCACAAGATGGCGCTTCAATACCTCACTACTTACAGATTCTGATTTTACCACATACTTAAATAGAGAGTGGAAATCCATCCTAGAACTAAATGACTCCCCAACAACCTCACCCATATTACCCTGGGAAACAGCCAAGGCAGTGATGAGAGGAAAAATAATTTCATACTCTACCAACAAAAAAAGGGAAGAACAAAAACTGGAAAAGGAGCTTGAGCAGAGAGTAGGAGAATTGAATAGTATTTTAGCTACAAATTATTCTGATGATATTAAAAAAGAACTAACTGAAACAAAGTATAAACTTAACAACATTATAAATAAAAAGACTCAGTTCCTTATACAAAGGCTTAAACATAACAACTATGAATACCGTGATAAATCAGGCAAATATCTGGCAAATCAACTCAGGTGACAACAAGAAAAAAACATAATACAAGCTATAAAAGATTCTGCGGGGAAAACTGTGTACACTCCAAATGATATATTAACAACTTTTCATACATTCTATAGTAATCTTTATAAACCCAACTACACACCCAACCAAACAGCAATAAACACATTTTTTGATAATATAGATCTTCCCAAGCTACCAGTAATTCATGCAAATATCCTATACAGACCCATCACGTTGGATGACTGTGACAAAGCTCTTCAGGCCATGTCAAATAACAAAGCACCCGGATCAGACAGATTCCCCACAGAATTTTACAAGCATTTTTGGACCACAATTTTGCTGTTATTCATTAAAATGGCAACTGAAATTTTCAAATCCTCCACTATTCCTCCTCATATGAATTCTGCACTTATTTCACTTCTTCTTAAACCTAACAAGGACCCTACTCTCTGCTCAAGCTACCGCCCCTTATCACTTATTAACATGGATATTAAAATTATTAGTAAAGCATTATCTATGAGGTTAGAAAAAATCATCCACATTTTAATTCACCCAGACCAAATTAGTTTCATCAAAAACAGACACTCTTCAAATAACATGTGCCGTTTATTCAATCTGATAAACATTTCTCAGAATCAAAAAATCATCACATCCATCATATCATTAGACGCCGAGAAAGCTTTCGACCGTGTAGACTGGACTTTTTTGTTTTTAACATTTCACAGGTTTGGCTTTGGGTAGTCATTTATTAAATGGGTTAATATATTCTGTATAGTTCACCAACAGCATCAGTGACTACTAATGGAATAACCTCACAACGTTTCACATTATACCGTGGCACTAGACAAGGATGTCCACTCTCTCCACTTTTATTTGCACTTTTTATTGAACTACTAGCAGCCACCATTCACCAGGACACACAAATAACCGGAATCACCGTAGTCAGTACAGCTCATAAGGTCAGTTTATATGCTGATGATTTATTATTGTACAGTACATACAAAACCCATCAGCATCACGTCCTGCAGTGTTTAAACTCATAGACAGATTCTCCTCCATCTCTGGCTATTCCGTAAATTGGTCCAAATCCACCATCCTCCCACTAAATCAATACCATGCAAAGACTACACCCCCCAAACTACCCTCCAACATCCCAACTGCCAACATTCGATATCTGGGCATTGATATTTCCACCAAGCTTCCAGAGTTGTTCCACCTCAATTTCGCTCCCATTCTTAAGTCAGTTGAAGAACAGTTAAACCGTTGGAATAATCTACCACTCTCTCTTTCAGGTCGCATCGCAGCAGTCAAAATGTCAATTCCACCCAGATTCAACTACCTCTTTACAGTGACCCCTGTTCAACCAACAACCAACTGGTTCAATAGACTTGATTCTCTAATCACCAAATTCTACTGGAAAAATAAACAACCTCGAATCAAACTCTCAACATTACAGAAAAGCAAGCAGCTTGGAGGTTTAAATGCCCCTAATTTCCTGTATTACTACCTGGCCAGTCAATTGCAATATATCATGAAATGGATTCACTCAAATGATCACCAAAACCCATGGTTAGAACTTGAACAATCACAATGTAATGAACTCTCCATCAATTAAAAAACATAACTGCTACAAGAATACAGTCATTGCAACAACTCTGGAAGCTTGGTGGAAAATCAATAAGATCACTAATCACACACTCTCACCATGCAAATACACCCCAATTTGGAACAACCCAGACTTTTTAATCAACAAGCATACCTTCTGTTTCAATTCATGGAAATCCAAAGGCAGGTGCTAGGTGGGGGGCTTTGGTGACTAAATTTGTTTTTTATTTTGCTTGTTTGTTATGGTTTTTGTTTTGCTTTTTTTTGTTTGTTTGTTCTTGTTTGACTGCTCACATATCTCTCTCTCTCTCTCTAAATATATATGTGTGTATATATACATATATATATATGTATGTATACACACATATTTATGTACGTATGCACATATATATATATATATATATAAAAATTAGGGCTGTCAACGTTAACGCGTTAACGCATGAGATTAATCTGGAAACAATGACACATAAAAAAAAATGTGCGCAATTACGCATCATGTGACTTAGGTAGAGTCTGTCTGTGTATACAGTCTGTGGTCTGTGTCACCACTGGAGTTGTCACTCGTCCGCTGAAATACGGAATCGTCACATATTTGAGGATTAAACAGCGCATCCCATAGTCATTTTTGCTATAAGTGATGCTGGTGGTCATGTGGCCAGAGGAATGTGATCTGTATCTGTCTGATACTCTGATAAACTGTTTGTCTTTGCATAGTTGTTTATCTTTCAAAGACCGCAGATAATTCACGTTTCCATTATGATAATACATGAACTAAAGTGGGCTGCTGTGAGGCATCAAAATCACTGTCAGAAAATCAGCCCCACTCCCCATTAAAGAAAACATGCTGTGCAAAAGCACATGAACAGACCAAAACATGGGAAAACAATGATATAACCACCAGTCCAGACTATTACAGCATGTCAGACTGTCCAGGACTGTACCACTGTTTTATAGATGTGCAGAATGAATGAAGAGATGTGATGTTCTATGGGTATAGATCTATTTTGTTCCAAGTATATGAAGCTCAATAAGAAAAGGCTGACGGGCCAAAAGTACACTTTCTGTATGGTTTGTTTAGCTTCTTATTTTATTTATTAATTCATTTATTTTTGTGACTAAAGGAGGAAAAGCTTTCTGGTCTTGTCACATAAACAGTTTGTATTTGCACTTGAGTTTGGAGCATTTTTACTGGATGTGCACACACACACACACACACACACACACACACACACACACATCCCACCCTTGTGTATTCACATATACATGATGGATGGATGGATGGACTGGTTGATTGTTTTTATTTACTTGAAGACAAAGCAGTCCAAGTGATAACATGTAAAGTGTAAACACTTATTTCCAACATGATGCCTGATGTCATAAATCACACTTCATAAGAACATTCTCAAAACCAATAAAAATGCATTTCACAGTTTCTGAGAAAAAGACACCGAAACACAACAAAATAAAAAGATACTAATAATGCAGAATGACACAAATCTGTGATATTAGTTCATGTGACCCTTAACCTGTCTGCCAACTGCAGCTGGTCTAAAAAAACAAAACAAAAAACAAAAAAACAAAAAAAAAACCACAACAACGCCAAACAAACAAACAATGAATTGTAGTTGTAACTGCACTTCCAACAACATTTGCTGGTTGTACAAAGAATATTAAGTTGATGCTAATTTTAACAGTGTTAGTGAGCTAATGTGTAGATAATGTTAGCTTAGCAGCTCAGTAACTTTGAGGCATCACATGATGACCATCACAAAATGATCCATTCAGTTATCAGTGATTATCAATTATGGAGTTGACATGATGACAAAGCAACTTTTCATTTTGGTGGCATTGATCAATTTACTGACACAAAAACTAGATTTTGAAGCATGAAGAACGTGTTTGGGGGGATTTACTGTCTTTTTGCTGACATGCAGTATCGTCGGGATGTCCCATGAACCACTTGTGACAGATGACTCAGTTTAGAGAATGCTACAGGGTAGTCCAACTGGGGCCCGTTGCTCAGCCTGGATTCGGGCTGCGGCTTCATACCTCGACTCTAACCTTCTTCTTTCCTCTCTCAGTTCCTTTTCTTGGTCTTCCTTCAGTTTATTCATCATGTTTGTCATCTCCCTCTGTTTCTCCTCTCTTTCTCTCTGTCTCTCTGCTTCTCTCTCCTCTCTCTCCCTCTGTCTCTCCTCATTCATCTCCTCTCTCTCCCTCTGTCTCTCCTCCTCTCTTTCTTGCCTCTCCCTCTCTCTCTCAGCCTGGAGCATCTCATTAATTTTCCTCATCTCTTCCTCATATTTTACCTGAATATTTCTCTCTATCTCCTCTCTTTCTTTTCGTTTTTGCTCTTCTTGCTCTTTGAGGATGCGTTGTTTCTCCTCTTCGAGTGCCCTCTCGGCCTCTTGGAACATCTCGTTGGTGTAGTGGCTTCCTCCGTTCTTCTGGACTATATTTCTGATCTTCTGGAGCAGCTCAGTGACCTGAGTGCGATCCTTCAGCATATTGTTGAAGACGTGGTACTCGCCATTACATTTTGCCACAAGTTCCAGCAGGTCTCCGCTTTCATCCAAGAACTCCTCGATAGTGGTGTCAAGAAGGTCACCACCAGTAAAGAGAACCATGCTGTATCTGTCTGCTGCCTGGCCAAAGATTTCTTGAATTTTCTGCACCGTCTGCATTTCTTCCTCTGTGTATCTGCCCAGCCTGATGACCACCAGGAATACATGGGGTCCAGGAGAAGCGAAAGAGATACACTGGCGTAAATCTTGGGTGGTTTTGTCCATGCCAAACCTGGTGTCAAACAGGCCCGGAGTGTCGATGACAGCAACCTGTTGCCCATCCACCGTTGCTCTGCCCTTAGAACAGTCGACAGTCATAGACTTGGCACTGAACTTTGATTCAAAGCACTGTCGTCCCAGAATGGTGTTTCCAGTGGCACTCTTCCCAATTCCAGTCTTCCCCACCATCACTATCCTCATCTCCTCATTATTTGTTCTGCTACTTCCTGAGTAGAAGAGAGAGTGACATTAAAGAAATTAAGATTAGATACATTGTACTTAATGCAACTTATACAAAGATGGGAGAAAACAAACATCTATTCAGCTGCTTTGAGAGAGCCAAAAACCTGGTTCCCCTTTAAGCTTTTACAATGTGGCACTGGCGGTTCTGGGGGGGGGGGGGGGGGGCAACAGGGGCCAGTGCCCCTGTAACAGTGAGTCTGGACCCCCCTGTGGCCCCCCTCTCCGAACGAAGATTATGCAGTAATTATTAAAATTGTGATATTGCGCCGACGCAAAAGGCGGAACTAATGCGCATGGCTCAACATTCTAGTCGGATCCTTTAGTGCATTGGTCACTAACAGGCAGACCGCGGTCCGAGCCCGGACCCAGACGCTGTCCTATATGGAATGTTTTTGCCTGGAGGCCTCGTTTGAATTTGAACAACTACACAGCACACTGTGTATGTTGTGTATGTTATCTCATGGTTGCCAAGCTCCTCCATACACACACATACAGTACACACACACAGAGGAGATCAGTGTGTTTCTTTTACCTTTCTTTCTTTCTGGCCCCAGCCAGGCCCCCTCAGTAAAATTGGTCTAGAACCACCACTGCAATGTGGGACACTGACATTTCTTTTGCAGACTTGATTTGCACTTCTCTTGCCTTCTGTGCACAATCTAATGTGGATTCAGTGTTGTTCAGCTTTCAATTTACAAGAAGAGGCTGCAGTCCCTTTAAACTGCCCCCTCTGTCAGCTGAAAGTGGAACTACATGGTAGAAACCTGTCCACATGTTCAGACTGACACATTTGTTTGAAGATTTCATAGATTTTTAAAAAATGTTCATCAAAATATTAAGGTTAAATATTAAGGTTAAAAATATAACAGTCAATACATCAGAGAAAATGTTTATTTGCACATCTTCTGAACCTCCATCAAAAAGAGGACTAAAATGCTCCTAGTGGCCACAACAAATCTGACAAAATCTTATAAAAGTACTCCTCAGAATGTGTGGTAAGATAATGATCTTTGAACAAAAGGTGAGAAATACAAAATATTAAGTGTCTAAATAAATGTCTTTGCAGTTAAATACAGTAGGTCTATAGAAGTATTAGTGTAAAGGAATACAGTATCATCACTCACTCACTCACCAAATTTGCCGTCCATGTTTGAGTTGGAAAAGTTGCTGTTCGTGATGCCTGAGTTGAAGTATGAAGTAGAAGCTGCAGCTGACGTGAATCCATCCTTCTTTTATATCCCTGCAGAGCAGCATCAGGCTCCTCCCACCCCTCCTTCCTTGTATTTACAAGAAATGGCAGCAGTTCTTTTAAGCTCCATATAATACTGTTCACTGACCCCACCCCCCCGGCCCCTCCCAAGCTGGTTAAACTTGTTAAACGTATGCACATTTCTATTGGGACTGTTGACATATTTTGGATTTCTATTGAATTTCAAAAGAGCCAATACATATCAATAAATCTGACATTATGAAATAAATTATTGTATTTAACAACATAAATAAATAGACTTTCATATATAAATGTACCCAAAACTCTGAAATATTTCATGAGCTTACCAAATTCAACTCATTATATGTATTTTATATGTATAGTTAATGGAACTGTAAGAATTATCCTCTAAATCAGTGGTTCCCAACCTTTTTTCCTTGGAGCCCCCCTACTTGTATCTAAGGAAAGCTGAGCCCACCAGCCTGAAGACACGCTCACATATATCAGAATCAGAATCAGAATCAGAAATACTTTAATGATCCCCGGGGGGAAAATTGTTGGTGTTACAGTTGCACCCATTTAAGAAAGACTAGAATATAAGTAAAAGTATATATATAACATATAGAAATATAAATATAGAATTTAAGATCGAAATATTATGTAGAGAATAAAACTTTAAGAAATAAAAATACAATAAAATAATAAAAATTAAAAATTAAAAATATGTACAGCATATTATATATAGCAATATGTACAAATATATACAGCAGTGGTACATATATACTGTACATATAACTAAAGAGTAACTTGTAGCACTGTTAAGATGAGTCCAAATCAGTCTATTTACTTGGGAGTGACAGACACCAAGGGAAGAGTTGTATAGCTTGATGGCCACAGGTAGGAATGACTTCCTGTAGCGCTCTGTTGTACATTTTGGAGGAATCAGTCTCTCACTGAATGTGCTCCTGTGTTTAACCAGCATGTCATGGAGTGGGTGGGAGACATTGTCCAAGATGACATGCAACTTAGACAGAATCCTCTTCTCCGACACTGCCATCAGAGAGTCCAGCTCCACCCCTACAACATCACTGGCCTTGCGGATCAGTTTATTAAGTCTGTTGGCGTCCGCCTCCTTCAGCCTGCTGCCCCAGCATACAACAGCATAGAGGATAGCACTGGCCACCACAGACTCATAGAAAATCCTGAACATAGACCAGCAGATGTTGAAGGACCTCAGTCGCCTCAGAAAATAGAGATGACTCTGGCCCTTCCTGTAGAGGGCATTGGTATTCTTAGTCCAGTCCAGTTTATTATCAGTATGTACCCCAGGTACTTGTAGTCATCTACAATGTCCACGCTGACCCCCTGGATGGAAACAGTGGTCACTGGTGCCTTGGACCTCCTCATATCTACAACCAGTTCCTTTGTTTTAGCCACAGTGAGCTGCAGATGGTTCCGCTCGCACCATGTGACAAAGTTGTCCACAGTAGCCCTGTACTCATCCTCACCACCCTTGTTGATACATCCAACTATGGCAGAGTCATCAGAAAACTTCTGAAGATGGCAGGTCTCTGCAATAGCTGAAGTCCGTGGTGTAGAGGGTGAAGAGGAAGGGCAAGAAGACAGTCCCCTGTGGGGCCCCGGTGTTGCTGACCACTCTGTCTGACACACAGTGTTTGCAGGCGCACGTACTGTGGTCTGCCCGTCAGATAGTCGACAATCCAGGACACTAGGGGGGCATCTACCTGCATTGCTGTCAGCTTGTCACCCAGTAGGGCTGTGCGGATGGTGTTGAATGCACTGGAGAAGTCAAAAAACATAACCCTCACAGTGCTCGCCGGCTTGTCCAGGTGAGCATAGACACGGTTGAGCAGGTAGATGATGGCATCCTCAACTCCAAGTCGGGGCTGATAGGCGAACTGTAGGGGGTCCAGAAGTGGCTTGACCACGGGTCGGAGTTGATCCAGGATGAGTCTCTCTAGGGTCTTCATGATGTGGGAGGTCAATGCCACCGGTCTGTAGTCCTTGGAGCCACTGGGCTGTGGCATCTTTGGCACAGGAACGAGGCAGGATGTCTTCCACAGCACAGGGACCTTCTGGAGACTCAGGCTCATGTTGAAGTCCTTGGCCAACCATCATAATCACATCCGGGGCGCTGCACAGCAGGCGACCTGGGCAGTAGTGCAGCAGCTGCTTGTGTGATTGTGTACTTGTGATACTGTGTTTTTTTTGTACTTTGTGTGGTTTTCATATGACCTTTTATTGTATATTGTGTATGATGTATGGATGTTTTACATGTACGTGGCAGCTGTTACAACTCCCTGCCCAAGACAAATTTCCCCTAGTGGGACATATAAAGTTTATTTGATTTGATTTGATTTGGCTGGGACAATGGAGTCAACACAGAAGTTGATGTAGTCCGTGATGCACTCTGTGAGCCCATCAATGTCCTCTCCATGTGACTCACAGAGCACGTGCCAGTCTGTCACCTCAGAACAGCCCTGAAGTGTCTCATAAGCCTCCTCCGACCATCTCCTGACTGTCCTCATGGTTGCAGGCTGACTCTTCACCAAAGGCACATAACATGGGCTGAGGTGTACCAGGATATGATCTGACCTACCCAGAGGGGGGAGGAGGGAGCAGCTGTATGCCTCTTTAGCATTAGCATACAGTAAGTCCAGGGTTCTCTCCTCTCTGTTAGGACAATCCGCATACTGTTTGAAGTTTGAAAGTGTTGTTGCCATGGTGACATGATTAAAGTCACCCGAGATGGCGATGAATGCACTCGGGTGTTGTGTCTGGAGACGGGCTACAGCGGAGTGAATGACGTCACACGCCGACGTAGGGTTGGCAGAGGGGGGGATGTAAACAGTCACAATAATGGCATGAGAAAACTCCCTGGGCAAATAATACGGCCTGAGTCCAACAGCCAACAGTTCAATGTCCGAGCAACAGATATGTTCCTTGATAGTAATGTGACCAGGATTACACCAACGGCTGTTGACTAGAACGGCCAGCCCCCCTCCTTTGCGCTTACCGCTCTCAGTGCAATCCCGATCAGCCCGAACAGTCTGAATATATGTACATAGAATGTTAACAATTAATCATTGTGGATTAAAGTGGATTAATTGTTAATTAATCAATAGGTTAGAAATGGCATTAATTATGCCTCATTTGACATTGTTTTGTCTGGCGGGGCCATTCATTGAATAAGGAAACTTAAAATTAAACTTAAAGTTAAATAAGAACTTAACTAAGAAATCTAAATAAGAAAAAAGAGAAAAAGGATGAGAAAAAATGTGTTTTATAGCTTATTAATTATTGATGATTAATCAGTTAGTTAATTGTTAGCATTTCAACTATCAATTAAGGAAAATGTACAAAATTTTCAACCCTAATAGGAAAACAAGTCTACTTACAGACAAGTGACACATTTTGAAACATGAAACTTTTTCTTCTAATTTGTCATGGGTCTGTAGAATTCTATCGCAAAACATAATTTTGGTTGACAATGTGATGAAGAGGAGAATTAATGGTTTTGTAAATAAATATGTCATATGCCACAGCTGTAAGGTGCTGGAAAAGCTTTAAAAAAGGTTGAAAAGTGCTTGAATTCGACTTTGGAAAAGGTACACAAACCCTGACATTGTGATTTTAGTTGACATGTGCAAATCTGATTTTGAGGACCTCAGAGCAGAAAAACTCTTGGGGACCCCCTGTGATTTCTGGCGCCTTCCTAAGGGGGGCCTGGACCCCAGGTTGGGAAACAATGCTCTAAATGAACATTTTTGAGGAGCTAAAGATGCACGACAAATGATGTAACTCTGCACAAGTGGTGAAAATTTACATCTGATATGGGTCCTGGGCATGGATGTGTAATGCAGAGACTTAGGCTGCGTCTGAAAGTTAACAACCTATTTAGTATGCTAAAACCATATTTGAGATTTTTTAGTATGTCAATAAACCTTACTATGAAACCAACAGTATGCACGCACTGGACACTGCAGCGACAAAAATATCCCAAAACGCAATGCTGCAGTGATAACAACCGCCAGATTATGGACAATGACCAAGGAAGTTCTGGCCTAACATCAGTGTCAAGCTCTCTATGATTTCCATGCAATCCCCACTTGAAAGGGATGAGTCATCTACTCAGAGGTGTAGGAAGTGGATTCACTCAATGAACAAGCGGCTTGTCCTTCTTTGCATCTTTTATTTTCAGGTGCGATTTAAGGTGCAGTTGCCATTTGACATTAGGTGAAAAACCTTTCAAACAAGGAAACACAAAAAAAAAGAAACACATTTAAAATCTGTACATAAATCACAAATCATATACTATCACAAATTACTGCAATAGAAAATAAGTATAGCAAATATCAGAAAAAAAAAACAAATTTGTGAAACTCAACCCACTTACATTTAATTGCAAATTAAGTGCAAACAATACTACCCGCTGTTTTAACATAGCTTTAACATAATACCAGGTAAGTATGAATCAGGTAGGTATGAACCAGGTAAGTATGAATTTCACCACTTTTTAATATTCATTGTTCTATATTTATTTATTATATTATATTAATATATATTTATATTTTTAATGTCTTCTTAAATCATTAACTAATTAATTCAGAATTTGCTGTGAAAACCGTTATAATTGTTAACCTTAAATGTATTTAACATAAATTGTATTTATTTGAATTTTACTGATTGTCTCAACAAGACACATGAATTACTTTTTTAACCTTAACTACAATACACATGAATTAATTTTTAACTTTAGTTGCAATTGTACATAAATAAAGTAAAATTGCATAATATTATAACTCAAAAATGTATGAAATGTTTGAATTATGAAAAGGTTAATGATCATGCTGTCTCTTAATTGCCCTCAACATTAAATACAGTTCAATTTGCTTTCAATTCATAATAATTGACCACATTTCCAAACCAAAGTGAAATATTTAAAAGTACTTAATACATAAGCAACAATGTAAGTTTACTATTTATGGTCATCACAATTATAACCACATTAAATCAATATAACCAGGATATTAACAAGCAATCAACACAGCCATCAGCACACATGGGCATTAAACGGTTAACAAGCCACGCGCTAAACCCTGTGGCTAAGCTAACGTTAGCACAGAGTCTCTTCGTTTAAAAGGTTTGGTGTCTTACCGGCTGCCTCTCTGATGTTTGTAGGTGCTCTGCTCCGCATGGGCGAGTTGCAAACAATGGCGGAACAGCCTCTCTGCCTGCGCTGTCTGCTTGATTACTTCACCTGTGCTGGTGTGCGCTACTTATTTCGGTCCGGCAGCAATTGATCTTACGAAGGTTCCTCCTTCCGTTTCTGTGAAGCTGCCTCATTCCTTCGTTGACACATCTAAACTTCAAGTTTAACTTGAAAATCAGTAATGCTTCAATTTAAATTTAAGTGAAGGTTCACTTTGCTAGGCATGATCATTTTTTAAAATGAGTTAGAGCTAGGCTAAGTTAGTTCATTTATGGCACTGGTTACCATGGTTACGCATTTCCAACCAGCGAGGAGGCTATCAGTAAGTGATCTGCACTGAGCACTGCATCTGAAAAGATACATATTACTATTTATTTAGCCAAAAATATGGTAAACAATAGTACACGTGTTGGTTATTTAGTGCATAATATGTGATTGTGTCCGCAGCTTCACAAAGAAGCTGTACTGTAAACCCAACAGGAAGTCAGTCATTTTGGATTTACTGTGGAATCTTTGCACAGTTTTGGGGCACTTACAAGAATTGTACTTTAAAAAAACTCCTCCCAGAGAAGCAACCAAATTTACCCGAAATGTTTGCGTTCTCGTTGAATGCCGTTGTCGTGGCGATGCTGCAAATTCTGATGAATCAACATGAAACAGGGAGCTGTTGCAACTTGAGTGTACGTGGTCAAATATATACTCCAAATTTCACGTTTGAGAAGAGTCCTGGCCTGAAGACATCCACATGTCAACACTGAATCATAATCATAGTGTCACCTACTGACAAGAGGAATCAAGCTTTGTGTAACAAACATCATTTAATTTGCATGAAGGTTGCATGATGTGGTTTACACTTGATGTACGGCAACATAATGTATAATTATAACCTCTGGACATATATTCGGAAGCAATATTTGACTCCTTTATGAGTGTCCAGTATTTATAAAAATGTATATCCATGTCAGGCAAGCTACGATAAATGATTGCTGTGTTTTCCCTAAAACAATGCATAAATTCTTACAAAAATAATCCCTCTCAATCATCACCCATGACCCACTTTTTCTGGTCTTGCCCCAAGCTCAGGAGTTTCTGGCATACAACAGCTAATCCCTGATGGTCTTTATGTGATATTGGGTCACTCCAACTATTTAACTGCCTCCCTCTGCATTACAACAAGCTCTCATGTTTTGTACAGTCGTAGCAAACAGTGATTTCCATTCTCTCAGTGTCCAAGTGTTGATCATATTGGGTAGGTAGAGGAATCTGGGAACGATCTGTACTGGACTGTATTGTATTCTGTTGTGTTGTACTTTGATTCAACTCTTTCTGATCCTCAATCCACTTGTGGACATTTTAGCCATACACATATGTGCACATTTTCTGTGAGCTGACAGTCTATATATAAACATGTGATTCATTAAGAACAATGCCACTGAAAGCACCATGCCATGATATGAGGCAGATGTCAGAAAGAGCCTCAATGACAACTTTGCGTTCAGTTAGAAACTCATTTGGCACCAAATCAACTCTTATAGACAACAAACAATATAGATATCGCATTCACAGTACACACAAATATGTGAACACACTATAAAAAGCAATTTGAAACATGATCAACAGCTGAGGGCTGGAAAAGACCACATCTAAAAGTGTTGATTTAAAAAATTCTGACTGCTGCCGCTGTTGGAACGAAAGTCCTTTTGAGTCATTCAGTAGAACAATGAAGCATCACTAGTTGCTCACTAAATAAACTTCCATTAAAGTCAGCCTGTCATGGGTGGCCTTCAAAACAGAGAACCGTAGTTTGGCTCTTATTCTCTTTTCCTTCCTCAAGCAGCACAGTCCTGACTGAGCCTTCTTCAGTACAAACTCACTGTTTACTTTATTGTCTAAGTGTAAGAGGGTAGAGACTGAAGTAAATACTAATCTTCATCATGGTTTTTTATTATTGTGAAAACACCAGGACTTATCTAAAAGAATGTTAGAGACAATAAATTTCCACAGGAGAGGTCTCAGGAGAGTTTTGACTCTCACACAATGCATGCTGGGAGGCAAATGAATGTTTCTTTGACTGTTAAGAAAGCAAAGTATTTTTGTGTTCAGCATAACACTGCAGTACTTTTTGTAATAATGCGTTTTATTGAACAAGAAATTGACTACATGTTATATGAATATAAAAATGGCCAACACATTGGTAACCATTGTTTTAGTTCATTCAGTTATAAAAATGTGTACACAATGAATGTGTTGTTATTTGGTCTTGTGATATTTAGGAAATATCAGCTTTATAAACTGTAGAAAAAAAAAGAGAAACTTGTTGACATAACATAAAACATTATGTCAATCTTAAGTGAACATTAATTTTCATGTTGACAGTACATATCATGTATCTACACTAAACTCAAGTGTCGTGGATGAATCGGGTTTACAGTGAGTTTCAGTGTTGTTGTATTGTTGATGTGCAGGATTTTGGCCATTATTTCTGCCTCACTTCATTTTTTTCCACTTGCTAACATTTGATCCAGGTGTGTTCAGTTTGGTTCAGGCCTCCATCTGTAGCTCAGAGCCACAAATCCTCAAGGGTACAAACAAATGCTGTACATGTACATGTGTTTCTAGATAAATTCGATTTCAGGACCTTATTGAATGTGATAGGCTGAAGTCCAGGTTGAAGTAGATTCCAGTAGCTTTGGTGCTTAAATCTAATCAAGCAGGTTTCGTGCAATGCACACATCTAGATATTTTTTTTTTAAAAATAATTACTTGTTAAAACCAAGGAGTTGGATTTGGAGTTGAGGTTCTGCCTCACCCCAAGAAGCATTCAGTTTGTTTTTCTTTATTGAGCAATAATTTTTTAGCTGACAACAAAGTTTGTAGAATATCAAATCAGATTGCAGCCTCTCTTGAATTTGTGATATAGAATCTTTGTACGCATATATAATAGAATCAGCTGCATATAGTTGTACATATCAATCAGGAAAAAGAGTGGAACTTCATTAATAAAAACAGAGAAAAGAACGAGAACCTTGGGGCACACCTCTCTGCAAGAAACAAAACAAAACAAATGACACATTGCTTTCTGCTGTGAAGATAGAAATTAAACCACAGCAATGCATGTTGGGAAAGACCAAGAGCATGAAGCTTGTCAGCTCATCAATGATAGCAAACAGTGTACATGTATATTAACACTGTTGCTGATGGTTCTGGTGCTGGTGATGTTAAGTAAACAGTATCTTAACATGAGGTAACAACAGCTGATTTCCATTATCATCCTGTGTTATATTGAAAAGATGGACTAACTGTTTCTTCCTCTCATGAATTTAAATAGTTAAATAGTTCACTTTGGAACAGCACACACATAAAAAGACAGGACAGCCAAATCAGAGAATTGTACAGTCATCATTCTTCTCACATCGTGATTGTACTATTATTATATGTCTCTCTCTGTCAAGTTCTCTTTGACGCTGTTCCTCTAAATGTCTCATCATATCTTCGTACTCCCTCTCTCTTTCCTCTTCCTCTCCCCTCCTTTCTGCTTCGATTCTTATCCTCTTCATCATTCTCTCCCACTCCATCCTCTCTCTTTCCCTCCTTCTTTCTTCCTTCCACTGTCTTCTCTCCCTCTCTTTCTCAGCCTGGAGTTGCTCATTAATTTTCCTCATCTCTTTTTCATATTTTTCCTGAATTTTTCTCTCCATCTCCTCTCTTTCTTTGCATATTTTTCCTCTTTCTCTCTGAGGATGCATTGTTTCTCCTCTTCGATTGCCCTCTCGGCCTCTTGGAACATCTCGTTGGTGTAGTGGCTTCCTCCATTCTTCTGGACTATATATCTGATCTTCTGGAGCAGCTCAGTGACCTGAATGCGATCCTTCTGCTTTTTGTTGAAGACGTTGTACTGGCCGTTACACCTGGCAACGAGTTCCTGCAGATCTGCGCTTCCATCCAAGAACTCCTCGATAGTGGTGTCCTCAAGAAGGTCACCACCAGTAAAGAGAACCATGCTGTATCTGTCTGCTGCCTGGCCAAAGATTTGTTGAATCCTCTGCACCGTCTGCTTTTCTTCGTCCGTGTATCTGCCCAGCCTGATGACCACCAGGAATACTTGGGGTTCAGGAGCAGCATAAGAGATGCACTGGCATATATCTTGGGTGGTTTTGTCCATGCCAAACCTGGGGTCCGTTTCACAAAGCAGGTTCAACAAACTCTGAGTGTAACCCTGAACTCTGAGTTGATCTACTCTGAGATAGGAAACTCTGAGTTTCCGGTTCCAGAACAGCTGATTTGAGTTGGTTTAATCAACTCGGAGTAGTTTCACCTGGAGTTAAGCGCGTGCACCACAACTATAAAAAGCCAGCATCAATGGAGCCCCGATTCGACGAGTCACCATGGCAACGGGGAAGCGGAGGGCTGCGTTTTTCACCCCACTTGAATTGGAAATCTTAATGCGCTCATATGGCGAGTTTGAACACGTTTTTAGAAAGAAGTGCAACACCGCTGCAGCTGCAAAAGAGAGGGAGACGGCGTGGGAGAACATTGCTGCCCTGGTCAATGCGTAAGTTTAAATGTAGTCCTTTGCAATCACAATAATATTACAGGGGAAAACTGTTTGAATGGTAGCCTATTAAGTTATTTCATTTAGGTGCAATCCCGCGGGGGAGAAGCGCACATGCAGCAGCTTAAGATGAAATATAAAAACATCGTTCAAACAGGTAAGACCTCGGCATAATCTCATGGAGGTACCTCATTTTGATCATGTTTTACATTGTAAAGTAGCCTACATATTAAGTGGCTGTTTGACTGTGCAGTTGTTTTATCCCACACATAGCCTAAATGTCTTCATCCATATCATGTTCTGTTAAATAATTAATAATTAATAATTAGGTTGTGTATGTAGATTATGGACTGTGACGTGAAACGGTACCGCTCAAAAAGATAATTGTCCGGAAATGCAAGAACATCTATACGCGGTCTGATAACAATCTCCTGACGAATATTTAATTCTCTGCGCAGTAATGCTGCTCCTTCATCCACTGGATCGTTAACGAAAGGACATGCCATTTTGACAGACGGCAGAACTAGGCTACGCCAAAACTTGCTTGCTGACTGAATGAATGAATGAGGAAATCAAATAGCGTGTGTGGCTGAAAGAGGGCGGAGACAGAGAGAAACTCGAGGTTCATTGAGGAAAACCTGGTCCTGACCAGGTTAGGTTCATAGAGTCTGTTACTACGGTAACTGACCGAGACTGAAAGTCCAAGAACATGACGCTTTGATACATATAATTTAATAGAATTACAAAAGGCAGGTATTTGGGAAAATTGATTGTTTGCGATTCAATCTGTACCCCTTAAAGTCTCCATACCACCCTCTGGCCACCCCATGAATATTTCTCTGGATCCGCCCCTGGTCCCAACAGACTTCAAATGACTGTTGCCTCAAGCAAACCTGTTGCACTGTGATACTACACAATGAGCTATATGAGGAAACATGAAGATGAATGACGTGATTGGTCAGCCAGTAACCCAGTCATGTGTGCTAAAAAAAACAAATTAATTGAAAGCATTTTTCAAAATGCAAAGATGGTGTGGGGCTGGGTCCTCGGATCTTTGCGTTATAAATCTTTTTTCTAGTGAATTTCATGATGCAATCTGCATCGTTCCTACCACAAAAAAACAGAAAAAGTCTTAGACTTTTTTACTTCAAATCATTAAAAATCAAAGCAAAAACAAAAGCGATGCGTTTATATTTTTGCCATATTCTGTCAGTAGAGCCCCCTAAATCTTACACACTGGACCTTTAACAACATGAGTAGGAATGTATTTTAATTAAAATGAGCATAATAGTATTATAACTTACCCAAATTATATCTGCTGGACATCTTTGGGTGACAGAGTTCAGGCGCTGCTGGTCACGCTGCTGCTGGTCAGTTCAGAGTTCAGAGAGTTTCTGCTGCTCCTCCTTTCTGTCAGATGGCTCCAAGAAGCATACCACACCTACAAACAGTTGCACAGTGACATCACAATGAAACTGAAGTTCGATTAAAGCAGGGATCATTACAGTCTGTGTAGACAAGTACAACTGGACTTTTGACAGTATTTACAGTTCTGTATTTTATTGCCTCAAGGGCATCATTTTAACTGAATTACTATTCTTACTACACAGTAAGAATTTCCTGTTGAATTCCAGTGTGCTGTCACTGTATGGAAGAGCAAATGTGACCTGTTAGGGAGTAAATAAATACATGATTTAAAAAAAGATCAAATGGAGAAAGGAAAAAATGGACTAACAGATAGTCAAGCCTTGATTTTAGCCTAGCAGTTGTTGATGACTTTCAGCCCCTACTGGCTGGTTGAGGAAAGAGTAACAGTCGGTGTAGGTTATATATAGGTTTTTTCAAGGCTTCTCAAAAATTGTGAATCACTGCAACCATGACAGGTCCTTGAACACACAGTCATGAATGTGCACAAAAACTTTTCGGCTGATGGGTCCAGTAGTATGTGAGACTAGCAGCTGCAGGCCGTAGTTCCAGCCCTGTTAGTCACACACTCACACACACACACTCACACACACACACACACATGCACACATGAGTCATTACATGATCTCAGCCAGTCAAAATAAATATGTAACATCTGGGTAGACTTTCAAAATAAAGGCAGACAAACTACTTGGTCAGGTTTAGCGTATGTAATATAATTTATGTAACTTACATTATGTGCATCACACAGGACCCATCCTATTTATTTGACCCATCCACCCACCCCACCTCCACACGGACTTTTTCGCTCTTTATACTTGTCACCTGGCTTTGACAGCACATCAGAATTTAATGCTGGAGGGTGCTGACGTAAGAGAGGAAGGTACAGCATCATAGTTTGAAGCATAGGGGCACTAAACAAGCTGGTGCATTTGATGCATTGGGAGTGAGACTGGACTGCTTATTGTAAACAATAACACCATAAATAAATAAATAAATAATCAGTTTGAATACAGCTAAAAAAACTGAGACGTCATTGCTGATATCCTTAATCACATGGACCTATTATTAATAGAAGTATTTTCCTCATTCTCCTCCCTGTTGCTTTTGCTTTTCCCTGAAAGGTCAAGCATTCATTTGCTCATTCAAGCAAAAGCAACAAGGAAAACAAATAAACATGTTAAAATAAGTTTGAATACTTACAATTATTATTTTATGGGTTTTTTTTTTTGTTTGTTTTTTTGTTTTTTTTGTCTTATTTCCATGTTTTTATTTAGTTATTTTATTTTTATTTATTTTAAAGATTTATTCTTTTTTATGGCACTTCCATGACTTCATAGTTTAGGGTGAAAGACTTGAGACAGTGTAATACATGATCAACATGACATAAGCAACTGATTAAACAGCAGACTGTTGAACAGTCATTTGCATGAATGTGCCAAAGAATTTGTAATTTGTGCAAACGAATGAGAGATTTTTTAGGATGTGCACAAAAGACTAGAGGGTGTGGAGGTTAAAGTAGCTGTAAATACTTGAACTGTATATCTGTGAGTTCAGCTGTGCTCCTCTGATACCACACTCACCCCTCCCTTCACCATTTACAAGAAATGAAGCTCAGCGTAAGTTCTATCAGAAAGACCTCCTTTACGCTGTTTCATTCACAATTTCCTCTACTCTCACTCCTCCTGCTCCCTCTAATCAGCTGATTGTGGGCGTTCACTTTCCTCTCTACTATCCAATCAGATTTTGCCACGGTCTCGTTGCCGGTCAATGCTGCTGCTGTCAAACTTTAAATCTTCGCTGTCTTTGCTTAATCAGTGCCAAATCATCATACAAAGAATATCTGATGCGATAGATAAACAACTCAGAGAGGAACAAGCAGGATTCCGGAAAAGGCAGAGCATGTATTGACCATATTTTCACCCTACGCAACATCATCGAGCAGTGCATAGAGTGGCAGAGGGAACTGTATATCAACTTTGTGGATTTTGAGAAGGCGTTCGATAGTATTCACAGAGATAGCTTATGGAGAATACTACGGGCATATGGGATTCTGGAACAAGTTGTCCTTCTCGTCAAGAGTTTCTATACCAACTTCACATGTCAAGTAGGAAATAGCCAACATAGTTTTGCAGTCAACACCAGGGTGAGGCAAGGTTGTGTGATGTCTGCATTACTTTTCAACCTGGTCATGGACTGGGTGATGAGAAGAACCATCGAAGATAAACCTAGGGGCATTAGATGGACTCTGTTCTCACATCTGGAAGATCTCGACTTTGCAGATGATGTGGCTTTGTTCTCTCACACACACAAACACATGCAAGAGAAAACCTCCCATCTAAACAACTTTGCAAAACAAGTGGGTCTGAAGATCAACCAGAAGAAAACAGAGCTGATGATGCTAAACATCCCAAACCCCTCACCAATACAAGTAGATGAAATAAACCTACCCACAACAGAACATTTCACCTACCTTGGCAGTGTTGTCAGCCACGATGGAGGTGCAGGCAGTGACATCATAAGCCTACTCAATAAGGCCAGAAACGCCTTACAAAGACTCAACAACGTCTGGAAGTCGGCCCAGTACAGCACAGCCACCAAGCTGAGGCTGTACCAGAGCTGTGTCCTGTCCACCCTGCTATACGACTCAGAATGTTGGAGAACAACTGAAAATGATCTCAACAAACTGTCAGCCTTTCACACCAAAAGCCTACGGAAAATTCAGAGAATATTCTGGCCCAAAACAATATCCAACCAACACCTTCTTAGCCTGTGTAAACAGGAAGACATGGTTACCATCCTTATGAGAAGGCGATGGAAATGCATGGGGCATGTCGCGTGTAGAGAGCAGGACAACATCACCCAAACTGCCCTTCACTGGACACCAGACGGTAAACGCAAAAGAGGCCGACCCAAGAACACCTGGCGCAGGACAGTGGAAGGAGAGCTGAAGGCCCTGCATCACACCTGGGGCTCCATAAAGACGCTGGCCCAGAACAGACAGGAGTGGAAATACTTTGTTGCTGCCCTACATGCCAGCCGGCATAAAGGGCAGTAGGTAAGTAAGTACAATGGGGTCTAACCGCCAAAGACTTTCTGCTTTGTGATCTCATGCATGTGCAATAAACTATTTCATCTTACTCCAAAGACTCTCCTGATTGAAATGGCAGCAGTTCTCTCAGACACCAGGGAACACTGCACATCTACTTCTCCTGTAGAATGAAAATGCAACAGCATGTGTTCTGTGGTTCTATAAACAGAACATACTGTTCACTGACAGTGCTGTGTCCACACACAGCTGAGTTTGCCCAACTGTAAAGATTTGCTTGAACAAATTTGTTCATTTAAAAATAAAGCACACAACTTGTGTATAAGTGATTAATTCCAAAGTTTTGACACCAGTTTAAAGTATTTCCATTCTTAGAACCTTTACCTTTTAATAAATGTCTCTATTCTAGTTTAAGCTTTCTGTTTTTTCTTTTAACAATACAACAGAGTCAGCTTATACACACTCAGAATGATTTGTTGCCGCGTGTATGGCCCACTAAATGGACAGCTATTGATTGAGGACAAAAAAAAAATGGATCTTTTAAATAGATGTGATTTTTGGCGCCCCCACTGGGGGGACCCAGGCCTCAGGCTGGGAACCAGTGCAATAGACAACAAAATACAGTCTGACCCACAATGCAGCACATGGTTAAATGTGAGATATTACAGAGGAGAAATGATGTCACTAATCATAAACTTAGCACTCTTCTGTGCTGAAATATGAAGGCTCATCTTTTGAGCTGTCACTCTTCACAGAGAAACTGACTTGTTTCTTCTGTTTCTGCATCCAACTGGTGAGGTTGTGGACTGGTCTCCATGACTTGCTTTTCAGAATCTCCTGCATTACAGAGGGATGACTCACTGACGTCACACGAAACCTGTTCTTTTAGTTTTATCTCATTGTTCATGCATGTTTGTTGGGGAACAGCTATGAACAGCTGTTTAGAAAGCATTAAATACCACACACAGAGCCACGTCTTATTTCACTGGTTTCCTTGTTCACCACATATGAACCAAGTTCTGTTGTGGAGGAAAGATTGATTTAATCAAAATCAGATCGTTTGGACTTCACTTAACTGCATCAGCTTAACAGGCAGTATAATTTGGCAGCTGACAAATAAATTTGTTTTATTAACTGTGTGATGTTATAGTGTGTCATTATAATTTGGTAAAACTCTTTTATTCATCATGGCTGTGCAGAAACACTTTCATATAAGAAATGCTACACCTTAAACTTACTTTTTTGCCTTTTCTGGATCACATATATCCTATAAATCATTAAAATGAGAAACTTTGTCAAAATGATAAATGACTTATATACTAGGTCATTATTTAAATAATAATGAAGTCAATATTTCGAGATTCTAAGTCATTATTTTCAGAAAGTTTCTCATTAATTTGAGATAATAACTCAAGATGGGGAGACCAGGGGGGCAATTGTAAGATTTAAAAATAAATTTCCTTCATTATTCACAGATTATTTGAAATATGCTACTCATCTTTTGATATGAGTAACATATATATGTGCACTAATTAATAATACAATTGATACATTGTCACCAATAAGGACAAGACTGGAATATTCAAGTTAATGCAAGAGGTCAGAGTGTTACCACTGCCCCCTTGGTGGAGGCAATTGTTACAGTGGTTGGGGGGCAGCTGAAACACTGAAAAAATAAGTTATATTAATCTACCGTGTCTCAAATAAACACATACCTCAAAGTAATCACATTACTGCTGTAGTATCTAATGTTAGGTTTTTTTGTTTTGTTTTGTTTTTGTATGCGGTTTGAATTCTTTTACATGTTAGACACTGTGCATTCAAAACAAACATCTATTTCTGTTTTTTCAGAAGACTAGGCTACTATTCCAAGATTTTAATTATTTTAACTAAGTTGATTTTACATTTACAAATAACAAATACAAAAACATGAACACTGTACACCATTTAGTATAATGTCATGTAGACTCCAGTGTCTCTGGTAGGAGGAAGTTCTATTTCAAATGAACAAGAAAAGAAGGAAGAAATGAAGGTGACCTCGTTCCTTTTTGGGACTCTGGACTTATTTTAAAAAAGTGAACTATGAACATGAACTAGTTGCTATTAATCTCTGTGAAGTGAACTTTGAGCTGGCTCTTTTTAGGTGTCAACTTACACAACACTGACTCTGCTACATTGATCTGATGGCAAATTTTGACAAAGACAAATTTGACTAATTAAGACACTTTGATGCTCTGAAAGGAGGCACAAACTCACACATGGGCAACAACAAACCTCTTCTCACAAGATTTGTGATGACAGTAAAAGTTATGTTTTTAGCTGGTTTTCTCACGAGACAGTATTGGGATTCAGCAGGTACATTCAATCATGGTCAATCAAGTCATTTGTTAACTTTTTCTATGAGCTCACAATGTCTTCTCTCACGAGAATTTCCTTTAAGTTAAGGAAATCTTCAAAGGTCCAGTTCACCATCAAAATGTGAATGAAAATGCTGTCTCGCTTATATCATGGAAAACAATGGCACTGAGGAAAAAAAAACAGTAAACACCAGTGTCTCTTTCCAGAAATCACGACTCGGTTACTCAAGATAATCCACAGACCTTGCTGTGAACATTTTCATGTAGGGACTAAAAAGTAGTTATGATAGATTCTACTGCAGAAAGAAAGTAGTTCCTTCATGAAACTGCTCAAAACAAGGTCTGTGGATCATCCTGAGTAACCAAGTCATGATTTCTGTAAAAAGACACTGGGTTTGACTTTTTCAAAGGTATTTTTTGGTGCTTTGAGCACCACAAGTCATGTAAAGTCATGTAACTTGATTACTTTCCCTTACTTTTGGATTACCATAATATAAAGTATGGTGACATTGTTTAGCCTATCATGCTGCTTTTAGTGCTGCAAATAACTGTCAGAAAATTGTCAAAAATGTTCAAAATGACGTCCTCAAACGTCTTGTTTTGTCCACAACTCAAACATATTTCATTGACTGTCAGAGAGGAGTAAAAAATTTGAAAATGTTCACATTTATGAAGCTGAAATCAGAGAATTCAGACTTTTTTTTAAATTAAAAAATGGCTCAAAACGATTAATCAATTCTCAAAATAGATGCAGATTAATAATAGATTCATCATTGCAGCTCTAAGTGTTTTATGTTCGTTGTTTGGTTTATTAGTTTGTTCAGTGGTTCCTTCCTGTTGTGCACAATTTATTGATTGACTGATTGATTTAAACATACAGTATATCATTTCTGCCGCTTGAGGTCTTTCATAAAATAAAAACAATTACAAAAGACTTCGTCTGATGACTTAGTGAAGTAGTGTGCAATTATGAAAGTTGTTATCTTCAGCATATTAAAGTTTTATTCATGTTATGTTTGGGCACATGTGTTGACATCCTTCCTCACTCTGGCACATCATGTGTTTCTCTGGAAGTTCAAACAACTGGAGGCAAGTCAGAAACGCACGGTTACCTTGAATAAATTACAGATTTCTATGAGTTTGTCCATTGGTTGAAATATTGATAAAACCACGCCCATAGCTGCCAGTAGTCACCTTGCACACTGATTGACTGGAACACTTTTGGTCTGAACAGAAATGGATAACTTGAAGCCTGGCAGGATAAATTCTCATGTGATCTCTTGATCTTGTAAATCCAGCTGCCTCACAAGGTAACAGGTCCACCCAAAAACAAAGAAACAGGGAGCAACTGTTAAAACTCTGAATGTCCTTTACACAGACTTTAAATGTTAATTGCTAGAAAAAAAAACTTTTTCTTTACAAGTGGCTGAGCTCAGACCTGATAGTCTGACCCACAATGCAGCACCTGGTTAAATGTGAGATATTACAGAGGAGAAATGATGTCACTAATCATAAACTTAGCACTCTTCTGTGCTGAAATATGAAGGCTCATCTTTTGAACCGACACTCTTCACAGAGAAACTGGTTTGCTTTTTCTGTTTGGCATCCATCTGGTGAGCGTGTGGACTGGTCTCCATGACTTGCTTTTCATAATCTCCTGCATTACAGAGGGATGACTCACTGACGCCATATGAAACCTGTTCTTTTAGTTTTATCTCATTGTTCATACCTGTTTGTTGTGGAGTGGCATTTCTTGGCAACGGCAAGTTAAGACAGCATTAAATACCACATACAGAGCCATGTCTTATTTCACTGTTTTCCTTGTTCACCACATGTGAACCAAGTTCTGTTGTGGAGGAAAGATTGATTTAATCAAAATCAGATTGTTTGGACTTCACTTAACTGCATCAGCTTAACAGGCAGTACAATTTGGCAGCTGACAAATAAATTTGTTTTATTAACTGTGTGATGCTATAGTGTGTCATTATAATTTGGTAAAACTCTTTTATTCATCATGGCTGTGCAGAAACACTTTCATATAAGAAATACTACACCAAACTTACTTTTTTGCCTTTTCTGGATCACAGAATCAAAGATCCTGATGTCACTGACAACACTGCACTAGTCTGCTTGTGTAAGCGTGCTAAAAGAGTGGCATTCATTGAATGTGCTCATATTTTTGGTGATCGGTGAACTAAATGAATCATTTTGCAATTAATGAATGTGAACATGAGTGTGAGCGTGAGACATCACAATGTCAGCTGATAAAAAAAAAGTGTGTTCAGAGAGAGAGAGAGAGTGTGAATATGGACAGGAGTGTCGACGTGATATAAAAACTTTATTTGATCAGGAAACCTCATGTTTCTCTATAATTCTGTGGTGTATCAGTGAAGTGTATGAACTACACTGCAGGCTGGAGTCTGTTAACAGTGTGAAACACACAGTCAGATCCACTTCATATAGTCATCTCCAAACGTCTGTATCTATGGAAGGACATTTCTGAAAATATGATGGAAAAAAGATCCTATAAATCATTAAAATGAGAAACTTTGTCAAAATGATAAATGACTTATATACTAGGTCATTATTTAATAATAATGAAGTCAATATTTCGAGATTCTAAGTCATTATTTTCAGAAAGTTTCTCATTAATTTGAGATAATAACTCAAGATGGGGAGACCAGGGGGGCAATTGTAAGATTTAAAAATAAATTTCCTTCATTATTCACAGATTATTTGAAATATGCTACTCATCTTTTGATATGAGTAACATATATATGTGCACTAATTAATAATACAATTGATACATTGTCACCAATAAGGACAAGACTGGAATATTCAAGTTAATGCAAGAGGTCAGAGTGTTACCACTGCCCCTTGGTGGAGGCAATCGTTACAGTGGTTGGGGGGCAGCTGAAACACTGAAAAAATAAGTCTCAAATAAACACAAACCTCAAAGTAATCACATTACTGCTGTAGTATCTAATGTTAGGTTGTTTTGTTTTGTTTTGTTTTTGTATGCGGTTTGAATTCTTTTACATGTTAGACACTGTGCATTCAAAACAAACATCTATTTCTGTTTTTTCAGAAGACTAGGCTACTATTCCAAGATTTTAATTATTTTAACTAAGTTGATTTTACATTTACAAATAACAAATACAAAAACATGAACACTGTACACCATTTAGTATAATGTCATGTAGACTCCAGTGTCTCTGGTAAGAGGAAGTTCTATTTCAAATGAACAAGAAAAGAAGGAAGAAATGAAGGTGACCTCGTTCCTTTTTGGGACTCTGGACTTATTTTAAAAAAGTGAACTATGAACATGAACTAGTTGCTATTAATCTCTGTGAAGTGAACTTTGAGCTGGCTCTTTTTAGGTGTCAACTTACACAACACTGACTCTGCTACATTGATCTGATGGCAAATTTTGACAAAGACAAATTTGACTAATTAAGACACTTTGATGCTCTGAAGGAGGCACAAACTCACACATGGGCAACAACAAACCTCTTCTCACAAGATTTGTGATGACAGTAAAAGTTATGTTTTTAGCTGGTTTTCTCACGAGACAGTATTGGGATTCAGCAGGTACATTCAATCATGGTCAATCAAGTCATTTGTTAACTTTTTCTATGAGCTCACAATGTCTTCTCTCACGAGAATTTCCTTTACTTAAGGAAATCTTCAAAGGTCCAGTTCACCATCAAAATGTGAATGAAAATGCTGTCTCGCTTATATCATGGAAAACAATGGCACTGAGGAAAAAAAAACAGTAAACACCAGTGTCTCTTTCCAGAAATCACGACTTGGTTACTCAAGATAATCCACAGACCTTGCTGTGAACATTTTCATGTAGGGACTAAAAAGTAGTTCTGATAGATTCTACTGCAGAAAGAAAGTAGTTCCTTCATGAAACTGCTCAAAACAAGGTCTGTGGATCATCCTGAGTAACCGAGTCATGATTTCTGGAAAGAGACACTGGGTTTGAATTTTTCAAGGGTATTTGGTTTTTTTTTTTGTTTTTTTTTTTTTTGGTCCTTTGAGCACCACAAGCTGAGTCCCATCTAGTCCCATTAAATTGGAGAGAAGGCAGACATATCTACAGCTGATCTCTCCAAAACTCTACAACTCACAAAAAATGAGAATCGTTTCAGTTGTAATGAAATATATTTTTGCATGTGTTCGAACCAAAGCACACTCTGCAGAACACACATTGTCTCACAAATGTTTGACACTTGGGCAAGCAAATGGTTATATTATGTATTTTAAGGTCAATCCAATATTAAAGTCATGTAACTTGATTACTTTCCCTTACCTCAATATAAAGTATGGTAACATTATTTAGCCCATCATACTGTTTTTAGTGCTGCAACTAACGATTATTTTCATTATCAGTTAATCGGTAGATTATTTTCTCAATTAATCGATGGTTGTTTGGTCCATGAAATGTCAGAAAATTGTGAAAAATGTTCAAGATGACATCATAAAATATCTTGATTTGTCTACAACTTAAAAATATTCCATTGACCGTCAAAGAGGAGTAAAAAAACAGAAAATATTCACATTTAAGCTGAAATCAGAGAATTTGGACTTTTTTAAAATTAAAAAATGGCTCAAAACGATTAATCAATTCTCAAAATAGATGCAGATTAATAATAGATTGATCATTGCAGCTCTAATTGTTTTATGTTCGTTGTTTGGTTTATTAGTTTGTTCAGTGGTTCTTCCCTGTTGTGCACAATTTATTGATTGATTGATTGATTGATTTCAACAGAGTATATCATTTCTGCCGCTAGGGTTCTTTGATGTGATATAAACAATTACAAAAAGGGTTAGCTTGATGACTTAGTGAAGTAGTGTGCAATTATGAAAGTTGTTATCTTCAGCATATTAAAGTTTTATTCATGTTATGTTTGGGCACATGTGTTGACATCCTTCCTCACTCTGGCACATCATGTGTTTCTCTGAAAGTTAAAACAACTGGAGGCAAGTCAGAAACGCATGGTTACCTTGAATAAATTACAGATTTCTATGAGTTTGTCCATCGTTTGAAATGTTAATAATTTAAGTGCACAACTCAACAAAATAAATAAAATTGGCCTGGCATTTGTTTTTGTTTTTTAAAAAGACATTGTAATGCAGAAATGTTACATATGATGCCTTCAAAGACAGAAAATGGTGACATTTTGTTGAGCTTCGCGGCTTCATCAGCGCTGAACTCGGGAACAAACCTACAGAGGCAATATTTTCTTTAGCCCTTCTGGCATTTTTATTTGAGCCTTGATGAGACTTTTTTCCTTTTTTTCATGAACTCTGAACTCCAATGACAAAATAAGCCTGGGCGTGGTCTAAACAAAATGTGATGACATCTGGCCTGCCGACTTGCGACCCACTGCGGCGAAAACAAAACACTACACCTCATCAAACAGCAGCACAATCACACATCGTACAACAACTGAGTACACCAAATAAAAGTCTCTTAACACCCCCACTTGTACTCAGGTTGTGGGAATCCAAACCAAAATATAATACAGATGTGGACCTCTTCCACTCTTTTAGACACCAAACATAATACCTGCAAACTTTTTCAGTTTTAATCTAGTGACAGGTTTGGTCATAATGTCTGCAACCATCTCTTCAGTAGTGCAATATACCAGGGTCACTTTCCCCTCGTTTACAATGGACCTCATAAAGTGATATTTAATGTCCACATGTTTGCATCTTTGTCTGCTTACAGCGTTTTTGGCTAACGCAATTGTTCCCCGGTTGTCCTCATACACTACTGTTTGTGTGTATTTGTAATCATCAATACCTTCCAATAGTTGCTCTAAATATATACACTCTTGCATAGTAGAGGCCAGAGCCATGTATTCTGCCTCACAGGTTGAGAGCGCTACTGTAGGCTGTTTCTTAGTTTTCCATGACACTAAAGAACTGTTTTCACTCAGGCTTACACAGTAACCTGTGGTGCTACGTCTGTCAGTGGTATCCGCTGCCCAGTCAGCATCACTATAGGCCACTAGGCCTAACTCCTTACTGTCCTTACTGTCCTGAAACACAACTCTCTGTTTCTAGTTCCTCTGAGGTACCTTAGTGCATGCTTCACAGTTACCCACTGTTCCTCTGTTGGTTCACAAAATTATTGTGATAGTTTGATTGAGATGTTGTTAAATATATAAGGCTGCCTCTCTCTATACATCTTAACATCACACATCTTAACCGCATCTTCTGTGTAGCTCAGTTTTTGATCACAGGGAGTTTTCCTGGGTTTGCAGTTTTGCATGTTAAACCTCTCCAAAATCCTGTGGACATATGCTTCCTGTGACATCTTTACACCTCCGTCAGACTGAGTGAAATCGATACCAAGGAAATGCTTAAGTCTAATCTAAGTCTAAGTCTAATCTTTCATCTTAAATTTTTCTGAAAGCATCTCTTTTACATTCTTCATTACTTCTTCATTGCTGGCTGCAATTATCAGATCATCCACCCAGATTATCATAATCACCTTTCCGTGTTTTGTCTCCTTGGCATAGACAGTGATCTGCTGGGTTTTGTTTGAAATCATTTTCAGTTGAACAGTCATGTAAAGTCCTATTCCAGTTTCGGCCAGATTGCTTTAGACCATACAAGGATTTCTCCAGCTTACACACCAGTCCTCCCCCTTCTTCATAACCTTCTGGTTGATCTGTGTAGATCTCATAATCAATGGGAGTGTGTAAATAAGCTGTTTTTATATCCATTTGGTGGAGTAACAGGTTCTCCTGTGCTGCTTTTTGTAGCAATACCCTTACACTTGTCAAATTGGCTGTTGGGGAGAAAGTTTCGCCACAATCACTCCCCATCTCCTGACTGTAACCCTTTGCTACAAACCTTGCTTTGTCCTTGTCTTTACCCTCAATGTCACTCTTAACAGAGTAAACCCATTTACCCCCCACTGTTTTCTTGCCCTTTGGCAGAGTAGTCAGAGTAAATGTGTTTTCTTTTAATGACTGGATTTCTTCATTCATTGCTTTTACCCACTGTTTTGAGTTAGCTGATTCCATAGCTTCTTTAAATGTATGTGGGACACCACACATTGCTCTGTAGCAGTAATCAATGGTAGTATGAATCACATCACTATCACTGTCGTTAGTTACAAAATCCCTTAAATAACTTGGTTTCCTCCTCTCTCTTATAGGATACCTCCCACTGGCAGATTCATTACTTGTCTCACTTGACTCTTCTTGGTCACACTCATCAGATGCACCACCTTGTGGATTTTTGTTTCTCACCCTTGGCTCCTGAGGCTTCTCAGTGCTCTCATAAGCCTCATGTGTTACTCTGTCAGCCCTTGGCTGTCTCACTCTGTCATCATCATCGTTTGGTTCTGTCTCGACTGTCTGTAGGTGTGTCCCAATTCAGGGTCTGCATCCTTCGAAGGACGCATTTGAAGGCCAGTTACGTCACAACACTGCGCAAAGGCCTGTCCCAATTCATCCAAATTGGAAGGATCCCTCAAATTCGCGCTTCAAATGTGTCCTCCTTTTCAGCCGTTGGGTGCCGCTTTGGAGGATGCACCGCTACTATCCTTCGCGGGCTCCCGTATCCCAAGATGCTTTGCGTGCTGCTGCTGCTGCTCAGTCGAAAATAATGAACTGAAATGGCGATGGCGGCATCTAGTGGAGATTCAACGCATAAATGTAAGTATTCAGATTTCACATTATAAAATATTCAGTTTTTACTCACATCCATCCATTGAACATCCAACGCCATATATGTTAAACCAAAACCCCAAATTCAGTTAAAATATGTGACTATTAATGCTGAGTAATAGTTAGCTTGATGCTATAAAAAACTTCACTTTCAAATGTTTGAGGTTCAGAGGTTGCTTCATATAATGTACATAAAAAGACCAATAAATTTATATTATTTTATGTTGATTTAAAATAAAATGTATTTTATTTTTACAGACTGTAAATTCTAAAGTCTAGTAAAACGTTTGGAGTGAGTAAATAAATAAATAGATAGATAAATCAATCAATCAATCATTATGATTTTTTTTATATTTTAACCCTTTTTCTTTTGTTGTAACACAAAACATGTTTCATTGTGTTTTAGGGAGCAAAGAGCAGACGGAGAAGTTCATCAGGATGAGAGGAGCGAACCAAAATTTATTTACAGGGGCCAAACATTCGGCGGCAGTAGGGTGGAGGTAAGACAATAATAAATAGGCCATTTGTCAGTGTCCTGATATCACTTTTTGTAAATCTTTGCATCCCCGTGTTAATGTGATCTTGTGCTTACCTTTTCTCTTGTTTGTCTGTGTTTAGAATCATACTGGAGAAGATAGCCCTGCTGGGGCGGGTGGAGCCCCAGCAGGCCAAGAAAAAATGGGACAACTTAAAAAAAATATATAAGGTAGGTGCAGATTTGAATGATGATGTGGAAACAAACTTATATTTGTTTTAACCATGCAAATAAATACATACTTTGCTGAAAGTTGCTGACGTGAATGATTTCCACTGCCTTAGGATTGCAAATACCCAGGGACAGGAGAGGGGGTCAGCGGGAAGCCCACCGCTGCAACCTGACCCTGGTTTGAAGTCATGGATGAGGTGTTGGGACAGAGGCCGTCTATCGCCCCCCCGTCCTGATAGCCTCTCTCCCTGAGGACACACCAGGGCCAGCTGCAGCGGTGGGTCAGCAGGAGGAGGAGGAAGATGAAGAGGGACAAGAGGAGGAGGAGGAGGAGCCAGTCCCGGGGCCCCAGAGGAAGAGGAGGAGGGAAAGGGACGAGCTGCTGGACCTCTTGAGGGAGGACATGAGGCAGCAGAGGGAGGCGGAGAAGAGGAGAGAGAGAGAGAGAGAGAGAGAGAGAGAGCCAGGAGAGGATGGAGAGGTTCTTCTCTCTCCTCGAGAGACTGGTGGAGTGGCGTTAGTTTTGTTTATATTGTATATAGTTAATTAGTTGTAGTTATTCATTTTAGTTATCTATTTATTTAATTTCAGTTTTATATTGTATATAGTTATTTCATTTTATAGTTATGTTGTTGTTCTGAATTCCTGCTGTAAATAGGTTTTTATGTTTTAAATTATTGTTATATTGTCACATGTCATCTTGCATTTCGTACTTACAACTTAAGTACAATTTATAAAAGTGTTAGCAAACAGCATCAAGTGCTACTTTTCAGGGACAACAAGGGATTTAATAGAAAACAAATCTTAACATTTACAACTATTTACACAATTACAACAGAACTATTTACAATTTACAGATTATTATTAAAAAATATGTACAACTTATAATTATGAACAAAAACAATTATAATTAAATATATTATTAATAAAATTCCTAATTATTTACAATAACAGGCTGAACAGGAGTCCCTGGCAGTGCTGCTGGGATGGATGGGATGCCACAATAAAGACCCTGGTGTCTTCTGTCGGCCAGTGGGACATCATCTGGGGTGGCATTCAGGGTGTTTGGGGGTCCGGTCTCCACTGTCCACCACATCGTCCTGGGTTTGCAGGGGTGACTTGATCGACGGCTGCCATGTCACTAAGAATTTTTTAAGAAAGAGGCAAGAATTATTACATAGTTTAATAACAGAAATATAATGATAATAAATTATTACAACAAACAAAACCATCTACAAAACACTTCAAGTAGGAATAATGGCTTTAAAGTTATGTTACTTACCAACTAAAGATAGTCGTGATCAGGGTTACCCTCCTCCAGAGCAGACACCTCTGCAGACAGACGGTCCCGCCACGGAGCACCACTGACGGCCTCCAACCCATTCTCCCCCTCACCCTCCGGCATGACGTCCTGCACCTCATCCTCTGGGGGCATGATGTCACCAGCTCCCAGGCAGATGTTGTGCAGGACGGCACATGCTGTTATGACCTAAAATGAACAAGAATTTTTCATTCATTTTGATTTACTCTGTTTCAGTACTCAAAAATAAGAATCATGTTTTGTGATGACTTACCTGAGGCACAAAGGTGTGGTGCACCTCCAGCGCTTGTAAAAAAAAATGGCCCTGAACCTGCTCTTCATCATTCCAAAGGCACGCTCAATAATAGAGCGTGCCCTGGAATGATGGGCATTAAAGCGCTGGGCTCCCACACCTTGAACAGGCTGCTTGTAGGGAGTGATGAGGGGGAGTGGATGCTGGAGGCACGGGTACCCGCCGTCTGCAAGGATGAAGTGCCCTGGAGGAGGGTAAGCAGCCTGTCTGTACAGTGGGCTGTGCTGGAGTACTCTGGCGTCATGCACCGACCCCGGCCAGCCCACGTACGTGTCCAAAAAGCGGCCCTGATGATCACTGACTGCCTGCAAAATGATGGAGGCAAACAGCTTCCTGTTCATATAGCACTGACCATCAGGGCCGCTCGGTGGCTTTATCCTGACATGGCAGCCGTCGATCGCACCAGCAGCTTTAGAAAAAGCTTGGTGTCTTGCCAGCCCTGAAAACTCCCGAGTTACTGCCGCCAGGTCTTCTGCGATCCTTGGGAAGTGGATGACCTTCTGGCGAATGGCCACCACCTCTTCAGTAACTCGGTGGACGATCCGGTGGACAGTGGAGCGAGGCATCCCAAACACCCGTGAAACCACCCTGTATGATGCCCCACTCGCCAGCCAGAAGAGGAACACCAAGGTCTCTAGTGTGGCACCCCATCCATGCCTCCGATCCTGGTGGAGCAGGTTCAGCAGCACTGCCACGGACTCTCTGCTCAGCCTGAAGTCCTGCCTGGTGTCTCCTCCATTAAAAAACCTGTCCAGGACAGGTACGGCCAGGTTGACCCTGCAGTACATGGGTCTGGTCTGAAGGAGTGGAATAAGAGGAGAAGAAAAATGATTAATTAAACTATAACTACATACTTTTAGTTTATAACATGAATCTAGTTCATTTTAGAGCTTAAATACATAATGCAAAATCTGTTTATCCACTTATCATTCTATCTAGGCTTCTCAATCTAGTTTGGATGATTCATGACCAAAATATGTAATATTTTAACCCTCTGATACACCTTCAAAAAACTTACACTAACACACCTTCACACATAAATGTGTGCATAAAGGCATAAAAACATTATGAATAATTATTTCCAAAATCTTTTTTTTCCCTTATCACCTCAGACCTTGTGTGGGGAGCATATAGTGCCAGTACCCTTTATTGGAAAAAACATTTATTTGACCCCTGTGCCATATATGGTAAATGACATCACAGACAAGTAAATCGCTCAAATCAAAAACTTTGAGGCGTTAGGCCTTAAATGAAACCAAGAAATAAGAAGTTGCATGGTATATGGTTTTTTTTTAGAGCAGGATCAAAAATAGTGGTTTGAATGGGTTTCAATGCGCACATTTTTGTGTGAAGGTGTGGGAGTGCTATACTTTTTGTTTACGTTGTTGACAATGGGTTAAAAATAAAAAATCCATTAGAAAAAGTTAAAACTCACAAAAATACACATCCTGATGCAATTATGAGCTATTTGCACAAGAAATGGATGAGATATGTTAAAAATAAAATTCAAAAAACACATAAATCGAAGTCAGGGTTTTTAACTATTAATCAAGGTGATATGGCATTAACCACGACCCGATCTACAGTTAACCTGTCTAGCATTAACGTAATGTAGGCTATTTGTATACCAACTACCCCTAACTGTTAATTAGCTAATAATAATAACATTACTGTGGGCTCAAATAACAAGTTTACCTCTGCACAGTCCTCTCTCAGCCGGAGATATACCAGCCGCCGGCGCTGACGGAGTAAGTGGAAACTCTCCTCTTCCTCCAGAGCGAGGAACAGCAAAAAAATAAACAAAATTATCTCTGGATCCATTCTCTTTCTTTCCTTCTTTCTCTCTCCTCTGTTGTTTCTCTTGTTGTCTTTCGCGGGCTTGGCCAGCAGTAATGGTGACGTGAGGGGAACGGTGATGACGCGACCAGGAAATACTCCGAAGGCTAGACCGTCCCATTTGGTTAACAAGGAGGACACTGGAGAACGCTTCCTTCGAAGGATGCAGACCCTGAATTGGGACACACCTTGTGTTTGCTTTTCCACATTTACCTTGTTCACAAATTTAACAAGTCTATGTTTTTGAATCTTCTCAGTGTCAGGGTGATAAACCAAATAAGCAGGGCTGTTCTTGTCATAACCGACAAAAAGTCCCTGGTCACACCTGGAATCAAGCTTTCCCTTGTTCTGTTTGTATATGTAACATACAGATCCAAACTTCTGCATTCTGGACAAATTCGGCTTTTTATCTGTCAGCATCTGGTAAGGGGTCTTCCCTGTTCGCTTATTAAAGCATCTGTTGTACTGTACTATGGCCACCATTTGGACAGCGTAGTTCCAGAGACATTTGGGTAGCTGACTCTCAATTAGCATACATCTGCCCATTTCAAAAAGAGTACGCCAGCCCCTCTCAGCCATACCGTTTTTGTGAGGTGAATATGGAGCTGATGTTACGGATGTGGTTTTGGACCCAATTGCAGTACACCAAACAGGAGGGAGCGTTGGTAATGACCTTTATTGTTCAGAGGCTAAACAAGAACCCGGGCAGACAAGAAAACACAGGTACAGTTCAACTTCGGGCTCAGAGGCCCAGGCAGCGAAGTTGGGACCAGATGAGCAGACAGGCCAGACACACTGCCACGTCACAGGAGGGAAACACCAAACAGCCACAGGGACAGGCAGACAAACATCAGGAATACAGAAGCAGATCACAGGCTCAGGGACAGAAGGCTGTGGTGGTTTCCCAGAGATCAGATGAGGCAGGTGAGTCCAATGCAGGCAGGGTAGGCAACCCGAGATCAGACAGGTCATGAGTGTTGAAAAGTCCTCCATGAAGGTAGGGAACGATCTGACAAAGAGTGAGTGTGCTGGAGAGCCTGATATGCTGGGCTGATTGGGGATGAGCTGCAGCTGGGCTTGCAGGTGAATGGAGTTGGGCTGATTAGGTGGGAGTGGCTGGCAGGTAGAGTGGAGCAGAGGCAGGCAGAGTGGAAAATAACTGAGGCAGAGAAACAGGAGGGAAACTGGGAGAATGAGAGAACTCTGGGGCAGAGGAATAGGAGGGGAGACAGGGAGGATGAAACTGTGACAGCTGATGTCTCATGCATAATACTATTCTTCCTTAACAGGGTCTGGAAGTCCCTGCACATAAACTCTGTGCCATTGTCAGACCTGATACACTTTACCTTTCCATAAGCGGCTGTATCCGCTAGGAACTTTTCAGTTGCCTGCACTGTATCACTCTTTGTCTTAAGAAAGTATACAAATACTGCATTTGAATAATCATCAGTGATTGACTGCACATATTTGTACCCATCAATAGACTCATTAGCTACTGGACCTGCTAGATCTGTGTGCACCATTTGTAAGGGAACCTCTGCTCTTTATCAGGGTCTCTACTTCGGGTTTGTGCAAACTTTCCCTGAATACATACCTCACACTCTTGATCAGGCCTAATAGCTTTGCCCTTAATCCGCATACCATTAACAACATTTTGTAACCTTAGTACATCCTCATAGTTGCAGTGGCCTAATATTTCATGCCATGTCTGCATGTCGTGACAAGTATTACACTTATCACTATCCTCAATCTCAGTGTGCAAATAATACAATTTACCATACACATGAATGTTAAACCTGGTACTATCTTTATGTGTCAACATGTCCTGTCCTCGTTTAAATGACACCGTTGCTCCAAATGCAGTGGCCGACTTCACTGAGAAGATGTCTTGGGGGTAAGACGGTATAAACAACGCGTCTCTCAGCGTTGCTCTGCGTCGTTGTCCCGTACTGTCTACCAGGAACACCTCTGCATTTCCCTTGCGTTGAGCGACGCCTCTGCACAGGGTGCCGTCTGCCAACTCCACACAGTGCGTCTCCGGCTTGAACGTGTCATCGAGGCTTTTAAACTTGGCAATATCGGTAACGATGTGGGAAGTAGCTCCAGTGTCGACCATCAAACCCTTCTCGTTGATGCTGCGCGCTGGTTGTTGCTGCTGAACCCCGATGTCTGCGTCTTTGATCCTGAAGGCATAATCCGCTGCTGCTGCTTCAGATCCGTTGCCGCTCTCATCTGGGACTTTCCTCGCCCCGTCTTGTTTATCTTTACGTCTACAAGTGTTATCGTTGTGGGTGTCACTTTTACAATGATTGCACCATGTCTTTCGCTGACATGCTTTCGCTCGGTGACCCTTCATGCCACACTTGAAACACACGATGTCCGCATCCTCATTGCTCCCGTCCCATGCACTTGACTTGGCAGGCCTCTGTGATGTAGTCTGTAACGGTCTCGCTGCTCGTCTTCTGAAGCGATGTCAGCATGGTGTACAGGTTGATAATGCGGGGCTTTCCCTTCCTGGCACAGTACTCCCTCAATATTTTTAAGGCCTTTCTTGCATTGTCAGGTGCATCTTTCATAATTAATGAGAGGCTTTTATCATCCAAAAGTTGTATCAATTCGGCGTATGCATCAGCATTTTTCTTACCGTCTGCTGCTACCTCATCTTCGCCGTTGGGTTCTCTCAGAACTGTATTCTTTAATCCTAATAAATGCAAATGTCCCAACACTTTAGTCTCCCACAGTTCATACTTGGTTTCATCTCCGTCAAACATGAGTCGAGGCAACCTGCTTGTCCCTTGTGGATCCATGATGCTATCTGTTAGCCGTTAGCACGCTGTCCGTCGCGACTTTCTACCAGCGATAAAACATCGGAAAAAAAAAACTTCTTCTTCCCCAAGTTGCTCCTGGGCCCATAACCTGTTGAGCTTTGCGGCTTCATCAGCGCTGAACTCGGGAGCAAACCTACAGAGGCAATATTCTCTTTAGCCCTTCTGGCATTTTTATTTGAGACTTAATGAAACTTTTTTCCTTTTTTTCATGAACTCTGAACCCCAATGACAAAACAAGTCTGGGCGTGGTCTAAACAAAATGTGATGACATCTGGCCTGCTGACTTGCAACCCACTGCGGTGAAAACAAAACACTACACCTCATCAAACAGCAGCACAATCACACATCGTACAACAACTGAGTACACAAATAAAAGTCTCTTAACACATTTCCACCCAGTGGAACATTTTTTCACTAGAGGCCATGATAATGAATTGGCAGCTGTGTGTGACTGTGCATGGTAGGATATCGTTCTTTATTAGGGGCCAGGCAGCCTAAGCTGCCAGGACCCTATTGTTATCCTGCATGTTCTTCTTTCTTCTTTTGTCTTCTTTCTTCTTCCGAGGAAATCCTACTTCCCATTTGCAAAAAATCACCAAACTTTGCACAAAGGTCCAGTCCCATGTCAGATTGCCTCAGCTGCAAAAAACAGGCCAATAGTCTTGATGGTGGCGCTACAGCAAGCCTCTAAAGTTCAAAATTTTGAAAATTCACAACAAATCAGCCATATGTGCTACAGATTCCACCAAAGTGTAGCCCCAATACTGAAGAAACTTTTGTACATTTAAACCTATTGCAAATTATGAAGTCCATCACTCTGTTTTTTTCAAAACTGTAAAACTTATTAACCTATCTCGAAAATTGAGCCTACAGTGCATCAAAATGTTTGACTGTAAATGGTATTATAAGCATATACTTGCAAATTCTTGCTAAATACATTTTCAATGTTCATTTAAAAAAACAAACAAAATTTTAGAGTCATAGATGATGTTTGGAAAATATCCGAATTTTATCTCAAAAACTGAATTTTTTATAGCATTTTGAATTTCACTCTCATGTGAACAATTGGAGTCAATGCAAAAATGGCATTTTCAAACATCAGTTTTTCCACTTATGGAGCCAATAAATCATTGTTAAAAACAAATTACGAACATCTCCATGCTGTCTAGATGCAATTTGTGTATTTTGGGATTTTTGTCTCAATAACTGAATTTTTGACAGCCATTTGAAATCTGCCTTTACATGCTAACAGCTGCTGTCTTGCACACAGGTGACTGACTTAGTCAATTTGTGAAGCTACAAGTGGTGTTTCCATTTGCCAATTAGCTCAGTGAGATAGAGGATGGTTCTTGGTGTTGAAGGTTGTGAGTTCAAGCCTCAGCTTGTACAACATTTCCATATGACAGATCTACCCAAACTTTTCACAAAGGTCCAGTCCCATGCCAGATGTCCTCAACTGGAAACACAAGACAATAGTCCTGATGGTGGCGCTACAGCAAGCCTCTAAATTTCAAAACTTTGAAAATTCATAATAAATCAACCATATGTGCTACAGCTTTGGAACTTTCACTTTGAAATTTGCTTTTCCATGGCATGGATGGCTGCTGCCTGGCACCGTGATCCTTGGCTTAGTCAACTTGTGAAGCCACACATGAACTGTCATTTGCCAATTAGCTCAGTAAGATAGAGAGCTGACTTCAGCCTCAGAAATTGAGAGTTCAAGCCTCAGTTAAGGCAGAATGGACATTCTAATTTTCATCTTCCTACACTCTGCTTGTTGATCAGAACTGCCTAATTTTGCCTAAAAATTGCCCGGCCCTGACCATTGCTGTGCAGCAGCTATAATTTAAAAATTATAATTCTGCTAATAATCTACATTTTTACTAAATGTATCTGTAATGTGATTGCATGTTTTTTCCCCCTGTAACTGTAATGGAATAGAGTAAACTTTTTTTTGTATCCAGTATGTAATCCCGTTACATGTAATCTCTTACTCCCTAAACCTGAGTGTAGGACAGTGTTTCTCAAAATACCCTATTTAGCTACAGAGAGTTCATACAGGAGGCAGGTTTATTACTAATAAGATTATCTGTTGTTGACCATTGTGAGCCACGGCCACTAGGATTTAATCCCGGGAAACGTGATTCCCGGGAAATGTAGTCAAAACCATTTCCCGTTTCCTGGGAAATACAATGACGGGAAACGGGAAAAAAATGTTTAATTTATTTATCTTTTTTAAACACAGAACATATTAAAATATATTCAGAAAAATGTAGGGCGACAGTTTTACCGTCATAAAACATGCAGCAGATGTGTGTGTGTGCGTGCTCTGCACCAGTAAAACACAACACAGCCAATTAATTAACACAAAGCGCTATGATTAAAAAGCACATGCATGATACGGGTCTGACCTTGTGGGATTGCGCATATTCTAATGCACAAATGCTGAGGTAAAAGCAAAGAAATGTTCTGTTAACGTCGAGTGATCATTGATTTTACTAGCCTACTATTTATTGCTTTGTTATTATACGAGGCTGCGCCACTGGAGCAGCTGTAGTATTTGTGTCTGTGTGTTTATTGGGATCCAGAAAAACAAGGATTAAACAATTATGATTCATAGCATACAAAATGAATAACATGTTATATCTGACCGCATGAGACCGGTCCGACCTGGGGAGAAAAAGGTCTGTGTGCTTCTGTCAGGGCTGGTTGGATATACCCGAGCGTAATTTTGCGCACTTCAAACTTGAGAAACACTTTCTGATTGTTTCCTCAGCCCACAGCAGTGTTAGTGGGGCAGAGAAGCGAGGATGGGAGCTGAATATAAGGGTGAGGAGGACGAGGAGAAGAAAGGGGAGCACGGACTCCCATGGGACTGCTCCTCAATCGCCTCAGGTGGCACATCTAAGCCGATTGCTGTCTCCATATATTGCGCACTCTCGTGTTTTCACTTCTCGAACCAGGAGGTCGGTCTCCTCTCTTAAAAATCTTTTCTCTTTGTTTCCTCCTGGTAAATCCAACATCATGCTGGCACACCTGCTTCTTAAAGGTGATGAGAGCTGACTCTCTGATTGGTTTATTGCGTGTTCAGCCTAAACTCGCCGGTGAATGAGGGCACATTGGCACACCTGATACCGCTGTGCGCTGGTTATGCAAGGGGCGGGACAGAGCAGGATATCCCTGAGCCCCTGGTGTAACACGGCAAAGGTGGATTTGGACACACCTTGAATAAATTAAATCCAATGCGCCTCATGCTTTCCACTTGGCTTCAAATTGGCTCCTTTTCACGGGATAGAAAAAGTCTCATTTTCGGAAAAATATTAATCCCTAACTGACACACTGCCTTCACAGTAATGCAGTGTCTGCCATCACATTTTAGCTTGTAACTTATCATGGACGACATATTTGTGTTACATACATGAATGTGACTACATATCAGGCTGGTACTGAAACAAAAATACAACTCATTTACGGGTCATTTATGCTCCCTTTACATACAAAAATAAATACATATGTTTTAAACAATGTAACAGTCACTGCCCACATATGTCCATGCATCCTTTATGTTGACATGGATGTTAAGCAATACATCCACGACAGAGCGCCACTCAGGGTCAACTCTGAAGAGGTCAAAAGTTTCTGACAACAGGAAACATGGTGACGCTGGAGGAGGATGCAATAATGTGCCCTATTTCCCCTTGTGTATGTGTGTGTCTACAACACAGAAACAGTGTTGTAGACAGACATGGTCTGTGAGGTCATTAAATACATCATGACATGTGGACAGAATTTATTTTACTGCCTAATTGATGACGAATGTCATTTACAATACTACTGGATTTTTAAAAACCTTTTGATCGTGTCCTGTGGTTGTGTCTTGCTTGAATTATTGGCTACACTGCTACACTGCCCTCATGACTACTGAAGGTGCTGTGGTTTTTTTTTTTGGTTTTTTTTAAGTTACTTTTTTGGCATTTTTGCTTTTATTAGATAGGACAGCCAGAGATTAGACAGGAAACGGGGCAGAGAGAAAGGGGATGACACGCAGCAAAGTGCCGAAGGCAGGAGTCAAACCAGCAGCCACTGCAGAGGACTAGCAGCCTCCATACATGGGTCGGACTCTCTACCCACTGAGCTAAATGTCCGCCCCGAAGGCACTGTGTTTTAAAATGTGCACAAGTACGGACAAAATGACTGTAGGGTACAGTCAGAGTGCTCTGTCTATGTCCAAGAGAGAGCTCAAGTACCACCAGTGGTGCTGGTACCATAGTTTGTAGTCTGACTCACCAGATGTAGACTCTTGGTATTAGCCTGCAGTTGGACGACAATTTCAGTCTTCTTCCGTCATCTGCATGTTTTCAAGGTCCCCGTTGCTATGTGCTACAACAACAACCTCTGAGCTAGCAACCTACACGCTGAAAATGGTGACTTACCCTAACATACGAATGTCACCTTCCTAGATGCAAATGTTCCAACCCACAAGTTCCCCTCTGACACTGTTCTGCAGGAGCACCATCACTGCATTCTGGGCTTATAGCACCACCCAAGACGATTGTGACTGGTTCAAAGGCAAACACAGCAGAGTGGTTTCCCTCTTATAGCAGACCTTTCTTCAGCTTGGATGCAGCACTGTGGAGAGAGGTCGAGCACAATGAGTAGCATTAATGAGTATGGAGTACCACAATAGCACCACTTTGCACATGGTCATTTCCACACCATATCATCAAGTTATTCGACACATAAATCCAATATGCAGAAAACAGTATAAAGTTTAGAATGTTTATAGAAAGTTTCTCATTATTGTGATTTCCAGGATCTTCTTTTTTTCATCACAGTAGTGGAAATGAACTTCCATAAGAAGAGTCAGTGCATAAACAGCAGCACAATGAAAATACAGATCTTGGAGACAAAAGAATATAACATGGATCTGTCTTTCACTGCTAACAGAGACTCCAGTCTGCAGTGTAAACCACAGAATCGTACAGTAACATCAGGGTTCATAATCAAAGAAAGATTATATCACGTCAACACCGATTTCTTTCTATAAGAAAGACAGTAATTACAGTAGGTTCTAAAGTAGTTCTGGTGGATTCTACAGCAGAAAGAAAGTAGTTCCCACATCAACATGCTCACAGCAAGGACTGTCTATTATTTTGAGCAACCGCGTCATGATTTCTGGAAAGAGACATTGCTGTTGAGTTTCTCAAATGTATTATGGACTAGTGCCTTAAGTCCCATTATACTGGACAGAAGGCAGACATCTCTACAGCTGATAACTCCAAAACTCTGCAACTCACACCACAACTATCTAGATGGATAAACATCTCTACAGGCCAGAGGAAAAATATGTATTTTTGATTTTGGGGTGAACTGTCCCTTTAAAAGGTAGTGCTGTCGTGTCATAAAGCTTCAGATGAAGGGCCAGAGAGGTCTGGGCTTGATGCCACAACACCTTATAAACCTTGTTAAAAATCTTCAGTTTTTTACCCTTATTTCAAAGTTCATATCATCAAATTAAAAATCACTAACATAAAAGGAAAAATCACTAACACAAAAAGAAAATCACTGAAGGAGTAGCAAGTTCAGCCATACAAAGTTTACTGACTTCTCTGACATAGAAAAATCAACAAGCCTGAGTCAAACCCGGGGTTAGACTAAAAAACTAAGACCTCAATGCACCTGTTTATATACTAATACGAAGCTCTGTAGAGTCTCCTCATTTCTTAAACATTTTGGATATCATTTTTTCTTGTTTCTGGACTTTCTCGCAATTCACAACACAGCAAAAGTCTACCCCCCCAATCCACGTGGCTTCATGTGTTCTTTCTTTGTGTGAAAATATGTAACATCATTATCAGTTGGCCCTGGGTGTGCCGCCTGGTGTTTTCCATTCGTGTGAGTGTCCACTTCTTGTGTGTGTGTGGTATGTAAACACTTCTTCTTGTGTGTGTGTGTGAACCAAGGACAGTACCCTGCACTAAAATTCCATTACATTCTAAAAAAATCTAAAAAATGCAGATGTCCTTACACACTAACAAATACAGATGCCCTTACTCAGTAACAAATGCAGATGCCATTACATTTTCAAAATGCCACTACAGTGCTACATTTAAAGCAGTAAATGATCAAAACATTACAAGTTCACAGGAAGGATCAGAAGACAAGAGGGGCACATATGTAATATAATCATGTACACTACACACACGTGAGAGGATACTTAACATTTACTTATTTACTTCTTATTTACTTATTTACATTCAGGTAAACAGATATGGTACAGTCCTGATGGACACTAGTGCATAAGGAGACACACTACATGGTGGCAGGTCAAAGTCAGACTGCAGGGCGCACATCCACGATCAACAGTGTTTAACTGAACAGAAAATTAAATTTAGTCATCATGTTTGGTCATTAATGTATATTTGGTAGATCACAGGCATTAGAACTCCATCCAACACTTACAGTAAACATTCATGTTGAGTAACAGGACACTGGTACAAGGAAGTGTTACTATGAAGCCTACTAGCATCAACTGTCACTGGGGTTAAACAACTTAAGAAAAAATATCCAACTGTGACTTTTGTGAGAAATATTGTGCTTTGAAATACCACTAAAAATCTTGCAGTCTGTTTGTGGTCTAAATAATATCAAACAGTATGTTTGTATCAACATATCATAAAGCTGCCTTGTTTATACATGAATATCATCTGATCAAACAGCAGTTATTGATATCTCCCTGTGTCCTTCAAATTCTAGTACCAATTAATGTGATTAGTGATCTATTGCAAAAAACTGAACATCTTCAATTTATTAAGTTTAGAAATTAAGTTAGCAGTAGTGGTGATGTCATGATCCAATAGCGGTCAATATCCCAATTCAACCATTGTTGTTTTTCTTTTAACCTGACACACCAGATGGGTTATTACATAGAACCATCTGGGAAGCCATTTGGAAAAAAGGTGGGTGCTTTCAAAAAAAAAATAAAAAATAAAAAAATCCTGGCAGGTGATTGGATGTCACATCTAACACAGGCTAAGTTCAACCAATCAGATCGACTCACTGAACTGAAGCTGAAGCTGGCTTGAAAGTAGAGGGAAAACATCTTTTCTTCTTTTTCTCTTCTTTCAATGAAGACATATGCTCCAGTTCTGATATGATGCTATCACAGTATCTCTGGCCGGGCCCAGCAGCTTGAGTGCTGTGTGCTTCACAATCAATTTAAGAATTTGGAAGTGTAAGGGAATTAAAAGCCAACAACGCCACCTAGGAATTTACAGAGCCTAGGACCCTGACAGGTTCACAGGTTCTTTTAAAAATCAGGGGAGCAGAATTAAAAACCAAACAGGAAGATGAAAATCAATCAAGGAAAATTTATTACAATTAAAAAATAAATAATGATGGTACCACCAATTGTTACTGTAAAATTATATAAAAAATCAACACTACAAATAAAATACAAACCACGATAAAATGCAGTTTAGGATTGTAAAAAAAATGTACTTTAAAATTGGTTGTCCAACAGTCCACTAAAACCCTAACCAGCAGTCCAATCCCGTGCAGCAACTCCTCCAGTGTTCACGTCCTTCCCTTCGCCAGGGGCGATTCTGGGGTCAGAGCTTTAGGGGTGCTGAGCACCCAATGAGCCCCACCACAACCACCCATCCTTTTTTCACACAAAAACAAAAAATATGTTTATTGAAAAATAATTTTGGATAATCATTATGACATTTATGAGAGAAGAGCATCATATTTTGGGAAAAAAATTGACTGGAAAGACACGTGCAAATCTTTGAAAATTTCAATGAAAACTAACTCAAAAATCCAGATTTTTTTGAGACCTTTCCAGAACACCAGCTTTATTGTGACAGTTCACACAGACAGCCTCCTGTAACAAAACAAACACAAAACTTTCTTCACTCAGCTGTTTTTTTGGAACCGTTAACTCTTGATCTCCAAGGTACCTACTGGACACCAGAGTCCGGAGACACATCAACAGTCTGTAAACAATGCAGAGCTCAGTCTATGAGTGCCTGCTCTTCTCCTTCTTCCACTCAATTCAAATGAACCTGAGTCTCATTACTATCAGAAACAGGTCTATAAAGCTCTTATGAAAGTGATGTGCCTCCTGTTATATCAACAGTCATCCTCCAATTATTTACAAATGGCCACCTCTAACCTACTTGGTTGCACACCTGTCTGAACTTTTATAAATCAATATAAGTCATCAATATTTAATAATAAAACAAGTTTCACCGAAAGAGCAAAACAAAAAGGTAAAACAAAAAAGTCATAAAGATCCAGATTATTTACTGTTGATAGTTGACTGAGCTATACACAATATATACACAATATATGTTTGTTACATTTTCTGTAGATTATTTACAAATGGCCATCTCTAACCTACTTGCACATCTGTCTGAACTTTTATACACCAATGTAAGTCATCAATAATTAATAATAAAAAAGCTTCACATCAAGAGCAAAAAAGGTAAAACCAAAAAGTCCAAATCCAGATTATTTACCCAGGTCTTGAAAATATTTATAAATTATAGATATAAAAAGAAATCTTTGAAAGTACTTCCCCTGAATTCCCATTTGGCTCTATCATGTATGCAGATAATACACTCTACTTTGGGAGAGTTAATCTGTGTCGCCGCACTTTGAGGGTGGCAAACCTTCTCAATAGACAACACAGCTAGGTGCTGGAATCTGCTTTGGCCTGTGGTCCTCCTGAGCCATTATGGAGCTGGCGCAAGGCACTAAAAGACCGCTTGCATGCACAGCTGCTAACAGGTATTGTCAATGCAACCTGAATAACAGCTTTCAGTGAAGGGAACATTTCAGAATCTAGGAGTTTGTACACTGCTAGCATGTCCTGAGTGCACCAGCCTCAATCTTGTGCTTCAGAAAGTTTTTTGCAACCATCACTTCCTCTGGCCTAAGTTCAATATGGTAATGCAGAGCCAGTGCTGTCAGGTGAGGCTCAGACAAGAAGTGGCTTGAGGTTGGACTGCATGCCTGAATTCCATTGAGCACCTCCTCATTAACACCAGAAAAACGCCTCTCAAGCTCACAGATCATTCTGTCCAGACAGGGAAACAAAAGTTTCCTCTTGAGATCTTCACACTCCGAAGAGCCACAGGTTTCACTACCTGCCCCACAAGTTGACTCAACAAGAAATTCATCCATTCTCTTTGTTTTGCGCCTCTGTCCTGAGGATGATTCTGAGACTGCTATCTGGTTTGCCTCACACATAGCTTTTGTTCTGGAGTAAAGATCTGCAGCAGTGGTATCACTGCATTTCTGCTTCATGGTGTCAGTCACGGCATTTTTGTACGTCACTACTTGGGCGATGTCAATGCTTTCTTTCTGTAGGTACCTGTGTAAACCTGCTGTTACAGACAGGAGAGTGTGGAAAACCATCAGCAAATACACTGAGGAGAATTTACTGTGTTTTGCCCTCAATCCAACTGCTGTAGGTATCTTGATTGTGGCGAGACACTCAGTGATAGCAGGGAAATTATTTATCACTGCAGTCACTGAATGAAGCTGGCAGACAACTGCACAAGTTCTCTTGGCTGCAACCCTAACTTCTTTTGAGTGTCCACAAACTTATGGTGGTTTACAAGGGAGACACTAAAGAAAGAATGGAGACTTTCCAGTATGTTGAAGAACTCTGTGGCTTCAGAGACAGCTTTGCATGTGTGGCATAAAACAAGATTAAGCTCATGTGCATAGCAATGCACATAAATTGCCTCAGGGTGCTTTTTTTTAAAATGAGCTTGTACCCCCCCAACATCCCCACTCATGACAGCTGCCCCATCGTAGGTCTGTGCCACACATTTCAACTGATCAATTCCCTTCTTTACCAACTGATTTTCAGTTGCAGCTGTTATCGAAGTAGCGTCAAACTGTGACACCTCTGTAAGGGCTAGGAACCTTTCTTTGAGGGCACCCTTTGCAGACGCAGCACCCTCTGCAGACACGTACCTAACACAGAGTGCCAACTGTTCTGTTTTTCCATCCCTGGCCTCATCAGCCATAATGGCACACATTTTTGATCCCTTTATCTCACTGATGATATTTTCTGTTACTTCTTGTGAACAGCACTCTATCATCTCATTTTGGCTATCAGATGAAAGATATGTGGTGTTTGAAGGAGCTGTGTATCTCTGCAAGAAGGGATCAAATTTTGTCAAAAGTGACAAGCACTCGAGGAAACTGCCTTTGTTGTGACTCTCATCTCTTTCATCATGGCCTCTGAATGCTATGCCTTGCTTCCCCAAAAAGCAGGTTACTGCCACAATACGCTCAAGGTACTCCCTCCTTTCACTAATTTCAGTGGCACTCGCTGCCTCTGTCTGCTCAATATCATTGCCTTTTGACAGGCTTGCTCTGTAGCTGTTCCAACACAACATATTGTCCTTATGTGATTGTGTTGTTTCATGTTTTTGAAACTTGCTAAGTGCCTTTTGCCAGTTATTTATCCCATCATTAATCAGTGCATTTTTTCTGAGATTTTTGCCAAATACCCTACAAGGAAAGCAGAAAGCAGCATTTTGTCTCACTGAGTATTCCAGCCATCTGAAACTTCTGAACCACTGTTCTTGAAAGGCTCTTTTTTGTGTGCCAAACTGAGTATGAGGATATTGAGGCAACTTTAATTGTTTAGGACCAGTATTCTTATCCCCTAAATCTGAAGAGATCTCTTCTGTCCCTACTGTTTTGGTTTGGTGGTCTGCATGCTGCACTCCCTCTGTCTCTTCATTTCTTTCACTAGTCGATTCCCTCTCTTCCCCTACGGACTCTCCCTGTTCTTCTCCTCTTCCTTTAATATGAAAAGATGCAGTGTAAAATAATATGTTACACAAAGTAAATGTAATAAAGACTACTTAAGTTAGTATAGAAGTATGAGTAGTTCATGTTTTGCTTGCCACTATTCACTATATGTCAATTATTGTTGTTGTATTCTCACCTGGTTCTTCCTGCATGCTCTCCCTTTCTCCTTCTCCTCTCCATATTTCTCCCTTCCCCTTGGCACTGACAATCATACACAAATATATTGTAGGCAGGAGAGTTGAGGTCTGTGTCATGTCATCTAAGGTTATGATCAAAAGGGACACAGAGCGTGTCATTTTAAATATCTTTATTATTATTATTAGGCTTACAAACACTTTTTTTTTTTATCACAAATTCCTTCCGCAAGAGAAGCTGTATATTCTCCATTGTGGGTTTGAAATAAGAAATAATAATAAATAAAAGCAGGGGACTATAAGAAACTTGGTTTATTAGGCCTATTTGTTTAAGTCATTATGGACTGTCCCTAGTCTCTTACCAGAATCTGTCTTTTTTCTTTTATGTCGTATGTCCATTGGTCACTGGTAGGCCACACACACACACACACACACAACACACACACACACACACTGAGAGAGAGAGAGAGAGAGAGACAAATGCTAGGAGTTATCTTTCACACATCTCATACCATGCCCATCACATACCAGTGTGTTATAAATAGCCATATATGTGTGTGTGTGTGTGTATTATATCTGTGGAGGTGTGTGTGTGTGTGTGTGTGTGTTGTGATTATTATTGTTGTGAGGCCTGGTTCAGGTTAAACCCTTAGAAAAAAAAACATGAATAAACACAGCAAAAGAAAAACATTTATTAACTTTATTTTATGTCTAGTTTGATAGTCAGACACACACAACTGAGAAAGAACTAAAATAAATTTAGGAATAAATAAAAACTGCCTATGTGCAGCAGCCACACTTAATGTTTTCACACATACTGCTGGTATACAGTGATATGTCGTTTCGTTTTTCAGCTCGTACACACGTTTGTTTTCACTCTGCTCCAAACGCTGCAGCACTGGCAAAGCTTCGTGTCTCCATGACAACTGACCGGAAAAAGACGCCCGTAGCATCATGTTTAACTGTTACTCCTGATTCTTAAAATTAGTATCTAAAGTAATGTTAAACTTTAAAAACAGAGACACACATACGCAGTACACAGGTAGGCTGGATATTTGGTTATTTGTAGCGGCTCTTTTTGTTTTGGATCGCTGCAGTTCGACTGTAGCCGTGCTAACAGCGCTAACGGAGCTAATGGAGCTAATGGTGCTAACTGAGCTAACTGGTAAACGGTACCTGGACTCTAGTAACGTTACTCGCCGATTTGGTATCGGAATCAGAACAACTCTAAAAGGAAACAAGAGTGTGACAGCTTTGGAACAACTTACTTGGTTCACAACAACTAAACAGATTCTCACTGTGTGTGTATCGCGCTGGACGACAGGCTGTGGTCCTGCAGAGCGGTGCAGGTAACATTACAGAGGAGAAATAACGTTAGTGAGAAGAAGATGATACCATTAGGCGGGGGTGTTTTCATTTTCATTCTTAAAATTTAAATTTAAACCACAAACTATGGATTATGTTTTGGACATTATCTAAGCCTGTCAAAGACGAACTAAAAGTTTAGAATAACAACATTTCTTACTCCAGGTTTCAGGGGTGCTGAGTTTCAATTTAGGGGTGCTGAAGCACCCCTAAAAAAGGGCTAGCCTCGCCCATGCCCTTTGCCATTACCAACGTCAGCCTTGCACGACTCCACGCCGACCCCGAAGTGCTTCAACCGTCGAATCTGCAGAAGAGCAGAGACACCTGGCGAGTAGTGTGTTCCCCACGGCTACCCTAGCTTCAAAACTCTAAGCCTGCCTCACTGTGTCCGCCTCAATATAAACAAGGGATACTCACGGTTATCCTGGGTGACAGACTCCCGCTGCCGACCCAGGCCTGAGTAGAACCGCGTTGGCGGACACTGCAGGCTGCTCGTCTCCTCGCTGCACTCCACGTGGATGTAGTTGGTGACTCTTGGAAGGACCGCTGTCTCCCGGCTGCTTGGTGCGTTGTCTGCCGCACCCGGTGTGCTCCTGGTGCAGCGTCTGCTGCCTGCTGCGACCCGCGTGCTCCCTGGTGTGGCGTCTGCTGCGACCCGCGTGCCTCTTCCAGCTTCCTTCTGCCTCTATAAGAACACATGCAGTCCCCCGCACCTGTCGCTCATTGGTAATTAGGTCAGGGTGTGGGTGTGTCTTTCAGGATCATAACAATTCAGCGGTCCACTGTTTAAAGGAACACACCTCAACTAAAACAAGCAAAATGATTAAAAGTAAATCACAGCAATCAGATAAAAATCACAAACACACAAGATAAAATAAAGATACACCAATAAAAACATGCAAATAAATATTAAATATAATAAACATGGCACCACATGAAATTTTGACCCTGTTACATATCTACACTAATCTCTTCAGGAGCTGCCTTTGTTTGTTCAAGACGAGTCGATTCCGTGGACACTTCTCGTTGTCGGCAGACCTAAAACCACACCCACAGCTGCCAGAAGTCCCTCAGAGGACGCTGATTGGCTTATCACCACCTCTGGTGCGGACACAAAGCCGCTGCTTGGAGCCTGGCAAGATGATCTCACATGATCTTGTGATCTTGTGAATCCAGCTGCCACACAAGGTAATTACTCAACAGGTTGTACACTAAAATGTTAGCATGGAGCTAATGATCTACCAAGAATAGACACATCATCTTAGTACAAATCACAATATACCAAATATTTGGTCCATTCCTGTATTAAATAACTGTAACACGATTGGCTGTGGCTTCCTTTTTCTGAAATTACAATGTAATAAATACAGTATAAACATTTGACACAAGGCTCATCATTCACCTGAATTATTTGGTATACCTCATAAGATGCAGTATAAATCATGCAAGTAGAAAGAAAACTCCACAATCTTCTTCTTGTTTCAGCAATAACTTTAAATCTAAAACAACTCATATTCACATATTGTTGGATCAGATACTGATGTAGAAGCTGTCATAATACACATGAAGAAGGCTACGTGATGTCAACAGAAAGATGCTTAAGCAGATGTTGTTTTTTTATCCCAAAACAGAAATGCAAAGTATTCCTTATATTAAATGTATTGCAGAAAGATGATAATAATAATAATAATAATATAATAATAATAATAATAATAGTAATTATCTGTTTTGCACCACAGTCAAAAAAACAAAAACAAACATATTTCATGGTCTTGAAGGTGTTGTTTTGACTTTTAAGATGAAACATTAAACATATTTAAACAGCATCGATCTATTTAATATTTGCAATGCAATGTCCCATATTTACACTTTTAATTACCAGCTACAGTTCAAAATTATAAACAGAGTGGGTATATGAGAAACCCTCATGATCTCATGTTTTTTTCATTTAGGCTGCATAAGGGTCCGTCCACACCGAGAACGATCACTGTAATGCCTAAATCTGCAGCCTATATAACATTTAAGTTGTATACCATGTTTATGAATTTTGATCAGCTGTGAGTGTTTATAATTTTCATCAAATCACTCTAGTGAAAGTCACCCAATGATTTTTTAAATGATATATTTCTAGATGTTGTCACAGTTATCGTCTTTGGTGTGGACGGGCTCTTTAGAATACAGGAAAAAAGACCTGTTTGTTGTTCTGACGGTAGTGTGATGGCAGATGGTGGATTAGTTCAGTAAGCTGCTGCAGTGGTTCTTATTGGCAAACTAGTCCCAATGCTATCAAGTGCACTTGAAGGAGTGACCCCAGCTTAAACTGTTCGTCACTAAAGTTGAATCAGTTACCATCAGATGACATATTAATAGTGCACTGAGAATTTTATTGGTGCAATTGTAAGGTGCAATCAGTGAAATTTTTGGTGGCAGCAGTAAATGTGTCATCCGCACAAAGCCTGCAAACTACATCTCGATTTTAGCCACTTCTACTCTGAGATTTGACTGTTTTGAATGTCAAGCTACTGCCTGCAGTAGTCAGCTAAGAGAAGAAACATGAGTGACTGCGGCCTGCTGGCTCTGGTTTGAAGCCATTAAAGGATAACTTTGGTAATTTTCAAACTGGGCTCTATTTCCCCATGTCTATGTGTGTGTATGATTGATAGGTACAATTTGTTTTAAAACTGTTCAGTTTAACAGTTAACGGTAGATATGAGGGCAAATACGTCCCGTAAAGTTTGTGCATTAAAAGTTCTTTTATTCGCCGCAGTCGGCTCAGATCGCCATCTCTGTCAACAGCATGCAAAGCGCCTTCTCTATCGTTCTCTCTGTGACGACATCTCGAGGGATGTTTGCTTTTGGAGCATGAATCCTTCTTGGCTGGCAGTAGTCATCTGGAAAAGTGTGCACTGCAGACCGATGGTCTGCAAGGCACAGTGTCTGGACAGGAGTGTTAAGTTTAAGTTTAAGTTAAGTTAAGTCATACTTTATTAATCCCAAGGGGAAATTACAGTTTTTTCACTCTGTTGTCATTTTTTTTTCTCTACATACACACAGGCCAAATACACACGCACATGCACAAACAGCCCTATGACATGCATCAGGGAGAGGTTCAGAGCGAGGGCTGCACACACATACATATAGTCAGGTGCGCCCCGACAGTTAGGGGTTCGGTGCCTTGCTCAAGAGCACCTCGGCATGCCCAGAGGTGAACTGGCACCTCTTCCAGCTACCAGTCCACGCTCCGTACTTTGGTCCTGTGGGACTTGAACCGGCGACCCTTCGGTTCCAAGCCAAGCCCTTACAGACTGAGCTACTGCCGCCCTAGCATCCATTGTGCACAATTAGCCACAACTTAAGCATGTTGCCGTCCAAAAAAGGACAGCCTATGAATAGCTGTACAGGGTGTTGCGCGACATCCTGTTCTTGCAATTTGGCTAAGCACAAATATGAACCATTGTTTTCAATAGTTGCAGTAGAAACTGAACTCGGCAGTTAACTCCGCTCTGACCGGCTCTCAGCATGACTCCTCTGTTTTCTTCCGGCAACAAAGATCCCTACGAGATGTCATTCACAACAGCAAGCAAGAGATGCTTTGCATGCTGTTGACAGAGATACACTGGTAATCTGATCCGTCTGTGGTGGAAAAAGCACTTTTAACGCACAAACTTTTATGGACGTATTTGCCCTCATATCTACGTTTATAACTCATTTCGCAGCTGCGAACTGAGCTGTACCCCTCAATCATACACACACATACACATGGGAAATAGGGCCAGTTGAAAAATACAAAAGTATTCTTAAGTTAACAGAGGAGTGATCAGAACATTCATGAAGCCTACTATAGTCAGTCTATTACGTACAATAGATGATCAGTGTGCCACCAGTTTGGAGAAGCATAGGATCAGGAGCAAAGTGGATTTTGGTCACCTAAAAAAAATCAGTTTAAAGCTATGATACGTAACATTCTGAAATTAAAATGTCTAAAAATGATACTGTTATATTTTTGTTCAGTTGTACACTTACATTGTCCAATATGTTTTCAACAATCCAGAAAATCCAACATTTATTCAAGGTGATGGTGCATTTCCCTGCTAGCTGTAAACTTCCTTAAAAAACGGGATATGTGTTGTACTGTATTTTACACTAAGTATAGCGTACACTTAAACTTAGTGATTGTTTTAGGTGTCTAAAATAGATTTTGCTGCTGCAGTGTCCAGCAGTACATTGCTTCGCTTCCTACACCAGTACTCCTGCTGCTTCTCCAAACTGGGGCGTGCTGACCTCCATCTACTGTAGGTAATACACTGACTATGGTGAAGTACCTCATACAACTACACTTCAAATAATCCAAACTAGTCCTTTAATTATGCATTATTAACATTTTGCAATTCTACTGTTTTTCTGATGCAAAATCATAAAAAATTGACTGTTCCCTGTTATGATGGATGGTGGTGCATTATGTATTAGGAACAGAGGACAGTGTGAGTTTTCCTCGGTTGGGCTGCTGTAAAATGATAATCGATTTATTTGCAGTTACTTTGCAGTAAGATGATCTGCTGCTCTGTTTCATATGAAGAGTTCTGTGGTTCTGATCAGTGTGTTTGAACAGTGATGCTCCGTGTTACCTGCTCTCACAGTCACATGACGTCTCTGTGGGTCAGACTCGTGTCTCTGTTCTCTGCTGTCAGACACGTTTTACATAAATGATTTGCAGCAGTGTTTCTCAGCTTTCTTAAAAAAACTTGTTCTACATTTGCACATTATGAAAGTTTGGTGGTGTGACGCAGTACAGTGTTACTTCTGTCGCTGTTTTCATCACGGTCTGTTCTGATGAAATGATGAGGAGACACAGAGGGAGGAGGGAGCGCTTGTTTTGTGTGAGCGTGGCAGCAGGCATCCAGTGAGAGTGGTGCAGACAGATTTGGCCCGCGGGCCTTGAGTTTGACACATGTGCTGTAAGGGTACTGGTATCTGAACAGGTATTGTAATGTTCTTAAATGATACCCAGTCCTACACACCTGTCAGGTGGATGGATTATCTTGGCAAAGGAGAAGTGCTCACTAACATGGATTTGTGAACAATATTTGAGAGAAATTAAACCTTTTGTGTGCACAGAGGAAGTCTGAACAATTGGAGCAAAAACAAAAGTGTTGCGGTAGATAATAAAATCAAACAAAAAAAGAGGTGCAGTCAAAGTGCAGTCCTTTTTACCTGTGTGTGTGCTGGCTAGTGTTGAGTGCTGGTTTGCTGTACCTCCAGCTACAGAGGCTTCATGGCTATCTAAATTGGACAGCGGTCACGTGTCCATCCAGAGCTGCAGGCTGCTGGTATTTCAGCTCTCTTGCCTCATTATCAAGCAAATATTTTCATACGACTCTGCAGTTTTGATTGTTGTGAAAACGCGTCCATTTTAATTACAGCATTTGACTGACCGGTTCTTTTCCAACAAATATTCTGGAAAGCCATAACAGCAAACAGTAACATCACTGACCCCAGTCAAATAAAGCAGAGGAACACATTTTGATGTTTCCATCCGACCACTCCGACCCAGTCACTCGACCGGGTGTTCAGATGTACATACACATCATATGTGTGTATCTCTTTATCATAATCTCTTACGGTCGCTGCTGTGCCTTGTGTGGGGATCTTTCTGAGCACCCAGGCACCTCACCCCCTCCTGCATGCATGGGAGTCCCGTGATGTGGGTCTGCACAGAGGGAGAGACGGGGGAGGGCAAAGGGGACAGAGAGGGACAAAAACACAGTGTGTTCATCAGTTTGCTGGTCACTCATGAAGCTCAGTGCAAGTTCAATCAGGAAGACCTCCTTTAAGCTGTATTCATTCACAATTTTCCTCTACTCTCTCACTCCTCCTACTTCCTCTAATCAGCTGATTGTGGGCATTCACTTTCCTCTCTACTATCCAATCAGATTTTGCCACAGTCCCATTGCCAGTCAATTGCTGCTGCTGTCAAACTTTAAAAGGATATTCCACCACAACATGATAATCCACTCAATATGTACTCACCCCTATGCCAATGTGAGGATGGGTGAAGATCTTCAGTTCACAAAACAATCCTGGAGTTTCAGCAGAAAACAGGGTTGCAGCCAAATCTGGTATAACGGCAGTGAATGGTGACCATGGATAAAATGTAAAAAACAAAAGAACACAAAACAAACACAAAATGTCTCCATCCTGCTCGTGTGGTGTAATCCAAGTGTCCGCGAGCCGCGACATTAAAATTTAACCACAAAAGACACCATTTACACCATGTTTTTAGCTGAAATGTCAACTGTAGCATGTAGCAGGTAGCATGTAAACATGGCATCGATCTCAGCCGAGGAGGAGGAAGGCTCAATCTCCCGCTCCCTCCTCTTCCTCCATCCAGACGCCACGGACAACTCTTGCCTCCACCCTACAGTCTCTAGCTGACTCTTGCACAACATCGACACTCGCCTCCACGCGCTGGAGACAGCTTCAGCCCCTGATTCTCTTCGGCTTCACTCTGCCGCACTGGCCTCATGCTGCAGTCACCCTCTGCTGCAGGAACCTCTCAGTATACCTGGGCTTCAGCCGTTCCAGCCCCTCCTCTAGGTAGGCCGTATGTACCACAAGCAGCTAACATATCCCAGCGACTGAGATCAAAAATCTTCAAGGTAAAACATTAACTTGGCTAGCCTTATTTTGTCATCTCCCTAGTGCGACAAGCATTGCCATGGGGGAAACCATCACTGCTGTAAATATGTGATGGGGGGCGCTCCGCTGCTTGAGCAACTCCTGACGTGCGGCTCGTTTGTGTGTCTTTTTGTTGTTATCTGTGCACGTTTTGTGAGTATATAACAACACAGAGCAAGATAAGAATGTCGACTCTTAATCTTGCAATATAGGGAATCCTGATTCTCTTTGTAAACCCTGCATTTGGATGTTGGGAGAGACAGGGAAATCTGGAAACAACTCACCCAGGACGGCGTGTGTATGCATGCTGGGAACTGATAGAGCTCAAGCCGGTCAGCGTTAATGTGGACCTGAGATCGACTTCCCTCCTTGCTGAGATCCCCCACCACTTGCTGCGGGGATTTTACAACAAACGGATCCGGAGGAAAAGAGGGTCCAGAGGAGGGATCAGAAATCGGCTACGAAGGAGAGGTAGCAGGCTGCCACTACCTGCCATCACGCTGTCAAATGTCCGGTCACTGAACAATAAAATGACTGAACTCTCCACACTCATCCAGTATGATTCGGACTATAGGCAAACTAGCCTATTTTGCTTTACAGAATCATGGCTGTCGGAGGACATTGATATACACATTGATGGATTTAACATTATACGACTTGACAGGGACACAGTAGGAACATGGAAGTCAGTCGGGGGGGTCTCTGCCTGGCTGTCAACAACAGCTGGGCAACCAACTACACAGTGAGAGAGAGTGACAGCTGCAGACACTATGAGCTCCTAATTGTGTCCTTCAGACCCCATTATCTGCCCCGAGAATTCACACAAATAACAATAATACTGGTATATGTTCCTGGACCTGACTTCAACCTGGCGGCAGACCGCATCACAGACTTTTATTACAGCGCTGTCACCCGAACCGGTGAACAGCCGGTGTTCCTGCTCAGGGATTTCAACAGGTGTGACGTCACCACCGTGTTGCCAAATCTGGAACAATACGTGACATCCCCCACCAGATTCGACAAGATGTTGGATCTCTGTTATGGAAACATACCAAGTGCATATATTTCTAAAGCCCGCCCACTCCTTGGTCGTTCAGATCACAATGTCATCCTCCTACTTCCAAAGTACAGACAAAAACTGAAAACAAACAAAATACAGACAAAAACCATCAAAATATGGGACAACAACTCTATTCAGGAACTCAGGGGCTGTATAGAACTGACTGACTAGGATGTGTTTCTCAAGAGCAACGATTCTGATCTGAACCAGCTAACTGACTCAATCTCCTCCTATTTGACCTTCTGTGCTGATTCTGTCATTCCATCTAAACAGGTTAGATTATACCCAAATAACAAGCCCTGGGTGACAAAAGACCTGAAAATATGCCTGAACAAAAAGAAGCTGGCATTTCTGAGAGGAGACAGACAGAGGGCAAATGAGCTGGAAAAAGAATTCAGACAAAAATCTGTGCAAGCCAGAATCCAATACAAGAACAAAGTGGAACAACAGTTTACAACAGGGAATGCAAGGGAGGCTTGGCAAGGGCTCAACACCATGATGGGCAAAAAGCAGAAGCCAGCCCAAATCAACTGTCCTGACCCCACCTCCTTTGCAGAGCAGCTAAACACCTTTTACAGCAGATTTGATAACCCACAACAACCACTGAGAGACTGGAATTCCAGCAGTCCCAGCCCCCCACACAGTCCAGTCAAAATAGAGGAAAGCAAGGTGGTCAACATCCTGTCCCAAGTAAACCCCCGGAAATCACCTGGCCCGGACAAATTAAATGGCAGAGTGTTAAGGGAATGTGCCACTCAATTGGGGGGTATCATGACCCTACTTTTTCAACTGCTCCTGGACTCAGGTTTTGTTCCTCATTCATGGAAAGAATCCACCATTATACCCATACCAAAAATCACAAACGAAAAAGTCCCAAAGGATTACAGACCAGTTGCACTCACATCTGTACTATGTACTACAAACTGGACCCGTTCCAGTTCGCCTATAAGGCGCGACGAGGGGCGGAAGATGCCTGCCTGATACTCCTGGATACCGTCACTAAAAACATGGATCACCCTCACTCATGCTCCAGGATTTTATTTATGGACTTTTCCTCAGCTTTCAACACAGTCAAGATAAGAACCCTGCTCAACCGCCTCACTGAACTACAGGTCAATCCAACACTGGTAAACTGGATCAAAGACTTCCTATGAGACAGACCTCAACATGTAACGGTAAACGGCAAAACATCACATAACATTGTGTTAAACACAGGGGTCCCTCAGGGATGTGTTTTATCTCCTATTCTGTTCTCCATCTACACAAACAACATAACCTGCAGCAAGGACAATATGACACTCCTCAAATACGCAGATGACATGGCCTTGGTGGCCCACCTAACTGACTCCATCAGCCTAGCAGCATATCTCCGGCAGGTAGACTCACTGACCACCCTCAGTGAGGAGAGTTCACTGGAGCTGAACATCTCCAAAACTAAGGAGCTGTGCTGCTGCAGGAGAACATCTGGAGATGCTGCCCACACACTGCTCCAACCACTGGAGATTAATGGGCAGGTAGTGGAGCAGGTGGATAATTTTAAATACCTGGGCATTGAGATAGACAGAGCACTGTCCTTTTCTGACCACAGCAGCAACATCTATAAAAAGGCTCAACAGCGTCTTTTCCTGCTAAGAAAGCTGAGGACTTTTTATGTAAGCAAAAATGTTTTAACAGTTGTTTACAAATCGCTCATTGAGTCAGTCCTGACCTACAACCTCACACTTTTCTCTCTGTTAAAGATAAATCAGAACTGTGTAAAGTCATCAAACATGCTACCAAAATAACAGGCACCACTCAGACCTCACTGTCAGATCTCCACACACAGGCAGTCAAACGGAAAGCCAACACCATCATACACGACCCCTCACATCCACTTCACAGTTCATTTCAGCTCCTCCCATCTGGCCGCTGTTACAAGGTACCATTAGCAAAAACAAACAAAGTAAAGAAATCATTCATTCCAACTGCAATCAAAATTATCAATAAGTCCTAAGGGCTAGACTCGGGTTTCTTAACTTATGTGTTGTTCTGTACTGCATTGTTAGTCTCTTATGTCTTTTATGGATCTTTTAACATGTGTTTTTATATTCTGTGAGCCACGTCGAAGACGAATTTCCACTGCTCTGCAATGGACAATAAAGTTCTTTCTGATTCTGTGTGTAAATCTGCTGATTCTAGGCTGACCAAAGATTTATCTATCAGGCATTTTTGGTGGCCGGCATATATCGTGACATTTTCTGTTCAGTCTACCCGGGAGGAGGCAGGAATTAGATGCTATTTGACCTTAATTGGCGACCTCCATATCAGTATGGAAGAAACATTTCTATTTATACCATAAAGCCTTCTCCAGGAAAGCCGCGCTATCTCTCAGTTCAATCTCCAACTAGACTGGTCCGTCCTAGACCCAGAATACTGGTTATGATCATCTGGATTTCTAGATGTTAGAGAAGGAGGTAACAATGGCTACATTATCGGCCCTTTCAGTCCTCCCCCTTCCCGTGTTTCGCACAAGCCCTTTGGCATGGCCACGAGAAATACTCAGGGAAGTAAAGATTATAATTCGATCGGTCAGCACCTTGCTGCGGCCCCATCGCAAGCGTCAACAGCCTCATTCCATCTGAGCCATTCTCTCTTCACTACGCCACCATTGGTAATGCATCAAATATTAAGCTACGGGCCCAGGTGCTTGGCTCTAGCAGATAGCACTGATGCACAAAATAGTCCCCATTCATCCATCCCAGCAGAATCTCTGCAGTGCAGTGGGATTCCAATAATATTTTGCCGTGTATCTCACCTTGGCTGCGGAGCAGCCCAAGCATATTCAACTAGTGTGGAGACGCTTGCTGAATCTCGTTAAACAAGGTCAGAGTCCCCTCTGGCCTCATCTGCTGGACCATTCCTCCTGATAGATCCATTAGTAACGGCTCAGGTTCTTCGCTGTCCAAATCTAAAGAATGTTTTCAGCTCTCGGCAGACAACCCTGGGTCCAGCCACACACCTAGAGTTCCTTGGCATCGTGCTGGACACCGTAGAGATGAAAGTGTCCCTGCCATTAGAAAAACTGCAGCACATGTGATATTGCTAAATCCTCCTGCACTGTCCAAACATCTCAAAGCAGCAGTTACTCTCCCTCCTAGGGGCATCTCAACTCGCCATGCGCGTAATCCCTCAGGGCCATTCCTTCATTTCTCGGCTCTTGGACATGGTGTCTTCCGAGCGTAATCTGCACAATTTAATCACCTTAGATGAAGGCTGCCATTTTTTTTTTTTTTTTTTTTTTTTTTTTTTTTGGTCTTTCCTGCTCAGCCACTGGAATGGTGTTACTTTCTGCTAGAGCTTGTGCATTCCTCGGATTCTTTGATGTTTTTTACAGATGTGGCCCATCCGTGGGGTTCGTTTTTTTCTTTTTTCAAGGCCAATGGTTCACAAGCCCCTGGCCTCCCTCCTTTGCAAACCTCAATGATCCGCTGCACTGTATGAGATATATCCCATTGCAGTGGCATGCCAGGTCTGGGGCCCGCACTGGAAGTGCAATGCATTTCCGTGTTGTGCGACAATCAAGCAGTCGTCGGCATCATCATCAAAGGGCGCTCCTCTTCAAAACAATTATGCCGTTCATGAGAAGCATCACGTGGTCTTCTATTACCTACAACTTCATCGTCTCTGCCCGTCACGTGCCCGGTCATTTCAATACCATAGCTGATGCTCTTCCCATTTCATTTTCAGACCTTCCGACGACTTTGCCCAGATGCCAGCCCATCCCCAGTTAAAGTGCCCCTTCTCAAGCATCTAGCTCTTTTCTAAATACCACCCCCATGCGTAATTATCTGGAGGCAGCTAGGGTTTATATGAGGAAAGGCTTAGCTGCTTCTACTCTGAAAACCTATGATTTTCCTGGAGTATTTTTTCCATGTTTCATGTTTCTGTTTGTGCTCTTCTTAAACCTGTTTCCATTATTACCGTCTGCGCCTTCATTTGTATTGCATGGATGTTTGTCATTTCAAACTCCAGTACATTCGCGGGCTTATTGCTGGAATTCAGTTCAATATAAGATGTTACGATCCTTCCTTTCCCAGTCTGTTTTCCAATCCGGCTATATATTGCTGTTAAAGGGCATTTCCTATCCTCCTTTCTCGTTTCTCCTGACATACCCGATCACAGATGCCCAATCACACTTCCTACTTGCACAAGATGCTGACAGCTCTCTGGAATGGCTTTTTTTTCCCTCCCTATCGACACACTGCGATGCAGTATTTTCATTAGCTTATGCATTTCTCAGAGCTGGCGAGTTACTACAGTTTCCCAATCATATGACCCCAATAGAGACAGATCACTTTTTCTGATGTGGCTTTTCATTCCAATCACTACTGTTTAAGCCTGAACATTCCAAATGCGGCAGCGCACCGTGTGTGTGGCCCACACTGACACCCCCTCTTGCCCGTCCAAATCCATGATTAAATACTTAAAAAAATTAGACCAATCCTAGCCCTCTCTCTCTCCGTTATTTCTTACCCCAGGTAATTTACCTTTATCAAAATCATGGTTCAGCAGTCATTTAAGGAAGGTTCTTGTATATGCAACTTGCCTCCTAGCAATATTTGGGTCATTCCTTAGATTAGATTCAGCTATCTCCGCAGCAAATCAAGGTATTTCTCCTCATCCCTGCAACAACTGGGCTGCTGGTCATCTCTGCTTTCATGTCCTACATTTGTCCAGACATCAGTGCTGTGCTTGCTAATCAAGATCCCCAAATCCTTAATATCCAAGCAAGACAACATATAACTGGTGGTGGTTTATGATGCATTCAACATTCGCTAATTCTCTTCTCTGCAACCTCTGTAGTATGTAGTTTGCACCCTTCTTTCATCAACGACTAGCTATGCACCAGCGTTGCCTTGTCTTCCTATCTGTCTTCGAAATAATAAATAAGCAAGAACTGGTTGTGGACCTCATGCAAGAACTGGGTTGTAAAAAAAAACAAACAAAAAAAACACTCTATCTCTGTTTGCATCCCTGTCTTTCTCTGTGGTCATCAGACCTTTATTTCTACTTGCTCTCTGTCCATTTCAATCTACCGATCACCTCCTCCTCATACAACTATACAGCAGCTGCTACTCATTTTTGGGGGGCGGGGGAGAGTGAGCTTTTCTTTATTTCTGTCGACCTCTTCCTTTTCATATGCTACCTATGCGGTAGTTCCCTCATTGGCTCTAGCGCACTCTCTGTATTTGCATGATTCCTAGCTCTATTTGCCTCGTCATAGCATTATCTCCACATTCTCTTTGTCTCTACTACCATTTCCTTTCAACTATATGTTCATCGTTTTCATATTGTCCTTGCCTAATCTCTGTTGTCTATTTTGTTAGATTGTTGCCATCTGCCAAGGTAAGGATTGCATGGTTTAATCAGTTATCCTCTTCTTTTCTTTTGTGTTGTTGGTCATTTTCTCGCTTCCTGCTTCATCACCCCCTATTTATATACGTCCATATTCTGTTCTCTACTATGGGGTCTAACCACCAAAGACTTTCTGCTTTGTGATCTCATGCATGTGCAATAAACTATTTCATCTACTCCAAAGCTTTGATTTAGAAGGGATACAGAATTGACATGTTATGGTTGAGACACATCTGATAGCTATATTATTGTATGAATATGTTGAACAAAAGAAAGTTAGTCAGTGCTTGAGCAGTATTCCAGGAGTAAGACAGGTCCTTAGGGTATAGCTAACCCTTTTTATGCCTGATTAAATTATGTTTTTGTAAAAATCTGACGGAGCTGATGGAAATCTGGGACACAACTTTAAAGGGCCAACAATTTTATAAAACAAGTTTTAGTTTTAAATTTTGGAGTTTTTTTTAATACATTTTTAAATTGTTTGAAGATGTGAATTTTTGTCTGAGATCAGGGTGTTTTTTGTAAAAATTAAACCAAACAAAATCATTTCTTTCATTTTTTTGGTTGGACATGCTTTGTCCCGATTCTCAAGAATAGGTCATATTATATTATATTATATTATATTTAGGGCTGTCAAACTATTAAAAAAATTAACTCGATTAATCGCTTTTAATCACAGTTAAAATACTACATATTATATATACTAATATTACTTGTATTTTCTTCTTTCTTATATAGTATTGAAGGATGCAATACAATTAATCCATTACAATTTAAGGATGCAGTTTTACAGATTGGTGAAAAATAATAACACATAGTTGTTTATTTTTTCACATCAGCACTACATTTTGATTAGTGTATTAAATAAATGCCTATGTATCCGTCTGCACACCTCAACTTTCATAAACAAGTCACATCCATACAGTCTATGGTCACTTGTTGTGAATGGAGAATACTGTCCCCTGAAGCTGCCGTACATCTGACAGGCCGCCGTCCGTCATAGGAAACACTCGCGGACTTACAACTAGTCTGATTGTCACTGTCACTGTCAGACCAAGAGTTTAACAGTGTTTTACACTCTCGAGTGTGATCAAACCACCGATTGCAGCGAGTTTTACCCGATCACGGGCAGAGTCGGACGGCTCTTCACCGGACAGCGGGTGGGATGAAGCTGCATTCAAGAGGAAATACGAGACAAACCTCCGCACTGATTCAAAACGGACGCGCTATTTAATCCTCAAATACGGGATGATTCCATATTTCAGCGGATGAGTGACAACTCCAGTGGCGACACAGACCACAGACTGTATACACAGACAGACTCTACCTAACTGTGCGTTCAGACCAAAAGAGGCAAAAGCGGCAAGGACGCCCGAGGCTGCGTGAGAAACAGGACAGCGATTAATCGTGCGTTAATTTTTTTCAACGCGTTATTGTTTCCAGATTAATCTCAAGCGTTAATGCGTTAACTTTGACAGCCCTATTTATATTATATTATATTATTTTATTTTATTTTATTAATGTTATCTAATATTGTTGCCTCTTCATTTCACACTATTGTTTTTGCCATCAGTGTAGAAAAATACAATGTTGTACAAACAGGAATCTATTTAAGTCGTGCCCTGACAAATATTTTAGTTTTCCGAGATCTTTCTGGAGCTGTTTTACTACTATTATTTACAGATGGAATAGCTGGACACAAACTCTCGTCAGGTTTTGAGTCTGTCGCGTGCTAACACTGGTCAAGAGACAGATGTAATTAAGCCCAATAAAGTCAGAATGCAGATGAACTAAACGCAGGTGGGCAGTGGGAGAAAAATCAGAAATGAGAATAATTGTGCAGTAATTTTAAATCTAAATCATCTGTCGAGTCTAATCAGCAGCCAGGATTCCCTTATGAAAAAGAAGTATATTCAAGTGTACTTCAAGTATACTTTTAAACTAAAATTAAGAGAGTATACTGTCAGTTTACTTTTTATGTACTTATCAGAGATGTACTTAACAAAGTTATAAAAGTATACTTGGCTTATACTGAAAAATATACTAAAAGTCTAAGTATATTTAGCCTATACTTATACTTAAACATTTGATCGAGATATACTAAACAAAGTCAATGTTGAGTGTACTTGACTTATACTGAAAATTATACTAAAAGTTTAAGTATATTTGGCCGTATACTCAAACTTTTGATCGAGATACTCAAAGTGTCATACTAAATTGCCAGGCTAAATATACTTAGACTTTTAGTATATTTTTCAGTATAAGCCAAGTATACTCAACATTAACTTTATTACTTTACTTTAAACTTATTACATTAACGTTAAGTATATCTCTGATAAGTACATAAAAAGTACTACATACACATTTTCTTACACTATTTTGTTTGTCATTTTGTGTAACCTTTTCAATTCAGTCGCATGTAAGGGGTCAGCTAATGACTTTGGTTTGTTGTTGACGTTGAGGAGGAAAGGAAGTGATCAAAGTATCAAGGGGATTGCATTACCCACAAAGTAGTGGAAACATTTAAATTAGAATAAAATAAAACCGTATATACTGATGCTTATATATACATGAGGCCATATGAATAAGAGGAGACAGGATGGGACAGGGACAGTTATTTTCTTCGTTCACTGTGTGAAGTCATCAGACAGAGTGCTGCACTTTGAAACATTATTTGGCAGTGCAGGATGTTGCTCTCTCAGCTGAGCATCAAAACATCCTCCAAGCTGCATGCTACATATTTGATGTACAGCTTCATTAAGCATCCTTGGTTCTGTGACTGTGGAGACGGAGAGTTAACTCACTGGAAACAAATCTAATACAATACAATGCAGTAAATCATAATCATGACATCAAAATACTGAGTGATGTTTAAAAATAATAAAACACAGACATCAGTCTTAATCATTCATCCTGTCCTCTTTCCTCGTCCCTCTGATGCTGATGTGATTCACTGGCTGCAGAGAGGAGGGGTCTTTGTGTCATCCAGCGGGAAGTTTACAGTTTACAGTTTGACTAATTTTAACTCTAGTACAAGCAAGGACAAGGAGCTAAATTATTAGGGTGCAAAAGGTAACTTATTCCATTACAGTTAGAGAAAAAAAGATGCAATCAAATTACAGATACATTTGGGAAAAATTGGGATTATAAACAGGATTACAATTTTAAAATACATGGTAAAATAAAGAAGGATATACTAATCAGAGAAGAGGAACAACATCAGAGTACAGTGACAGTTCTCCCTTCACCTGTGAAAATACTGTCATAGTCTGAGAACAAATCTAATTTAAAGAAACATTTACAGATCTGAAGTTAGCTTCACAGAAATACAGTCTGCTAGTTAAGTGTGAGTTCAAAGTATATCATACATTCATGTGTATTGCAGGGCTTTGCAGAGTTTTGTGCGAGGAGGACCAGGCGGAGTGGAGGGACAGAGTCACTGCTCGCTCACAGACAGCTGCTGAACCACAGGTGACTTTAGAGGAAAGAGCCTGGAGTAGAACCAGAGCCTCTGGAGGAATAAATTCCCCAAGTCACATTGGATTCTGCTCTGATCTGATCCTTTACTTCATGAGCATGCAGATGTAGAGAGGAGAGGGGGAAAAGAAGGGAGGCTGGAGGGAAATGACGGAAAGAACCAGAGTCTCCTGCAGTTCAGTCAGAGGCTGAACTGAAGACAAACACACACCCTCCCTGCCTGGGTGAGGCGAACATTTGTTTCACTTTCTGTAAGAACACACAATATCAGCTGACATGATAAGGGCCTTACATGGGTCCTGCTTTAACCTGATCTCAAGGATCTTTCTTAAGGAGGGTCATAGCACCAAATATCCCTAAATCAATGTTCAATATAATAGAAGGAAAGGAGGATTAACAGGGACACAGGCATTTTTGACGCAGTTAAAAAATGTTCTTTTACCAGCGCAACAGGCTCCTCTCTCTCTTCTTCTCTCTCCATGTCCTCCAGTGTGGGACACACTGTCTGCACTCTGCTCAACTCAACAAAAACAAAACAAAACAAATAAAAAAAATCAAGAAAAAAGATCCACATACACAATTCTGATTCACAAGACCTATGAATGAAGGGATTATGAATCGATTATTAGTGACTCATGATGCATCTTTTTTTTCCCCATGATTTTTTTTAACTGTGTGACCACTTGCTACTTTTACAACATAGCATAGTTCTAATGATCCATGATTGGTTTCGTTCGAGCCAAAGTGCTTTGCATACAGGGTATATAGTTGAGTTACATCTATGCATATAAAACCATTAAAACAAAAGTGATATGTAGTAATAGTTAGTAATAGAAAAATATAAAATTGAAATGATATCATCAAACAGCACTTCAATCTTTATTTGGCTCATCTCATATTAAAAAAAAACCACAAACAAAAATGGCATTGTAGTTAAGATTAAAATAACCAAAGAAGTAATGGCGTTACCATGACAACTTTACCAACTTTGACACCTTTTAAATTGCTGCTGGACTGAGAAATCACTCATTATTTTTCCTTAACTTAAAGGTGTAGTTAGCGATGTGGGAGAAAACGAGTAGAGAGGTTGTTGATATTTGAAGTGTAAATGAATACAGACGGTTTGCAGCCGAGTGTGAAGCGGCTGGGATGAGAATTAGCACCTCTAAGTCCGAGGCCATGGTTCTCGACCGGAAAAAGGTGGCTTGCTCCCTCCGGGTTGGAGGAGAGCTCCTGCCTCAAGTGGAGGAGTTCAAGTATCTTGGGGCCTTGTTCACGAATGAGGGAAGGATGGAGCGAGAGACTGACAGGCGGATCGGTGCAGCGGCAGCAGTAATGCGGTTATTGTACCAGTCTGTCGTGGTGAAGAGGGAGCTGAGCCAAAAGGCGAAGCTCTCGATTTACCGGTCAATCTATGTTCCTACCCTCACCTATGGTCATGAACTCTGGGTCATGACCGAAAGAACGAGATCTCGGATACGAGCGGCCGAAATCAGTTTCCTCCGCAGGGTGGCGGGGCGCTCCCTTAGAGATAGGGTGAGGAGCTCTGTCACCCGGGAGGAGCTCAGAGTAGAGCCGCTGCTCCTCCACATCGAGAGGAGCCAGCTGAGGTGGCTCGGGCATCTATATCGGATGCCTCCTGGACGCCTTCCTGGGAGGGTGTTCCAGGCATGTCCCACCGGGAGGAGACCCCGGGGAAGACCCAGGACATCGCTCGGCTGGCCTGGGAACGCCTCGGGATGCCCCCGGAAGAGCTGGAGGAAGTGTCTGGGGAGAGGGAAGTCTGGGGAGAGGGAAGTCTGGGCATCCCTGCTTAGACTGCTGCCCCCGCAACCCGGCCCTGGATAAGCGGAAGAAGATGGATGGATGGATGGATGAATACAGACCCACCCCTCCCTTCAAACTCCACCCCGGGCTCCACCCCCGAAGTTCATGGACGCGCATCGTTTTTGTCTTTGTGGTTATAATACACTTTGCAAACACTGTGTAGCCGAGGGTTTCTGTTGTGCCTATACTTATGAAGCTATAAAACAAAGAAATACGGAGGCTTCGTAGAGTTGAACAGATGGCTTCACTTTTTATTGCCGCACACACAGTCAATGCAACGCATACCGAAAAACACCACTTCCGTTTCTGACCTTTCACAATAAGAGCTGCCGATATAGGCTATACACTGCTTCAACAGGTAACTCCAACTCACGTTTACTCCAATAACATTATAAAACAGCTTACAACTGTAAAAAAAAAAAATGCTGTGATGTAAGATGGCCAACTACACAGCAAGTAAAGCAGCTGAAATAGCCAAGTTGTGGGTTAGCACACTGCTAAGCTGCAAAGCCACCCAATCTTGGGCAATACTGTAAAATTTTATCTCCATCCAGTACCAAGTAAATCCGGGCTAGAATGGCTAATATCAATACTGATACTTTTTATTATTAAGAGTGGCTTATGTACGTTCATGTAGGGGAGAGTGTGCCATTATTTATAAGGTGAATACATCATCAATAAGCTAAATCTGCATAAATATAGGAATTGTTATTATCAGACATTTTCATAATTCAGCTTTGAGATTTATTATTTTTTTTCATTCCATTCCAATTCCATTAAAAAATGAATTTAGATAATAAGTTTCAACTGGCTAAATATATTATTTGAATGTCACAATAATGGATATACACTCACCAGCCACTTTATTACGTACAGAGATTTGTGGTTCTATTGGACTGAGCTCTGGTGACTGTGGACATTGAGTGGGTTCATTGAGAGGACTGTTGTGATTGGTGGACTTGCGTTCGCAACATCGCAGCTTCCTGGAGGAACTGATTATTGGTTCTATTTGAGTTCCACAGAAATTCTACCGTTTGCTCAAAATGACGTTTTTTTGTATTTCATAGAAATGGTGGAGATTATGATTAATAACTGATCAGTTAACCAAATAGTACAACTTTTGTGTGCTTTGTGGATTACATTAAAATATAAGTCTCAGTAAAAATGTTCATGTGACATCTGCAAATACAGGAAAGCAGTGAATAAGTTATATAAGAACATTAAACTGCTTGAAAGCTGTTGAGTTCCCTTAAAACTGTCAGCCAACTGTATCTAAACCCAGACACAGTTTAACAACGCTGTTCTGTTTTTATCTGATGGGGGGAACAGTGAACAGTATAGGAGCTTAAAGGAACTGCTGGAATTTCCTGTAAATGTACTGTAGGAAGAGGGAGGGGTGGGGAGCTCAGTGCTGCATGTCAGTGGTGAGGGAGGAGAGAGCAAGGTTTGAGATTTGCACTCAATGCAGGGAAATAAAACAAGGGCAGATAGAGAACTGAGACAATCAGGAGACAAACAGTTCATAATTTCAAGGACGGGGCTCTGTGAAGGGTCATTTGGTGTTTAAATGAGACTTTTTTCTTTTTTCATGAACTATTCCTTCAAGCCTCAGAACAAACAAACAAACTCTAACCCTTGTTCAGATAAAACTCTTTCTTGCTCTCCTCATTAAGCCAATGTTAGATATATTATTCAAATTTACTGGAGCCTGTTTACTGTGTTTTAAATATATTCCTATACATACACCATTTATTAAAAACCGTTCTGAAGCAGAAACAACCATGTAAAGCTTTAGTTTCACTTTCACTTTGAGACCAGTGCAACAGTCTGTGGGTGTGGTTTGGGTCCAATTTAAAGGAGCTGCAGCAGAAACACTCTGAACTCTCTGTCTTCACTCGAGCTGCAGAATCTACACCACACTGTTGAACTCAAACATGGACGGCAACTTCTTCAACCCAAACATGGCCAACAATTTTTACAACCCAAACATGGCCAGCAACTTTGGTAAGTCATGACACTGTATCTTTGTTTAAAGCACAATTATTCTGCGGTCTTATAACCAGGACTCAATCTGAGCCTGATCCTGCTGGTAGAGAACGCTGCAAACTATTTGTGTGCACCTTCCCCTGCTGATGTTGAATTATTATATGTGGATGCTCTGATCAATAAATATGAATAAATAATTAAAATATATAAAATTCACTTGTATACATTTGATTTATAAGATTGTTTCAATTATAAATCATGATTTAGAGCAGTGGTTCCCAAACTTTTTGTGGCTCATTCCCCTTTGAAAGCTGAAAAGATTTCAGGCCCCACACAATTATAATCAATCATTAACAATATTTGGGGAGGCAACTGATAAAAAGGGGTTCAAATTTAATTTTAGTAAAATAAAGAACAGCATGACGATGTCAACAAGCTTTTGTTTGCTTATTTCACCTATGAATCATATTCATATAATTTTATTTCACTCTGTATTTCCCCCCTGGTCACTCACACCCCCCTTGCAGAATCTCTGCCACCCCCCAGTTTGGGAACCACTGATTTAGAGTTTTTCAAATCAGGTGAACGTCATTTTTGTTCTAAAGAAAAGTTCTCTATAGAGCGAGGTTCAGAAGATGTGCTTTTAAATTAATATGTGCTATCAGTTTAACATTTTCTCTGATGATTTCACAGCGACAGTTAAAGGTTTAACCCTGTTATTTTGTTTAGAAAAAGTTACATTTTTGAAATCTAATAAATCTTAAAACAAATGTGTCAAGTGGGCATCATGTAGTTCCACCTTCAGCTGACAGAGGAGGCAGTTTAAAACAACTGCAGCCTTTTCTTGTAAATGGGAAGCTGAACAGAACACTGACTCCATTTTAGATCATGGATTTAAAGGGATAGTTCACCTGAAAATAAAAATTCAGTCATTATCTACTCGCCCTCATGCTTTATTGTTTGAAGGTTTTTTAGTTCACAAAACACTGCTGGAGTTGAAATGACTCCATGCTGCTCGTCTGGCATAATCCAAGTCTCCTAAAGTCCCGACATGCTATTTGCGAACCTTCACACCACACATACACACAGTTCAGACAGTGTGTATGTGCATGTGAACGGGTCTCTCTCTCCAAGCAGCTGAATAGATGTTTGTTTTCTCTCATCTTTGTATAAGTTGCATTAAGTTTTATGTCGCTCTTTCTTCTACTCAGGAAATATCAGAACAAATAATGAGGCGATGAGGATAGTGATGGTGGGGAAGACTGGAATTGGGAAGAGTGCCAGTGGAAACACTATTCTGGGACGACAGTGCTTTGAATCAAAGTTCAGTGCCAAGTCTATGACTGTCGACTGTTCTAAGGGCAGAGGTGTGGTGGATGGGCAACAGGTTGTTGTCATCGACACTCCGGGCTTGTTTGACACCAGGTTTGGCATGGACAAAACCACCCAAAATATATGCCAGTGTATCTCTTATGCTGCTCCTGGACCCCATGTATTCCTGGTGGTCATCAGGCTGGGAAGATTCACAGACGAAGAAAAGCAGACGGTGCAGAGGATTCAACAAATCTTTGGCCAGGCAGCAGACAGATACAGCATGGTTCTCTTTACTGGTGGTGACCTTCTTGACACCACTATCGAGGAGTTCTTGGATGGAAGTGCAGACCTGCAGGAACTCGTTGCCAGGTGTAACGGCCAGTACCACGTCTTTAACAACAAGCTGACAGATCGCACTCAGGTCACTGAGCTGCTCCAGAAGATCAGATATATAGTCCAGAAGAACGGAGGAAGCCACTACACCAACGAGATGTTCCAAGAGGCCGAGAGGGCAATCGAAGAGGAGAAACAACGCATCCTCAAAGAGAAAGAGGAAAAAATACGCAAAGAAAGAGAGGAGATGGAGAGAAAAATTCAGGAAAAATATGAAAAAGAGATGAGGAAAATGAATGAGGAACTCCAGGCTGAGAGAGAGAGGGAGAGGAGAGAAAGAGAGGAGGAGAGGATGAGGGACAAGCAGGAGATGAATGAGGAGAGACGGAGGGAGAGACAGGAGAGAGAAGCAGAGAGACAGAGAGAAAGAGAGGAGAAAGAGAGGGAGATGACAAACATGATGAATAAACTGAAGGAAGAGCATGACAGAGAACTGAGCGAGGAAAGAAGAAGGTTGCAGTCCAGGCATGAAAATGAGGCCAGAGAGGAAGCTGAGGAGTTTAATCCATTGTTTCCTTTGGTAAAAGCTGCTGAAACAATACTTGAAGTTGGTAGTAAATTTATTGGAGGAATTAAACTGCTGGGAAACTCAATCGGGAGGTTGTTCAAATTCTGAGTTCAGGAAGTGTAACCACAGAGGAAACCTTCAGAAGCTTCCACACACAGGGACATATGAAATATATTAAGAAACCACAAGTGCCTTTTCAATATCCTTGTCTATGGTGCTAAGTCACTCATAATCAATCAACATAATCACACATCACCATCTTGTGTTCTTTTTGGATGATGTCTTGAATGAGGCCTAAAGAGATATTTAGTGTGTAAGGTAACATTTGATTGTATAGAATGTTCGCATGTCATAACATTTGTAAGATCATATTATGACTCAGATCAATTCATCTTATTATATTAACTTTTCTTTTTTCCATGTAACCACTGCATTTAGTTTTCTGCAGACTAGTAGTTTTACATCATTAGAAAAAAGTTGTTCCACTCCTCTGATGACTTTTGTCTTTAGCTGAGAGGTGCTGCCACCTAGTGACTTTAAAATGTGTCTACAACTGTTCATTTTATCACAACCTGTTGTCATCATGACTGATGTTGATGATGTCACTCAAGAACAAATATGTTTGTGTATTAAACTGAATAAAGATGTGATATTAAGACTAAACCTTTGTCAAAGGTGTCATTAACTGTTAAATCAGGAGTTCAAGGTAACAAGTCAGTGTTTTTACACAGTGGGGACCCAGAATGAAAAGAAATAGATACATTTTAGTCATGTTTATATGTTTTATCTGAAACTTGTAAGTACTATATATGACTGTCCAGATACAAGGTCCTTAGCAAACTTGTATAATTTGGGCACTTAAAGTATTAAAGATGACAGTCAGTCCATTTACAATACAATGCTATCTGTGTGATATCAGACTTATATATGAGATGGGCAACCATTAGTGCAACTGAACTCTTTAAATATTGTATAAAAACTTTATAAGACATGTCTCATATAAGAAACATACACATAAAACAAAGAAACAAACAAAAAAACATACGCAACTTGTAGAAAAAGCAGATGTCTGAGACATGTTTAGATATTTAAGAAAACTCATGGAACAAATATAGAAGACATAATTTGCCATCTACTTTACTAATAAAGAACAACAGACAATATTATAGACAGACAATTTATAACCCAGCCTCATCTGGGACATTTGAGGAGAGCTCTAAAACATGATGGTCCTGAAATAATAATAATAATAGTGAGAATATGCCAACGTTGTGTGTTCATTCGCACATTACGTTATAATTTCTGAATATGTATCTTCATTAATTAGACTAACACTAAGCTCTGTGAGCTGTTGTGTGTGGCAGCCTGACAACAGCGCTGTCCATGGTCCTGACACGGAGCAGAGGTGACAGACAGAACATGTCACTTACTTCGGTTCCGGTTTGCTTTTCGTTGTTGCAAACTGAACTTTCACAATCCACAGACAGAAGGGAAACGACAGGGAAGTGAAGGGATGGTCAATGAGGAGAGAGTGTGAGAGAGAGATGAGTGCAGCAGAACAGCTGTTTCTATGTAGGCCTACCTGTGATACTTTATGAAGTTCTCCCATGAAACAAACAAACAAAAAACAAGAACAAATGTGAGTAAATTTTGATTTAAAAACTCACCACATTAGTTCACATTCACAAAGATCAGATCATGATGTTGATATTGACGCCAAAACGCAGTAAAGACGTCTGACGCTCGCGTTCTTAAGTAAACCCATTGTTCTAAACGTGCACTGAAAACATGATGACGCGCCTAAACTGACTTGACACTCGCACTCCGAACTTGTTTCGAGTTTGGAGCATCAAATGAGGACCAGAGCTTTTTTTCTGCTTCCGCAATACGTGTTTGGGGAGAGTTAAATGGAATAAAAAAGGTATGGACGTGAGGAGGGAGGGCTGATGGAGCTGCAGCTACACCTGAAAAACAAGAAAAAAACAAAAAACAACCCGCAGCAGAGCGGGAGAGGGAGAGAGCGTGTTACAGAAGTGCCGACTTGATATAAAAACTAGGACTGTCAAAGTTAACGCGTTAACGCTTGAGATTAATCTGGAAACAATAACACGCTTTAAAAAATTAATGCACGATTAATCGCGTCACGTGACTTACTGTGCGTTCAAACCAAAAGAGGCAAAAGCGGCAAGGACGTTAATACATTTTCAATGAGAGCCCGGCGTCCTGAGCGCCTAAAGCGTCAGCCGCCATCAGCCGCGCGTCCAGGGCATCCAAAGCGGCTAATGCGTCTCAAGCGGCACCAGATGAGAAGTTGAGCCTCGGTTAACTTTATGACGCTATGACACGGTTCAGCGGCAACCGGCGGCAACCAATCAGAGTAGAGGTGTCCTTCGATCGAGCGCGCCCCAAAGAACAACGCATGTAACTTTGGTTCCTAGAACACATTCGTTCCGTCATGGATGCCGAGAAGCTGATAACCTGTGTTCGGGCTCATCCCATCCTCCATAATGTTCGGCTTTTTGGCTACCGGGACCAAAATAAAAAAAATGTTGCTTGGGATCGTGTCGCGGAGGTGGTTGGTTGGTCTGGTGAGTTTAACAAAAAAATGTGTAGTAATAACAGAAAAATAGCGGCGTGAAGTGCAGTCTGTGGCAAAGACGTAGCCTAGCATGCAAGCCTTTCTTGCTTCTTCTGAATGAGATGACACACTGCACAACAAAGCATTTTATCATCAGGATTTGAAAACTAACTGCCATTTAAATAGAGCAAAAATATCTTGATGTGTGCAGTGAAAAGTCGCCGCAAACGTCGTCTATTGACGGATCATCGGTACGATTAAATATATCTCGTTTAGTGTCAAAGGCTTGTTGAAAACTTAATTCAGTTCAATGTAGCTTAATTATTCATTTAAAACAGTTTAACAATAGTAGGGCTAATTAATGTGATCTTTTATTCTGTTTTGATTCATGTTCGCAATACAATTTTTTGTGTTCTCTGTCCATTAGCTGAAGATTGCAGAAAGAAATGGAAAGGTCTGAGGGACCATTACAGGAAGGAAAAGAAGAGAGAGAAGGCCTATAGAACACACACACACACACACACACACCACACACACACACACACGGGTGCAAATGCGCGCTCCTGGTGGTGTTGTCTGCTTGTCTTTTGTTTGGTGTCATACAAGTTCGTCAGGACTTTGTTCCCTCCTTGCGCAGCATTTTATGCATTTTTGATAAACATATAAATTCAAAATATATGAAATCATGCATTCAAAATGTGTTGAAACGCACCGGCTCTTGCATCTTAATTGTGAGAAAATTAACAGGATGCAGACGCACGTTCTGCTCATTACTACAAATCAGTGTGCACAGTTTGTGAATTTGTGTTGAGTTTGTGTGTGCAATGAGTTTTATATGTCAGGTGGGGCTGACTTGGAAAATGAAGTGAAGTTGTTCTACATTAAATGAAGCCGGTTCACCAAACTAGCAAATGAACTGTGCCTGGATTGATTCTACCGGGCCAAACGGGACGTTTTGGGTGATAGTGCGCAGAGATTCTTCCGTTTCTTCTATGAACAAAGACAGACAGCAACTGCCGTGCAATGTTGACGCCGTCTTTTCTTTTCTCTGTTGCAAAGTTTGAAGCTGTATTCTGAGTTTATTGCCATCCTTGCTTTTTTGTTTCTGCCATATTTTTAGTATATTTCAAAGTTGTAAAAGTTTGATGTTCCTGCGGTGGATAAATCATAATGCCCTTTGTTAATTGCTTCCTGCTCAATACTGCATGTCAATCGCTCGTGACTAATTAGATGGTGATTTTGATTTATGTTCATGCTCTGCGATTTTTTTTCTGTATTTAATGACCACACAAAACCTCCTATGCAACTAGGCATGCTTTAAACTGAAGGTGAACAACAGCAAGCAGCACTACACCGCTGTCAAGAAGTCTGCTTTGCGGCTCCTTTAAATGACTAGCGCGATTTAACTTTGACGTCAGTCACGTGAAGAGCGACCAAAGCGGCTAAAATATTTTGCCGCTTTGGAAGCTGTCCTGTTTCTCACGCAACCTCGGGCGTCCTTGCCGCTTTTGCCTCTTTTGGTCTGAACGCACAGTTAGGTAGAGTCTGTCTGTGTATACAGTCTGTGCAGTGCTTTAAGTGGAAAAAAATAAGTCCGGTACTCCCCTTATTCGATCGTTGCCAGGTAAATTAGGCGGTGGGTAACAGCAGATCATTAAGTTATATATTTAAATACTAGGACATGATACTGATTTTTAAAAAGAAATTTGTTTTTATTGAGGTTTCAACTTTCCAGATTAATTCTGTTTGTTCACTTGGATATTGGCCCAAGGGAGGTCTTCAGGGGGGGCCCTCAAATAGCATACAGGCTGATGCACAAGTGAACTGGCCCCTACAATTTCCTGTGGACACACACAGAGAGAAATAAATAGAAGATGGAGACAACAGTACATGGAGAAAATTGGAGAAGTGAGCTATGCAGTTGACAAGTAAATCAAGACATTTATCCATCCATCCATCCATCTTCTTCCGCTTATCCGGGGCCGGGTCACAGGGGCAGCAGTCTAAGCAGGGATGCCCAGACTTCCCTCTCCCCAGACACTTCCTCCAGCTCTTCCGGGGGAATCCCGAGGCGTTCCCAGGCCAGCCGAGAGACATAGTCCCTCCAGCGTGTCCTGGGTCTTCCCCGGGGCCTCCTCCTCCCTGTATTTATTTAATACACTAATCAAAATGTAGTGCTGATGTGAAAAAATAAACAACTATGATGTGTTCTTGTTTTTCACCAATCTGTAAAATTGCATCCTTAAATTGTAATGGATTAACTGTACTGCATCCTTCAATACTATATAAGAAAGAATAGAAGAAAATACAAGTAATATTAGTATATATAATATGTAGTATTTTAACTACGATTAATCATGATTAATCACAGAGTAGTTAATTTTTTAATCGTTTGACAGCCCTAATAAAAATGTTTTATGATCATATATTATAATCCCCCTCCACCCACCTTAATCTTTATATTAATTCTAAAGTAATAAATAGGTGCACATAAATAACGACCTTTTCCTGAAATACTGCTGCTTCTGTGGTGTTAGAATTTAAATCTGAAGCCTGCAATGTGCCACAGAAGCTGACGCACATCAACTGACACTTCTGGTGCGTCTTGGCCTTTATTCATGAATTTGTGTGTATGAGGAGCAGAGAAACGTTGCTTGTGTCCCTCTGCTGATTTCTGATTTTGTTTCTTGTTTTTTGCTCTGATTAATAAATTAATTCTTTGATTTTGAAGCTGTAGCTTTAAACTCTTATTATTTAGACTCTATGAAACGTTACTGACACTGTTAACTGTCTGTAATAGTAACAGTAACATGATTTTCAGAGTCATCATTAAATTGGCCGCTCTGACACGCACTTCCATTTATGGTATATTTTACAAGCTGTGCACACTGAAAAATAGGGCTCCCTCTAAAACCACTGTGTCATTCGAACCCTGAACTCATACTATGGTAAATTTTATAACACTACATATACAATATATACATATACAATACATACAGTATAAAACATTTTCTATTGGAATTAATGGAACATTTTTAAGTCTATTTCTTTTTTCTTTTCCATATGGATTTCCTTGAAACTGTTCAGTTCCTTTCAAACAGGGGTGGGTCCAGAGTACAAAAATGAAGGCTGCCACCGACATCTTTCTTCAATATTTTGACTGTTATAAGTTGGCAAAACGTTCTTGTGACGGTTTTAACACTAGAAAGGCCAGAATTCCAAAACTACTAGAACGGCCGTTTAGGCGGTCATTTTGACGTCTAGAATCCAAACTCTATAATCTCTTACAATAAATATCCAGGTGAGATATTACTGTATTTATTGTCTTAGGATGTCTTTTAGAAAATAAAAAAAACTTGTGTACATTTTAACAAATCAAATTCAGGCATATCAATATTCATATCATCCCATATATCAAACTGTAATTATTGCATTATTATAGTCACACCGGTGACATCCATTCATTCATTCATAACTCAGAAGAAGAAAATTATTTCAGAAAATAACCATTAAAAATATCTTATTTCCTTAGGAAACTTTTTTTTTTAAATGTATAACACATAAAACTATCAAAAAAAGTGGAAACATGCTGATCTAAAACAAAAGAGCCAAGAACAAAGTTTAGGCTAAAACCATAAAACAATTTTATATTAACTAATTACATCAATAGTGCATGTCTATTTAACATACAGGCCAAAGATTTGGTTGGTATGTTCCAAATAATCTCTGAATAGCTCTCTAAATCCACACTTGTGTTGCAAACTTCCCCAGTCTCCCCTATTCACTGCCAATGCAAGTTGACTCCTCTCCTCCTCGCGCAATTTAAACACGGCTTTGCGGCATTTTCAACAGGCGTTCAATATTTTCGTAGCCACGTCTTTTTCCTCCGTATGAACTTAAAGCGATATACCACCATTACATGATAACCCACTCGGTATGTACTCACCCCTATGCTGATGTGAGGATGGGTGAAGATCTTCAGTTCACAAAACAATCCTGGAGTTTCAGCAGAAAACAGGGTTGCAGCCAAATCCAGTACAATGGCAGTGAATGGTGACCACGGATAAAACGTTGCGAGACTTCGTATATCTCTTAATTGGATGCACGTGCGGAAGTCTCGCGAGATCGACGCCATGTTTACATCCTACCGGCTACATGCTACAGTTGACATTTTGGCTAAAAACATGGCGTAAATGGCTCTTTTGTGGTTAATTTTTAATGTCGCGGCTCGCGGACACTTGGATTACACCACACAAGCAGGATGGAGACATTTTGTGTTTGTTTTGTGTTCTTTTTTTAATCGTTTTATCCGTGGTCACCATTCACTGCGATTATACTGGATGAGGCTGCAATTCTGTTTTCTGCTGAAACTCCAGGATTGTTTTGTGAACTGAAGATCTTCACTCATCCTCACATTGGTAAAGGGGTGAGTACATACTGAGTGGGTTATCATGTAATGGTGGAATATTGCTTTAAAATCACTTTCTGATGAAACTGAATATGAAGTTCATTCCAAGAAAAAAGTCGCTGTCACTTTCCACCTCAGATAGCTCCCCTGCATCAGAAACGTCGCTGTCAAAGTTCTGAATACCTCAAAGGTCTCGGTAAGTGTCAGGTTTCTGCTCGGTCTTTCAGACATTTTCTTTATTTCTATCTCTCTGTCTCACTATCTGTTGATCTCTTGATCTCTGCCTGATAATAACATGACTGCTGGAAAGGCTAAAAAATAGATTAACCGCGGAAAAAAAATAAACAATAGAATAGCGCGAAATTCTGTGCATCAATATGACCGTTCACGGCAGAAATAGGTAAAAAGTTATGATTGAAGTTTTGTTGTCTTTTGTGAAATTTATGTAAAAACAAGTTTAAGTAAAAATAAATACACTTTTGTGAAAAGTCAAGAACCAGCAGGATTTTACTTTTTTTAGTTTTTAAGTTATTGCACCTGTAAATTTCAAAACGGTCAAAATGACCATCATGGCTGTTACTTGTTCTTAACATAACTCCGGTGCACTCTGGTGCATCACGTTGTTACTCTGCAGAAAAGTCTGTGACTGATGTTGTTACTCGAGTTCATTAGCAGAGCCACAGGAGCCACTTCCTTTGTCCTTTTTCCAAAATAAAAGCCTTCATGAGTTCAGTCCAGTCACACAAGGTTTCAACTTTGCTTCCATTTTAACATGCTGCGGTGGTAACCAGCTTTACACAATGATTGACATTACCACGAGTCAATGACCATTGGGGGGAAGCACACTGGTGGGTGGCCAATCACATTGATGCCAAAAATATTACCAATCAAACTTTATAATTTGACCGTTATTAATATAAGTTTGTATAAGTCACAAACATTCTAAAGATCATATTATGACTTGGATATTTATATAAAAAAATATATTATATTATACATTTTTATGTTTTTATATTAATACTAACTTTTTTCCATGTAACCACTGCATTTAGTTTTCTGCAGACTAGTAGTTTTACATCATTAGAAAAAAGTCGTCCCAGTCCTCTAATGGCGTTTGTCTTTAGCTAAGAGGTGCTGCCACCTAGTGAGTTTAAAATGTGTCTACAACTGTTCATTTTATCAAAACCTGTTGTCATCATGACTGATGTTGATGATGCCACTCAAGAACAAATATGTTTGTATATTAAACTGAATAAAGATGATATTAAGACTAAACCTTTGTCAAAGGTGTCATTAATTTCGTGTGCAGAGGGAAAAGTGTTACTTCATTGTGTTTTTATAAAGAAATTTCATCCTACAACACAGACTGATAGAAGCCCTAAAGCTTTGCACTTGTACTCAAAGCGATATTCCACCCCTACATGATAATCCACTCAATATCTACTCACCCCTATGCCGATGTGAGGATGAGTAAAGATCTTCAGTTCACTAAACAATCCTGGAGTTTCAGCAGAAAACAGCGTTGCAGCCAAATCCAGTACAATTGCAGTGAATGGAGACCACGGATAAAATGTAAAAAAAGAACACAAAACAAACACAGAATGTCTCCATCCTGCTCGTGTGGTGTAATCCAAGTGTCCGTGAGCTGTGACATTAAAATTTAACCGCAAAAGACGCCATTTACACCATGTTGTTAGACGAAATGTCAACTGTAGCCTCCCAGATAGCATGTAAACATGGTGTCGATGTGTCGCAAGACTTCGTATATCTTGCGTGATGGATCGCAAGACTTCATATATCCCATAATGGATGCACGTGTGAAAATATCACGAGATATACGAAGTCTCGCGATAAATCTCTGTTGATACATTTCTGCTGAAACTCCAGGATTGTTTTGTGAACTGAAGATCTTCACCCATCCTCACATCGGCATGGGGGTGAGTACATATTGAGTGGAATTATCATCTAGGGATGGAATATCGCTTTAAAAAGCTATGAGAGTCGGCATACTAACTGCTTTGAATGATGTTTTTATATTTACTTTTTATCTGCTCACCAAATATGTAGTTATGAAATAACTGACAAACCTTAAAACATAATGAAAGTTAAGACGACGACTCACCAAACAGCTGATACAGCTTATACTTCAATCAATAATCACCAAATCTAATTGTGAACTGTACAATTAGTCGTATCTCACAATGACTCGTGTCATATATTGGAACAGTGAACAATAGAGCTTAAAAGACTGCCTGCATTTCCTGTAAATGTAGGAGAGGGAGGGGTGGGGAGCTCGGTGCTGCTCTGTGCAGCAGTTTAGTGCTGCTGTGTCATGTCAGTGGTGAGAGAGGGGAGAGCAAGGTTTGAGATTTTAAATTAATGCAGGGAAATAGAACAAGGGCAGATAGAGAACTGAGACAATCGCTTTTGTTAGATGTTAGATATATTATTTAAACTCACTGAAGCCTGTTTATTGTGTTTTAAATATATTCCTATATGGCCCAATTTATTAAAAACCATTCTGAAAAAGAAACAACCATCACATCAATACGTTTAGTCACTTTCACTGTGGGGACAGTTGGCAGCAGTCTGTGGCGTGGGTCTGGTACAACAGGGCCACTTAAAAGGAGCTGCAGCAGACACACTCTCTGTCTTCACTTGAGCTGCAGATCTCACCACACTGTTGACTCAATGAACGGCACTCTGAACCCCAACTGGCCAACATTTGGTAAGTCAAGATACGTATCTATGTTTTAAAGTAAAATTATTTTAAGCGTATAAGTAATTTTTACATAATGAATGAATGTGTCCCAAACATTCGGAATTGGACAATCAGTCCTACAAAAAATACCAACACTCCAATCAATTTTGGTAAAATCATACTTGACATATTATATATACATATATATATATGTGTGTGTGTGTATGTGTGTATACATACATATATAAATATATATATTATATTATATAATATATATAAATAATAATATATATGTCAAGGAAATCCAATGTAAAGCCAAGTAAATGCATGCTAATTCAGCGTATCAGCCGTATCACCCCACAATTTTATTGTGACAGGGTGATCATTGTGACGTGAATGTGACGGATTGAGTTTGGCTAATACCATAATTCATATTAGCTAAGATATTGCACCATGTGCATTAGGACACTAAATTGTAATATTTGCAGTACTAAAGAGATTTTTTCCTCTAACAGCAGTTTATCTTTTTTTCATATAACAGGTTCAACTGTTGAGCCTGACAATCTCAATCTGACAACCAAAAACAACAACAATTGTGGGTACGACAAGATAGTGATCTTTTCTTTTTTTTGCAGCATTTAATTCAAAGACTTGTGTTATGTCACTTCCTCAATTCTGATATCAACAGGCCTAATCCATTATTTTTATGGGCATAAATGGTATTTGTGACAGGTTTTGAAAACAAATTGGGGGTGGATAGTGTAGCAAATATTGCAGGTTCATAGATAATTCATGTATTTTTTTCAGTAAAAATACAATTTTTGGTTTTAAATAACATAAATATGATTACAAAATATGGATTAACTGCAATTTGTATGTTGTCTTTTCAGTGAAAAGCTAAGATGGTCTTGATGGATCATGCCATGGGTTGTCTGACAACACCACATATATAAAAATAAAATTAACAACATCTTTTTATTTTGTTTGCCATTACAATACAAACACTGGGTTCTATTACTTGATGTATTTATATTGCTTTGTGTGGTGTCCTTAATATTCAAAATCTTCATAGTAAGTCTGGGGTCTTAAAGGCACCGGATTTCAGAGATTCACCCCCATCACCAGTTATGTCTGTCTGGACTGGAATGTCCCACAGGGATCTTGTGCTTCGGTCATTCTGAACACCTTTGGAGGTGTCTTCCACCTTGATCCAGGACCTCAGCCATACTCAGTAAGTGTTCTGTGTAAATGCTACCTTCCCCAGCTGTTATGTGCATTGTCTCAGGGGCATCTTGACACCTGCCCGGGGTCTGTTGCTGTGGTGTCCCCGCCTCTATACCTGTGTCAAGGCTGCTCTTGTGCGCCAGTCAGGCCTCTGTGCTGCTTTCAGTCCACCTTCAGCACTGGTAGATTTGCTATGTCAGCACTCTCCAAGCTGTCGATGTAATGCTCAGGCTTCTGTCCATGCACCTTCTGCTCCCTTATGGCTTGTCCTTGAGATTCACAGCGTCATCTAGGCCATCTCCTGATGTATCCAGGCTTGCGGTTTCTCCTGGATATGGCTGACGCTTCCTGTTTCAGTTAGTGTATAGCCTCAGATGCTGACTTAGGAAACCTCCATGCATCGTAAGGAGCTTCCTTGTCTTGATATCAGTGGCTTCCATTTCTTCCAGTGGCCAGGATATTATACCAGCAGGGTATCTGATTACTGGCAGGGTGTAGGTGTTTATTGCCTGGATATGGGATCCCCAGGTATTTGTAGCTGTCCTGAACATCTGCTATGTTGCCTTCAGGTAGTTCAACCCCTTCAGTGGTGATCATCTTCTCTCTTCTGCACACCATCCGTCTACACTTATTCAGTCCGAATGACATCCCATGTCATTGCTGTATATGCTAGTGAGGTGAATCAGGGAGTCAATGTCACGCTCATTCTTGGCATACAGCTTGATGTCATCCATGTAGATGAGGTGGCTGATTGTTGTCCCACTTCGGAATCGTATCCAAAGCCACTCTTGGTGATGATCTGGCTGAGGGGGTTCAGGCCTATGCAGAACAGCAGAAGGGACAGTGCATCTCCTTGGTATATACCACATATGATGCTAACGTCTGCAATTGGCTGTGAGTTGGCTTCCAGAGTTGTCTTCCACAACCCCATCGAGTTCTTGATGAAGACTGGTGTTTGGCTCTGGGTGTTCTTACTACCCTGCCATTGAGAGTAGACCTTAGCTGGGTTGTTGGAGAACAGTCTATTTATTCTCCTGGTCTTGGCTTCTCTGCTGTATCTCTTAAGGCGGGTAGCCAGAGCTGTGAGCCTCTGCTTGGCAGTCTCCGGAGCTTCATCTATGGACAGTTTGTTGTGTCTCCTTGGCACTTTCTTCCTGATCTTCACACCTTTCTGTAGCTCAGTTAGCAAGCTAATCTCCTTCCTTGTTGCTGTGATCTTGTTCTCCAGTCTCCTCTTCCATGGAGGGTTCCCCTGCTCCTTCCAGCTACTGCTGTTCATCTTGTAGCCTAGCATACGTAGGATTACTGTTGCCGCTGCATACATCGGCTGATTGGTCTCGGTGATGTTTTCTGTGGAAACAGTCATCAGTGCCATGTTCACGTCTTCCAGTAGAGATTCATCTGGTACTTTGTCTCTTAGAGACACCTTGGCAGGTAGGTAGTTGAGTTCCCCCAGGATTCTGTGATCTGTTCTCTCAGGTCAGCTGCCCTTGTGTTTAGGGTGTCTGTGCTTCTTGGGGCTTGGTACCCAATCTGCAGATGACATCCCTGCACTGACCTGTCGTCCTGGCTCCCCCTTGCTGTAGCATCTTTGTACCACGTATAAGGCACATTGTACCTCATCAATCTCTAATTGCGACAGTAGGTTGTTCTTATGGATATTAGAGCACTGGTCACACAGTTGCTTTGCAGTCTTCTTAGATGTGGGGTTTCGAAGCATCCATATGTCCCACATCCTCTTCATATACCCTCTCTCACTGGGGTTGCTGTTGTAGTAGCATTCCAGCAGTGTCTTGTTCTCTGCCCTGCTCCATGTATGTCGTGTTCCAGTAACCAACTTCTTGTCAGGGTGTCCTGGTCCCCCAACACCTAACATCATCCGAGCTGGTATGGCTTTATCTGTTTTTGTTGCTCTCATTCGAGGTGTAGGCGTCTAATTGCAAAGGGTCTTGCCTAAGGACCCACCTGGACACCCGCGTCCTGAGCAGAATTCAAACCCCGCCCTCCTGTACCGAAGTCAGTAGCTTAAACACACCAGTCGTTTATTTACATACATAATATTATATATATATATTATATATATATATTAGTTATTTGTGTGTGTGTGTGTGTATGAATATATGTGTATATACACACACACACGAAATATATGCAATTTATGGAATGTTTTGGTTTGTTTTGATAGATTAATTTCTAAAATTGCTTGAACCAGAAAGCAGCCTTGTTCCAGAGAAGAATTCACAAATTCAAACAATTTTAAAATGTGTTAAAATCCTTCAAAATCTAAAACTAACAATACCTAATGGTAACATTGTTATAAAAATGTGCCAATATAATGTTTCATGACAATGTTTGCCCTTTTATATATGTCCCAGATTTCTGTCAGCTTTGTCATTTTTTTTTAACGGATAAAATGATTTAATCAGGCATAAAAAGGATTAGCTACCCTAGAAGTGCAGCATTTTCATGTAAATGGTGAGCACTGAATCCATATTAGATCACATCAAAGCAGCTGAATAAGTTCTAAGTCCGACATGCTATTTGCGAACCTTCACCAACACACCATTCACAGTATGTATGTCATGTGAACGGTCTCTCTCTCAGCGTGAATAATGTTTGTTTCTCTCATCTTTGTTAAGTGCTTAGTTTTGTGTCGCTCTTTCTTCTACTCAGGAAATATCAAAAAATAATGAGGCAATGAGGATAGTGATGGTGGGGAAGACTGGAATTGGGAAGAGTGCCACTGGAAACACCATTCTGGGACGACAGTGCTTTGAATCAAAGTTCAGTGCCAAGTCTATGACTGTCGACTGTTCTAAGGGCAAAGCACGGTGGATGGGCAACAGGTTGTTGTCATTGACACTCCGGGCCTGTTTGACACCAGGTTTGGCATGGACAAAACCACCCATGATTTACGCCAGTGCATCTCTTTCGCTTCTCCTGGACCCCATGTATTCCTGGTGGTCATCAGGCTGGGAAGATTCACAGACGAAGAAAAGCAGACGGTGCAGAAGATTCAACAAATCTTTGGCCAGGCAGCAGACAGATACAGCATGGTTCTCTTTACTGGTGGTGACCTTCTTGAAGACATCACTATAGAAGAGTTCTTGGCTGGAAGCGAGACCTGCAGGAACTCGTTGGCAGGTGTAACGGCCAGTACCACGTCTTCAACAATAAGCTGAAGGATTGCACTCAGGTCACTGAGCTGCTCCAGAAGATCAGAATATATAGTCCAGAAGAACGGAGGAAGCCACTACACCAACGAGATGTTCCAAGAGGCTGAGAGGGCAATCGAAGAGGAGAAACAACGCATCCTCAAAGAGAAAGAGGAAAAAATACGCAAAGAAAGAGAGGAGATAGAGAGAAAAATTCAGGAAAAATATGAAAAAGAGATGAGGAAAATTAATGAGATGCTCCAGGCTGAGAGAGAGAGGGAGAGGAAAGAAAGAGAGGAGGAGAGACAGAGGGAGAGAGAGGAGATGAATGAGGAGAGACGGAGGGAAAGAGAGAGAGAGAAGCAGAGAGACAGAGAGAAAGAGAGGAGAAACAGAGGGAGATGACAAACATGATGAATAAACTGAAGGACGACCAAGAAAGGGAACTGAGAGAGGAAAGAAGAAGGTTAGAGTCGAGGTATGAAGCCGCAGCCCGAAACCAGGCTGAGCTACTGGGCCCAGTTGGACCACCTGTAACATTCTCTAAAACTGAGTCCATCTGTCACAAGTGGTTCATGGGACATCCCGACAATACTGCATGTCAGCAAAAGATAGTAAATACCCCAAAACATTTTAATCATGCTTCAAAAGCTAGTGTTTGTGTCAGTAAATTGATCAATGCCACCAAAATGAAAAGTTGCCTTGTCATCATGTCAACTATATAATCACTGATAACCGAATGGATGACTCAAAGTTACTGAGCTGCTAAGCTAACATTATCTACGCATTACCTCACTAACTATGTTAAAATTAGCATCAACTTACCGTTCGTTGTACAACCAGCAAATGTTGTTGGAAGTGCATCTACAACTCTTCATTGTTTGTTTGTTATTGTTGTTGTTTTGTTTTTGTTTTTTTTTTTTTTTTTAGACCAGCTGCAGTTGGCAGCAGGTTAAGGGTCACATGAACTAATATCACAGGTTTGTGTCATTCTGCATTATTAGTGTCTTTTTATTTTGTTGTGTTTCTGTGTCTTTTTCTCAGAAATTGTGAAATGCATCAGTGCATTAATAGCCTCTGATTTATTTTTATTGATTTTGTGAATGTTCTTGTTAAGTGTGATCATCAGGCATCATGTTGGAAATAAGTGTTTACACTGGTGTTATCACTTGAACTGTTTTGTCTGTTACATCAATATAAATAAAATCCAATCCAACCATCCATCCATCCATCTTTGTCATTCATCAAAATGTATGTGTGTGTGTGTGTGGTCTCTCGTCATGTGTGTGTGGGTGTGTGGTGAGTGTGTGTGTGGGTGTGTGGTCTCTCTCTCTCTCTCTCTCTTGTGTGTGTGTGTGTGTGTGTGTGTGTGTGTGTGTGTGTGTGTGTGTGTGTGTGTGCACATCCAGTAAAAGTGCTCCAAACTCAAGTGCAAATATAAACTATTAATGTGACAAGACCAGGAAGCTTTTCCTCCTTTAGCCACAAAAATAAATAAATTAATAAATAAAATAAGAAGCTAAACAAACCATACAGGAAGTGTACTTTTGGTCCATCAGCCTTTTCTTATTGAACTGCATATACCTGGAACATTATAGATCCATACCCATAGAACATCACATCTCTTCATTCATTCTGCACATCTATAAAACAGTGGTACAGTCCTGGACAGCCTGACATGCTGTAATATCATTGTTTTCCCATGTTTTGGTCTGTTTATGTGCTTTTGCATAGTCTGTTTTTTTATGGGGAGTGGGGCTGATTTTCTGAAGTGATTTTGATGCTTCACAGCAGCCCACTTTAGTTCATTTATTATCATAATGGAAACGTGAATTATCTGCGGTCAACAACTATGCAAAGACAAACAGTGTATCAGAGAATATCAAACAGATACAGATCACATTCCTCTGGCCACATAACCACCAGCATCACTTCTAGCAAAAATAAACACACAAATGACTGTGTATTAACCCTCTCACCTGAAGCTGGAAATAAATCCTCTAAATTTTACAGTGTAACATTTGCACTTAGCCTACACACTTAAATTACTAAAAAGGGATTAGTTCAGCCAAAAATGAAAAGTCAGTCATCATCTACTCACCCTCATGCCGAGTGAGCGTTGGGTTTATTTTCTTAGTTCACAAAATACTGCTGGGGTTTCACAGGAAAACACGTTGCAGACTCTCCCAAACAATGGAAGTGAACGGTGACCAGTTTTCAAATGTAAAAAAAAACAACTCTAAAATACATAAATAGATAAATAAAATAAAATGCCTCCATACTGCTGTCTGGTGTCGACGTTCAAGTCTCCTTAAGTCCTAACATGCCATTTGCACACTGTCACTGTCAGTTCAGACAGTGAGCATGTCCATGTGAAGTGGCTAAGGATCTATAGTGAAGATTCAGGCTAAAAACATGGTGTAAATAACTTTTTTTTGAAAGTCAACTTGGCCTGTTGGGGCTTTAGGAGATTTGGATTACACCAGACGAGTAGTATGGAGACATTTTTTGTTTTTGACAGATTTCTGTCAGCTTCATCAATTTTTTACAAAATAATGATTTAATCAGGCATGAAAAGGATTAGCTATACCCTAGAGCACTGAAGCACACCAACGAAATGTTCCAAGAGGCTGAGAGGGCAATCGAAGAGGAGAAACAATGCATCGAATAAGTTGTTCTGGATTCAGGAAGTGTAACCACAGAGGAAACTTCCAGAAGCTTCCACACAGGAACATATAAAATGTTTTTAAAAATATATATTTCATCCACTGAATTACAACCACAATTGCCTTTTCATTATCTGAGACCACAATGCTACCTTTATTTGATGAAGTAGAGCTATATACTGCAGCTTTAAGAGGCAAAGTCACTCATATCATAATCTCACATCACCATCTAGTGTTCGTTTTACATAATTTCTTGAATGAGGCCTATTTAATGTGTAAAGTAACATTTGACTGTATAAAATGTTTGCATATTACAACATTCTAAAGATCATATTATGACTTAGATCAATGAATCTTATATTAACTTTTATTTTTTCCATGTAACCACTGCATTTAGTTTTCTGCAAACTAGTAGTTTTGACATCATTAGAAAAAAAGTTGTCCCAGTCCTCTGATGACTTTTGTCTTCTGCTGAGAGGTGCTGCCACCTAGTGACTTTAAAATGTGTCTACAACTGTTCATTTTATAAAACACCTGTTGTCATCATGACTGATGTTGATGAAGCCACTCAAGAACAAATATTTTTGTATATTAAACTGAATAAAGATGATATTAGACTAAACCTTTGTCAAAGGTGTCATTAACTGTTAAATCAAGAGTTCAAGGTAACAGCTCAGTGTTTTTACACAGTGGGGACCCAGAATGAAAAGAAATAGATACATAGATACAGTTTATATGTTTTATCTGAAACTAAGCAAGTAATATATGACTGTCCAGATACAAGGTCCTTAGCAAACTTGTGTAATTTGGGCACTTAAAATTAATTAAAGATGACAGTCAGTCCATTTACAATACAATGCTATCTGTGTGATATCAGACTTATATATGAGATGGGCAACCATTAGTGCAACTGAATCTTTAAAGTTTTGTATGAAAACATTATAAGACATGTCACATATATGAAACATACACATAAAACAAAGAAACAAACAAAAAAACAACACAACTTATAGAAAAAGCAGATCGTCTGAGACATGTTTAGATATTTAAGAAAACTCATGGAACAAATATAGAAGACATAATTTGCCATCTGCTTTACTAATAAAGAACAACAGACAATATTTACTTCATTTATAATCAGTTCTTTAAGTATGTTGTATGAAAAAAATATTAAAATGGCCATTTTAATGAGTAACTCATGCATGTTTCTAATTATGGGGAGCTAAGGAGGAGCTCAGCTCACCTGAAAAGGCCCCTGAAAGCCTCATCTAGGACATTTGAGGAGAGCTCTAAAACACGATGGACCTGAAATGAATAATAATAGTGAGAATATGCCAATGTTGTGTGTTCATTCGCACATTACATTGTAATTTCCAAACATGTATCTTCATTAATTAACACTAAGCTCTGTGAGCTGTTGTGTGTGGCAACCTGACAACTGCGCTGTCCATGGTCCTGACACGGAGCAGAGGTGACAGACAGAACACGTTACTTACTTCGGTTCCGGTTTGCTTTTCGTTGTTGCAAACTGAACTTTCGGCCCTAATTCCACTTCCTCCCGATTATAACAATCCACAGACAGAAGGGAAACACAGGAAAGTGAAGAGACGGTCATGAGGAGAGAGTGTGACAGAGAGATGCGCGCAGCAGAACAGCTGTTTCTATGTTCCTGTGATACTTTATGAAGTTCTCCCATGAAACAAACAAACAAACAAACAAACAAAAAACAAGAACAAATGTGAGTTAATTTTGATTTAAAAACTCACCACATTAGTTCACATTCACAAAGATCAGATCATGATGTTGATATTGAGGCCAAAACGCAGTAAAGACGTCTGACGCTCGCGTTTGAAGTAAACCCATTGTTCTAAAGTGCACTGAAAACATGATGACGCGCCTCAAACTGACTTGACACTCGCACTCCGAACTTGTTTCGATTTGGAGCATCAAATGAGGACCAGAGCTTTTTTTCTGCTTCCGCAATACGTGTTTGGGGAGAGTTAAATGGAATAAAAAAGGTATGGACGTGAGAGGGAGGGCTGATGGAGCTGCAGCTACACCTGAAAAACAAGAAAAAAACAAAAAACAACCCGCAGCAGAGCGGAGAGGGAGAGAGCGTGTTACAGAAGTGCCGACTTGATATAAAAACTAGGACTGTCAAAGTTAACGCGTTAACGCTTGAGATTAATCTGGAAACAATAACAGGGTGTTCCCACCAAACGCGATGACGCGTTGTTGCGCATCGAGATTACATGTAAAGTCAGTGCAAAGACGCGATTGGACGCGTCATCGCGCCGGGCGATGCGATGAACGCGATAGCGCGGCGCGATGGATGCGTTGGCCGCGAAAATCGCTTCCATTGCGTGCCCGGCGCGATGACGTTTCATCGCTGAGTTGAAATAATTGAACTTTTGCGGCGAATTCGCGTGAAGACGCGCCGCGACAGCCTATCAGTGAGATCGTCACCGACGTGCTGACGTACGGACGTCCTGGTGTTCCCTTGTTGCTGCTCAAACTACAGTGAAGAATCAAAGAATGGAGGAAAAGCTAATCGTGGCCGTGACCGTCACCCAGAGCTTTATGATTGTTCCAGTCCCCTCTACAGGGACAGGAACAAGAAGGACCGGGCCTGGGTGAGCGTGAGCGAGGTGTGTAGAATACCTGGTAAGTTCTGTATCTGTCTGTTGCGCCTAGCCCGCAGACGAAGCTGGGAACTTCTCCAGAGCAGATACAGTGCAGCCATGGTCGACAAGAGAATCAAATGGCGGAAGAAATGTTGTTGTTTGGGCGGGCTCGTTGCGCGACGCGATGCCGCGATGAGGCGTTTTTTGGCATATTGGACCAGCGTCAAAACTGGAGCGTGTAGCGCGACGCGATTTCATTTGACACGCGATTACATCGCGTTCATCGTGTTTGGTGGGAACACGCTGTAACGCCTTGAAAAAAAAATCGCGTCACGTGACTTAGGTAGAGTCTGTCTGTGTATACAGTCTGTGGTCTGTGTCGCTACTGGAGTTGTCACTCGTCCGCTGAAATACGAAATCGTCCGATTAAATAGCGTGTCCCGTTTTGAATCAGTGCGGGACGGGTTTGTCTCGTATTTCCGTTCTTGAATGCAGCTTCATCCCACCCGCTGTCCGGTGAAGAGCCGTCCGACTCTGCCCGTGATTGGGTAAACCTCACTGCAATCGGTGGTTTGATCACAATCGAGAGTGGAAAACTGTTAAACTCTTGGTTTGACAGTGACAGTGACAATCAAGACTAGTTGTAACTCCGCGAGTGTTTCCTATGACGGACGGTGGCCTGTCAGATGTACGGCAGCTTCCACTCACAACGAAGTGACCACAGACTGTATGGATGTGACTTGTTTATGAAAGTTGACGTGGGCAGACTGATACATAGGCATTTATTTAATACACTAATCAAAATGTAGTGCTGATGTGAAAAAATAAACAACTATGTGTTATTATTTTTCACCAATCTGTAAAATTGCATCCTTAAATTGTAATGGATTAACTGTATTGCATCCTTATAAGAAAGAATAGAAGAAAATACAAGTCACCCAAAAGTAACAAAAATGAAGGCTGCCACCGACATCTTTCTTCAATATTTTGACTGTTATAAGTTGGCAAAACGTTCTTGTGACGGTTTTAACACTAGAAAGGCCAGAATTCAAAACTACTAGAACGGCCGTTTAGGCGGTCATTTTGATGTCTAGAATCCAAACTCTATAATCTCTTACAATAAATATCCAGGTGAGATATTACTGTATTTATTGTCTTAGGATGTCTTTTAGAAAATAAAAAAAAACTTGTGTACATTTTAACAAATCAAATTCAGGCATATCAATATTCATATCATCCCATATATCAAACTGTAATTATTGCATTATTATAGTCACACCGGTGACATCCATTCATTCATTCATAACTCAGAACAAGAAAATTATTTCAGAAAATAACCATTAAAAATATCTTATTTCCTTAGGAAAGCATTTTTTTTTAAAAAATGTATAACATAAAACTATCAAAAAAGGTGGAAACATGCTGATCTAAAACAAAAGAGACAAGAACAAAGTTTAGGCTAAAACCATAAAACAATTTTATATTAACTAATTACATCAATTGTGCATGTCTATTTAACATACAGGCCAAAGATTTGGTTGGTATGTTCCAGATAATGTCCGAATAGCTCTCTAAATCCACACTTGTGTTGTAAACTTCCCCAGTCTCCCCTATTCACAGTCAATGCAAGTTGACTCCTCTCCTCCTCGCGCAATTTACACACGGCTTTGCGGCATTTTCAACAGGCATTGAATATTTTCGTAGCCACGTCTTTTTCCTCCGTATGAAACTTAAAACTATCCGGGCGCGAAGTTTAGCTCAGGTGGGTTAGAGCGTAAAACCAACATGTTATGGAGGCTATTATAAGTCCTCTACAAGGCCGCTGGTTTGACTCCCGCCCTTCGGCCCTTGTGTTTCATATCCCCCCTCTCTCCCTGTTTCCTGTCTACTACTTTCCACTGTCACTGTCAATAAAAGCACAAATGGCCAAAAATATACTAAAAAAATTTTTTTTTATAATAAAATCACTCTCTGATGAGAATGAAGTTCATTCCAAGAAAAGTCGCTGTCAGTTTCCACCTCAGATAGCTCCCCTGCATCAGAAACGTCGCTGTCAAAGTTCTGAATATAAGGCCTCGGTGTCAGGTTTCTGCTCGGTCTTTCAGACATTTGCTTTATTTCTATCTCTCTGTCTCACTATCTGTCAATCTCTCGATCTCTGCCTGATAATAACATGACTGCTGGAAAGGCTAAAAAATAGATCAACCGAAAAAAATAAATTATTTGCTCACCAAATATGGAGTTATGAAATAACTGACAAACCTTAAAACATAATGAAAGTTAAGGCGACGACTCACCAAACAGCTGATACAGCTTATACTTCAATCAATAATCACCAATTCTAATTATGAACTGTACACTTAGTCGTATCTCACAATGGATCATGTGTCATATATTGGAACAGTGAACAGTATAGAAGCTTAAAAGAACTGCCTGCATTTCCTGTAAATGTAGGAGGAGGGAGGGGTGGGGAGCTCGGTGCTGCTCTGTGCAGCAGTTTAGTGCTGCTGTGTCATGTCAGTGGTGAGGGAGGAGAGAGCAAGGTTTGAGATTTTAAATTAATGCAGGGAAATAGAACAAGGGCAGATAGAGAACTGAGACAATCACTTTTGTTAGATGTTAGATATATTATTTAAACTCACTGAAGCCTGTTTATTGTGTTTTAAATATATTCCTATATGTGCCCAATTTATTAAAAACCATTCTGAAAAAGAAACAACCACATCAAGCTTTAGTTTCACTTTCACTGTGAGACCAGTGCAGAGTCTGTGGGTGTGGTTTGGTACACAGGGCCACTTAAAAGGAGCTGCAGCAGACACAGTCTCTGTCTTCACTTGAGCTGCAGGATCTACACCACACTGTTGAACTCAAACATGAACGGCAACTTCTTGAACCCCAACATGGCCAACAATTTTGGTAAGTCAAGATACTGTATCTATGTTTTAAAGTAAAATTATTTTACAGCGGTATAAAAGTAATTTTATGTATCACTAATGAATGAATGCTGTTCCTCAAACATTCCTGGGAATTTGGACAAATCATGTCCTACCAAAAAATACCAACACTCCAATTCAATTTTTGGGTGAAAATTTGTGTGTGTGTGTGTGTGCGTGTGTGTGTGTGTGTGTGTGGGTGTGTATATATATATATATTTATTATATATATATAGAATATATATCGAATGAACCTTGAATATATGGAATGAAAGTCTGAATATATGGAATGAATCTTTAATGTATGGAATGAAATCTGACGTTATCCTACTGGCACCACCTTGTGTTTTCAATGTGTATTATTGCTTAGCTTGATGCTAACACTTAATGGGAATCACCATTAACATGCTAACTGAAATTAGCATTGTGATTGTCGTAATATTCTCTAAACAAACTCATCTATTTGACTTCACATGAATAAATATAAATAAAAGGACATGTGTGCTCATACTTTCAGTCATATATTTCCTCTGTGGAAACAAACTAATAGCTGCTGACTTTAACTCAGTGTGTTACTCTGGCTTCAACACTCCACACTGATCAGCTACAGCAGCCTCAAAGGGTCAAAACTGGCTTTAAATACAAAGTGGGGACATTTGAGAGGCAGCAACATATATTTTTATTTTTCTATTTTATTTATGATTTTCTTATGGCACTAACCTGATGAGCAGGAACAGCTAAATGTAGCAGTTTACTTGAAAAGGTGTATGTTTTGTTCATTCTCTGGTTTTAAAATAGTCAGTATTCAATTTCACATGTGAAGGATGGTATCTTAATGGCTCATATTTGTGCCATTTGGGTCAAATATTTGTTTCAGTGATAGCCCTCTGAACTCCCTGATTTACAGAAGGGCTCTGGCTGAAATATTCCAATACTTTGTTGAGCTGGAAAACATTTTTGCAACAGCTGCACAAACTTTGAGCACCAGATGCCTGGGAGCTTGAGGATCTTAGCTGTTCCCAGGATTGAGCTCTTCTGGACAGAGATCTCAGATGTTCTTCCTGGTATCTGCTGGAGCCATTCTCCCAGTTTGGGGGTTACTGCTCCGAGTGCCCCGATCACTACTGAGACCACTTTTGCCTTTACGCCCCACATCTTCTCCAACTCTCCCCTGAGATCCTGATATTTCTCCACCTTCTCATGCTCTTTCTTCCTGATGTTACTGTCACTTGGGATCGCTACATCCACCACTGCGACTGTCTTCTGTTCTTTGTTCTTGGTCTCCCACCACTACAGATGCAGCCTTCCGGAAGCCTGCCAGTGTCCTCCCAGTTTCCAGCCAACCCATTTTTTAGTTTATAATGTGAAGAATTATAAAATGTCACTTTTATGAGTTTGTTCAGACATCGACAGTGATTATGTGTTGTTGAATGTTTACATCAAAAGTCTGTGCAGTTCACACAGTGAGATGATCTGTGTGACAGTGTGGGGGCTGGAAACCTGTTCGGATCACAGATTCACACATTCAGTTAGAACAAAAGGGGACATTGTGATGCTAATGATGTGATGAATAGAAGAGCAGATGGGTCGTTTTGGCCTCATATATTATATATATATATATATATATATATATAACATACATAACAACATACATACATATATATATGTATATATATGTTTATTATGTACATATACATATATTATATATATATATATATATATGTACATATATATGTATATATGCACACACACACATCATATATTTAATATATATAATGTGTGTGTCTATATACACACATATGAAATATATGCAATTTATGGAATGTTTTGGTTTGTTTTGATATGATTAATTTCTAAACATGCCTTGAACCAGAGAAGAATTCACAAATTCAAACAATTAAAAAATGTGTTAAAATCCTTCAAAATCTAAAACTAACAATACTTAATGGTAACATTGTTATAAAAATGTGCCAATATAATGTTTCATGACAATGTTTGCCCTTTTATATATGTCCCAGATTTCTGTCAGCTTCGTCATTTTTTTTTAAACAGATAAATGATTTAATCAGGCATAAAAAGGATTAGCTACCCTAGAAGTGCAGCATTTTCATGTAAACGGTGAGCACTGAATCCATATTAGATCACATCAAAGCAGCTGAATAGATGTTTGTTTTCTCCCATCTTTGTATAAGTTGCATTAAGGTTTATGTCGCTCTTTCTTCTACTCAGGAAATATCAGAAGAAATAATGAGGCGATGAGGATAGTGATGGTGGGGAAGACTGGAATTGGGAAGAGTGCCACTGGAAACACCATTCTGGGACGACAGTGCTTTGAATCAAAGTTCAGTGCCAAGTCTATGACTGTCGACTGTTCTAAGGGCAAAGCAACGGTGGATGGGCAACAGGTTGTTGTCATCGACACTCCGGGCCTGTTTGACACCAGGTTTGGCATGGACAAAACCACCCAAGATTTACGCGAGTGTATCTCTTTCGCTTCTCCTGGACCCCATGTATTCCTGGTGGTCATCAGGCTGGGAAGATTCACAAACGAAGAAAAGCAGACGGTGCAGAAGATTCAACAAATCTTTGGCCAGGCAGCAGACAGATACAGCATGGTTCTCTTTACTGGTGGTGACCTTCTTGAAGACACCACTATAGAAGAGTTCTTTGATGGAAGCGAAGACCTGCTGGAACTCATGGCCAAATGTAACGGCCAGTACCACGTCTTCAACAATAAGCAGAAGGATCGCACTCAGGTCACTGAGCTGCTCCAGAAGATCAGAAATATAGTCCAGAAGAAGGAGGAAGCCACTACACCAACGAGATGTTCCAAGAGGCGAGAGGGGCAATCGAAGAGGAGAAACAACGCATCCTCAAAGAGAAAGAGGAAAAAATACGCAGAGAAAGACAGGAGATAGAGAGAAAAATTCAGGAAAAATATGAAAAAGAGATGAGGAAAATTAATGAGCAACTCCAGGCTGAGAGAGAGAGGGAGAGGAGAGAAAGAGAGGAGGAGAGGATGAGGGAGAGAGAGGAGATGAATGAGGAGAGACGGAGGGAGAGAGAGGAGAGAGAAGCAGAGAGACAGAGGAGAAAGAGAGGAGAAAGAGAGGGAGATGACAAAGATGATGAATAAACTGAAGGAAGAGCATGACAGAGAACTGAGCGAGGAAAGAAGAAGGTTAGAGTCGAGGTATGAAGGTGCAGCCCGAAGCCAGGCTGAGCGACAGGGCTCAGTTGGACCAGCCTGTAACATTCTCTAAACTGAGTCCATCTGTCACAAGTGGTTCATGGGACATCCCGACGATACTGATGTCAGCAAAAAGACAGTAAATCCCCCAAAACATTTTATTCGTGCTTCAAAATCTAGTTTTTGTGTCAGTAAATTGATCAATGCCACCAAAATGAAAAGTTGCCTTGTCATCATGTCAACTCCATAATTGATAATCACTGATAAATGAATGGATCATGTGATGGCTCAAAGTTACTGAGCTGCTCAGCTAACATTACACATTACCACACTAACTATGTTAAAATTAGCATCAACTTACCCTAACCAGCAAATGTTGTTGGAAGTGCATTTACAACTACAATTCATTGTTTGAATTCATTGACTATTCATTGACCAGCTGCAGTTGGTATACAGGTTAAGGGTCACATGAACTAATTTTGTGTCATTCTGCAGTATTAGTGTCTTTTTATTTTGTTGTGTTTCGGTGTCTTTTTCTCAGAAATTGTGAAATGCATCAGTGCATTAATAGCCTCTGATTTGTTTTTATTGGTTTTGTTAATGTTCTTGTGAAGTGTGATCATCAGGAATGTTGACCATTGGATGCCGCCATTTACCCACTAAAAATCTGATGGTAAAATATTAAAATTCTAATTTTTTAAAAATATTTAATAGTTTTGATCAGAACTGAGGTTAATTAACACATTTATGCAAGAAAAAGTGGAAGAAAATATTTATCTGGCATATTTTTTACAGCAGTTTTTGTTCTTTGGCCGTTTTTGGCCTCAACGAGTACGAAAGGATGGGAATTCTAACGGGTTAAAAATGTATTAAAATCCTTCAAAATCTAAAAGTAACAATACCTACTGATAAAATAGGTACAAAATTCTAATACAATCATCTGTTTTAAAATTGATTTTTCATGACAATGTTTGCCCTTTTAAGTATGTTCCAGATTTCTGTCAGCTTCATCAATTTTTTTTTTTTTTTTTACAAAATAATGATTTAATCAGGCATGAAAAGGATTAGCTATACCCTAGAGCACTGAAGCACACTAACGAGATGTTCCAAGAGGTTGAGAGGGCAATCGAAGAGGAGAAACAATGCATCGAATGAGTGGTTCTGGATTCAGGAATTGTAACCACAGAGGAAACCTCCAGAAGCTTCCACACAGGAACATATAAAATGTTTTTAAAAAATATACTTCATACACTGAATTGCAACCACAATTGCCTTTTCATTATCTGAGACCACAATGCTACCTTTATTTGTTGAAGAAAGCGCTATATACCAAGAGTACCTCTCAGTTTTACATACTTTATAAAGTCGTGAAAAGACTTAGAGTCAATTAACTATTAAATTATGCAGTATGGAGCAGTGAATGGCGAATAACAGACACGAAAGAAGACCAGCTACTTTTCCTAAACCCCTTGTATTTGTTAATATGATTTTCTTTTCCTTTATTATTTATTTATTTATTTATTTATTTATTTATTTGTTCATTTTTCCTCCTGTTCTATTCTTTTTTCTGTGGATATTTTCTTCATGTTCGTTTCATATATAATGTTCGCTCGTTATGCTGTGTCCATAAATACATAAATCACCACAGTAATTTCATGTTATCTGAATTTAAAAAGGAGGTGTGATTGTTCTTTCAAATTCGATGTACTAACGTATACAATAGAGTATGTCATTGTTCTTGTAATGTTACATGTTAAATAGTTTTTAAAAAAATACACGAAAGAAGACCTTCTGGTTGTGACTTCCAGCATGGATTGGATATATGGCGGCGCCCTTGTCCGCCATCTTCCCTGCAGATGGGTCCCTCTCAATTTCTTGAATGAGGCCTACTGCATTTAGTTTTCTGCAGACTAGTAGTTTTACATCATTAGAAAAAAGTTGTCCCAGTCCTCTGATGACTTTTGTCTTTGCTGAGAGGTGCTGCCACCTAGTGACTTTAAAATGTGCTACAACTGCTCATTTTATCACAGCCTGTTGTCATCATGACTGATGTTGATGATGCCACTCAAGAATAAATATGTGTGTATTAAACTGAATAAAGATGTGATTTTAAGACTAAACCTTTGTCAAAGGTGTCATTAATTTCGTGTGCAGAGGGAAAAGTGTTCCTTCATTGTGCTTTTATAAACCAATTTCATCCTCCGACACAGACTGATTGAAGCACTAAAGCTTTGCACTTGTACTTATAAAGACATGAGAGTCAGCCTACTGACTGCTTTGAATGATGTTTTTATATTTACTTTTTATTTGTTCACCAAATATGTAGTTATGAAATAAGTGACAAACCTTAAAACATAATGAAAGTTAAGACGACGACTCACCAAACAGCTGATACAGCTTATACTTCAATCAATAATCACCAATTCTAATTGTGGACTGTACAATTAGTCATATCTCACAATGAATATTGCTGCAATAGTTCATACAGGACAATTAAATGTAGTATTTAATTTAAATTTCCATGACTAACTAACTGAATCCTTTTGTCAGGTGAACATTAAATTGGGATTTCCTTGTCTTTTCAGTGCTGCTCTTTCAACGCACCAACATTCACTAGTTTATAACTGTTGACATCATTAACTTACATTCGATGAAATGTTTGCCACAGACGTTCATGTGCATGACTGACTGCGTCCCACAACTTAAAGTTTTCATCCTCTCTGCGGACGGCCTGAAGCCAGAGTTTTCAGAGTAAAGAACACTGTAACTGGATCTTTTTATTGTTTGATCTGCAGCAGTTTTTCAGACCGATGCCACTAAAGTTCTCAATTTGACAGTGGCTGAAACATTTTTACTACCCACAGGACCAGTTTTGCATGAACTGCTTAGAGCGGGCTGTTGTACCCTTTAAAGAAAGTTCTTTATTACTGCTAATGTGACCATTGAGTCCTGCAGTACAGACATCTTGAGCCACTGAACAAACTGCTGTATTTGACAAGTAACATGTTACAATATGAAGATTATGCTGGGATTAATTCATGTCAATCACCATGGTCTCAGCAGTGTTTTTGTCTTTAGTTGAATGATTACATAACACATAAGTTTTACATAAGTTCTGGTAATAAAAAATGTAATGCTATTTGTGAAAAAAAAAAACAATGCCAACAAGTCGCAGTTGGTCTTCCATACAGTTGTAGTGGTAGAAATTCTCTGATGTGTTTGTTACCATAGATCATTAGTTTTCATTAAAGGTTTGGCAAACTCTCAAAAGAGTGAACTGCTGCTTTTGGCATGGATAGGAGAGAGTAGCACCAGCTGGGGGTGAGATGAAAAAGGCAAAAGGAGGAAGTGATCATATGATGAGAGGGACTGAACGATGGTGCTCAGTCATTTCCCAACTTAATTAAAAAAGAAAGCCAGGTGCAAGTTTAAAAACAAACAACAGGCCTCAAGAGACAATCCTAATGGTGGTGGAGAAGTACCGAGCAAACCGGATGTGGGAAGTACCTAAAACTCCAGAAAGTAATGTGTTTTGACCTAAACTAAAATGTTAGAGAAAGGAGGGGCCTTATCTATGCCCCAGAGTAGCATAAATTGAAGGGATTTTTGCATTATTCTTCAGTCTAATCCTGGATTGACTCAAGTTTAATTGATTTTTCCAGCACCAGAAGAATCAATAAACTTCTTGTACCAGAACTTGTTCCATCTCCAGTGATCCTTTTTCTTCAGATGTTGGACCGATTATTAAACTGTTTTGATGGAAGTATTCCAGAGTGTGGTGGTCCTGTGCCTGCCACTTAGGCACAGGGTAGGACAGTGTTGTGTTTACACAACACTGTGACAGCACACTGAGGCAGGAATCCCCCCAGCACTTTGCCACCAGATACCAGATATGCCAGCAGCATCAACAGGGAATTCTTACTGCACAGTGCTACACTGCAGTTACAACATAACACAACAGATAGAGAGCAAACACTCACTGAAGTGTTATTATCATTGCAGGTAAAAATAAAAAGTTACATTTGTCACTATAAAAACATTTGTGTGTATTTGAGTGAGCCTGTAAATACGCTTTTTTCCCTTTTTCAGTTTCAGGTATTGTGGGCAGATTATTTTAAAGTAAAATGATATCTTTGAGGCCATAAAATACAGAGAGTTGTAAATATTGTTCACAGTCTGGCTGTACTCACCTAGTTTCAGTTTCAGTTTCAGTATGATGTGTACTGTGTAATTTCTAAACTCAAAGTGGAATGAAATATGGATAAAGAGTAAGAGGTCTTCCATGTAGTCTGGAGCCAGACCATGGATGATGACCTTGTAGATAATTGATGTGGTTGTTGCTGATGTCCTGTGGACTACATTAAAATATATAAACAGTCTCAGCAAAAATGTGCATATGACATCTGTAAATACAGGAAAGCACTGAATGAGTTATATAAGAACATTAAATGACGGCTAATCAAACTGCTTGAAAGCTGTTGAGTGCCCTTGAAACTTTCAACCAACTGTATCTAAACCCAGACACATTTTAACAATGCTGTTCTGTTTTCATCTGATGGGGGTAACAGTGAACAGTATTATGTGGAGCTTAGAGGAACTGCTGGCATTTCCTGTAAATGTAGGAGAAGGGAGGGGTGGGGCGCTCGGTGCTGCTCTGTGCAGCAGTTTAGTGCTGCTGTGTCATGTCAGTGGTGAGGAAGGGGAGAGCAAGGTCAGATGAGTCAGCATGACAGCTGTTTGTGTCTGCCTGTTTGTTGTGACCCATAAAAACAAGGATTAAACAATTATTATCTATAACATACAAAATGTATAAGACATGACCGCATGAGTCCGGTGTGACCCAGAGAGAAAAAGGAACGTGTGCTTGTATTGGAGCTGGTTGGATATATTTGTGCGTAATTTTGCGCACTTCAAATTTCAGAAACTCTTTGATCGTTTCGTAGCGGGACAGAGGAGCGAGGATGGGAGGAGATGAGGATTAGGTGGGAAGTAATTATTAATTATAAAATACAACACAATTTCAAGGTGCTTCACTGTAAAACATAACCAGTCTGCATGACATTTGCGGTTCATTTATTGTAATGGTTTTTGCAGGTGTTCATGTAAAATAAACTATTTACACATGAAGCTGCTTTGGAGACGTGTCTCCATATATTGCTGTTCTCACGCTTTCACTTCTCGAACCAGGAGATCTGTCTCCTCGCTTTGGGAATCTTTTCTCTTTGTTTCCTCCTTATAAATCCGCCACTGCTTGCGCTGCCGGTGCACCTACCTCTTACAGGCGATGAGAGCTGACTTTCTGATTGGTTTATTGCATGTTCGGCCTAAACTCGCCGGTGAATTAATGAGGGCACTTGGGCACACCTGATAGGTGTATGCTGCTTTGCGCCGGTGGCGCAGGGGGCTGAGCAGGGCAAAATATCACTCGCACCTCCGGGGCGAGACAGCAAAAGAGGATTTGGACACTCCTTGAATATATTAAATCCATTGCGCTGGAGCCTTGCGCCTTGCGCCGGGTGTAAGATAGGGCCCTATGTGTCAAACTCAAGGCCTGCGGGCCAAATCTGGCCCGCCATCTCATTTTATGTAGCACGCGGGAAGTTGCAAAAAATATAATTCGCATCATCCAAGCCTAAACTGCATTACAGAAGTATGGTGTCCAATAACTACATGTCCGAGAATGCATCCCTTTTACACACATACTGAAGTCATTTAGTACCTAGATGCATCTCATTAGGACACGCGTATGTTTCATTTTTGGCATCAAGGAGCTGCCACTGTAAATTTCCTGTTTTCTCTCTTCCCGTCTGTCTGCACTGCTCTCACTGTACACCTGCTGCTGCGCTCACACATAACAAGTGCTCCCTCCTCCCTCTCTTGTGTCTCCTCGTCTTTTTGTCTGAACAGACCGTGATGAAAACAGCGACAGAAGTGACATTGTACCGCGTCGCACCACCAAACTTTCAGAACGCGCAAGTGTAGAATAATTTTGTTGTTTTTTAGGAAAGATGAGAAACACTGCTGCAAATAATTTATGTAAAACGTGTCTGACAGCAGAGAAGAGAGACACGAGTCTGACCCACAGAGACGTCATGTCACTGTGAGAGCAGGTAACACGGAGCATCACTGTTCCTCCAGAACCACAGAACTTTTCATATGAAACAGAGCAGCAGATCATCTTACTGGGGTGGGGAGCTCAGTGCTGTTCTGTGCAGCAGTTTAGTGCTGCTGTGTCATGTCAGTGGTGAGGGAGGGGAGAGCAAGGTTTGAGATTTGCAATTAATGCAGGGAAATAAAACAAGAGCAGATAGAGAACTGAGACAATCGCTTTTTTAGAGCCTCAGAACAAACAAACTCTAACCCTTGTTCAGATAAAACTCTTTCCTGTTCTCCTCATTAAGCCAATGTTAGATATATTATTCAAATTTACTGGAGCCTGTTTATCGTGTTTTAAATATATTCCTATACATACACCATTTGTTAAAAACCATTCTGAAACAGAAACAACCACATAAAGCTTTAGTTTCACTTTCATTGTGAGACCAGTGCAGCAGTCTGTGGGTGTGGTTTGGTGCTCGGGTCCACTTAAAAGGAGCTGCAGCAGAAACACTCTGAACTCTCTGTCTTCACCTGAGCTGCAGATTCTATACCACACTGCTGAACTCAAACATGGACGGCAACTTCTTCAACCCGAACATGGCCGGCAACTTTTAACATGCAAACATGTGGCCGGCAACTTCGGTAAGTCATGATACTGTATCTATGTTTTAAAGTCAAATTATTTTATGGTGGTATTAAAGTAACTTTATGTATCACTAATGAAAGAATGCTGTTGCTCACCCATTATTGGGAACAAATCATGTCCTACCAAAAATACCAACACTCTAATTCAATTTTTTGCTGAAAAGTTTCTCATTATAATGAATTACAGGATCTTCCCTTTTTTCCATCATACTTCTGTGGGATGTATAATATAGACTACATCACATCAGTCAGTCTTCATGACTTTTACTTAAGCTGCATTATTGCTAAGAGGTAAATAAAATTCTTTCTAAAAGTAAACTGCTACATTTAGCTGTTCAGGTGAATGCCATAAGAAAATCATAAATAAAATAGAAAAATAAAATATATGCATTCTGCTTCTCAAATTGCTCACCTTGTAATTAAAGCCAGTTTTGACCCTTTGAGGCTGCTGTAGCTGATGGGTGTAGAGTGTTGAAGCCAGAGTAACACACTGAGTTAAAGTCAGCAGCTATTAGTTTGTTTCCACAGAGGAAATATATGACTGAAAGTATGAGCACACGTGTCCTTTTATGTTTCTCATGTGAAGTCTAATAGATCAGTTTGTTTAGAAAATGTTAATGGTCATTCCCATTATGTGTTAGCATCAAGCTAAGCGATCATACACAATGAAAACACACGGTGGTGCCAGTAGGATGACATCAGATTTGTAATTTATGGAATGTTTTGGTTAGTTTTAATATGATTAATTTATAAGCTTGGCGTGGAACAGAAATCAGCCTTGTCCCAGACAAGAATTCACAAATTCACAAATTCAAATTTAAAAATGTGTTAAAATCCTTCAAAATCTAAAACTAACAATACCTGCTGGTAACATAGGTATAAAAATGTGCTAATATAATCATCTGTTTTGATTTTTCATGAAAATGTTTACTCTTTTAAGTATGTTCCAGATTTCTGTCAGCTTTGTCAGTTTTTTACAAAATAATGATTTAATAAGGCATGAAAAGGATTAGCTATACCCTAGAGCACTGAATCCATATTAAATCACATCAAAGCAGCTGAATAGATGTTTGTTTTCTCTCATCTTTGTATAAGTTGCATTAAGTTTTGTGTCGCTCTTTCTTCTACTCAGGAAATATCAGAACAAATAATGAGGCGATGAGGATAGTGATGGTGGGGAAGACCGGAACTGGGAAGAGTGCCACTGGAAACACCATTCTGGGACGACAGTGCTTTGAATCAAAGTTCAGTGCCAAGTCTATGACTGTAGAATGTTCTAAGGGCAGAGGTGTGGTGGATGGGCAACAGGTTGTTGTCATCGACACTCCGGGCTTGTTTGACACCAGGTTTGGCATGGACAAAACCACCCAAGATATATGCCAGTGTGTCTCTTATGCTGCTCCTGGACCCCATGTATTCCTGGTGGTCATCAGGCTGGGCAGATACACAGAGGAAGAAATGCAGACGGTGCAGAGGATTCAACAAATCTTTGGCCAGGCAGCAGACAGATACAGCATGGTTCTCTTTACTGGTGGTGACTTCTTGAAGACACCACTATAGAAGAGTTCTTTGATGGAAGCGAAGACCTGCTGGAACTCATTGCCAGGTGTAACGGCCAGTACCACATCTTCAACAATAAGCAGAAGGATCACACTCAGGTCACTGAGCTGCTCCAGAAGATCAGATATATAGTCCAGAAGAACGGAGGAAGCCACTACACCAACGAGATGTTCCAAGAGGCCGAGAGGGCAATCGAAGAGAAGAAACAACGCATCCTCAAAGAGAAAGAGGAAAAAATACGCAAAGAAAGAGAGGAGATGGAGAGAAAACTTCAGGAAAAATATGAAAAAGAGATGGGGAAAATGAATGAGCAACTCCAGGCTGAGAGAGAGAGGGAGAGGAAAGAAAGAGAGGAGGAGAGGATGAGGGACAAGCAGGAGATGAATGAGGAGAGACAGAGGGAGAGACAGGAGAGAGAAGCAGAAAGACAGAGAGAAAGAGAGGAGAAAGAGAGGGAGATGGCAAACATGATGAATAAACTGAAGGAAGAGCATGACAGAGAACTGAGCGAGGAAAGAAGAAGGTTGCAGTCCAGGCATGAAAATGAGGCCAGAGAGGAAGCTGAGGAGTTTAATCCATTATTTCCTCTGGTAAAAGTTGGTGAACTAGTAGTTGGAGGAGTTAAACACCTGGGAAAAGCAATTGGGAGGTTGTTTAAATGAGGGGTTTTGGATTCAGGAAGTGTAACCACAGAGGAAACCTCCAGAAGCTTCCACACAGGAACAAATTAAATGTTTTTTAAAAATATATTTCATCCACTGAATTACAACCACAATTGCCTTTTCATTATCTGAGACCACAATGCTACCTTTATTTGCTGAAGTAGAGCTATGTACCGCAGCTTTAAGAGGCTAATCATATCATAATCATATCATAATCATATCATAGCTTATCAACAACTTATATGGAGGTGTCTGACTAGAAACACCTGGTGTCACTTAAGCTATCTAAACAACCTAGCTACTGAAGAGGCCTCATCCACCAGACACCCTGGCGCCCTTCCAGAACCATTTATCTGTCAATATAAAATATAAGCATAACATATGATAATGTCCTCTACCACGACGTTCCGAAAAAACACATCCTAACAGTAAGTTAACATTTGACTGTATAAAATGTTTGCATATCACAACATTCTAAAGATCACATTATGACTTAGATCAATGAATCTTATATTAACTTTATTTCCTTTCATGTAACCACTGCATTTAGTTTTCTGCAGACTAGTAGTTTTACATCATTAGAAAAAAGTTGTCCCAGTCCTCTGATGGCGTTTGTCTTTAGCTGAGAGGTGCTGCCACCAGTGACTTTAAAATGTGTCTACAACTGTTCATTTTATCACAACCTGTTCTCATCATGGTTGATGTTGATGATGCCACTCAAGAACAAATATGTTTGTGTATTAAACTGAATAAAGATGATATTAAGACTAAACCTTTGTCAAAGGTGTCATTAACTTTTAAATCAGGAGTTCAAGGTAACAGCTCAGTGTTTTTACACAGTGGGGACCCAGAATGAAAAGAAATAGATACATAGATACAGTTTATATGTTTTATCTGAAACTGAGTAAGTAATATATGACTGTCCAGATACAAGGTCCTTGGTAAGGTTATGTAATATGAAACTTAAATAATTTGGGAACTTTAACTACCATATGACAGTCAATCCATATACAACAACCTTAGTAGGTATGTGTAATATCAAACTTATGAATTGGGCAACCACTAGTAAAACCTAACTCCAAACATGTCACATATATTAGGGCTGGGCGATATATCGATATAAAAATTATATCGATATATTTTTAAATGTGATATGGATATCCTCTTTTTTTGACAAAAGTGACTAGCGACAAATCTAGCGACTTTTTCTGGTGTTATTGGAGACTCTGACGTGAAAGCACGTATCGTTCTGCAGTTACTGTCCTCAATGAGCCGTGAGCCCCTCCCCCGTCCCAAAGCACTCACAGGCGGTCAGTCTGACAGTAGCCTCGCGCAGCAGTCCCAGCTGCAGTCAGAGCAGAGAGGAGACCCACACCACTCTGTTGTTTAGTTTTCTTAAGTATGGTTTAGTTTCTAACCTTACGCTCCACTTAGGAGCCTACAACAAGTCACAGTAAAACATGAACATTTTTTGCCATAACTATAACATTTTTAACAATTTTTTGTATAGACGGTTTCATGAAATGAGATATCAATCCTCCGATTTGTATCAAATAACTTAATCCTCTCTCCTACAGCCTCAATTACAATTACATGCAAATTTCCAATTACGCAAATTAGGTAATGACATCATTTAGCGCACCTTACGGAGCTTTAATTTCAAAAAAGGTACTCCTGTTGTTATACAGTATTTATGTTTACATTTTATTATTTGAACAACTGAGCATTTTTTCATGAACCAGGTGAAGAAACCTGTTTATTATTTATTCATTTGATTTTGCCACTGTTCACTGAAATAGCCGGTTTCAATAAAACTACTTGTGACATGTCATATTTGGCTTTGACTTTGACTGAACATTTGCTCTCACTTTGCGGAAAAAATATTGGGATATATATCGTATATCGATATTCAGCCTAAATATATCGGGATATGACTTTTGGTCCAGCCCTATGATACATACACATAAACAATAAAAAAGCATATATAAAAATATAAAAATGTTATGTTCTTATAACTGACATGTTGAAATATGTAGTTCCGAATATTTATGGAACAAATATGTAAAAATAATTTGCAATGTGCTTCACCACTGAAAAACACATATAATGTTTACTTTATTCATAATCAATTCTTAGAACTATGTCGTATGAGGAAAATATGAAAGTGCCCACTGTCATGAGTAACTCATACTCTAGTATGAGACCTATAAATTTTATTACATATACAAACATTAACTATTAGAGGCAATGGGATTTTTTATTAGCTGTTTTTTTTTAAATGTCTTTTTTCATATTGGTTACCTGAAACTGTCTAATTCATTTGAAATGGCCGCAGATCAGGAAATGATGACCAAAAAATTTCAAATATATTTGCTTTTAAAGTGCAGCTTTTTGTCCCACAAACTACCTGGAATGTTCCAAGCAGGCACAAGAACAGCCATTTCATGAGCTGGACAAAGTACTGGTAATGCTTCAGATTATGATCTGCAATATACTGTGTAATTCTTCAAAATTTACAGTGGAAATATTTGTAACAGCACAGTATGTACCGATAAATACATGTAGGTAGTGAACAAGAGGTGAAGGTGGAGAGTAACAAAGTAATAATTTGAAGAAAAAAGATTTTACATTGCAAGTATTTTGAACTACTGGGTAGCTATTCTAATATAACAGTACGGCCTACTGAACAACAAAGCTAGAAGTTTGGGGGAAGATGAAGTGAAAAGAGATTTCCTCATTACCTTAACATCAGATGCTCTTCCACTCCAACATTTGGACAAGAAAGTGATCCTGCCTGCAGGACTACACGAGATAAAAGATTTGACTGCAGACACTTCTTATAACTGCAGTAAGATTTTTGCCCTGTGGGAAAACAAAACAAAACATGGTTAGCATTCAAATTCTACCTGGCCATGTAATCACAAATAAATTAAAACTTGGTCAGCTAAAACTCTTGGCGCTCACTAATGGTTAAGTCAGTTATTAGGGGGCAGACCTAGACCCCTCAGTGGGAGAAGCTTCTGTAGGTGCCCTTGTTTGCCTCTTTTTGGCTGACAGGACCAAACACCAGGATCTCTTTTCTTGGTATATTTGTAGTAACATAACTTTACTGTGCTTTCTGTAAATTGTCACTGATGTAGAAGAATAGATGGGACACAATCCGGATGTTTGCAGGCATTCACATGGAATCCTGAAACCAGAAGAGTAAAATGTAAACCAAATGCAAATACTGGTTCAAAAAAAATTTGAGCTTTGTTGAATGAACGCACCAAATACATGATCATAATCTTACTGACGTCTTAACACATGATGAAAGCTTGGACTATGACTCCCCAAACAGCTGCTATAGCTTATACTTCAAACAATCATCAACTATTCTAATTGTGAACTGTACAATTGATCATATCTCCCTCATATATGCTGCAATAGTTCTTACAGGACCATTAAATGTAGTGGTTAATTTAATCCATGACAATATGATTTCCTGTGGTTTTATTATCATGGCATTAATACCAAGGTGAAGATGTTTTTCTTGGTAAATATATGTTTCAACAGACAAGAAGAAAAGCTAGATTGTTGTAGTCAGAAATGTCTCTAGCGAGCTAGCCGTTAGCTAACTTAAATCTTTCGTTAGCTTACAAGCTAATGTTAAATAGTGATTTCTTTGACATTTCAGTACTGCTCTTTCAATGCACCAACATACGAAGCTTTAGGAGACTTGGATGACACCAGACGAGCAGTATGGAGGCACTTAATGTTTTTATTATGTCGTCTCTTTATGTTTGAAAACTGGTCACCATTCACCTCCATTGTTTAGAGGACTCTGTGACACTGGTTTCCTGTGAAACTCCAGCAGTGTTTTGTGGACTGAAAAAATAAACTCAACCTTCGAATTGGCGTGACGGTGAGTAGATGATGACTGAATTTTCATTTTTTGGTGAACTATCCCTTTAAGTCTGTGAAAACATGATAGGCCAGGACATTTCTGCAGCATGATATGGTAGTTTGACACAGATTTGCATTTAACAAATATTGTGCCTCCTGTGGTTTAAAAATTGCTGTAGGCCATATTGTGATTTTGATCAAATTTCGATTAACTGTTCAGCCCTATTGCAGACTTTTAATTTTTTGGATTTAGCATCTTGAACTAGCCTTGAGAAACTCAAGGATAGCCAAAAGCAATGTTTAAAGGAAGATGCCCTGAGCTGGAACAGTAGGCTCATCATTTTTATTGATGAAATATTAAAACTAGTTTTTAATTTGGTGCATAGGTTACACATTATTACAATTGCAGAAAGCAATTAATGTAATAATTAATTGTAATTGATTAGTAATTTAGACCTGATGAAAATTTCAATGTTAAAAAAGAACTGTTAACCATCTTCATGGATTTTTAGAACCACATTACTTTCCTCTGTATAACATTCAGCCTCTCCCAAACGAGCTGTCCACAAGATAACCCAGGATCAGGCTGACAATGTGACCTGTCCTCTGGCGCCACCCTCTGGCTGAACTCTCTTTCTACAGTCTATGGGTCCGTGCAGCTGCCACAGACGTCAGCAGCTAGCCACAGCGACGCGCGTGTCCGCTGACGAAAGCACCCAGCCGCGCGCGTGAAACACGTTTGAGCCTCCTCGCGCTCTGTTCGTCTGAGCAGCGTCACGGGGACAGATGACAGCGGTGGAGCTCAGAAGTGGAACAGCGACATGTCACAGCTGCTGTTATGAACGGAGGGAAACACTGCAAACGAGCGGCACGTCGACATTAAACGGTACGTACCTCGTACTGCAGTGAGAAATGTCACTGGATAATTTAGATTTAGTGGCGGGTCGCAGCAGGCTTGACGGGCGTGTATCTATCTGTGTTCTTTGCCGGTCAGAACACATTAACCCTGTCACAAACCGTTCTGTGGTCTCGCCTTTAACGGTGTGTCCACGAGCTCACAGAGGAATGTCTGCTTCCCCGCTGCCTCTGTGCGGAGGGAGGGATGCTCTACATTGTAAGCAGGGGTGTTGCCTTTCTCCATCAGCTCACTCCAGAAATCACACATCATCCTCACTTTACTGTTTGTTGTCCCTCACTTCACCCCAGTCAATCCAGAATGTCCATGTCGTTTTCAACATAATGTAAAAAAAAAACATTTCAAGAGAACATGCTGGTTTGTTTTCCTCTCTGCATCCCAGATCCCAGACTCTGTACTGTACAAACAGTGCAATCCTGCCTGCCAAATATATCTGGATAGGGTTGGGAGGGTTACTTCAAAAAGATATTCTGATACAAATTCTAATGACCTTATAAAAAGTAGTGCAATGCAATTTAATTACTTTCTGTTCCTCTTGGATTACCTCAATATAAAATATGGTGAAATTATTTGGCTTAATATAGTGTTTTTAGGGTTTCAATTAATGATTATTTTCATCATCAATTAACTGGTACGTTATTTTCTCAATTAATTGATTAGTTTGTTGGTCCGTAAAATGTCAGAAAATGGTGAAAAATGTTGATCAGTGTTTTCCGGAGTCTAAGTTGACGTCCTCAAATGTCTCGTTGTGTCCACAACTCAAAAATATTTAATTTTCTGTCAGAGGAGTGAAGAAACCAGAAAATATTCACATTTAAGAAGCTAAAATCAGAGAAATTTGACTTTTTTTTTTGAAAATTAAAAATGACTCAAAACAATTCATTGATTATCAAAATAGATGCAATCAGTTAATGATAGATGAATCATTGTTTGTTGTTATGTTTATTAGTTTTCCTGCTGTTTCTTTCTTTCTTGTTTGCAATTCATTGATTTATTGATTGATTTAAAGACAAAAAATAGTGACCATTTCCACCCAGTGAAGCATTTTTTTTCACTAGAGGCCATGATGACTTAGCAGCTGTGTGTGCACTGTGCATGGTAATACATCATTCTTTATATAAAATTGTAAGCCTACTAATAACCCCCATTTCTACTAAATGTAACTGTAATCTGATTACATCTTTATTAATCTGTAACTGTAATGGAATAGTTACCTTTTTTGTATTGAGATTACATTATCCTGTTACATGTACCCTGTGGAAGTTGAACTGAAGTGAACTGGACGCTGAACTGAAAATTGAACTGTCAACTAATGATGAACTTTACTGAGGATAAATTCTACAATCAGGGGAAAGTTCAGCTGGTGGTAGGGGATGTGTGGTTTGACAGATGATAAATGTACTTTTATTACTCTGTTGCTGTTTCTCACATATGCATGTCTTATTTCATTCAGTTTTAATGACACTAACATGCAAATATACCCTTTCACCCAGTTAACTAGCCATATGTACAGTAGATGTAAGAGAGCATTGTGGTTCAGTTGTAGCTGTTATGAGAAGAGCATTTAAGGAAAGAGGAGTATGGGACACTGTCATGACGAAGGTGCGGTCAGGTCACCCTGTCCTGATAGTTAACAGGAAAACAACTAAATAAGGGATTGTGGGAGCATCGCTGTCTGTAACTCATTCGGGAAGGAAAACATCAGATATGTCAGACATGTCTCACGTAATGCATTGCTAGTCTAAAGGTAACGATTAGATCATCGTCTGAGACTGTGCATGAAGAAGGTATAAGAAGGTAGGCAGTGAGAAGAGATAGTCCCAAACAAAAGCCTGTGTTTGGGACACTGTCAGAAAATAAATCTATGTGACAAACGCTAAAGGACAGACTCTATCTGTCTATCTAGCCAGCTAGCTATCTAAGTATCCATGTATACAAAAACCATATGATGACAAAAAAAACCTGTACACATAAAAGTAAAACAGTCCTGAATATCTGATTACACAGAGACTTGTTTGGGCTAACAAAAGCTGACAGTATCTCTTGTTTTACATCCCCCCTCTGTCATTCTTTGTCAGTGATTCAATTTGCAATGACATATATTGTTGATAAATGTCTTTTGGAGGGAGAAGCACCATTACATATTGCAGAATCTCAATGGGATTTCATCCCATATTTGAGAGGTTCCCAGACTTTTTCTGGCATGGTCTAGAGCTTGAGATCTGTGCCCAAACCAGATGGGACCCGATGGGTTTGGGTTGGTTTGGGGCTTATTTCTCACTTATTTCACTGGCTTTTGTCGGGTTTGGGCTGTACTATATTTTAGGACTGCACAATTAATTGAATTTTAATCATGATCACGATTTTGGCTGCTACGCTTAAATTAACATGATCATCGGCATTATTAACGTTTAAAATGCGGGCTCTGCTGCATATCAAATCAACCAATTGTCAGGCGGCAACGCGGTTTGACTCACGCGGGCAAAAAATGTCAGTACTAAAGCACAGTGTCATTTACTTACCCTGTAAACAGCGCGGCAGGCTCCTCCATGGTGCTGCTGCACACAGGTTTACAAGCAAACATGAAGATAAATCCATTTTTGCCTAACTAACAAGCGAGCACAGTGTACCGATCTTGTGTGCCGTCAGATCACCGCCCACCATGAGTCATGGATCTGTCCGAGGTTTCTGCCTGTTAAAAGGAAGTTTTTCCTCGCCGCTGTCGCCAAAGTGCTTGCTTATGGGGGAATTGTTTCAATTGTCGGATGTAAACAAAATTATTGATGTGTGGTCTAGACCTACTCTATATGTAAAGTGTCTTGAGACAACTTTGTTGTGAATTGGCGCTATATAAATAAAATTTGATTGATTGATTGATTGATAGTGAGGAGAACCCGCTGGACTGGTGGAGGGAACATCAACGACTCTACCTGTGACTGTCAAATCTGGCAAAAAAAATATTTGTGCATTCCTGCAACAAGTTCCCCCTCAGAGAGGGTCTTTAGCATTGGGGGGAATGTAGTGACCTGCCTTCAGTCGTCTCTGAAGCCAGAAAATGTTGACAGGCTGGTGTTTCTTGTCAAAAATTTGTAGACCTGTAGTATGTTCCTGTTCCTTGTAGTATGTGCCTTTTCTGAATATGCTTGATTTTTTTTTCATTTGTTTGCCCTTTATGATTGCACTCTACAATGGAATATTTATCTTTCGTTAGGCCTTTGTCTTGGGTAAATTTTATTTTATTATTTATGATTTATTTTTATTTTAAGTTTAATTTTGAAGTAAAAGAATTGTTCACATATTGTTTATTTAAAATAGAAAGTTAAATAAAAATATGTTTTCCCTAACATAATGAATAATCATGATTAATAATTGTGATTTCAATATTGATCAAAATATTCGTGATTAACATTTTGGTCATAATCGTGCAGCCCTACTATATTTATTTATTTTAATTTTTCACCACAATTTAGCTGTCTTAATTCCAATTCCCTGCATGTATTGCCCCTATCACTGACAACTCTACTGTTTGCTGCATAGAGGGAAGCTTGGTAAGAAAAATGTTGGGTTGTAATTGAAATATGCTAATGAGGGTTAGGTTCGGGTTGGTTTTCGGACAGGATTTTGTTGGCATTGGGCCTCGACAGGCTCAACTTTTCAGGCACAATTAAAGCACTAGCACGCCCCCCTTTTAGAATCTGAAATAAGTTAACACCCCCGACAACATTACAAACGGCAGCGAGATTGGTGTAGGTGACATATATCGTATAGGGCTGCACAATTAATGGAAATTTTGTCAGAATTGCAATATGGCTGTCTGCAATTTTCAAATTGCAGGAGGTGGAACATTTGTTAAAGGCTAAATGTGTGTCGAAAAACTTTTAAATCAATGAAAGTTGTGAGGCAGAGATGTCCTGTCCTACACATCAGATTCTACAGATAAAAAAAAAAAAATCTTAATTTGGTACAGATTATTGCGAAAAAAAAAAATTCACACTCTAGTCATTTTAACATGTTTTTCAATTAAAGTAAGAATAATGATATAAAAATTATCACGACAAACAATTATCATGACAAACGACATGTGTAATTCGTGTCACAGTTCAAACAGAATCAGTTTAATAAATTTAGGTCCCATGAAGCACACTGGAAGATGCTAGTCATAGCTACTTATAAGTTTTTACCCCATAAAGAAATAACCTTGACTAGAATAGCTGTATATCACTAACCCTGTGTGGATGTGATATGATTACTATCATTTTTGTATGGCAGGCCTATTCAGTCACTTTTGAGAAGGGTCAGATTTGAAAAGAGTCAAGTACCAAGGTGCGAACAGTGTCAAACAGTATATCAGAATGGCATGTGTGGGTACATCGCCATAACGCCATGGCCACACCCCCTTACAAAACAGAAGATCCCATAGACAGCAGTGTAAATTCATGTAAATTCATGTGTTTTTGAATGACATTACCTTTGTTTTGTAGACAGGTCTAATTGGGCCAACACAGTGGCCTGCGGGGCGGCTTTAGTGATTTGGAGACCCCAGGCAAAAAATCGCAATCACCATTAACACAATTGCAGTTAGTGAACACAAACTATTTGGAGGCAGCTCTTTTCATTTAACAAAGCCACAATATATGCAATATTCATGTTTTTGTATTCATTTAAATGCCCAGGATAATCTATAGCTATATCTATACTTACTAACAACAATTTATCTAAAAAGAATATGTGAAAAATATTGACTTGTGTCAAAATAATGATTTAGTGTCTTAAAATAATGATTTAGTATCTCAAAAAATAATTACTTAATGGCTTAAAATAATTATTTAATATTTAATGTATATCAAAATAATGATTTAGTATCTCAATATAATGAATTTTTGCTTCCTGTAAGTCGTTATAATGTGAGTCTTTCCCAAAATAATATCTCACTATCCAAAAATAATGATTCAGTATTTCAAAATATTGAACTAGTATCTCAAAATAGTGACTTATATTAGTAAGTCATTATTTTGAGAAAATATTTTCATTATTTTGAGATACTTACTAATATTCTGAAATACTAAATCATAATTTTGAGATAAGTTGTTATTTTGAGAAAAATTCACATCGCAGTGACTTACAGGATCTTCATTTTTCCCGTCATATTCAGAGAAATGTTCCTCCATAGATTCAGACATATGGAGATGAGAGGATAGCACAAATCTGTCTGTTTCTAACAGAGACTCCTGCGGTGTAATTTATACACTGAACTGATTCACCACACAACTACAGATAAACATCAGGCTTCATGGCCAAAGAAAGTTTAAACTTCTGTCCATATTCACGTTCTTTCTCTTTCACGCACCCTGAGCTCTCTCTCTCTCTCTCTCTCTCTCTCTCTCTCTCTCTCTCTCTGTCTGCTGAGAAGTAAATTCCTGCATCCATGAGGTCCAGGATACCAGTGTTCAGCTGATATATTTGTGTAACGTTTGGATTTTTTGACAGTGTGTACAGTGGATTAGGGTGATGATGCCCAGAAATGTAATAAAATAGAAATACTCGGCTAAGGCCTCAGTATGCTTCAAACACACCACATCCGGTTATATCTGTACCAAAGGGACACACTCAAAGACATGGCTAAAAAGACCTGCTGTCATAGTCTCCTGCTGGCTGCATCCCTCCGCCACACTAATCTCTCTTTGTCTTTGTTGTCTTGTCTCAAAGGGGAAGGGTGCAAACCTTCAAAGAGTCGCTCCTCAAAAACACAGACATTTGTCATTTGTCAAAATAAAAGACTGCAGACTCCTGGCCATAAAAACAGACAAAAAAAGAAACAATTTAACTACATAGCGTCTCGACTGGAGCAACGTGTGACCACATTCAGCACAGACATGGACATTAACCTGCAAGCAGAGCAGGCTGCTGCTGCTAGCACTGCTAATGTTAGCCACACTGTTAGTCAGGCTGCAGCTAACATCAACTCCAGGTCAACGATGTCATTTACCCACAGATGCTGTGATCCTGTTCGGTCTGAAAAGATGAAGCATTTATGCAATGTTCAGAATGCTAAGTGCCACACACTTCAGCAGCATTTAAGATACTATTTGGTCACTGAAGGATGTGATTAGTGACTCTTGATACATGCAGTATTTTTTTGGACAATGTTTAACATTATCAACTAATAAGTTGTGCTCAATTTGACTTGCTCTCTGAATGTTTGCTTACTAGTTGACTAGTTTAAATTAAAATTTGTGTTTAACTAACTATCCCTTTAATAGCACTTTAGCGGTACTAATGAGTGCGAACAAGTGCTGCTCTTTTACCTTCCTTCCCTAGATTTATCCTGATTGATTGCGTTCCAGCCACAAGCCTGCTTCTCTAAAAACAACAGAAACTGTGCACAATCTAAGCAGTTATTAACATGTCAGCATCTTTTGCTTCATGGATATATTAGACCAGTCAGCAAAGTGTAGGACAGAGAAAGACATGACAGGATAGGATGTGTGATCAGTGCAGTGTTGAGGCGTGGATACGCTCTGTTCCATGAGACAGAAAATGTACCTCAAGCTTGAAGACTGTTTTTGTGTCATAAAAGATGCAACACGAAGCCGACGTGGTCAGGCCTAACAAGCTCAAACGTATGACATGGTGCTGTCTCTGTCTCTTTCCCTCTCTGTCATTGTCTGTCCTCATACTCAGGAGGTCAGTGATGACATCAGCACTTCCCACTTCCTAACCACATCACCATGGCAACAGGAAGAAAAGGTAAGTTTGATACTATCCACGTTCATGTGTGCCTCTGTGCGTGTTACTGTTGACTGGCAGTAGTTTTGTCTTCATACAGTTATGTGTGTCTGTGCTCACCAGAGGGCAGTGTGCCCCTTGCTGTAAGCCTGGCTGGTGTATATCCAGGAAACAGTGGAAAGTGTTTCCCAAATGGGTCATTGCTAATACAGTACAAAAGGGAGTGCAGCTGTATATGCAGAAAATTGTATTACATTTTCTCAGTTTTCTGCATTTGACGGCTTTTATATTTTACACATTGAAAATATAGACATGCACTGAAAATAACATTATAATATTATATGAGATAAATTCCATTTGAATATGTGCTCAAAACACAGAAAAAGTTTATTTCAAATTAGACTGCGACAGTTATATTCCTCTTTTTACCTTAACACAAAGCATGAAGAGAAAAAGTCCCTCTAATGAATGAGTGATTAGAGAAAAGTCAAATCACAGATTGAAGAAACTACTGCAAGTTCACTGAGGAGTGATAATTGCAGAATGTAGTCTTGACTGGCAGCAAATGTCAGTCAACTTGATCTTGACACTGTTATGCAGTTGCACAGTTATTGTGAAAGTGTCAGCTGTGGTTACTGACGGCAACAGTTTAATGCTACAGGTCATAGAATTCTGGGGGCAGCAAAACAAACTATTGCAGGTCCGATACTTTGTCATCTAAAAGCTTTTATTATGAAGCAGCAGAATCAGTTCCTTTTTCATCAGCAGCAACATGCAAACATGGAACAGTAAAATAAAGCAGGTATCTGAAAGTACCAACAGTGACACATTAGAGAAACTAAACTTCAAACCACAGGGATTCATACGCAGGCCTACAAGAAGCTACTAATGTGCTGAGAGCTGAACACACAGACACTAGTTTTAAAAAAAAAAGCATCTTTCTCTCTGGGCTCCTGCACAGACATGAGTCTAGTCTCAGCTCTCTGGTGCACATCAGAAAAAAAAGGAAAGGCCTCCATTTTCAGGTTACCCAACTAATATACGATTGTTTGCATGAAAAAATGCGACGGTGACGACGCCAGCACCTTTCTCAATAGTTCAGAGATTTTTAAATTGAAATGCAGGCGCACAAAACAGATGGAGTGCTCAGAAAAAAAGACGCCGCCTTTTCTTGTGGCAGCCACAAGCGACAGCTGATGCTCTCTCCGACAAATGCTATATTTACACGGGGACTTAGTATGTAATGTGTGTTTGTTATACTTGCCAGCCCTCCCAGTTTTCCCGGCAGACTCCTGTTTTTCACTCTTTACCAGGATAACAGTTCTCCTGTGTTTTTCACGACTTATGACAAAATTTCACACCTTTTTTTCCTTTTCATTATCACAACCTGATTCTGGCACTTTCAGATTCATGGGGCTTATACACGCTGTTAACGGCGTGTAAATCTAAAAGTATACTGTTTCTGCCCAAACAAAAATATCAAATGTATGGTAAAGCAAATTCTAGACTAGGCCCTTGATCCTCCAGTTTTGGTCTTGAAATCCGGCCTAATTTGGGGGTCTCAAGGTTGGCAAATATAGTGTTAGTATACTGAAAAAACAAACCACAACACCACACATGGGTTGAATACTCTACTATATTGGACTTCCATCATTGGGCAACAGCTAAATGTTTTGCTTTAAATATGATCTAATATTATTATAACTCCTTGTAGTACCACTACCGACCAAAATGTTGCAACAGTCTTGTAACATTTTGAAATTCGACAGTCAGCACTGAGTGGAGGAGAACATTCAGAGATTTCACAAACCACAGAGCATCTTTTTAATGTCTGACTGATCTGACTTCTTCACCACAACAGACGGACACGCAACACTTTTGTGTCAGTGCTGTTTGTAAGCAAGAATCTCGCACTTCAGCACAGATGCGTCTGTGATGCATGATCCTGCATTTCTGGTAAAATACTGGTTAGTAAGAAGGATCACAAGTGTCATAAAAACTGTAATAAAGTATATCATTAATCATTTGTACAATAAAAATAGGCATACATTTATGAATCCATAATAAATAGACATAGTAATTCTTGATTTAATAGTTTAATGGCCAATAAAACAAGGAAATCTAGAAAAAATTTACAAATGAATTATTCATCCAAAAAGAACTTCAAACAGTCAACATTACATAATTTAAAAAATACATACTTTTTCTTTTCCTATTAGCTATTCAATTTGCTTATTTAGCTTCTTCTTTTAGCCTCTCCCTCCACTTTGGGCCTCGTGTTGATAAAATGAGGGAAAACGATGAAATGGGATGTTAACTTCCAAGATCCAGGACAAAACTGAGAATGCAGTTCTGGACAATCTCGAACTACCAGTGGAATGTCATCGTGCTTCTGTTTTCTATAGAACAAACAACCAGTATTTTAGCAATGACTGTTAAATCTGAGAATGGTCTGGCAGAGAGATTTGGAGTGTGCAATTGATGATGAGGAATGGCGGATGATTGTGTCCAACAATGGGAAGTACATAAGGGAAGCAAATGGGAAATTTATTCAGTTTAAAATATGACATTGTTATTATTGGACACCATCAAGGCTGTACAGAACGGGTTTATTAAATAGCAGTCTGTGCTGAAAATGCCAAAATGAGACAGGCACATTTCTGCATTGTACATGGGAATGCAAAATGGTCCAGCCTTTGTGGATAAAGGTCCTAGAGAATTTGGGTAACTGGGCAGGGACATTACCACTATCACCTTGGCAATGTCTACTAGGTGTCACAGATACCCCATATTTCAAATGAAAGGTTTTTGGTTGTCATGGTTGGCATCATAACTGCCGCCAGGAAAGCCCTTTAACACAGGAAAACCCCTAAGTTGATTGATTGAAAAGAATGGGCAAACCTAATGACAAAAACAGCGTCATATGAACACACGCTTAACAAAATAGATGGTAGAAATAAATCCAAA